>OU343224.1:178852964-178938407 GCA_910596185.1 Chrysanthemum makinoi
AACTTATAATAATATGACGTATTAATTTTTATTTAAACTATATATTGTAATCTCTTTCATAATATAATGATAAGGATTTTACCTAGTCTAATACAAACATGCTGATTCAATATCAGGATACACAATACTGATCGCTACAATCAAAACAAAATATCTCTCACATAAACAACAATAAACCAATCTCAGAATATGAGATGATTAAGGAACATAGGTCACAAGTAAGAATAAATTAAAAAATGCAACACGCTAAATATGCCGCTAATAGAGCTAGCTAATACCAACTTGGTTCAATCCATGGGAAGAGTTGATATGTAGTTCCAAAAAAATCCTTCAAAACGGGTTGGATGTTTTCGCCATTGAATGTGTGATACATGCACGTTTCGAGTGAATAGAACACTATCTTCCTGTTCTTGAAGTGTAACAGTGGAAAGTAGATCTTATTCTCCATTTCAGGCGTTTTGGCTTCAATGCAAAACACGCTTGTCCACAAATATAAATCATGTAATTCCCCAAACTGTCTATTTTCTCCCATTCTTGTTTAGAATCAATTTGCTTAAATACCTCAACGCGTTCTCCAAACTTACTCACAATGACTAGTAAAAGATGTTGATCACGAGTCATTAAGTAATAATCATCCAGAGATTTGCAGCAACTTCTCGGGGCTTTAGCTTCAACAAGTGTTTCAGAGTAAGCATCTTCACCCAGATTCTTGAAACTAATAAGTTCACCCTCATCATGCAAGGCATAAAGATCTCGTCCTATAAATGTTCGAAAACGAATAGAATATGGCCCGACACCAAGTCTACGCCAGGATTGTTCCCGAGCCACAAAGTGGATGTGAACGTCTTCTGATGAAAATCCAACAACCATACAATCAGGGGAAGTCGGTGGTGCTGAAAAACATGCACTCATGATAAATTTATCCTCTATTGGAAGCTGGCGGAGATCACTGGTGAAGGGGTTAAAGAATACTAGGCAATAAAAGTGATTGCTATAAAACAGCAGCCAACCAAACCTCGAACAATATATGTTTTTATTAATAGGCTTACATGTAGATTTTTCATAAAGTAGGTGTCACCCAGCAAAGGATCAGTAAAAGTGATCATGTCTTGATCTTCGTGTACCACCATTAACCATGGTGAAATTAATGAATAAGTCTGCATTCTCTTTAATGCTGATTCATCCCTCCATTTTATCAAAGGTGCTGCTAAATGACAATGTTTGCATGTAGCACGAAATTTCATGTATTCCACACCAACACAAAGCCCCATAATCATCTCCAGATTATCATACGGAAGACTGAGAAGCCACGATTCATTAAATTCAGCCTCATAATCCGCTGATGACCTACCACTGTTTCATCATCTTTTCTCTTAGAATCAACTGTACATGTCGATATTCCATGATCATCTTCTAACCTACACAAAATATGATTCAGTAAAAATATTTTTTAAGCAATAAACAAATACAAAGTGAATAAAAAAAATACCTGCATTCCCATACTGACACATTACTTGTTGGTAGCACTAGTGAAGGCATAGAAGATAGGGATATGGTATTATCTTTCACGTGGTATGAATACAATATTTTGCCCTTTTTGTCACGAATGTGTATATAACCCCCCAACTCTGAGGCAACCGCAGGTCTGTAATATACCGTGTGAACACGAGCAAGATCCACATAAAATATAGCACCTTTGAGGTCTGCCAATTCTTCCCACATTTCCTCATTCGTTATAAAGTCGTCGTATTCCAAGTCTTTAATATCTTTCCATCTGTTCCAACTTCAAACTACTCATGTCCAATTTAAAAATACACACCTGTGTAATTGTTCCCTCGTTAAATCCTACCATAATGTAGAACAATTCTGTGCAAGACCCTTTCAGAAAATAACACGATTGAGTACAACTACTGAAGTTAGGGGAAGGACCCATCCCTAAGAGTGATAATCTTATCAGAACTTCTTTCTCTTTAATCTCAATGCCAAGCTGTATGACAAAGTAAGCAAAAGAACCATCGTAATTCAATGCATATATTTTACCACTGCAACAGGCAACGCTATAAATCATTAAACCATCTTCACCAGTAATTCGCTTGAGTTGGCTAGCGTACGACATCTCAATCCATCTTAATTTCTTTCTTTTACTTACTAGACGAAAAAAAACAAAGGTAGGTTTGTTGGTTCTCGTTAACAGGAGAATAGAACTTGGATCATCAGGAGGGGCTGACAAACAACATTGTCCGATAGATTCTGAATCTCCATCTTCTTTCAAAATCAAAAGGGGAAATTAATCGTTTTAGAAGTAATTGGGTTCCAAAGAGACAATGTTAGATTTTGTGAATGGTCGGAAAGAATAACCCAACCATGATAATACCCTCGAATCTGTCTCCCTAAACTCAGGGATTTGGCACTGATGTTTAGACAGTGGGTCATGTAAAGTGTAGAAAATGTGGTCTGCAGAACCATCTTCTTCGGCTCCTAGGTTCTCAGCAACAAACCATGGATACTTTGCAGATAAGGGAAGCAATTGATCACATACTGTATTATACAAAGCGTGTTGTTGCTCCATCTAAAAATGTTCACCAACAACATTTAGAAGTTTATTTATAGAATGAGAGCATATAATATGATCTTAATAAAATTATCAAAAATAATTTATTACTTAATTTAAAAGTGCATATTTGGCCTTAAAATAAGCCAAAACCAGTATTTTCGAATCAGAATTGCTCCAAAAAACAGTTTTCATCTCAGATTTTCTTAAACTTTTAGAGATTTCAATAAGCCTTTATAAACACACACAAAAAAGATAACATAATAAGACATGCAAGTAATAAAGCCACGATTTTACTGAATTATACAAGTAAATATCTCATCTAAAATATCACTTCTATATCTCTAATTTTCTTAAACCAGGAGAACTTTCACTATAGTCTATTCCTTAAGAACTTATATCAAAATAAGCTAAAAAGCAATCCAATCACTGAGACAGCTTAATGGTTTCATGAAATAAAGCACGAAAAAAGTGCTTACTAATATCATAAGAAGCTAATAGGCCAATAAAATAACCCATACACTCACAAAGGTTATTACTATCTAAAACATAACCAGATACGCAATCCAAAACATCCCTTGTAACTGAAAGTTAATCGTTAACTAATAAAAGCAACCATTTTTATTGAATTATAAAAGTAAACAAACCTCAAAAAGCATAACTTCTAACATGTGGTTGTAAATATAAAAGCATCATACCTTATACAAGTATTATATAAAACCAATTTAATATTAAAAAAAAGAAAAAAAGAAAAGAAAAAAAAAAAAGGTATCTTGCTAAACTGATTTTGACCCATGACCCACTTTTTTCGATCTCGCCCAGAATTATCATTATAAACAAAACTCTTACGAAATCAAACAATATACGAGTGATGTCATTAGCTTTTCCAATAAGCCAATTAAACAACACAAACACTAATAAAGGTCATTGCTTTAAAAACAAACATAAGATATGCAATTTTAAAAGTTTTGTAGATTTAAAAACATTGCCGTAAAAATACCTCGCAATATCACTTATTCACTTCTGTATCTCTAATTTTCTTAGGCCAGGAGAATTTTCAATATATTTTATTCCTTAAAGAGTGCTTCTTAAGCGTCAAAATAAGGGATCAAGATCCTCTCAAGTTGCATAAGTGCATAACACAACTTGAGTCAAGTTAGATGATTGTAAGCCATAGGATTTAATCTAATGGTTTAAATCAAAAGAAGTTTTTTTGATTTGAGCCGTTGGATTAAATCCAATAGCTCATAAGTCTCTAACTTGAGTCAAGTTGAGTTTCCAACTTGAGAGGATCTCCCTCCCAAAATAAGCTAATAAGGCAACCAAAAAAATATAAAAAAATACAAATACTAAAAAAGCACACTGGTTCATAACGGAAAGCACGAAAATAAGCTATTAAGCCAATTAAGCAACGTTTATATCTTCACTTGTAAAAAGCAATAATCTTGCTTACCCGCCTTTGACCCATTAACAGAATCATCCCAAAAGGTCTGAAATTTAATCAAAATTCGATTTTTTTTTTTTAAATGAAATCTGTAGAAGCATAACAATTCACAGTAATTACACTTAATGACCATTAGCACAAAAGCAATCAGCTGTTCAAGCTTAAAAAGCATAATTAAACCATATTAACTATTAAGCATCAACCAAATCAAATAACATAACGAATTGAGGATTTAAGATTGAATTGACACCTCAAAACTTGGGAGTTATTGAATAAAATATCGCTGCTTCGTTTGATTTAATGATACAGGGTGTGTTTGGTAAAAGTAGCAGTGAGCAGTAGCTGTGAGCTGTGAGCTGTGAGCAGTGGCTGTGAGCAGTAGCCACAGCTCACAGCTCACCGCTAGCCACTGCTCACAGCTCACAGCTTCTTAAAGAAGCATCGGAAAAATGAGCTTTCCTAAAAAAATAGCAAAGCTCACCGCTCATTTGCCAAACGAACAATAAAAATGAAAAAGCTCATTGCTCACCGCTCATCACCCCAAAAAACTCCAAAATGCTGCGCGCCCAACATAGCCACAGTTTTGGGATTGAATTGAATCCGCTCATTATTATCATCTCAATTTATAGGCATTTATTTATTGGATTGGAATTCTTATTGGATTTTGGAAACTTGAATATTTATGGAATGAGGTTGAAGACGACATAGATACATTGGGTTTAGTTTAGTACTTTAGTTTCTACTTTCTATGTTTCCACGTTTATAAAAAAGGAGGTGTGCTCAAATTGATTAGAGTGTATTTACATTTATGCCCTTACAGGGGTGAAAATGAGTAAAAATCATATGAGGGTATAAGTGTTAATACATTTTATATTAGAGTGTTCCAATCAATCAAGGGAGTGTGCAAATTACCACCGTTATAAAAAGAGAACTGATTTACAATGGTTACAGTTACCGTGTACTTTAAGTGGTTATACGATTAAGAGTGTCATTATAAAAATAAGAGTGTTTCAATCACCATCAAAACTCGTTTTTATATTTTTACTCCACTTTTAAAATAAGTGTAATTTTTGACTTTTTTCTAACTTTAAAATTAAATATTTTTATTTGTGTTAAATAAATATTTGATGAAAATTATATCAATAAAAATACATTTAAAACTCAATTCATTCATATATGTTGTGTTAGTATTATATAAACAAATGAAGCTCTGACTAACAATGAAGTTTGTTTATTAAACGAGGCTATGTTTGAGCTTACAAAATCAAGCTCAATTAGATTCGCGAGACTAAATCAACTTTAATATATACAAGTTATAAATATAGTATGCTTATATTATACATTTACTGTGGTAAACATTAACGTTTTAAGGAGATACAAGCAACGCCATTTCATGTTTTCAGATAACATTGGCTAAAAACAACACTCTTTTATAAATCAAAAGAGCCTATAATAACAGAGCATGTATCTTTATAATAAACAATCCACCATATATTTATCTCAAGAAACACATATGCATCATCTCTTCTCGTTTGATGAGGCTTAGATTTGTATAAAATCAAAAGAAGATGATCAATCCGCCATAAATGCAAACCTAATCATTTTCCCCGCCAAAATGCAGATACTCTCAACTATAATCAGATACACTAAAACACATCCAAAATCATCATCACAGCCTCAACAAAACTCAGCAACAACAATGAATAGGGTGTGGCATATTGTTTACATAAAAGACACATACCCTCCCATTCCTTTCAAAAACGCCAATTTCAACTATCACAAGACAACATTGTTTTGAAATATACGAAGTATCATTTTAAACATAATACGTAACGAACAGTTATAATCCAATATACAACTAATCAATCTTAAGCACAACATAACAATTTTGATCCAACATCAATCTTAAGCACAAATTGTAGCACAGCTTGTAAAACCAACAGTCATAATATCATTAAAGACATGCGACACATTAAACAAAGATAAACAAAAGTGTAATCCAACATCAATCTTAACCACAATTTGTAATATCCGCAGTTATAATGTCATTAAAAGACATGCAACATATTAAACAAACAAAACATAATTACATAAATTAAAAAACGTATGACCACATATGAGACTTCAAAAAACATAATCTTATAACATATTCCCAAATAAAAACTAAAAAAACTTATAACAATCCTTAAACAAACAGAAACACGTATTCTCAAATAAAAACAAAAAAAGAAGCCGAAGTACCATATATTTACAATCACAATTGCATGTGAAACAATACCATGCAGATCTAATAAACAAATACTCCACACCGCCGCAGAGTAAAAAAACACGAAACCACTGTGTTTTTACGATAGAGTGCAAGATGAAAGAAATTGTGTGTGAGACAATGATATGTATGTGAAATTGTGTGCCTAGTGGTAGATATGAGAACTATTTAGAATGCACCAAATAAAGCAAAACGATGTCGTTTTGACCCACAGTTATTTCAAAGCATGAAACGGCGTCGTTCGAATAAAAAAAACGACTTCATTTTGGAGCCCTTTAAATCGACGTCATTTCCCACGGTAATTATCTAATAGAGTAATATATTACTAACAAATGAACTGATGAACTTATTCTTAGATTTAGCAAACTAAAAAGACGTGATAAGCAAACAAACTCAAATATCTAGTTTCTGTTTTAAGTGATTGCCATTAATTGGCTAAAAAAGGCATTGTAACTAGAAAGACATGCTGAGATTTGTTCTTCTTTAAACCTTCATTAAAACACAAACTCAAGAAGCAAAGCAGAGAAGCTACACACATAAATAATAATGATTGATTTAGTATACGTATTCGTATCACCACTAAGGGTCTGTTGGTTAGACATAATGGAATGATAAAGCAATGTAGTCGGCAATGTAATAGAATGAACGTAGTAATTGAATGAGTCGTTACTGTTCCATTGACCTATTTGGTTGCCATGTTGGAATGGAATATAGCATTTACGTATTGTTGGAAAATTTAGTGCACTTGTGGGATTAGTTCACACCTGGTAATGGGTCAGGAGGTACGGAGTGTACACCCATAAGGTCCCTGAACACCCTGACTCAATAGTGGTTAGTACTGGTAGTACTAAGTTAGTACTGATAGTGCTAAATTAGTACTGATAACCAGTGTTAGTGCTGCTAGTGTATTGGTTACTACTGCTAGTGTAGTAACTGATGGTTCCTACTAGTAGTGTATTGGTTCCTGCTGCTAGTGTATTGGTTACTACTGCTAGTGTAGTAACTGATGGTTCCTACTGGTATTGTATTGGTTCCTGCTGCTAGTGTAATGGTTCCTACTGGTAGTGTTTAAGTGATTAATTTGTAACAGCTTTGACTCATTCAATTAGCTGTTATGACTGCTTTATGACTACATTTAATTGGTCATGTAACCACTATTCCTATGATAATAGAGGCTTATTATGGGTGATTAATTGGTCGTTAATCACACATAAAGTCCATTGACTAGGAGTGAGTATTCTCTACTATATATAGAGAATGTCAACTTCAGCATGAAAATATACAAAAACCATGATAAACAAACTGAAAGCATAAACACTTGAAAGCAAAGGGTTGTGCCTAATTCAATAACAAACATTTGGTCTTATCCCAAGTAGATATCCGTGATACCCAGGCATTAGGGTCGAATAGTTTACTTTGGAAAGTGATCACACGATTCCAAGTGATATCCGGTAACCACCTAGTGGCATTGCATTGCTACTGATTATCTTACCCTGTTCTGGGAATTACAACCAACAATTAAAGTGAACTATTTGTGATAATCAATGGCTGATGCTGCAATGAAACACATGGCTTCAAACTTTGCCAAGCTGGACAAGTTTGAAGGGGTGGACTTTAGGAGATGGCAGAAGATGATGCACTTCTCACAAGCATGAGTGTGGTCTATGTTCTGACTACACCTATTCCTGATGATGGGGATGATGCTACTGTGGAGCAGATCAGGAGAAGGAGCAAATGGGATAATGATAACTACATTTGCAGAGGCTTAATTCTCAATGGTATGTCTGATTCACTCTTTAACATTTATCAGAACTTTGAATCTTCCAAAGAACTATGGGATTCCTTGGATGCCAAATATATGGCTGAGGATGCATCAAGTAAGAAGTTCCTTGTAAGTAATTTCACAAATTACAAAATGACTTATTCAAGACCAGCTATGGAACAATACAATGAACTAATTGGTATACTTGGAAGGTTTACAAAACACAATATGCACATGGATGAGGCTATTTCAGTCTCTTGTGTCATAGATAAACTTCCCCCTTCCTGGAAAGATTTCAAGCATACCTTGAAACATAAGAAGGGGGAGTTAACTCTTGTTGAGTTGGGCAGTCATCTGCGCATTGAGGAATCTCTCAGGGTGCAGGATAATGACAAGCCAAAGAGTAGCAATACTAGTGGTGCATCTGTTGTCAATATGGCGGAGCATAACAACTTCACCAGGTACAATGACAACAAAGGAAAACGCAAACATCATGATAACACAAGGGTAGATCCTAACAAGAAGACAACACCTACTTGTTGAAAATGTGGCAAAACTGGTCACATTAAAAGGGATTGCAAAGGTGTTAAGGTTGGTGGTAAAGCCAATGGATCAGGCACTAATGGTTCAGGGAGTGGTGGTTCTACCAACTCACTAAAAGGTCAGAATATGTTTAATAAGTCTTTTCAGATTTATTATGCTACATATGTATCTGAATCTTATTATGTGCAGGATGATGATGTTGCATGGTGGGTTAAATCTGGTGCAACAGTTCATGTGTGCAAAGATAGAAGTTGGTTCAAGACTTATGAGTCACTGAATGATGGTTCTATTCTTCATATGGGAAATGAGTCAAATTTTGGTGCATGGTCGTGGTTGTGTAGATCTTAGATTTAGTTCTGGAAAGATTGTAACTTTGTTTAATATTATTCATGTTCCTGATATAAGGAAGAACTTGGTTTCAAATAGTATTTTGAATAATCATGGATATAAACAAGTTATTAAATCTGATAAATTTGTTCTATCTAAGCATGGTGTGCTTATTGGTTTTGGCTATTTGTGTAATCAAATGTTCAGGCTTAATATTGTCACTGATAGTGTTAATTCAGCCTATGTGACCACCTATGACCTGACTGACTCTACCCTTTGGCATGCTAGACTTGGCCATGTACACTATAAAAGAATGCAAGATATGTCAAAGGATGGGTTAATCCCAAAGATTTGACATGGACACTAAAAAGTGTAAAACTTGCATGTTGACCAAGATAACTAAGAAACCTTTTCAGGGTGTTAAACATGAATCTAAGCTCTTGTAGCTAATACACAGTGACCTGTGTGACTTGCATGCCACTCTCTCTTTGGGGAATAAGAAGTACTTTGTGACATTTATTGGTGATGCTTCTAGGTTTTGTTATGTCCATCTATTACATACTAAGGATGAAGCATTAGATAAATTCAAAGTATTTAAAACTGAAGTTGAATTACAACTTGGGTCTTTGATCAAAATATTAAGGACGATAGGGAGGTGAGTACATGGATACTCTGTATTTTCAAATTGTTGGTATAATCCATGAAATGATCAAGCCCTATACTCCTCAAAGAAAACGGTTTCGAAGGAAAAAATAAGGTGTCAAGGAGATGGTTAATTCCATGTTGTCCAGACTGAGTCAAGGGTTCTGTAAGCTAGTTATGTTTTGATATTTATTATATAGGGTTCCCAACAAAGGAACAAGGTTACCCCTTATGAACTCTGATCTAAAAGGAAACCCAACCCAAACTATCTCTTTGGGGTTGTAGGGCTGTTGTAAGACTCCCTGATCCAAATCTAAAAATTTTGGGTGAAAGAGGCATTGATTGCATCTTTGTTGGATATGTTGAGCATTCCAAGGCTTTTAGGTTCTATGTTATTGAACCTAATGAATATGTTTCAATTAACTCCATAATTGAATCAAGGGATGCAATGTTTGATGAGAATAGATTCTCATCAGTCCCTAGACCAAGTCAAAGGATTCCTAATGAAACTCATGACATTGGTATATGTTGGGTTCGGTAAATACCCAAACCCTTTAATCTAGGATTTGAATAGAAAATATCCTAAGTGTTTAGACCATTAAACACTAACAGGTCACTGAGTGCATAGTCTCTCAGTGAGCCATCTTCAGGATACTCAGTAAGAGGCGAAGAAGAAGTCTCTCCACTCAGTAAGGCGGAACTTAAAGGGTGAAGACTGATTCAAGAAGAAGATGGAGGATTCAATAAGTGATGACAATAACTTACTGAATCCCTAAAACTCCTCTCCAGCTACTTACACTGAAGACAAACTGAAGTAGAAGACTGAAGGATATGAAGACTGAAGAATGAGCGGGATAAGGCGGGATAAGTTTGAATCAGATAAGACGAAGTCCTTATCAACCAAAGTCAACTTTCCCTGAATGGCAAACTATCAGGCTCAGTGTCATCACTGACCTTTGGAAAACAGCCTTGTCTCTTACTTAATATAGTCTTTGTGGAAAACTAGAAGGGGGGGTTGAATAATTTTACCAATTTAAAACTTCCTTTTAAATATTTAGATCGACTTATGTCAATCTATTTGGTTGTTTATGTTGGACGTTGATAGATAGATAAATAAACGTGTAATGAAAGATAAAGAGTAAGAAGCACATCACCACGACACAAGTTATTTATAGTGGTTCGGCTACAAGGACACCTTCCTTGCCCTACTCCACTCCTCGAGTCACCTACTCGAGAGTTCGTAAGCACTACACCAATCTCCTTATGGCGGAGAAGCCTTCACAACGTCGCTTAACCTTTTTCCGGTACAAAGCTAAATACCGAGTTCTTTCACACCAAGGCGAACCACACCTAACACAACGTCGCCTACCCTTTATACGGTGCTAGGCTAACCACCGAGTTCTTTCACACCAAGGAGAACTAATCCTATCACAACGTCACCTACCCTTTATTAGGTACTAGGCTAAGCACCTAGTTCCATTACTATGGAGGAACTACTACCCTTCACAACACAACACCTAATATCAATGAGATCTACTCCTTGTTACAACATCATCAAGGATATCACCATCCTTGGAAATAAACAAATACTTATGTGTATAACGATGCACCTCATCGACTATACGACCTAGACATTCTTCCCAAATGCTACTTGATTCGATTCTTCGGCATCCTTCACTAATGCCTTTGACACAACGCTTGACACCCTTCACTAATGCCTTCGTCTTGACACCTATAGCATTCTTCACTAATGCTCTTGACACGAACGATAAGCACCTTTCACTAATGCTTTCGTCTTGACACTTTCGGCATTCTTCACCAATGCCTTCAACATCTATGGAGAAAGTAAGAACTATCAACAAGAGAACTTCAGTTGTCTTGATGATGACGAAGCATGACAACTCTTGGACTTGAGCTTGCTAGACTTCAAGAAGTGGTGATCTTGCCTTTAAGAGGAACCTAGAAGATCACACAAAAACAAAAGACAAACTACATAGATCTCTTGGATCTGAGGTTAGAGAGATCTAAAACTTGGAGAGAGTATATGTGAAGTGGTGAGCTAAAAGGAAAGAAATGGCTCACTATTTATAGAGGAAATTCTCTACTGTTCCCCGGATCCCACGGATCCCTTCCACAAGGGATCCGGCTAGCACAAAGCTAGGGATCCGTGGTACGCTCCTCTTTGCCCATGGGTATTTTTGGTTATGGGTCTTGGGTCATGGGTTATGGGTTGATCCATGGTTTTCTTACTAGATACAATGTATCTTAAGGATACAATGAACTTGGTTAAGAGGTATAAATAAAACCATGGGTTATGGGTCAAAACCATTTGCTAGTTTTTACCTATTTAGTATATACTTGTTTTTACCCATTTTAGTATATACTTGTTTTTACCCATTTTAGTGTATACTTAGTTAAGTATATGTTATCCCAATATGTAAACACTAGTTGTTATACATATGTATATCTAAAGCATAAAATCACTTGTACTTGTTTTAGTGTTTTATGTGAAAGCGTAAGTGTGTTAGGAAACTATTAACTCAAACTATTTACGTATTCTATTTGTTTCGTTAAAATGATTTTACGTTTGTTATCGACAAAAAATTAGAAGATCGTAAAATATAAATAAGCGTTTTTACGGCTTATTTGTATTAACAGTCTTTGTAAGCAAAGACAAAATACATCAGTATTTTGTCTTCTGTAAATTGTCAGTTTGTCACTTAGGAAAGAGTTAAAACTCATACTTGTATAAATAGCATAAGAGATGAAGTGAAATATTTAAGCTTGTGAATTGTAAAATACACACACACACACAAGCCATCTTTCACTCCTCCAAATACAACTCAGTCCCTGAGATAGCTCAGTGGTTCCTTAGTAGTTGTGTTCAGACTTAGCCTGAACTTAGAGAGGAGTACCAACCTTTGTCATTTCAATCCCAAGTACTATTCCGCAAGTACTTGGATAATGTATTATTTTTTATTGATTTCTAATAAAGAATATTATGTTGAAAATTTATCAGTGTGTTTTGCTTACATCTTACTTCAGTCATTGATTCACTATTATCTGTTTTTAATACTTTAACTGTTTTTACAATAGTGAATTGGGTACAACAAGTGGTATCAGAGCTTGGCTGATTATAAAACCTTTTTTTAAGCCGCTCTAAAAGCGTTTTAAATCAGGATCCTAATGGTGAAATTGATGTACCCAACTAGTCGATAAAAGGGTGGAGCTTATTCAGTTGTTGCCCCTAGACTTGAAGTTGGTAAATTCAACAAATGGAAAAAGCGTATGCTTTGCTATTTGATTGGGATGGAACCTTATTATATTAAGTGTATAAATGAAGGTCCATTTATCCCAAAGCTAGCTGAAGGTTTGCCTAAAGCTGAAGCTCGATGGACTCAGGATGAGAGGAGAGTGGTCAACCAGGACCAAAGACTCAAAAGTATCATCATTTCATGTCTTCCTGATGAAATTATAGAGTCAGTTATAAGTTGTAGTACAGCTAAACAAACCTGGGATGACCTAGTCCATAGTCATGAAGGCCCATCTGATACCAAGGAAAACAGGATAATGGACCTGAAACTTGAGTATAACACCTTCAGGGCTAAGGACTCAGAAACTCTGTCTCAAACTTACACCCGGTACAAAACCTTGCTAAATGAACTGTCAAATGATGGTGTCAAGTTGTCCAAACATGAAATCAATGTTGGTTTTGTCAATAGTCTTCCTGAGAAGTGGTTGAATTTCTCTCAGGGACTTAGGAATGCTAATCGTATCTAGAATCTCGAACTTCCAGAAATTTATGGGAAATTTGTCTATGAGGAAAACCCACAATGAGACGATACCACGACTTAAAGAATTCTCGGAAGTCAGAAGTCCCCGACCACCACTTCAACACCAATATCAACTGCATTTTATTCTAACAATGTGGTTCAAGATTTCCAGGAAAATTAGGATGATGAGCCGATGAGAGATCAAGTGAGGAGTACCTAAATGACCGAACGTTGAATTTCGGAAAGGGCACTCATTGCTAACTCTCGGAGGTTTACAAAAAGAAACAAAGGTTTTTCAAATGCTAAAGCAAATAAGGACATTGAATGCTTTAAGTGTCACAAAAAAGGTCATTTTGCAAAAACCGTTTTCAAAAAATTCTGAACCCTCTTATAAATCATCCGGGTCAAATCAGTCCTCAGGCTTTAGCAAATTTCAACCTAAAATCTATCAATCTCATCAAAATTTTCAAAACAAATCTGATCAAAACAAAACCGTTGATTTTGAAGCTAAGTATAGGAAAGTCAAAGCTAAGCTTGCATTGCTTGAGGCCAGTCTCATCTGATGATGAAATGGTGCATGTCAGTGCACTGATGGCCTTCTCGGAAGAGGACAAGCAAGCTGTTGGGAAAAATCATGCCAGGAATGGAGAATGGGTCAACATCACAATGAAGAAGGTAAGTATTTTACTTTCTATGGATGACGACTCTAATTGGCAGTCCTATATGAACTATATCAATGTTGACCTTAAGTTTGTAGAAGAGCAACGATTAAATCTTTTTTCAAAATATAACAAGCTAAGTTTTGAACTAAACAAGTGTAGGGATGAACTGCTTCTTTTAAAACAAAATAAGCTTGAGGCTATTGATAACATCAAATAGTCCTGAATATTAAGTGTCAATTTCCCCCGATAATGCTCGTTATTTATATCATTTATATAGATTTACTCTTGTTTTCCATTGTTTTCCATTTTTAGGTAAATTACGAGCATTGGAGCTAAAGAGAAGCGGAAATGGAAACATTACTAAAGATTTATCACAGTATGCCTATTTTGAAGAAGTTACGGCGTAACTCCTCTCTCACATTACGCCGTAACTATTGCGTGACCAAGAATACCAACTTATCAAGAGGTTACGGCGTAACTCTTCCCAAAGGTTACGACGTAACTCCATTAGGTCAAAAGAGGTTCCACGCCTCTGATACTACGCCGTAACTACTGCATCACTTACGACGTAACCGAGTTTATTGAAGACTACAACGTAACCACTAATAAGGTTACGCCATAACTAGCAGATCTAGTGCATTTACGAAGAAATAGAAGGTTACGGCGTAACTCCTATTTTGGTTACGCCGTAACCCAGACATGGCCTATAAATACCCCATGAATTCCAGCATTTCTGATCATCCCCATTCCACACACAACGCTCTGAGAACGTGGGAAAAAGCTCAAGGCAGGTCTAGGGGAGTATACGGAGCTATTTCCAAGGGAGAAGTCACTCCATTACGATAAGCTTTAGCATTTTTTATTTCTTTTACTTTCAATTCATGTATTTCGTACCTTTGAATATTGAATTGATTTGCATGATTAATATGAGCGGCTAAGAACCCTTTGGTGCTAGCCTAGTTATGATTCCTTAATTGTTTTGTTTGCGTTTACCTTTACTTCCGTATAATTATTTCTAAGTGTATGCATGCATAGTTCTTTGGTAGTCACCCTTGATTCGGTAGTTTTGAATGGCGGTAGAGGCCAATTTCCTAGGAGATATGACCAACTGACCCTAGGTGAGCGGACTGAGACGGGAAGGGTAAGATATGACCAACTGACGACCCTTTCTACTTGTGCGATTTGACCAACTGATCACTTATCGTTTGGATGAACTTAAGAATTGGGTGTGTAGTGTCTAAGTTCCTAACGGCCGAGCACTCACTATTTTGAATCTAGCATGTAGCGGTACTTAATGACTCAGCTTAGGGGACCAGGAACAACAGGACTTATGACGGTGCGCCTGATTTCTCCTGTGGTGGCATCTTTGCTGATAGGTTAGGGCGAATTGACCAAATGTTGTCCTCTCGAATTTGACCCCACCTGAATTAATTGGAAGTAGGTAGACCTAGACATAACTAGCTAGGAAGATTGACTAGGTTAGCACCACTATTCCTCTATTGATTTCCCTTTATCCATTTATCTGCTTTTATTTTATTCCGCATTAGTAGTTTAATTAATTAAATCCCTATTGAAACCATTATTATTCTGTGACAATTAGACTAAATAATAATCCAACACACATAGCTCTTGGGACGACCTCGGCTTTACCATTTACTACACTACACGCGACCGGGTACACTGCCCGTTAGTGCACTAGGGTAGACCATAGGTATAGCGAGACACTATAAATATTAAGATCTGGTCAGTAAAACCTGCATCGAGTTTTTGGCGCCGTTGTCGGGGAGTTATATTAGGATTGATATTATGTCTTTCATTTCGTTTTTAAACTTTTCTCACGATCATATTTCAAGTTTTCAGGTAACATGGAAGTTGTTAACATCGATGACCTCACTCTTGAGGAATACTTGGTGTTGACAAGAGCGGAACAAGGGCTGGGTATCGTAAGACCATCAATCGGAGCGGATGTTCGTTTCGAAATTAAAGACCAATTTATGAGGGAGCTTCGCGCTAACCCTTTTTCAGGAAACAGGGACAAAGACGCATATGAGCACGTTGAAAATGCGTTGAAAATGTCCTATACATCGCTAGCCTTTTCAACATTATGGGCGTGTCTCATGATGCTGTTATGCTTAGGGTATTCCCAATGACTCTTACTGGAGCAGCTTGAAGATGGATCGAAAGGTTATACCGCCGGGCTTAATACTTGGGCGCTACTAAAGAAACACTTTATTCAAAGATATTGCCCGCCATCGAAGATTTCTAACCAGCTTTTGGAGATCCATAATTTCAAACAATAAGACGACGAAACTCTGTATCAAGCTTGGGACAGATACAACGATCTTCTGTACAAGTGTCCTACCAATGATCTGAATAACCAGCAGAAGGTCAATATTTTCTACAAAGGAATAAACGTAACTACAAGGCAAATGTTGGACTATCAAGGACCTATCCCAAACATGACTCCTACCGCTGCAATTGAAGCCATTCAAAAAATGGCGGACCACTCTAAAAAATGGCACGACGGTGGGAGTAAAAGAAACCAAGGGGAAGTTTTGACGGAATTGTAGCAATAGCTAGTAAACTTGAAAATCTCGGTAGAGATATGCTGAAAATCAAAGAAACTGTTCATGCCATCCAAGTCGGCTGCGAAAACTGTGGTGGGGGACATTTAACTAAAAACTGTCCTAAAGTTGACAAGGAAGATACGATTGAGGAAGCTAAATATGGAGAGAATAGGCCTTTCTACGGGGATAATCGTAATGGGTTTCGTGGAGGACCCCACCGTATTATGAGCGTAATGAGAGAAGAGCTAACCTGGAGGAAATTATTAACAAATACCTTGTGGACACTACCAAGAGGCAAAAGGAGCAAGAGGAATAGCTTAAAAATTTCCAAGATAATACAAACAAAAGCCTTTCTTCCCATGACATATCACTTAAAAACTTGGAAACTTTAATTGGAAAGCTTGGCGACGAGGTACAAAGAAGAAACGAAGAACAAAAGAGCAATTCCACTATATGTAAGGCTGTGTTCTCTGATAACAACAAGTACTCTGATGAGTCGGATACTGATGGCGAAAGTGAGTTACGCCGTAATCACACTCCAGAGTTACGGCATAACCTGAATTCAAGCAAAGACACAGGCACCAAGGACTACAACCCTAAAAGAAGAAGTCATTGGTGTAAGGCTATTGCAATTGACGATGGAGAATGCTACAGCTTGTGGGCCTCATGTGATCCTCGAAAAACCTGCGATGGTGGTGTTGATAAAGAAAGGATAAAAGACGACAGATACAAGTGGACTACACTAAACGACTAATAAAGGTTAGCCAAGTTCTCAATTAACGAAGTGGAAGGGCTGCCCATTAAGCATTACTGCAAACCCTTACTCATCATGGAAATGAGATTACTAACGCTTGGCCAACGTGCAATCTTTTTCGTGATTATTGCAACGGAGGAGGTAATGTGAAGAACGAAGTTTGGATATGCCCACACGAATCTGGGAGGCACGACGTTGATTTTGGAAGTCTATCATTCAGTTATTGGTGTTCGATAAGATTCGGGGACGCGATAATTAATTCAACTCTGTTCAGAAATCTGGAACTCAAATATGAGAAACACATTCTTCGGGGAAAAACCATTAAGCCCCTCGATGATATTCCTTCTGAAGATGACGATGACGAAGGAGTTCGAAATCATTGGTGCGAACAAATTAAAACCGGCCACGGAGAAGTCTGGGCTTCCTGCAACCCTTTTGAGTATGAATGTGATGGAGGAAGCAGCATTGAGAGAGCTGGGGAAGACGAATTCCTTTGGACTTCGACTAATGATTTTGAAAGAACATAACTGCCTTGGCGGATGATCTCGGATTCACGATTGGGTCAAAATCAAATCGGAAAAATTGACGTTAACTAAAAAGAAAATCTGGGAAGGGTGTATGAGTAAAGATCAACCTAACAACGAAGTTCCTAATGAAAAACTAGAAGATGACACCAAGGGCTCGTCTAAGGTAGAAAATGAAGAATGCAAACAAATACTCAACCAACTTGAAGATACCGATTCCGACAATGATTTCGATTATCTCGAGTTGCAAGGCGAAGACGGTTTCATTGACCCAGATGATGAAGTACACGAGAAAAGAAGATGCAAGCTTCTTGGCATCCCATTTAAGAGGCCACCTCCTATTATAGCCGAAAAATTTGAGTTTACGCGATACCATTTGGGGCCGGAAGAAAAATTTTGCAAGATCCGGAAAATTGAAACCAAAGAATATCTCCGAAATGCCACAAATGTTGGGTGGGTTAGGCGCAACTTAATGAAAGACATGGAAGAAGTCGAGGATGTCCAAAGGCCCCCATAGGAGCCCCGCGGCTCTGAGTCTAACTTAAAGACTCTTTAATAAAGAAAAGTGCTCTTTCTGGAGACAACCCGAATTATCCCTTTCTTTTGCTTTTATTTCCTTTCTGTTGGGTTTTGTGTTTTCTAACGATTTTGCGGAAACGAGGAACTAATTGATGCTGCAGTTGTCGATCTGAACAGAGTTACGGCGTAACTCATCTTGGTGATTACGCCGTAACCAACATTTTAGCGGCGTAATTTTGACGCATTACCAATTACGGTGTAATACCATCTCTGTGGTTACGCCGTAACTACTCGCTTGACAGCTCATACCAGGTTTTTCCAGTTACGGCATAACTCCCTCTTAGTAGTTACACAGTAACCTTGTATTAGTTTTTAAATGAACTTTGTGGGTGTGTTCCCTGTAAACCCTCAGGAGACTTCACTCGTCCACTTGGGACACCAAGTGGTTTAAAAGACTTGTTGCATTCGCTAAATGCAACCGTGATTCCTACGAAAGTGAGTTAGGTTTGTTTTTCGTTTTTTTTCATTTTTTTATTTTTAGAATTATGCTTGTCGGTATTGTGATTTCAGGGATTGAAGTTTGTTCATGACGCTTAAACGAAGGCACGGTTCTTTTTCGTGGGCCTTCTTCTTTTTGGAGCAAATTTCAGGGAATTTTTCGCTCTAATTCTACCTTTCTCTTCACCTTTATTTTAATGCCTAGTACAAAAGGGACTTTGTACAATTCAAGTGGGGGACGGGAGTAGAATTATCTCTTGAACTTTATTTCGCCCTCATTTTTCTAGTTTATTTTGAAAAATTATGCCATTTTTAAAATTTTGACATGTTTTTCCTAACCTAACTAGATTAGACCTTAGCCGAGCACATACAACCCTTGACATTACATGGTGAGATTAGCCTTATCCGTTTCCAATATTTTACCCCAAATCCACCAAATTATGAGTGTGCCGGTAGCTTGTAAACTTTAGAACTTGGCCTTTGCATCATTTCGAGACCATAGACGAGGTATGTTGAGTTAGCTCGATGTATTTAGACTTTTCAGTTTTAGAAGGCAATATTTTAGGATTATCACCCAAATGTACCTACCATTGTGAGTCTATCGATTAGTCACCTCGACTTTTCGACCCCCATGTGAAACCTTTTTGTTGCACTCACCTTTAGTGCAAGATACCCCTAGATACACCCTTCTGAGCCATTCCTTTCATTTTGTCAACCCAATATATTTTTTCGTTACACCTATACACCTTAGCCTACCCTGTAGTCTTTATTTGTGATTGGGAAGTCATCATTTGCCTAAGTTCAAGGTTCGAGTGGAAAGGTTTGGAAATCACGCTTTCATCGACAACATTTATGAAGATCATCGAAGACCCCCCGAATTCCCATTGTACATCTCAAGTGGGGGGATGTTATGTTATTATGTTATGTTGAAAGAAAAGAAAAAAAAAATGATTCGAAAAAAATATAAATAAAAAAATTGATTGAGTTATGATATTGTAAAGTGCGATGTTATAAGCACTATTGTATGAGCTTTATTGATTAGTATCGAGGAGGCCACCTCGGTCACATTCGAAGATTGGAGTTGGAAGTTATGCCAATAGAAGAAGAAAAGGTAGTGTGCCCATCACGACGTCCTCTAATGACACATCTACCTTACATTTCATGATCCGGTTTCTAGATTTCTAAGCTTGAACTTTGGGCAGACGGTAAGTAGTGATGATTTGGTTATAGATTTAGACTACCTGCTTGTTTTTCATTTTACACCAATTATATATCCCATGTCTTATCCTACCCTTTAGTCATGAAGCGTGTCTAGGTGATGCAGCGAGCAATCTTTGGTGTCTTGGCCATGGATTTGGTCATGTATCATTGATTTTGTCCACTTCGCCGTGACATGTTAGTAATGACGAGTCACCCCTTAACCTTTGTCGTGTCTACCCATATTGCCTTCGAGAATTGTTTAGCCCTTAACTCTAGTGGTGGAGATTTGTGTAACCGCCAAGCTTATGATAGAATACATGCTATGACTGTGCGATTGAGTGATCACCCGAAATTGACACTTAGAATAGTTGAGAGATTTGAGTGTTTGTTCCCCTTTCGTGAGGTGTTCGGCTTTGTTTTATTCTAGCATAAGGGATTTGTAAACTCATATTTTCTAAGTTTTGGGAGATATCCTTTTAGGAATCTATCTAATAAGGTCTACTTGAGGGCAAGTAGAGTTTAAGTGGGGGGATATTTGATAACATCAAATAGTCCTAAATATTAAGTATCAATTTCCCCCGATAACGCTCGTTATTTATATCATTTATATGGATTTACGCTTGTTTTCCACTTTCAGGTAAATAACGAGCATTTGAGCTAAAGAGACGCGGAAATGGAAACATTACTAAAGATTTATCACAGTATGCCTATTTTGAAGAAGTTACGGCGTAACTCCTCTCTCACATTACGCCGTAACTATTGCGTGCCCCAGAATACCAACTTATCAAGAGGTTACGGCGTAACTCTTCCCAAAGGTTACGACGTAACTCCATTAGGTCAAAAGAGGTTCCACGCCGCTGATACTTACGCCATAACTACTGCATCACTTACGACGTAACCGAGTTTATTGAAGACTACGGCTTAACCACTAATAAGGTTACCAGAACTAGCAGATCTAGTGCATTTACGAAGAAATAGAAGGTTATGGCGTAACTCCTATTTTGGTTACGCCTAACCCGCACTGGCCTATAAATACCCAACCAATTCGGCATTTCGAAGATCCCCATTCCACGCACAACACTCACGAGAACGTGGGAAAAAGCTCAAGGCAGGTCTAGGGAGCATACGAGTGCTTTCCAAGGGAGAAGTCACTCCATTACGATAAGCTTTAGCATTTTATATTTCTTTTACTTTCAATTCATGTATTTCGTACCTTTGAATATTGAATTTATTTGCATGATTAATATGAGCGGCTAAGCACCCTTTGGTGCTAGCCTAGTTATTATTCCTTAATTGTTTTGTTTGCGTTTACCTTACTTCCGTATAATTATTTCTAAGTGTATGCATGCATAGTTATTTGGTAGTCACCCTTGATTCGGTAGTTTTGAATGGCGGTAGAGGCCAATTGCCTAGGAGATATGACCAATTGACCCTAGGTGAGCGGACTGAGACGGGAAGGGTAAGATATGACCAATCGACGACCCTTTCTACTTGTGCGATTTGACCAACTGATCACCTATCGTTTGGATGAACTTAAGAATTGGGGGTGTAGTGTCTAAGTTCCTAACGGCCGGGCACTCACTATTTTGAATCTAGCATGTAGCGGTACTTAATGACTCGGCTTAGGGGACCAGGAACAACCTGACTTATGACGGTGTACTGATTCTCTGTGGTGGCATCTTTGCTGATAGGTTAGGGTGAATTGACCAAATGCTGTCCTCTCAAATTTGACCCCACCTAAAGTAATTGGAAGTAGGTAGACGTAGACATAACTAGCTAGGAAGATTGACTAGGTTAGCACCACTATTCCTCTATTGATTTCCCTTTATCCATTTATCTGCTTTTATTTTATTCTGCATTAGTAGTTTAATTAATTAAATCCCTATTGAAACCATTATTATTCTGTGACAATTAGACTTAGTAATAATCCAACACACATAGCTCTTGGGACGACCTCGGCTTTACCATTTACTACACTACACGCGACCGGGTACACTGCCCGTTAGTGCACTAGGGTAGACCATAGGTATAGCGAGACACTATAAATATTAAGACCTGGTCAGTAAAACCTGGATCAGCTATCACTTTGCAAATTCAAAACACTTAATTAGTTAAAAGAAATCAAGCTCTTCAAGATGAACTTAAGAAAGAAAAGGATATCATTGCTAGTTGGACTGCTAAGAATCCAAGAGTCTTTGATGCTGTGGGAGCCCCCAGTAGCAAAAAGAGAGTCATAGGTGAAGATCATCTCCTTGACTCTCACAACAAAGACTAGTCTCCCAAACCATTTGTGTCTGGTGGCATGATTACCAATGTATTGACTATTCCCAAACCCTATGATTGAATTGAACGGGTTAATCCTGAGAGTAAGCTTCCAACTTTTGATTCTGGAAGAATTCTAGAGCCTGAAAGTCAAGCTCTAAAGAGCATGATTGGACTCCCTGATGTGCCTAGTAGTACTCAACACATCTCTGAGTCGAGCAGAATCTCAAGCACCACTTCCACCCCGGAACCTCTTCGGGTGCTGCCTACTCGAGCTTACTCCATTACAATTCAATCCTCACTCACCAAAAGAAAGGTCTGGACTTGGTAGAACCATCCCGAAAAGACCATCAAAACCAATTCAACAAGAATCTAACCCCACTGAGACTTCCACATCCTCTGTCCCCACTGAAGCTGACCAAATTCAGCAGCTGATTGAACTTGTGAGGAAGCTAACTGATAAGATGGAATCCATCGAAAAGCTCTGAATCAATCAAGGAAACTAAGTCAGCCTCCTCTAGTTCCTCAAAGTCAAAAGCCACCACCAAACCCAAAGCAAGTGTGATCTATGCCACTATACCAGTCATACCACTGACAACTGTTATAGAATCCTTTTTTGTATGATCTACAAAAAGGATGATCACAGAACTTCTGATCACTTACAATATGCAAGTTCACTTAGTAAAGCAAACTATACCAAAGTTGGTCATCAGTATGCTTCAACCTCCAAATATGCTCAAAAGTTTAGAGCAAAACCCTTTCCTCCTTGGCCACACTGTGGCTTTAATGATCATCATCCTGATGATTGTCTCATGAACACATGCTGTGATATTTGCGGAAATCCAGCTCATGAGATATCCCAGCATGACAGTGTCATCCATGCAAGGAGAAGTTCCAAGCAGCCCAGAATCACTGAGTCATCCTCAGTCTCCAAATATAAAACCTGTGGTAGCACAATGCACTCAACCACTGACCATGAGTCAATTGCAAAATTCATATAGACCTTTAGGCCCAGGCCCACTAGTATGTGGGTCAGCAAGAGAAACTAATCCAGTTTACTATTTGTGTAGAGACACACCAGGGAGCCTATTTGGCATCTAGATAGTGGATGCTCAAGAAGCATGACTGGTGTTAAGGAGTATCTGCACAAATATGTAAAGGAACCAGGACCCAAGGTAGTATTTGGTGATAACTCATCATGTCTCACAGAAGGTTATGGTTCAGTATACAGCAATGGAATAGTTTTCTCTAGAATAGCTTATGTCAATGGTCTCAAATACAATCTCATCAGTGTCAGTCAACTCTGTGATGCAAAGTACATTGTGCAATTCAATGACAAACAAGGCACCATTTTCAATGCCAAAAAAGAAGTTGTTTTGATAGCTCCTAGAAGAGATGATGTTTATGTCTTATACATGTCAACACTCTCAAAATGGAACTTGTCTCTTTGCCAAAGCCACTGAAACTATCAACTGGCTGTGGCACAAGAGACTCTCACACTTAAATTTCAAAAACATCAACAACTTGGCAAAACAAAACAAGGTCCTTGGCTTACCATCATTGGTTTTTGCAAAAGATAAACCATGCTCAGCCTGTGAAAAGGCAAACACCAAAGAGCATCTTTCAAAACAAAACAAATTTCTCAATCAAAGCTTCCTTCACCTCCTGCATATGGATCTCTTTGGACGGTCGGTCCTAGATCAATCCAAAGATGAGAAGTATACACTTGTCATTGTTGATGAGTTTTCAAGATACACTTGGGTATACTTTCTTTCCAAAAAGAGTCAGGCAGCTGATACTATAATGTCATTCATCAGGAACATTGAAAACCAGAATGACATTACTGTTAAACAAATCAGAACTGACAATGGTACTGAGTTCAGAAATGAAGAGCTTGAGAATTTCTGTGATTAAAATGAAATCTCCCAAAAATTTTCATCTCCTTACACCCCTGAACAAAATGGGGTAGCTGAAAGGAAAAACAGAACTCTCATTGAAGCTGATAGAACTATGTTAAATGGCTCAGCTCTATCAAAACATTTCTAGACTGAAGCAGTCAAAACAGCCTGTTACACTCAAAATAGGTCAATCATTGTCAAAAGACATAACAAAACCCCATATGAGATATTCAAAGGTAGACTTCCTGATATCAGCTACTTTCATGTGTTTGGATGTCCTGTGTTTATTCATAACCACAAGGATCATCTAGGCAAGTTTGATGCTAAATCAGATGATTGATACTTTCTAGGTTACTCACTGATCTCCAAAGCCTTCAGGGTATTTAACACAAGGAGACAACAAGTTGAAGAAACCTTTCATGTCACCTTTGATGAGAGTTCTGAAAGCATCAGGTTCACCAACACCTCAGTGGAGGAAATAGGAATTGATAAATCATTAAGATATCCTCCTGATGAGTATAACACTGAAATCAATTCCTCATACCAAGCTGATGCTGACATCTCATATTATGTATTACCACACAACCTGCCCCAACCAACTATCAGTGAATTCATTGATAATCAATCAGTCCCTGCTGGGATAGGTAACACTGAACCAAATGTTTATGAACCTGTGATTCAAGAACCCCAACCTGAACAAGACATCTCAACAGATGATCTAAACGATTATGTGGCTCCTGCACCTAAACTCACTCCTGAGTTTCTAGTGACCTCTTCAAACTCAGATCCTAGACCATAAAGTAAGTGGACAAAATCTCATGACATTGAGCTTGTAAACATCATTGGTGAACCCACTAAGGGCATGCTCACAAGAAGCATGGCTGCTAAAATAACTGCAGCTTCAGCAAATGAATGTCTATATGCTGATTACCTATCAGAAATAGAACCCAAAAGTGTCACTGAGGCTCTAAAACACCCAAGCTGGGTTTAGGCCATGCAAGAAGAACTTCAACAGTTTGATAAAAACAAGGTCATGACCTTGATCAAATGTCCTCAGGATGTCAGTGTCATAGGAATGAAGTGGGTTTTCAGAAACAAAACTGATGAAAACAGCACTGTCATTAAAAATAAAGCCAGACTTTTAGCCAAAGGTTATAGTTAACAAGAAGGCATTGACTATGATGAGACATTTTCTCCTGTTGCAAGAATGGAAGCCATCAGGATCTTCCTTGCATATGCTACCTACATGAACTTCAAAGTTTACCAAATGGATGTAAAAAGTGCATTACTGAATGGTGAACTCAAGGAAGATGTGTATGTTCAGCAACCTCCTGGCTTTGAGAGTAGTGAATTCCCTGACTATGTCTGCAAGCTTGATAAAGCCCTTTATGGACTAAAACAAGCTCCCAGGGCATGGTATGAAACTCTCTCAGCCTTCCTAATTCAAAACAAGTTTGTCAGAGGAAAGAGAGACAACACATTATTTATCTACAGGACAAAACAAGATGTGATATTAGTCCAAATATATGTTGATGACATCATCTTTGGCTCAACAAACTACACTCTTTGCAAACAGTTTGAAAAACTGATGACAAAGAAGTTTGAAATGAGCATGATAACTCACATACTTCCTTGGACTACAAATTAGGCAAACTGATAAAGGAATCTCCATAAGTCAAGAGAAGTACACCATAAATCTCTTGAAGAAATATGAGATATCTGACCGTGCCTCAGTGAAGACACCAATGGTCCCTCCTAACAACCTTGGAGCTGATCTCACTGGCAAATCAGTCAATCAAACCCATTTCATAGGGATTGTTGGCTCACTGATGTATCTAACCGCTTCTAGACCAGACATACAATTCTCAGTCTGTCTAATAGCAAGATATCAGTCCAATCCTAAAGAATCCCATCTCACTGCAGCCAAAAAGAATACTAAGATACCTGAAGGGAACTCCAAGCATTGGACTCTACTATCCAAAGTGCTCAGGGTTTGACCTCAAAAGATATTCTGATTCTGATTATCTTTGGTGCAATATGGATAGAAAAGTACCTAGGGTCCTGTCAATTTCTTGGAGGAAAACTGGTTTGTTGGAGTGCTAAAAAGCAACAATCAATGGCTATTTCTTCAGCTGAAGCTGAGTATGTTGCTGCTGCAGGATGTTGTGCCAATGTATTATGGATGAAAAGTCAACTCAGTGACTATGACATCTACTACAAAATGGTACCCATCTTCTGTGACAACACTAGTGCCATTGCAATCTCCAACAACCCTATCCTTCACCAAAGAACCAAACACATTGATATCAGATATCATTTCATCAGGGACCACATAATGAAAGGAGACATAGAGCTTCATTTCATCCCTACTGAATATCAACTTGCTGATATCTTCACCAAACCCTTAGGTGAACCTACCTTCAGGAGACTGAAAGTTGAATTGGGAATGCTAGACATTGAGAGTCAGCAACCTGAAAACCAATCCCAATCTCAGTAAGTTTTCCCTGAAATGGTTCATCCTCCCTGAACAAAACCTCAAAAATAACCCTCTCACTGAATGAGTAAGACTCATTCAGGGACCCTGACTCTTGATATTGAACATTGAATGAGTAACTAAATGCACCAAGTATTAGTTACTTAAATATCCTAGGTTGGTAAACACACTAATTAAATATATGAATATATGTCTCCCTATCTTACTGTCAGGGTCCCTCAAACTTACCTCATCCCACTTGGCATTAAATGCCCCTCTCACATGAAATATCTTGTGGATATTTTATTGTTGCAAAATGCACTTTTACTGTGCACTGCAACTGTTCCTTGAAAACCTGGATTTTACTGCATGTAGTGGAGTGGTGGCATTAAATGTAGAAATTCGAAATGTTTTCAAAAACTGACTTTACAAATCCACATTTGTGCATAAACTACCCCTCTCATCACTCTATAAATACCCCTCACAAGATCATTAAAACACACACAAAGTATTTCTGCAACAAAACGCTGTCAAAATACTCTTTCAAACCAAGAAATCTTTGTGTTCTTCAAACCTTTTTCTGAAAAACCTTCTTTGTAAACATTTACAAAAGTTTTTTCATCACAAACTTGAGAGATTTATAACTCTTTGATTGTTCTAGTTCAGATATTCTTTCAAAACCCTAAAATCTTTAAATAGAAATGGCTAGAACACAATCTCTTCAGTTTGCATCTCAGTGGGTAGGGGATCTTAGTAGTGTTGAATTTAAAACAAACAATGTTATAGGCAATTTTGAATACCCACCAAATGTCCCAGCCTATAAGGACATAATGAAGTTTTTATTCAACTGCCCACTGAAAATGGCCTTTACTCAGTCCCCATCTATTCTGTACCAAAACCTCCTCAGGGAGTTTTGGGCTACAGCGGTGGCCTATGACCCGACACCCTCAACTAATGAGACAAACCTAAGACCACTCAGGAAGTATCTCATTAAGTTCAGTCTTTTTAACGGGGAAAGATCAGTCATCCTGGACTATAAAACTTTTTGTACTTCAACAGGGTTAGACTACAATAATGGAGTCTATGTTGCCTATCCTGAACCCTCCACAGTGAAGGATGGGTTAAAACAAATCGTTTTGGATCCAAAATTTTTGGACAAGACCCTAGTCACCAAGAACTCATTTCCAACAGCTTGGAAGATCCTGTTCACATTTGTGATTCAGGTTCTCGGTGGGAACCACTCATTCACTGAACAAGTTAATTCTATTCAGTTGATGATGGCATACTGTTTAATGAATGGGGTCACTGTCGACATTGGGGAGATCATTTACAGTGATCTCGTAACCAAGCTACTGAGCAAAACTAGGGCGAAATATATTCCGTACCCTAGGTTTGTCTCATGTGCTTTACCAGTGTTACCGGGTTGCAATTACCCTCAGGAATACAAATATACTGCTTTACCTGGTATCCTGAGTCCTTCAAATTTTCAAAGAGACCCATCCCAAGTCACTAATAGTGTATTGACAGCCCATATGATTGTTGTAAACAATCAGAGGGACTCAGTGTCTCCAAACCTTGCTCCTAAAAAGAGAAAGGGGAAGTCTCAGAATGGGACTAAGACCAAACCCAAGTCTCAGGGCCCTGAGGCTTTAGGAACACTGCCTAAAAGGCAAAGAAAACCCAAGACTGATCTGCCACCCACTGGAGCCCAATCATCATCCACCCCGACGACAACGAAGGACACTGATACACCACAGTTAGTGCCCTTGGTCCCAACTACTAATCCCCAAGATCCAGAGGGAAACATACAACCCGCTGGTAGGGGAGCGCCTTCCACAACGCCCAAGGATGACATTCGCAAATCACAACTTTTGTCTGAGGGCCAACTGAATGATCCCAAAGACTCAGAGGGAACTGAACAACCCGCTGATAGGTATCTAACTACCACTGACTCTGCCAAAGGCACTGGGAAGCACACACCAGTGTCTCAGGGGTCACAGGGGGACAAAGACTCGGAGGGAAAGAAACAACCCGCCGATACGGAACCCACCACCAATCCTGACTCCGGAGAAGGTACTGGGAAACGCCCACCAATGTCTGAGGGGTCACTGGGGGACAAAGACTCAGGGGGAAACATACCACCCGCTGATACGGAACCCATCACCACCACTTTGTTAACCGCTTCGAGGTCGATATCTTATTTTCGATGATGAACTTGCTGACGGTGACGATGAAATACTTTCAACAGGGGAAGACATGAATGAGATTCAACCACCTGAACAAGAATCTCAGCCTGATCCAACGAAGCCTGAGGAGTCACCTTTTCAAGCTGATGATAACTCTTCTGCTTCCTCAGACTCTTCATCATCTAATGAATTCAAAGGGTTCGACAATGTTCTTCCACTGACTGAAAGACAGCTGGTTAAGTAGATCACAAAGGCTTCAAGGAAGCTATATTCTGGGGTCACTGAAACATTGTGGGATCAACACACTGAAGCTGATGCCAGCTATGCTGATCTAAAGTCTGATGTGCTCACTTTTAATGCCAACACTGAAGCTGCTGTCAAAGAAGACCCAACACTCAACTCTAAAGTGCTGGAGGCTACTGAGGCTTACTTGAAGAATTCCTCAGACCTCACTGAACTAATCAATATGCTAAAATCTACCAATATGCAGGGTATTCAGTCTTCAGTCCACTCTCTTCAGGCAACACTGGGTTCTTTGGATGCTCAGGTGACCACTTTGGCTAAAGCATCATCTTCAATGGCTTGGAATCTTGGGCCTAGGATGACTGCTTTGGAATTATCTCAGGCTAATCTGGAGAAGCAGGTCACCAGTCTTCAGCAGGATACTACTGACATCAAGGCTGTGGTCACTGAAATTTATCAAGCCTTCAAAGGTCAAGCCACTCAACCTCCCCCAGTGTCTGAAGCAACTCTTGCTCTCACTAATGTTGCGGCAATAGTTGAGGGGGAGAAGACCACTGAAGAGACTTCCTCTCACACTGAGGGGGAGCCAGCTCAACCAGTCTCTGTTGTACCAATTTCATCATTACCACCAACATCTACAGCAACATTAACAATGACATTGACTACACCAATAACAACAACACCACCCTTGGTAGCATCATCTTCCTCAGGCCAGGATAAAGTAAAATGCATAATGCAAACTCCTGAGCCTGAGAAGATCCCTTATATGATCAACAACACTAAGTACCTGCTCACACCACAACAACTAAGTGCATATCTTGCAAAGGAAGAAAGGAAAAAGAAACTAGTTGAGGAAGAGAGAAAGAGCAAAGAAGCACTGGTACAAGTTGTTGCTGAGGAAGCTGAGAATATGGGAATTGATCCAAAGAAGCTTCAAAAGGGTCAGGCAGGACAAAAGTTCAAGGATGCTCAGCCGCTAAGATGGTGAAATGAGAAAGCAGTTGGAAGAAAAGAACAAGAGAGTTGCGCCATCAGCAAGGAATAATTGACCACTACAACTGGTCAATGACAAGCGAAGGTCGACCGAGAAAATCATTGATGTCGAATCATCCCCAAGTCTAAACCATCGGCAATGAACGCTACAGGGGGATGATAAAGACACTTCGAGGTTCATGATCCCCTAAAATTCACGACTTTGGGATCACGAACTCGATGAGCTTGGTCCAATAATTGAAAAGAAGTAGAATGCGGTGGTTAAGGAGCTGATGAAATTGCTCAGCAAAGGTATGAAAGATGAGGGATGCACCAAGACAACTGGGATTCACACTGCTTTAATCGCAGACAAGGATCTCAACCTCAGTCTTCACAGGGCAAAAGAAAGAGGTTGAGTTCCGCCTGAGATCAAAGTGCCTGGACTTGAATGCAACAGGGAGCTACCTGAAGGTGTGAAGTTTGTCAACTGTCTTGTGATAGAAGAGCCTGAAAGAGGACTGTTCTTCATTAATGTCTATGGAAACCCAACATTCCAAAGGTGGAGTGACATCGATCAGACAGGAGTGGCTACAATGCTGAGCTACATACCAGTGGCCTCTTAAATTCAGACTCCTGCAAATGTCAAGTTCTGTGCTGACTTAAATGCCAAGATAAGAGAGCATCCTGACAGGGAAACACTCATCACAAAGAAAGTCAAGCTTGAAGCACTGGGAATCCATCTTGATTGACATCATTTTGTCTTGTCTTTTTGTACTAGTGATATGAACCATGTAATGTGATCAATAAAAGATGTATGTTTTGTTAAAATACACAGTGTTCCTTATTGTATTCATCAGTACAGTCAGTGTAAGAAGAAGCCATTTGCTCACTTACACTGATTAAATACTTAAGCTATTTGTATATCCAAATAGGGGGAGACTGTTGGGTTCAGTAAATACCCAAACCCCTTAATCTAGGATTTGAATAGAAAATATCCTAAGTGTTTAGACCATTAAACACTAACAGGTCACTGAGTGCATAGTCTCTCAATGAGCCATCTTCAGGATACTCAGTAAGAGGCGAAGAAGAAGTCTCTCCACTCAGTAAGGCGGAACTTAAAGGGTGAAGACTGAGTCAAGAAGAAGATGGTGGATTCAATAAGTGATGACAATAACTCACTGAATCCCTAAACTCCTCACCTGAAGACAAACTGAAGTAGAAGACTGAAGGATATGAAGACTGGAGAATGAGGGATAAGGCGGGATAAGTTTGAATCAGATAAGACGAAGTCCTTATCAACCAAAGTCAACTTTTCCTGAATGGCAAACTATCGGCTCTCGGTGTCATTCTGACATTTGGAAAGCAGCCTTGTCTCTTACTTAATATAGTCTTTGTAAACAAAGACAAAATACATTAGTATTTTGTCTTCTGTAAATTGTCAGTTTGTCACTTAGGAAAGAGTTAAAACTCATACTTGTATAAATAGCATAAGAGATGGAGTGAAAGATTTAAGCTTGTGAATTGTAAAACACACACACACAAGCCATCTTTCACTCCTCCAAATACAACTCAGTCCCTGAGATAGCTCAGTGGTTCCTTAGTAGTTATGTTCAGACTTAGCCTGAACTTAGAGAGGAGTACCAACCTTGGTCATTTCAATCCCAAGTACTATTCCGCAAGTACTTGGGTAATGTATTCTTTTTGATTGATTTCTAATAAAGAATATTATGTTGAAAATTTATCAGTGTGTTTTGCTTACATCTTACTTCAGTCATTGATTCACTATTATCTGTTTTTAATACTTTAACTGTTTTTACAATAGTGAATAGGGAACAACAGTATATTAGAGGTCCTTGATGAAGAACCATCAGAGGTCCTTGATGAGGTTGTGGTTCAACAACCTGAACCTATGCTCAGAAAGAGCAAAAGGGTCAGGAATCCAAAGTCATTTGGATCTGAGTTTCAATTATATTTAATTGAAGGAACAAGGGATGAGGTCTCTGACCAATACTCCTATTACTTCATTGTTGAGGATGATCCCAAGACATTTGAAGAAGCAATGAAGTCCCGGAATATTGCTTTCTGGAAAGAAGCAATCAATGATGAGATGGATTCCATCATGGGCAACAACACTTGGGTGTTGGTTGATCTACCACCTGGTTGTAAACCTTTGGGTTGCAAATGGATTTTCAAAAGGAAAATGAAGGTAGATGGAACTATTGAAAAGTTCAAGGCTAGACTAGTCATTCAGGGCTTTAAAAAAAAGTCAAGGATAGACTATTTTGATACTTATGCCCCTGTGGCACGTATTAGTACCATAAGACTGTTGATTGCTTTGGCATCTATTCACAATCTGATTATTCATCATATGGATGTGAAGACTGCTTTCTTGAATGGTGAATTAGATGAGGAGGTTTATATGAACCAACCTCAGGGCTTCATCATGCCTAGTAATGAAAACAAGGTGTGTAAACTGATTAAGTCTCTTTATGGACTAAAGCATGCACCTAAGCAATGGCATCAAAAATTTGATGAAGTGGTTTTATCTAGTGGTTATGTTCTTAACCAAGCTGACAAATGTGTGTATAGCAAATTTGATGAATCTGGTAAAGGAGTCATCATTTGTCTATATGTTGATGACATGTTGATCTTTGGCACTGACCAAAATTAGGTTGACCTGACAAAGGAATTTTTGTCATCAAGGTTCTCCATGATGGATATGGGGGAGGCTGATGTTATCCTTGGTATAAGGATTAAACATGAAAGTAAAAGAATTTCTACCTCTCCGTCTCACTATATTGAGAAGGTGTTGAAGAAATTCAATTACTTTAATTGTACTCCTGTGAGTACACCTATGGATACTTGTGAGAAGATGATGTCTAATAATGGCAAGGCTGTATCTCAACTTGAGTATTCTAGGGTAATTGGTTGCTTGATGTATGTCATGACTTGTACAAGACCTGATATTGCTTTTGCAGCGGGTAAACTGAGAAGGTATACTAGTAATCCTAGTGCTCATCACTGGCAAGCAATTTAGAGGGTACTGAAGTATCTGAAGAGAACTATGGATTATAGTCTCTCATATACTGGTTATCCTTCAGTGTTAGAAGGATAAACTGATGCAAGTTGGATCAGTAACACTGAAGACAATTCGTCTACCGTGGTGGGTATTCCTACTTGGTGGAGGTGCAATTTCTTGGGCATCCAAGAAGCAAACTTGCATCACCAATTCAACAATGGAATCTGAATTTGTGGCCTTAGCAGCTGCTGGTAAAGAAGCTGAATGGTTGAAAAACTTTCTTCTTGAGATTCCATTGTGGCCTAAACCTATAGCACCTATTTCTATCCGTTGTGATAGTGCAGCTACATTGGCAAAGGCTTATAGCCAGATGTACAATGGGAAGTCTAGACACTTAGGTGTCAGACATAGCATGATTCGTGAGCTTATCATGAATGGGGTGGTATCTATAGAGTTTGTTAGATCTTAACAAAATTTAGTTGATCACTTGACGAAGGGTTTGGCTAGAGACTTGGTTATAAAGTCTGCTAAAGGGATGGGTTTAAGTCCAACTTAGTCCCTGAATGCTAGGACACCCAACTCCCTCCTAAGGAAACTTGGGAGCTGAGTTCAATGTGGAAAGCTGAACATTTAATAGACTGGAGCACATGTTTTATTTACATCCCAAGGTTGTGCTCAGAACCTGCTGAAAAGGAGGATGAAGTATTTACTTCTTAATGGTTAATTTCTTTGAAAAAGTGCTTGACAGGAGCATGAATAAAGAGGAACCACCTATGTGAATGTTGAAGTTCTGTCGCTTCAGGGAGCTTTGGACTTTGGCTCTTACAACATTTAAAATTTGGATATAGACACATGGCTTGTATAGTGTCAGGAGCCTTTAAGTGTTTGAAAACTTGTGTGTATTATCTTCAGGTATTCAAATGGGTTGAAAGGTTCAATTCTTAGAACACCCTAATTCTCGAATATTTGAACGTGTAATGTACTAAGATAGAAATTCAATCCTCAGGATATTTTCGTTTGTGCACATGTTTTGTTTGATGTTTGTTTTTCATGAAAAGGAAGTGAACTAAATTTGGGTAGGATTGTTGGAAAATTTAGTGAACTTGTGGGATTAGTTCACACCTGGTAATGGGTCAGGAGGTACGGAGTGTACACCCAACTCAATAGTGGTTAGTACTGGTAGTACTAAGTTAGTACTGATAGTGCTAAATTAGTACTGATAACGAGTGTTAGTGATGCTAGTGTATTAGTTACTACTGTTAGTGTAGTAACTGATGGTTCCTACTGGTAGCGTATTGGTTCCTGCTGCTAGTATATTGGTTACTACTGCTAGTGTAGTAACTGATGGTTCCTACTGGTAGTGTATTGGTTCCTGCTGCTAGTGTAATGGTTCCTACTGGTAGTGTTGCAGTGATTAATTTGTAACAGCTTTGACTCATTCAATTTGCTGTTATGACTGCTTTATGACCACGTTTAATTGGTCATGTAACCACTATTCCTATGATAATGGAGGCTTATTATGGGTGATTAATTGGCCGTTAATCACACATAAATTCTATTGACTAGGAGTAAGTATTCTCTACTATATATAGAGAATGTCATCTTCAGCATGAAGTATACATGAACCAGGAGAAACAAACTGAAAGCATAAACACTTGAAAGCAAAGGGTTATTGATTTGTGCCTAATTCAATAACAAACATTTGGTCTTATCCCAAGTATATATTCGTGATACTCAGGCATTAGGGTCGAATAGTTTATTTTGGAAAATGATCACACGATTCCTAGTGATATCCAGTAACCACCTAGTGGCATTACATTGCTACTGATTATCTTACCCTGTTCTGGGAATTACAACCAACACGTATATTGTTTGATACAGTGTAATGGACGTTGAAAATGAATGAAATAATTGAAATATGGCAAAATGTGATTCCATGTCGTAATGGAATGAGAAAAAACTAAGAATTGGTGGTTATAGATATTACGCCCCATGCCCGATTTTACCAAAATTTTTAAAAAAAATTGGAAATATTGTGACTATAACAGACTCACTATCACACATATATAAAATGACACTTTACTATAACTATTAACACTTTAAAAATACTTGCAAGAAGTATACTCAACAAATTTTTAAAACAAATGACACAAAAACTATAAACCAACCAAAAACCCTTTCTGTGACTCCAATACGCCATATCCATATTCATACATGAATGATGTGAGTTTTCTCATTTAACGCATGGACTGTTTTCGTAATTACAAGTAACGGCATGGACGATTTTTTCAACTTTTGTGGGACTATGGTTGCAACGGGAGTGAACTAGAAGGACATTTATGAAAGTATTCGTAACACAAACAATCTGGAGTTAATTTACATATTGTTTTTGTAATCACAAGTAAATAAAAAGGACATTTTCGTAATTTTTTTAAGACTATCTCTGCAACGCAAATGAACCAGAAGGACTACTTATGCCTTTTTCACATTTTTGATTGTTCAATGAAAAGTAATTGACTCGAGTAAATTGTTTATATATGAAATATGATTAGTCATATTGTGACATGCAAAAAATAGTGGGGCATTTAATTTAGATTGAAAGTAGATTATTTTGGAAAAAAACTTTTTTTAGAGCACCGTAAGCAATAGTATCATGTTAAAGCAAAAAGTTATGACATGTCATTTTTTCATCCTATAAATCAGAAGCTTTAACTCAGCCAAAAACACTTTCTCTCATTACTCAAGTTACAAGACACCCCTGAATTTTACTTTTCTTTCTCTTTTTCTTTTTTTAATTTTCTTTCTAATTTTGTTCAAATAAAAACACAAATGAAACGGAAAATAAAATTTCATTAATAAAATAAAATAAGACATGCAAATAAAAGTACATGAAATAAAAAAGACATATAAAGAAAAAGTTAACTAGTTTTGGTTCTAACGATATTTGGTTTGAGTTACGTTTCGTCTCCTCAATAATAGCCGCATCCATCGGATCCATCCCTATGGTGCTTTTTGCAAGCATTTTCATGTTCTCGATTTTTGTTAAGCATTGATTAATTGAACCCTCGCCCTAGCCTCGTTTCTTATTCCTTTTATCTCCGCCTTACGGTTTAGAGCTAGTTGTTGTTGCAACATCTCTTGGAAAACTTCTTATGAGTTGGAAGTGCGGATGAGTTTGAAGATCGTTGACTTTTGACTTCCATTCTTTGCTAGGTGGACGTGGGTTAACATCGTCTCCAAATCGCTCGGCCTTTTATATGGTTCATCCTTGGGCTCTTCTTGTGTTAGGGGATCTGGATGCAACCATTTAGTTTTGTCTTTCAATAACGTCCATGCATTTCCGTGTGTCCAAACTTTCTGTTCGGTTTCATAATATAAGTCTTGACAACATTTCATCAAATCTTCTTCATTTTCAACACTAAGCCTTGTCGTTTGATTACTGATAGCATTAAAAATTCCAACTTCTCGGTTAATGAGTGTCCACTTCCCGGTCAATATGTTTTTGGTACGTGTGATGTACCCTTTCATCGTCGTTGCTTCCTAATTGTATTCGTCAAGAATTTTGTGTCAAAACAAGTCCTCTTCTTTGTCAGTTCCCGTGTTCGGGTCCTCGGATATACCCAACTCTCCGCCAAGATTTTTTTTTTTTTTTTGAACGGCAGTTTGGTGCAGTGGAGTATCTTGCGTGCCACCAAGGCACCAAGTCTCTCGACCCGAGTTCGAATCATCTCACGAAGAGAATAACAACCCCCAGCCTAACCATCCAGTTTCCCATTAAGGGGCTTCAAGGCATCGTACTGGGATTCGAACCCGGCTGCCAATTCAGGGAAAATCCCCCACATGGGGAATAGCAGGAGTCGAACTCCTGACCTCCCACACATGGAGACTATAACCGGATGCATCAACTCTCCGCCAAGATTAGTTCTTCTTGTTGACTCCATGGCCACGAGTGATTTCAGTTTTTTTTTTTTTAGCCGGTCTTTTTCCTTTTCTTTTGCTAATTTTGTTGTGTGAGGAAAGATCGTTATTTTTGCTTAGTTGGGGTTGTAGTTTTTGTTGGAATTGTTGGATTTGTGGGGCTTGTTGATAAAGTATTTGTGTTTGTTGAAATTGTTGTTGGGTTTGTTGGAATTGTTGTTGAATTTGAAATTGGGCGAAAAGTTGGAGTTGCTCGGGGTGAAAAATTGGTAGGTTGGAATTTGGTATGACGTTCTAAATGGAGGAAGTTAGTTGTGATTGGAGGAAAAGAACATGCGGATGATGGTGTGTTTTGATTAAACGAAGATGAAGAATTTAATAAAGAGAAGTATTGTTGTCATTTGAAGATGTAAGTGAGTGCTTGAATTTGGAGATTTCAAGGGTATTATAAATTCTTTTAAAGGGTTTAAAAGTTGAAAAAAATTGTGTATTTTCATAAAACAGTTTGAGCCCATCTTTTTTTGTCCATTGCCTTCCATCTGTTAGACACAAAAAGTCAAAAAAGAAAACAATGGGCTGTAACATGGCTGTTGAGGATGGCACCGACATCTATAATGCGATCAACCAGATAGTGGCTCGCACTATAGGCGGGCGTTATGCCCTATAGTGTACCCGTACCGGGGGCTCTTGTTCGAGATAACATAACCAGTAATGTTATAATCGATTAAAACGTGTCATAGTCCAAAATATAACTCATGTTTAATGAGTTTTCTATACGACCCATATAATTAAAGAAATGTGACACTTTCATTTCAATTTGATCATTCATACATCCATAAAAAAACAAACATACCATGCTAATATAGTGAGACAAGACATCAACTATATTTTGTAAGATTTTATGAAAGAAAATAAAAGCTATAGTTAGTGAGGCCTAGACTTGGGCGAACCCAAATGAGTCAAATAACTTTAGTCGATTAATTCAGTTAAACGAAACTCTTATTACATCTGTGTCATGTCGTAGGTTACTAAAACCCAATTAACTAATTCTTATATCGGGTTGGACGAATTAATCTACTTCGGGGCTCAGGGGCATGCAAGTACCAGATGAAAAAGGCTCACAAGTCATAAAATGGAGAGTATATAAAATACTAACATAGAAGATAATTAGAAAGAAATATCATTTCCATTATATAAAGTATCATTTCCATGTTTAGTGATTTTATATAAAGGATGATAGTATTCATCTTAATCCTTAATCATTCCACTTGGCATCATCATATTGTTAAGAAGATAATTAGAAAGAAATATCATTTTCCTTAGTTTTAATATAAAGAACCATCCACGCTATTTATAACTGAACACATATTTACTACATAATAATGAACTTGTCAAATGAATGAGGTTTTGATTAAGGCTCAAACCGGGTCAAATCAAATCGAATTACAAACTTTAACTTGACAATATTATGTTTGGCTGGAAAAGAAATTTTTATCTCTAATGATTATTATTATATAAACCAACTAAAATTAAAATATAACATATGACCTGAATTCGGCCCGACGAGACTTATATATTTATAAAAGATTATTTTTGTATATTTATACAAGCTCTTAAAAGAAATGAAAAAAAAATATACTAAAACATACGTATCACCTAAAAACCCGAAACTTGATGGTTACTTACTTTAGCCGAGTCTTTATCAGGGTCGTTTCGTGATTTTCGCTGGCCCTATAGCAACAAAAAGTCTTTATCTATACTATCTATAATGTAAAAATGGTCAATCTTGAAAAGTGAAAAAACTTAATTTGGTCAAACATGAAAAAATAAACACACTTGAAAGCTTGTGGCATTTGGAAAGTATTAATTAACTTTCAAACTAATTTATAGAACACATATTTGTGCACTTTTTTCATTTACAAATTTGAAGGTGTTCCATTTGTAGAATTGAAAATATTATAGTCTTTAAAATGAGTTATAAAACACGAAAGAACTGAGCTAAAGTTTGAGAATTTATTTATGGATCGAACCGGGTTTCAAAACATTATGTTTAACCCTCAAATTCTCAAACTTTTATTACTTTTCGTTATAACCTATAGACTTTTTTTATTACTACAATTATCTGCCGCTATAAAATCTCGTTGCTATGCACGGGTACTCGTCTAGTTACACTTGTAAACTAAAAACAAATTGCATATAAACTTGAATTATATGACTTATATATGTTTAATATTATACATATTTATATGCAAACTAAAAACAAATTGTAAACTAAAAACCAAACAAATTGCATATAAACTTGAATAAACATATGACCCATTTTAAATGAAGGCCATGTACGATCAGGGCCGGCCCTGGGGGTGGGCGGGCAGGGCGACCGCCCAGGGCATCACAAGAATAGGGGGCATCAATTTTTGGGTGTTATGAATCGTGATTATGTGATGAATATGGTGTTGTGATGATAAAACCGAATGTTAAACACTTGAGTCAGTTTTAAACTTTTAATAAGCTGTTTCAATGGACAAATATGTACGGTTTCTGGAAAAAGGAATGGTCGCCAGAGGAGGTAAAGGAATGGTCACCAGAGAGGAAGATGAAGACTAAAAATATTATAAATTTAATTTTGATACACTCGTACTTTTTTGTTTGACTTGGTCAAGTGATTTGTACATAGGGAATATAAATTTTATTTAATTATGTCATTTACTTTTAACTTTTTTTAATTAACTATAAATGATAGTACATGCTATACAAATGCCCAAAGAAGTTTGACATGTTAGTCAGTTTTAAGTTTTTTAAGTTGTAAGGACCTCTTCATGCAACATAGAAATGAAATAAATATCCATTATGGTTGAAATAAACATAAACCTTTTTATTTTTCTTAAAACTTTTCATAAACACACCATAATTGATGCCCTTATCTAATCTTTGTTTGCAAAGTAATTATCTTTAATTTACTAGTGTTAAAGGTACGCCATTCCATATAAATGTAACAAAATTATGACAATCTTCAAGTTTTATCGAGTCTATATGTCTGGTTTTAACAGTTTATCGAGTATATATACGCGTATTTTTCTACAACATTTTGTGGGGGCATTTTTCGATCATCTTGCCCCGGGCATCAAAATCCTCAGGACCGGCCCTGTCTACGATGGCACATGTTGCACACCCTTCGAAGATCCCTCTGGTTTTTATAAACTCGAGCTTGACTAGCTAAACATTTTGACAAAAAGTAAAAAATAAGTTGAAGCTACTTGGTAAAAAAGAAAGTTAAAAGTAGAAACGCGCCAGGTAGGGGTCGAACCTACGACTTTCTGCTTAGGAAACAGACGCTCTATCCACTGAGCTACAGGCGCTTTGTTGTTTAACTAATTCATTTCACTCTACATATCCAAAACCCATTACCAAATATAACCCCGCCAAAACACTCCCCAAATTCACAAATAAATTTTCAAAATATTTAAATCACACCTACTGTATTTCATTTCCTCCTTAAAAAAAAATCAGTAGCATTGTTAGGTAAGTAATGGAAGATACAATAAAACAGTTCCGTAACGGCGTTGCGCGCTTCTGCAACCACCTCGAATCCAGCTCCGCCGCTCTTCTCCAGTCCGTTAATCGCCGTCCCATCCCCTTTGGTAATCCTTTTATTACATTAAATTTTCTAACTTACATCCAGTATTTTATTAATTATGATTTGTATATGTTATGTAATATATACACGAATTTTATCAATTTACGGGGGGTTTGTTTTGGCTTATTTGGTTTTTGGCTTATGCTACATAACCTCACTTTTTGTGGCTTATTTTGAAATTATCTGTCTTATATAAGTTTATTATGTCATAATGAGCTTATGGAACATAAGCCCAAAACCAAATAAGCCATAAGCCGGCTATATAAGCTGAAACAAACACCCCCTTAGGCTTGGATCTAAGTTTTTTTGCTTCGATAATATAAACGTGTTTGCTTGATTTTAGTTATAACTGTTGCTACTTTGAATTTTAGTATTAGCTTTTTGGTTGTAAATTTTTTTTATTGTTGTTAGATTGTGCTTCATTTCAATAGGTTCAAAACACGTATTTGCTTGATATAAGTTTCTTGTTTTTATGTTATTAGATTCTGCTTCATTGTCGTTTGTGCAAGGCCTGAACCGCCGTGTATCTACTGCCACTAGTGATCTCAACCTCCTTGAGTCGATGGCGTTTGATACAGTGTCGTTTGAGGAGCTGTTAGGTCATTGCAATGAGATATATAAGAAGAATCAGAATGATATTGTTGAGATTGAGGATCGGCTTTCTGCCTTTGGATATATTGCTGGTAAGCTGTTTTTGCTAATTTTGTTGATAGCTTGATGAAGTAAGCTTGATGGAGTATATTTGATTCAAAAGCTCAAAAATGCATGTTAGAACTATATTAGATAAAGTGAAGACGATTTGAGCTCGACAATCCCATGATTTGAGTCTAGCTCACATAAACTTGAACTCTGACTCGTTATGTGTATGAGCACATTTTAGTACTCAGACCTGATATTGGTTATATTTGGCTTGTTGAGCTTTAGCTCATATTAACGAAACCAAGCTGAACTAGTTTGTAGCTCAACCTCCAACCCGGACTAGGGTCCTTTTTTCATATTTAAACTTTGTAAAACACAGATTTTGAATAATATGGCTTATTACTTCCGACAAGTCGACTCTATTGGTGGAGACCCGAGTTACGTTTGAGGAAGATTTATAAGTTTCTATAGCTCAAACACACATTTTTTTACTAGTCGGCGTTGTGTGTCATTGCATAAAAATGACACAATTGCATGATTTGCATCAAAAGCTGAACGTATGTTACATTTTAATGTAATTAGCCACTCTTGTAAACTCAAAATCAGACTCACTATCTGTTATCGGATCACCTTTTAACTCAAACCCTTGATAAAGTTTGACCAGTTCAGTTCAAGCTGAACTTACTGCATAAAAGGACTAGTTTGCAACTCCAAGTTATTAATGTGTCGCTTCTTTTTGCAGAGTTAGAAATTGATGAACCGGAAGACGACTTGGATGATTTACAACCAAATGCTAGTTTGGATTTGAAGAACACAATAGAAGACGACTCTTTGTATCCTTTCGATTTTATATTTATGCTTTCGTGGGCCAGAGGAAATATTTGAAGTTGTTTTATATTTCATTCCTGAGTATCAGAACTGGTTGATTCAAATTGAAAAAACAGTACATATTTGTACGTATTGACTTTCTGTAGTGCACAAAAAGTGCAGCAACTCTGTCCTGATACTATATTTATATGCTGCAAGTGTGATGACTTCAGAATCTTGAAATTTCTTAACTGTAGTTAGATTGGATGATACATTGAGCTTGCAGAAACTTGGAATTTCTGATGCTTCTCTTGCCAATATTGTATCGAAAGGTTAGTCGATGCAATCAACCCACATCTATTATTTCTTTGTTTCATAAATAGGTTAGTGATCATGAGGCCTTTACTTGATAGACCCAATATCGAGTAGAATAAGGCTATGGCAAGTTGATCAAGTGTTGGATATTTTAGTGTAATTGGATTAACTTGTTTTGACCAATTTTATCATGATAATACATCATTTAGGTTTGGAGGTGCGGAGTGCACACCTACTTGAATTTATTATGATCTTAGGGGCGAAGCCCCTAAGGGACGGGGGTCCGGGGGCAGCGCCCCTGGTAGCAGGGTCCAAGGGGCAGAGCCCCTGGCTGGGGAAAATTTTTTATTTCCACTATGTCGCTATGTAAAAAATTCCTGCTGAAATTACTACTGACGGATTCTGCTGAAGTAGTGTGTTTCTGCTGAAATAGTGTGGAATCTGCTGAAGTTATGATTCTGCTGAAGTTCGGAATTTGAGGGACAAAATTGGACAACTTGGAAACCCTAAAACTGCTTTGGCAGTTATCCCGTATTATAGTTATATATACGGTTTATTTGGTCAGATAAAAAGTTACGGTTCATAATATCTCAGATAAACACATACAGAAAATTCTCATTCTCTGAATTGTATCCGATTGAATAATTTGGTAGAACCACCGAATTGATTCGATCTGAAAGTGTTCACACGCCTTTCAGAGATTAAGCATATCCTTGAGTTCGTTATTACTACATATCCCCTACATCAAGTTACATCAATATAGTCTCTTGTGTGCTATCAATGCTTAGTCTCTTGTTAATATAAGTGGCAATGTTGCTTTTGTGCTTAATCTGAAGTTTTTTTATTTACAACAATATGTGAGTACATACCTGAGTCCAAATTTGTCTCTTCATCTCCAACTGCAGGTAACATTAAACTTGAGATGGACCAACTCTTCGATACAGACATGGATATCTCGGAAGTAGAAAGTAAGATCTATTTATTTACGTGATTCTTTTCCTAATATTTTTTAAACATGACCAGCACCTTTTTTATGCATCATTTGAATAGAGGATGAGCAAATTGAGTTGAAACCATTTGAAGAAGTTTCAATAAATGTACCGAAAGATGCTTATGATAGTCTTCCTTCATATATGAAAGCTTTAGCATCATGGGAGGTAGATATCTGTTTTAATCACATTAAGATACGCACAAATAGACCAAGATTTAAGATACTGACGTTTATTTAACATTTAACAGGATTTGCTTGTTGCTGTTGACAAGATGAACTTACGCCTCAAACAGAAGACCAAAAAGAGCAACTTCTTCACCCAAGACGAGGTTTCATCCCTGGAATTAGGTCAGTGTAAACATGTACTTTTTTGTTCAACTCTTTGGTGTCAATAATTGTCATCCTTAGGCTTTTAAATGTATCCCATCTCTTATAACTTGCATATAAAAAGTCAACATATCATGCGAGAACCACTAGTAGTGCTCACCTAACATGGGACGGTGACTGCTAGGCATGGGCTATGAACACGTCATTAACAGCATCTCCATTGTATCTACCAAATATTTGCACCATTTTGATTTAAAAAGAGCATGGTTTGGTAACACGCTTACACCAAATCTTTTTATAAATCCGATGCATGCTCTAAATTTCCACATTAGCTAATATGGATTTGCACATATTTATTAGATGGATTGTGTTGTACCAAATTTGGTGTAAAAGGTGTTGTGAATAAGCTGCCCCGAAAAATTACTACATCATTTTGGTGTTTTGGTGCTTTGGTGCATATATTGGAGACTGTCTAAGTGCTTGTATTATCACCTCGCATGATAGAGTGCAATTTATCAACCATTAACATAGAGATTTTCTGTTTAAGTCTGGTAAGTTAAGGTTCCGCTGTTTGTAATTGTAGGCCTTAAAACCAGATCATACTTGTTGTTACTCGTGAAGATGAATCGCTTAGTTGTGGAGACCATTGATGGCTTGATTTGCTATAGAGTACTCTAGGAAAACGTACCTTCAGCTTGTTGATGAGGTAGCATGTAAACTGATGAAGTGATGAGTGTATACAATTCATATTATTATTAGTTACTACACTTGATTGTAAAACTAGAAGTCTGGAAAGGTTATTTGCATGAATCGAGTATGAATCTATATTATGGTTTCGTTTGACTATATCTTCTACATTTTATGGTGTTTGGAACACAATGTGGTACACGAGCAGCTTTAAACAGACCATATTTCTCTCATTTTTACACAGGGAGAAAACACATAAAGCCACGCTCATGCTTTGGAATCTGCAGAGATTTTATTGTTTGGAGAATACTCTTTTAAGCTTGGGTACCTAATAAAGGATACACGAAAAATCCTTAATAAATTCATTAACGTAAATCCTTAAGAAAAACAAATTCTTCGGAAGCCGTAAATTGTATGAAACAGCTCAGATGATTAATTTTGGTCTTCAATTGGGTAATGTTCATGTAATTGAAGGCCAATTGCATATGCAAAATGTTTGCCATCATTTCATTCTCCCTCTTACTTTTTTTTGTCTCACATAATGTTCCCAAGTTGTTTGTGACAGTAAACTGCAAGTTTTTTTTTTTTTTTTACAAATTTTACTAATGATCAGTCATTGCCTTAATAAATTTATTAATAGTCTATCACTCTATCATTATAGTAGCGTGTTGAATTTATATGGGCAAATCGCATAAAAAGGCATCAAACTTATGTTTAATTTCAATTAAACATACTAATCTTTTTTCTTCCCAATTTAAGGTATCAATCTTTTTTTTCTTTGCAATCCAGGGCAATCAATAAGTTTCCAGGTCATAGATATCTAGTTAGCAGGTGACACTCCAAACACCCTCTTATCTATTTGTTACACCTAAATCCAAACACTATCTAAACCCAAACACCTCTCTTCTTCAAAGTTCAACCTCATCTTTGTCACAACTCATCTTCAACCTAACAAGTGATAAGAGAAGTCCACGGTTTGTAAAGCCTTTAGAATAAGACAATTAGTCATTGGTTTGGCTTGATCGAATGTGATAATGAATTTTAATGGTGATTGTGGTGTTTGGTGATGATCGATGAGATGTTGAAGAAGGTGACCGTTTGGATTTGGGTTTAATGACCGGTTATCTAACAAATGGGTAAAAAAATCTTTAAATTGCACAACTTAAAAACTTTGATACCTTAAATTAAGAAAAAAATAGTTGGATGCCTTAAATTGAAGATGGACATAAGGTTAATACCTTTTTATGTGATTTGCCCAATTTATATTGCTTATGGGATAATGAGTCAAGGATTTATATCGTAATAAGAGCATTAGGTATCCTCGTGTCGTCCCACTGGTGTCGTGAGGAAATGTGCTGCCACATCAGCATATTTTCTCATAACACCAGAATTCACTACAACACCAAAAACCCTCCTCCTGTTTTGGTGTCGTCGTGCACTCCTGGACCCCACATGTTTTATTATTTTTTCATTTATTTAAATAAAACAACATAGTTCATTGTATAAATTTTAGGACTAAAAATGTAAGAAAAGTAACTAAATAACTAACATTATATACATAATAAGGATTAACGGTATAAGAATAACGACTTAATGGACTTATAATATAAATATATATAAAATTAAGGTTTAAAGTGAAAAAGTTAAAAAAATAACAAATAGAAAAGAACTATTTGGTCTTCTTCCTCCTGTGTTGTCTTCTTTCTCTCCCACCATCGCTGCTACAAGTTTCTTAACAAGAAAAAGGGTAAAACTTTCATAAACACACAAACATATATAAGAAAAAACAAACACACACATATAAACTCAAAACCCACAAAAAAGTGAAAATCGGGAGCATTTGGCGGGAAAACCCGAGCCACGGTATGCATAAGGCGCCGTCGAGTGGCGTTTTCCGGGACCATCTCAGCTGGTCACGATGGCTCAGGACTCAAAAACGCGAGCCTCGGTACCCAAGTGGCGCCGTCCGGTCGCGTTAAAGGGGAAAACGCACGGGAAAACTTAGGGTACCCACGGCTCTAAGAATACTCTATTGGGAAAATTGCATAAAAAGGTACTTATCTCAGGTTCAATTTCAATTAAAGGTACTACTTTTTTTTTCTCAAATTAAGGTACCCGACTTTTTTTTCGGGCCGATTTAGGTTTTTTTCTAACTTCCTTTAACCATTTTGCTAGTAAATTACATGTTTGGTCCGTGAGTTTGTATAGGCATTTCATGTTTGGTACATTTTCGTACGTTTTCATACGTTTGCATACGTTTTCGTTTGTTTTTATACGTTTCTACACGTTTTCGTCTGTTTTTGCACGTTTTCGTCCGTTTTTGCACGTTTCCGTTTGTTTTTGCACATTTTCCGTTTGTTTTTACATGTTTTCGTCCGTTTTGGTCCATTTACGCGTTTTCGTCCGTTTTTGCACGTTTTCGTCCGTTTTTGTCTGTTTTCGACGTTTCGTCTGTTCTTACACGTTTTTATACACAAGTATAAAAAGTGTAAAAACGGAAGAAAACGAACGAAAACATGCAAATTACCAGGTGCACATCGTAATTAATTGCCAATCTCAACTCGTGACTAGGCGTATCAGTGATTGGTTAAATCATATGATGTTGATGCTACTATCTTATGTCGTTGACTACATGTGTGAGAATAAATCATATGATTTTGATCCCTTCACATATCGGAATTTCAGCCAGCAACAGCTATAAAATGAAAGGATTCGGTTCACTCCAGTAATCTCACAAAACATGATATATGCGTTTATACAAACTACAAACTTGAATTATTTGGTGATAATGGAATTGTTTCAGCTTGAAACCACCTATAAAGGATATTCTTGGTGATGATTAATAAAATTTAAAACCTTTTTCATCTTTGGAATTCTCACTGAAACAAGATTGTTGGACCAAATTGAAATCGGTAGTTATATGTCCCAATCAAAGCTTGTTCAAATTCCTTGTAATCTTTTGCGTCTCTAGTTTCTTGCTAGGCGTTTTTAATCTTTAACGACAACCTTAGGCTGGTTCCAGTAAGGGGATTCAATCCCCATTATTTTCACTGCCACGTCAGCTTTCTTTCTCTAACGACCTTCAGGCGATTGGGTGTCCCAGTAACACGACCTACACTACAAAAAATATACCCCACAAAAATACCTTTTATATTAATTAAACACACACACAATCACACGATTGTCGATCGTGTAGGGGATCAAGTTGGGCGTTTTTTTGGACGATCGATACATGCCACACCAAGGCGATCGATACACGATCGATCGTGTATGTCGATCCCAAGGCCTTACTGGAACCAGCCTTAAGTTTTACAAGGTTGCACTTGTTGATGCTTGGCGGAAATAGTTGCCAGCCATATCCTTGTGTATTTAGGAAAAAATTATATATGGAAGAATTAACAAGAGTATGATGGTGCGTTCTCGAGTTAGTTTTGTAGTGTGAGAGAAGAGAAGAGATAAGGGAAAAAAGAAAATAAGAGTATTAGGTTGTGTTTAGTTGGGAAGAAACACCATTGTTTTTCACAAAATGTTTTGTAGAAAATAGAGATCGCGTTCAAATCAACGTTATCCAACAAAATGTTTTGCAAAACACAAAATCCCCATTTCCCAACTTAATAAAGAAAATTACAAAACAAATTTTAGTTGTTTTTCTTGTTTTCCCTTGTAACCCACAACCTTCCATCCCTTTCTTCAAAATAGAAAATATAAACACCAACTAAACACGTTTTCTATATTTCCAAATGTTTTATGAAAATAATGTTTTTTTCCAAATTTTTACAAAACTAAAAATGAAAGATAAGAGAATATTTTTTCAAACCAAACGCACCCTTAAATTCTTCTCGTCTTTTTTTCCTAATCCCAAAAGTGAGAAGAAAATTTTAGAGTGAAAAAAAACCCAAATGTGACTTTGTATCTCTTCTTTTCCTTTCTTCTTTAAAAAATCTTGAAAGCACATTCTTTTATAACTTTTTTCCTTCTCTTGAACACAATCTTAAAAACAACATAATCTTAAGAACACAGTGTAAGAGGTACCACAAGAAACATATTAAAGCTCGCAGTTCAATTATTTATCTCCAACTAAGCAAAACCTTAAACCTGGGTATTTACTTATATCCTCAAAAAAAACTTGAATATTTACATATTGTACATCATGCATTGAAAACTTGCGTTTTGAAAATAATTATTGAAGTCTCATTGGAGATATATGCAATCCCCCCTCACAAATAATCCTATATAATTTTCCAATTTAGACCCTCACACATATGTATAACCCAATAAGACCATTTGCTTACTACCTCGCAAACACCCTTAAGATCATCTACTATTAACTTCCTAACATCCAGCATCTTAATGATTAAAGATGGACCAGAATGAGGGGCAGATATTAGGTGACATAGATTTGATGTTCTATACTAAAAGAGAAGCACAAAATGATAATCATAGAAATAATTCAATAACTGCACCCAGCAGTGAAATGTTGAGAATTTATACACATCAGAATTCCAGCAAGTTAAAGTCAAAGTCGAAGCTTTACAGGGAGTCTAAGCACAGGACAACTAATTCTGATTCACCCATACGCCAAAATCATTTTATGTACTAGTTTAAAGTTAACCCGGACAAAACCACATAACAAAAGCAATTGAGTAGACGGAGCTCAACCCAAGGTTAGAAAAACTAGGAGAAGAAATACTCCCTAACGCCACTCAGTCAAAAATGAATACCAGCCTATAGATAATAGATACCTAATGGAAACCAAAACCTTCAATCCCCTTCAAAATACTTTACATTTTTGGTCACCAGCCAACAAGCGTTTGTCATGTTTTAGTTGTATATTTTCACCGCCTTCTCATATGTGTGACGGTTCTGCAGGTTTTAGGCAACAATTAAGACAGATTAGAATGTTTCATTAAGGATTAAAAAAGATTAAAGTAATACAAGCAAATTTTACCTGGTTCGCCGTGAATGGCCTTTTGGGGGTGGTATCGGGATGTTCCAATCCAAGGTAATGCTCCCAAGCGCCATAAACATCTTTTTTCTGAACAAATAATGCATAAGATCAATAAAAGCACCCTAAGATAGACCAATAAGCAAGTATAATTGACAATCAGACAACAAACCTGAAATCGGCTAGACACGATGTCCGTGTCTTGAAGATACTCGGGTCGTCCAAGAGATAGGAATGCAAATTTCCACTGAAATAGTATTGCATTTAAATTAACAAGATACTTAAAAAGAGTCGAAGAAAATAGAAGATAAATATCAAGCAAGTGATAATGAATTACCTTAGCAAAATCATCATCAGAAACATGCAATTTCTTCTGAATGCGATCTTTTACATCTGCCAAAGTTTCACCTTCATGAATTACCAGAAAGAAAGGATCCCCAAAGTTTTGAACTTGCTGCAAAACACCATTAAAGATGGAATTAATGACATGGTACAAACACATTACAGCAAACGAGTGTTCATCCACATTCAACATACCATCTGGTTCTGCGCACTATCTTTAATGAAATGGTAAACATGAATCAACCGATCTTGAGGCCCAATATTCTTCTCATCTTCAGGAATCTGAAGCAAGAAACAATTTATTATATAAACACATTGCATACACAATCTCGTTAAGTAAAAGAAAAAGAAAGCATGGTAAAACTTACTTCCTCTGCACGTAGAGTCCAGTATTGATCATTTATATTCTCAATTTTTTCAGTCAGTGGAAAGACCTGCAAGTAATAATCAGAAAAAAAAAAGATGCACAAATTAATGATTTCATTGCAGAACTGAATTGAAACCCCAATTTGATTTACATCTTAGAAGATGCAAGGCAGAAAAATCAAACTCTTTATTAAAATTCAACAAAAGTACAAGACATTTCCCTGCGGTCGAGAATGTAATAGTAAAGCCAATTAAATACCTTGTATATCTTGTGATAGAATACTTCGATTAGTCTCAGTTCAGAATTTGGATTTGACAATTCCACCTGTTTAACAGATTAATTAGTCAAGTAGTATTTGATTTTGATGTACATGGAATGCGTTAATTTGGAACAAAACCATGCCTAAAAAATTGCAACTATCATACACGAAAATTGGAAATACGAGCAAATCTAAGAAGCCATATTACATCAGGCTTAGTTTGCTTAGATAGCTTGCATGCAATGCCAAGGAATATATATTGGACGCATACCTTTGTCTTTAATTCATTGAGAACATCTCCAACAGTGCTCTGCTTAGGCAGTCTGATATTGTGAATTACAGGCTGCAACATGTACAATTGAAATTAAGAATTAAAGAACTCATTATATATTGAGCAAAACTGTTAAACTTCTCTTCTCTTAATACTGAAATAAAAGATAAGCTAAACCATTACATTTATAGTAAGCATACCTCATCCTTTGTAGCATGATGGAAAACAACCTTCAGGGTTTTCAAACATTGCAACTCTGGTAGAGGGATATCCAACACTTCATAGTACAGAATATCAGACACCTGTACCCAAAAAATAGTTCATTATATATTGCTTGCTAAGTTCAGCTTTTAACCAATAAAGAACCAGCTTTGTGAAAAAATAAATTCCAAAGCACAGAAACCTGATTGTAGTGAACAAGCATGTCTAGCAGATGATCTGCAACTCGATATTTAATTGGATTGGGCTTGGGTTGTTGAGAATAGCAGTTGTGAGGAGTAAGCCTGATTTTGGATGGGTCATCCAGACCAACTTTATCGGCCACTCTCTCCACAACGTCATCATATGTATGCAGCTTTGACCTAACGAAGCATCATAGAAAATCAGTCAACCGTAACAACATTAAGCTCTTTTTAAAGAAAATCTGGCACCAGAAAAAAACAGAACTCACAATTCCAGACTGAAATCATCCTCTTTAGGTCTATCCAGAGATCGAAAATGAACTATCTGCAAAACACAGTACCATATGACTCTGATGTTTGTGAATGTGAAATAAATAATTTGCAATGTAGATCATATGCAAGTATAGTTGTCACATCAAGTATATATTTCTGTTAGTTCAGAATACATGTCCTTGAATATCCTTAAGCATGTAAGAAGCAAAACTACGGAAACTTCTGACTGACGCTGCAGAATTATATAGCAGTCTGGATTGAGAATAACGAACCTGGCGATTTTTCACATATTCCAGAAATGAAGGAACATCCGGATAACGACATTTCTCATAATCAAAAGACTGAGGAGGTTTCTGGAAGCAAATGATGTCCCCATCTTCAAGCTGGAAACAAGGAGATGGTTTTCTTTATTGTTATTCATATTATAATGAGTTCACATAATCATCTGTTAATGAAATAGTTGAAACTCATACCTGACTAGATCTAAATGAAGTACGCTTTTCTAGACGCTCACACATGACATTGGGCTCAAATTTTATTTCCTGACGAATGACATGTAAAAGCTCAAAATAATATATGTAAAGACAGAAATTGCAACCACCAAGTCGGCAGTTAGAAGAACAAACCTCATAAAGTTCAATTTCTTCATCAGGACTAAATCCAGCGAATTGATTCAATTTTGGTATTATATCAATTGGCTTACCCAAACTCTTCACAAAAGACCTACCAACAAAACTGAAAAACAAAGAATTTATCAATTACTCGAAAATAATCATATTAACAAATATAGCAAGAAAATATGTTCTCAAAAGATAAACTATATACTAGCAGCCTCATGTACATGTTTTATAAGAGTTTTATGCTCCCTTAAAGAAATTATAATATCCATTATTGTTTAAAATAAGCAAAATTTACAAGGGTGGTTACAGCTATTTATTTCCGAAAGTGGACAGCAAACTTAGTGAAAATTAATTAAGGAAAATAAACAATACTTTTGGGATAGAGGAAGCATAATATTCCCCTCACTTATACAGCATAGCAATGAATTATAGTTGACAATTTCCTAAAAGTCAGGGGAACACTAACTAACTTATATATCAACCTACCGAAGTTCTTCCTTCTCAGGGTCGTAAAGCTTGAAGAAAAGAAGTATATCATCTTTGGTTTTGTCAGGTGGGGGAAGAGGGTTCAAATCCTGAAAAGAAAGTACAATCATGGTATAACCACTGGACTGAAAAGAATAAGCAACTTTTAGATCTAATAGGAAGATGATATTACGGGTCCAATCTCTATCTCCAAGAACAATTTCAGTTCAGCATTCTGAACTTTATTGGAAGCCTCCCTTAATTGTCCAACCTGAGAACCCAAAAAATAAATATTAATAGTAACTCAGCTGATAAATCTTCCCATACATACTTTTCATAGAGCCAGATTTAGAGTAAGTAATTGGCAAAATCACTAATAACGATGAAACAAAAGAAAGGTATCAGGTTCACTGCTACATTGCTACGATGGTCATAGCATATAATGACTATTTCTACCACAGCTAGATATAGAAAGAGATTGAAGTAAGTGTTAGGAAAAACAAGAGGCAATGCATAGCTTTGGTTGCTTATGTTTTATCCGTGGATACATAATCGACCTTAACTTGATTAGTAGCTTAGCAATTAGTAGCTACGTAAAATACAACTAACCTTGCAAATGGTAGTTTGATACAAACATCGCAAGACATTAACTTTAGCAATCGTAAGTAATCTCTATGTTGCAGAATGCAATAAAACCAATACAATTATCAGAATTCATATTTTGTAGAGTTTATCTACAATGCAAGTCTTTGTAATCATTTTAAATGCCAAAACCTTTTTAATACGTAACCACTTTATCTGCAGTGTGAAATTATATGATGTAAACAAACATTAAAGAGAATTTGACAATTATAAATTATAGGAGACTTGCACTAACCAATAATGCTTATGTTTTATCCGTGGATACATAATCGACCTTAACGTGATTAGTAGCTTAGCAATTAGTAGCTACGTAAAATACAACTAACCTTGCAAATGGTAGTTTGATACAAACATCGCAAGACAATAACTTTAGCAATCGTAAGTAATCTCTATGTTGCAGAATGCAATAAAACCAATACAATTATCACAATTCATACTTTGTAGAGTTTATCTACAACGCAAGTCTTTGTAATCATTTTAAATGCCAAAACCTTTTTAATACGTAACCACTTTATGTGCAGTGTGAAATTATATGATGTAAATAAACATTAAAGAGAATTTGACAATTATAAATTATAAGAGACTTGCACTAACCAATAAAAAAACTCTGCAATGATGAATTGTGAGCATTGCATTGACTTTTTTTTCTTACTAACCACATAAAATCTGATCGTGTATCCCAAGTATAAAACAAAAGCAATTGTCATGTCACCCTTAACTAAGAGCAAAAGTTTTCTGTCCCTCATTGTCTAAATCCTCAACTTCAGCTACTACATTGTGGTGCAAGTTTTATGTCAACTCAAATTAGACAGATACATCATGCATGCATAGACCCAAGTCCCAACTAACATTTCATACCAAATATCACTCGATATACATGGCAACCCAGCAAACAAAAAATGCATTAACTGAAACAAACAACAAATAGACCACATAAAGAGCATTAAGAAGTAAAAGCATACAGATTGTGTTTCCTCCTGTGGCGTCAAAGGCCTATTGGGACGATAAGTATGGTTCTGCCTCTTTGCCCATAACCAGAAACGCTGGTATTGAACAGGTATGCCAAATTCTTTAGCCACCTCCTCCTGAATCCAAAAATAGAGCATTAGAATAACCAAACGCTAATAGCAAAAAAACGCTCATAGCAACACCACTTTAATTAAAAAATTAATATCTAACTCAAGAAATTAAACCAAAATTAACTTAAGTAAATTTTATTTTTTTGTCAAAGAAATTAACCCACAATTATCGTAAGTAAATTAAACCACAATTCAATCATGTAGATGCTCAGTTCATTAGTTTTAAGTTTTCTTCTTCAAGTACAGTTAGATTTATGCTTATACAAAATCGTAACTCAACTTATAAGCTAAGGTACAACTAACTGTTAGATTCAAAAATCAAAACGAGAAATCAAAATTACAATTGCAATACGTTTAAAAGCATATCTTACAGATAAGCAAAGATCAGCTGACCTCGTTAACTGTTGTTTTTTCTTGGTTTCAGTTTATTAAATACATAATGATACTGATACCTCATTTAAAACTGAACATGGTTAACATAGCAACTGCATCAAAAAGGACTCTAACTATGCCTAAAGTAAAACTCCAATATTAATTGTCTTGAAGATAATGCATAAGCCACAAAAATAACACAAACACCACATCGAAGTATACGTACCTTGAATAGGTTAAAGGGCATTTGTTTCTGGATACGGAAACTCTGAACTTTGTCATGATCGACAAGATCAAAGTGTGTATCTTTGCCTATTTGTTCCAATAGGTCAGCATCACGAGCAACCTAAACATGTCAAAAGACGTATAAGTAATGACATCCCTAAAGTGTACAAAAGTGATCCCTTTGGGCTTTTAATGAAATGAGAAATTCCATAGAATAGCTACATACTTTGCGAGATGGTTTCATTTAGTGATTATACTTCTCGTGAATCATGCTAGCAATTAAAGTTTTTTAAACGGACTTATTTGGCAGTTATAGTGTAAAAGGGTTACTAATTCAGACCAAAAAAGCTATGATTACCAGAATAATATTTACCAAAAAGAAGCAAAGGACAAATTTAATTATAAATCTAGCCCATTCTCCTATTACCAAGCTAGGACATAAAAAAGTATGATTACAAAATAGGACCATTTTGCAAAGTATGTTGCTATTTTACCAAAATTTCCCTTGATCTAAACGATAGTATCAATAACCTTTATAATAGTGAAGAGATGAGCTTGTGCTTTGTATTTTCTCTTGTCTTCCTTCTCTTCCTGCTCTTTCTTCAACCTTGTCTGAAGAAAAATTGAAAAAATAAATCCAAGCCTCTAAACTTATACTGCAAAACTCAGTTTAGAAAGTGAAACTAAATAAATGAATGTGTTTTACCCTAAGGTGTTCAGCGATATCTTTCTCATCCACGTCACAAACTATTTTTTCCTTGTCACTCTGACGTATATACACAAGCATATATGCATTTGAGTATTTTGTAAATTTAAATGGAGCGTTATTGTAGCCAGGATTTGTCTGAGTCAGCTGTTGAAAAAGGAATAAAGTGACTGGATGATAAGTATATGAAGATAGGTGTGTCATTAATAACAAATACATATCGGACAAAGTAATTCATTACCTCCTCCTCGCCACCATATTGTTCTTCTAATGCCCTTTTCATATCTTCTTTAGTTACCCTTTCGTCATCAAACTTAAACCTAATTGGAAGCAAATTATCCACAACACAAAGATACATAATCCAATAAAGTAAAGAAACATATGATACAATATCTTGACCGCGATTAGTTAAAAAAGCATGTTTATCCTTATGGGGGGTGATCTGTACACAACAATATTACTTCATATGCAGCAACAGAATGGGTCTTGACAGTTTTATCCTCTTCCACTAATAAAGACAAATAAAAGTAGGGGTAAAACTGTCAAAAAAACAATATTTTGTTGAGCGTTAAGAAAATTGTGTTGTGTGCAGATCACTTCCCATCCTATCACTTCAAAATAAAAGTTGACTACTCGTACTACCAAAACAAACATGGAATTGAACAGGCATACAAAATGAGTAACAAAAAAAATGGTTCACCATTGATCTGATAAAGTAGGTCTGATGTATGCATAATAGTGTCCACCGTGCACTCCGCCACTATGAACCAATACACTGTAAACAACAAAGGCGTGTAAGGCAAAAAGCAAATGCCTAGGAATCTTGATCTTATGACAGATAGCATACATGCACACCAGTAGCGACTGAAATACGTTCATATAGTTAAAAACAGAACCAAAAAAAAAACATTTAATACCTGTGAAGAGTGTAAAGGTTGCGGACACTCTTATCTGCATCAGGAGATAGATACTTGCCACCCTCCCTGTCAAGATCAAGCTCGAGGGGGAATTCATAGCGGTCATTTATCTGCATTATGAATCACAATAAGTTATTGTTATAACCTGTTCAACAATGCATCACACCACAAAAGATAATCGATTATATTTTACTGAAGTTTAGCACTCCATTTCCTCCACTGTTTTCATCAAACATTATAAACATCATCAGGCTAGATAAACAAGTAAAATTGTGCTTTCAACTAAATCCGAATCTGAATTACTGTATATATACAAGTGTGAGAGATGGAAAAACTCGTAAGTGCTGACAGCGATACCAACTATAAAGAATTCAATCCTGATACATAAAACAAATAAATGACTCCCAAAAAGTTGCTGATAGCAACCACACATCCCACATTGATGTACATAAACACATCAGGCACTCATAAAAGCTGAAACAAAAGATACTTACTTTTACCATAGTATCCCTCGTGAAGTCATATTCAAATCGCTTAAGCTGAAGTTGCAGAACGGGTGGGAAATCAATAAACAAGACGCCCTTCCTAGCATCCTACATATAAAGACATAAAAAGCCAAACATAAAAGGTCCATCCCAAATTATTAACAGAAAGAAGCTGGGAAATAAAATTATCTAAGCTTGATTAACTGTGCACAGAACAGGACCTTAATAGAAAACCTAAGAGAAGCTCTATAGATCACATATATATATTCAGTTGTCATAGTTTTGGTCCGAAAAACGATATTTATAATAAAAATAGAAGCACTAATACTTGTGAAAAGAGATCTAAGGATAACAAATATATAACACTTCAGTTCTTTCCTTAAAAGGAATGCAAAGAGGTTGGTGGCAACCATCTGAGGAGTTAGAATCGTTTTAAGTTTTGAGATGGAATTGACTCTGTGAATGGGGGTAGCTAGAGGTAGCTAAATGTCCGGGTCTAGACGGTCATTTGGGAGCATGTGTCTAGACGGATTTGGGTCATGTGAGTCCCGGGTTCGGGTTTACCCATCCGTTTTATTAAAAAATCTGATAATGAGTAAAACATTAAAAGTGATAAAAAAAAGTTTCATTTTTCATTGACCCACTAGACCCAAGCTAGACCCGTTAATTAATTGTTATACAATTGAGCTTTACATCAAATACCCCAATTAGAACCATCTTCAATAATTAGTATGACCCAACAAGACCCATCCCATAATAAATATTTACCCAACTTGACCTACGTTTAACCAACAGGTCTTAAATTGCTACCTCTAGGTATAACATACTCTTAGCCGGATGTTTAAAATACTTTCCAATAGCATCAGCCTTTCAAATTTCAGCTATATATAGTTCTCACTCAGTTTTAGGTTTTGTCATGCTAGAAATGTATCATTGCAAAGCAAAACTACAAATTTCAATTACGCAAGACTTGTTAAACGCATAGGGGTCTCAAATGGCACTATAAACTTCAAAACATTAATGAGCAGCTAACCTGCAAACCATGATCTTCAGCATGGTATTTATTGTCACCCTCAAGACGTTCCACTTCAACATATTTGTCAAAAGAAGCATAAACATCTCGACAGCCTTTCACGTCAAGTTGAAGATCTGAAATTAATATTATGATGCCATTAATCAAAGTAGACAAACACAATAAAACACATGAAACTATTCCACTTATTTAACATAACCAATACCATAATATGATTCTTTTCTAGTTGATTTGAAGTCCACGTTGATGCATTCGATGTAATTCATATGGTGTCCTTCAAATAGCTTCTGTATTGTACCTTCCACAACTGTCCCCTAAACCAAAAACAAGCAAAAGTTTAAAACAAACATGAACAGCAAAAAGAGTGAACCATTAAAACAAAAACCTTACCTTCATTTTATCTTCAAGTTTCTCACACAATACCCTATTAAGTTCTTGGACGTCATGTTGCATGAAAGATTCATAGGAATCCCATCCAAAAGATTTTGTCAATTCTTTTGTTGCAACGCTAGTTTCATTGTATTGAAGCTTATAAAATAAGCTTTGAAGAGCCAGAGGTATACTGCCGGATGGCATGTCATTTTCAGTTGTGGGCATATGATACACAGCCTGATACAAATTTTAAATTAAGAACCTTCATTCCCAAAATATTATATGAGCACAAGTTACGATTACCTTTCTAAAGTAAGGAATGTGGTACAAAGTTTGAAGGAGAGAGTTCATGTAACATGTTGCTCCTTGGTTCTTAAGTCCAACATAGCCAGTCTCCTTCTTCGAGTCATATGACCAATAATCAATCACTTTACGTACAGCAACATCAGCTTCAATATAACATGTGTCGTTCACAAGGTAGCCTTTACTAGGGTCATATAGATCACTTAGAGGCATAAAAGATGTAAATCCCCAATCGTTTTCCCTTCCATGAAACTGGTGCTGTGTGTCTGCAGAATTAAGGCAATTGTAGTTAGATGTTAGTATTATTATATGAACTGGGATCTTCTCCCTTCTAAAAGCATCCCCTGTTATACGGCAAATGCTACAAGGGAAAGATTGTCCATGCACATTTTTCAAAGAAACATTAAGGCATTTCACTGGTAATGGTACTAATAGTTTTCAAGATAGTAGAAACAGTAAAATAGGAAAAGATTGTCAATCTAAAAGACTGATATAGATAGCCTAACTATCTAAATTTTGCGATTTTGAAAGACACGGTCAGCCTCATTTAGAAGCAATATATCTACAAAGTTACGCTGACTCGATCATAATACATCTCCATGTAGTTTCTAACTTGCCCCTTCCAAAGAAATGCAAATTTTTATTAAAAAAAATCCCAATCAAGGGTTTTGATACTTCTATTTTGAATCCCCAAAATTATGCTCTTCATTAAAGATAAAGGTAGCTTTATGGTGAGTAAGTGAGCTCGAAACTAGGGGTTAAAAATGAAGATAAACGCAATACCGTAAAGAACTTGTTTCCGGTGACAACTTTTGTCAATAATTACTAGTGACTTACAAGTGTGCTAAAACTGACCCTCATGCACTACCAAATGCTAACTTGTCATTAAAACGTATGTTTAACAGCTGATAAGAAATGGTATTTCTTTAAATACTAAATGTTCTTTGATTGCAGTTTCTATTTTGTGGGTGTGAATTGGGGGCCTGTTGATTGCACGACAGAACATTACTTTGATTTGCGGCAAGAAGCATTTAATAGCTCCGACACAACTCAACCACACACGCATATACTATATTATGTGTATCACATCACCATGCTAACATGCAAAGCCTTATTATGAAAAATATGAGTCTAAATAATTTACTAAATACCTAGGAGTATATCACATCGAATTGTTTTCTCTTTAATTAGTAGTTCTGCTGATCTCGGGCTACGCATCTTGACGACCTGACAGAGCAACAAGATACTCCTTCAGAGTCCTTGTGTCTATGGTTGCTCAAGTACCAAGTTAAATGATTTATTTCCAGTTTCTTACAGCCTCCACTTCAGAAGTGAACAACTGATGGTGTGGTTTGTGAGGATCATATTGTACCCAAAATAAAGTTATTTAGTATAGAAGCTTCCTCCCTTTGGGGACACTTATGATTCAAATGATAGGAAACTTCTATAGCTGAATAACCCAAGAATGTATACATATTAATAAATTGTTGACCATGAACATTGATTGAAAATAGAAAAAGAAGAAACTTGTTTCATGTGTATCATCCCAACAATTTTTTATCTTAAGCATTCCCACCATCCAAAAATGACCTTTTCTATTTGATAACATTTGATTGTAAATTGTAACATGTTCCCAAGTTACATTTCATCATTTTTTTTCCCCGTTCGAGCATTTCTATTAAATTAAATATTTCCATATACATACTAAAATACACTGAAAAGTGAAAACACAAATGAGGTTTTGTGACTTGTCATCTTACTAAACCGGAAGGTACCACAGGCCTCAAAACAATTAGGTGGTCTTAATTTGTCATCATACCCTAGAATGAAATACTAAATTACAGAACCCGATCACTAAACTCATAAAGAATATGAAGACAAAGAATCTAATGAATTAATGATCAATACTATATCAAATAGACTAACTTCTCTTCATATGAATTTAAGTTTATAAATCAAATATAGTATAAGATCACAATACATAGGTAACCTTTAGGTTTATTAAAAAGCGAAACACGTGACTACAGCTATGAGTTTTCCTATGATCAACGTAGCTTTTATGTAAGCATAAATTCTCAGCAACTAAAAAGTAAAAGCATAAGCATAACATACCTTTTCTTACTGTAAACTTCTGGTGCATCTGATTAACCACACCCAAGCTGAAATGTGCATATCTACTCCAGCCATATGGCAAAGTTGTGGAATCAGCCACATCCAGATACATGGACAAATGTTCCACATTGTTTCCCTTCGGAAAAATAAGCACACGCCTGCCAAAACACAATCAGCTATAAAAGTAGAAAACAATTGGGAATATCACAAGATCATAGACTAAATAACAAGAGATTGTTTATTTACCATTTGAATCCACCAACCACAAATACATCAGAATACAGCTTTTTCACATTCAGGCGTGAGAAATTCTCAATTTTCCACATAAACCTAGATGGAACTTCGTCAGTTGGTTGATTCTCTGCGGTACTGACAACTTCTCCTTGATTCACAACTAATCAATCCAAATTACAATATTTTAATTAAAAAAGTAGTAATAAAGAACACAACAATACATATATACATTTTAATAAGAATTACTACCAAGATCCCATCAAAAAACATCTGTACAAACGGTTCTCTACATGCATGCATACAGTAAAGAAAAGTGTGTTGCAACGACCAAAGTTAATGCATCACAAAACATAAGAACAATAACCTTCCATGGGCTGAGGGCCTTCAACAGGCGGAGTACCATCCAAAGCAAGAGGACCTTCGACTGGCTCGGTGTGTGGCACAAGCATCTCTTCATCTTCTTGCTGTTTCCAATAATTATACAATCAATTCAGACCACAAATATACAAACAAATTATGATCAAACTAAAACCCTAAATCTTACCCTATAACAGAAAAAACCTTAATTAAACATTTCAAAATTAACCTAACACATTCCACACACTTTTATAAAGCAATCAAACTAACAAACAAATTATGATCAAACTAAAACCCTAAATCTTACCCTATAACAGAAAAAACCTTAATTAAACATTTCAAAATTAACCTAACACATTCCACACACTTTTATAAAGCAATCATCTGCAAAAATTCTGATCAAACTATATCTTTAATTCACACCTAATGACCTAAGGCAAAAAAAGTCCAACATTCAACACTTCAACATTGCTAACTAAACTAAACAAACTCATTTAACACGCTAACATATACAAAAATCAATAAAATACATAATTCTGATCAAACTAAACCTCTAGTTCATCTTCGACACATATAAACCTTGAAATTACACTCCATACTAGCAGATTAAACTAAAGTACAAAACTTTCATCTTCTACAGACTGATACACAAACAGCCAAATTTTGATCAAAGTTACAACCTAATTCATTTTCTAAAAAATAAAGTGTAAAGTTAACACAGCAAAACTATAACTTCAACCGAATCAATACATTCCACACTGGAATACGAAAAGAACCAATCAACTAAGCAATTCTATTCAAGATAAAACCATAATTCATCCATGCAACAATAAACCTAAAATTAACACTTCATAATTGCAAAATAGACAAGACTAACACATTCCACACACTAATACACAAACAGTCTATCAAAAACCTATTCCAATCAAGCATTTAAACTAAAACCCTAATTCATAATCTACAAAAAATAAAACCTAACTCTGTGATTGCGAATTAACACATGCCACGCACTAATATACAAACAATCAATCAGGTACCAAATACTATGATCAAATTAAAACCCAAATTCCTAAAATTTAGGTGTCAAAATTGCAAATTAAACTAAACTAACATACTAATATGCAAACAAGCAATCAATTATTTAATTTTAATCAAACTAGAACTCTAATTCACCCCTGCATATCAAAAAACACTAACATTTACACTTCCTAATCCCAAAACGAAACAAATTAACACAATCCACACACTAATACACAAACAAAGAATCATTTATCAAAATCTGATCCAACTAAAACTCTATTCCACGCCTAAAACCAAAAGAAGCCAAAATTAACACATTTCACATTTTCACCAAACTAAAACCCTAATTCCTAAAATTTACAAGGCAACATGGCAAATTAAACTAATCCAACACATTCCACACACTAATATCCAAACGATCAATCAAATAACTAATTCAGATCTAACATTCAACATAAACCCTAATTCACACTTAAGAATATATAAAACTAGAATTAACACTCTAGCTGCGAACTAAAATAAACTTGCACATTCATATAGAAAACAATCAATCAAATACCAAATTCTAATGAAACATTCAAACTAACATTAACACTTCAAAATTGCTAATTAGCTCATTTGGCTTTTAACATTTAACATAAAATGTTTGTTTGGCAATGGCCGTTTATCTATTCAGATTTTATTAACACTTCTAATTATAAAACGCTGATAAAAATAAGCATTTAGCTTTTACATCATTTCAAACTTTGTAACTACACAGCTACACCTATGATACCAAACGCTTTTATAAAACAGAAGTTACAGCTAACAGCTATCTACTATGGCTAGCTTTGCCTAACATAGCATAATATACAGCCTCATTTCCCAATTGCTAATGTTTTCTTTCGCGATGAGCTTTTTGGAGCGTTTTGAGTTTTGTTCAAACGCTCCTATGAAAAAAAAAAAAAAACATTTAGCTTTTACGTTAAGTACACTGCTACGGAAAGTTTTGCCAAACACGGCATAATTTCATCTTACAAAAATAAACTCTTAAAAACCGCTAACTAAACCCTAAATCATCCAAACAACCAATACAAACCCTAATTCACACCTAAAAATTAACAAAACATTCAATCAAACTAAGCGAACACGTTTCGCACATTTCGCACACGAATTACAAAACCCTAACACGATCAGAAACTAAAAAAACCTTCAATTACAAAATAAACACCATCCGTAACAAAAACCGTTAACAAGCGTCCAATTCGTTAACAACTTCACACAAACAGAGATATAAATAGAGGTTAGGTAGGTGTGAGTGAATACGTACATCTAACGGTTGAGGATTGATCAAGGTCATGACTGTATGTGAGTGATCGCCGTACGATTAGGAGTGACGGTTACTGTTAGCGCCGTTAGAGAGAGAAAGTGATGGAATGAAATGAGAATGGCGCTTTGGTTTGCTTGTGTGACTTGGGAGATGAAGAAGGGGGCGGAGGGTTGTTTTTTTGGGTTTGGGATATGTGAGGGTGTCGATATGAAAGGTTTAAGGGGAGAGTATGGGTATTTAAGTCATTTAACTAACTAAAAGCTCTCGTAAGCTCGTTTTATTTTAGCAGCTCAAGCCCATGTAATTCTCTAAAAGCTTTGCTCTAAACATAACCTTTATATGTGTTAGAATTTGTTTTTATGGATGTAGTTTGGAAACTGAAAATGTGTTTTTTCTTTTATCAAAGTTTAAAACAAAATATATTAGTGTATCAAGTACTCAACTTTCAGTTTGTTAACTTACTAATCAACTACTATTACCGAATAGTAATGGTGAACTCATGGCGTAAGTATATAACAAGCACATAAACTATATAAGAACAAAGCATAATTAAAACTTAAATGAATCATGTCATTGATAAATTAAAGCGATAACTAAGCAAACAAGAAAGTGCTTAGCCTTCCATAATAAACGATAAACAAACGATGAATCCAAATGATTAAAACTTAAAAGTAGGCATGGAGTGTGATTATACGGATTTGGTGGTTACTCGCACGTAGGGGTGCAAACAAGTCAAGCTTTTATCAAGCAACTCGAGCTCAAGCTTGAGCTTGACTCGATCGAGTCGAGCTTTTATCGAGCTCAAGCCCGAGCCCAAGCCCAATAAACAAGCTCGAAACACATAACAAGCCAAACTCGAGCTTTCAAGAACATATTTATTTTTAGTATACATATTTATATAAACAACCTAAAACTAACGTGAATACTTGTATAATAATTAAGGGTTCGTCTGGTATAGGGGTGCGGGAATCAGGGTATGAGCTTGATATCATTTGTGTTTATTTGGTTAAATGGTTTTGTCAAACCATTCATGTGGGCCCTACAGATGAAACCCATAGATACATACTACTTGGACTTGGTGAATTTTGCCAAACCATTCCTATGGCCCTATTCAACCACTAATTTTACTCACCTCACTCTTTTTCTTCATATATATACAATATTCAAACTCAAATATATATACCAAAAAACATTTTTTGAACTATCAATCTCATTCTTATACCAGCATATATCATACCAATATTCATTGTGATTCCTATAAGCAAACCAAATGGACCCTTAAATATTTGAAGGAGGACCATTTAAACACTAATTATCCCGAATGTTTTGTAGAAGTTATTTTCTCTCAATTTCATCGCATATTTTCTTGAATTTAATGATGAGTTTCACTATTAAATTTAATGTTTATATATGAATTCAAGATTTTCGAGCCGAGCTCGAGCCTTACACGAGTCGAGCTCAAACCTGGATGATTAAAGCTCGTCAAGTTATCAAGCCAAGCTCAAGCCTACATTATAAAGTTCAAGTCAAGCTCAAGCCCTGTCAAGCTCGAGCTCGACTTGACTTGATTACACCCATACCCGCACGGTTATAAAACATGTACAACAAAAAATAAACACAGAAAGTCGTGCAGACCAAAACCCTTGTACACATATCTCCTAATCAGTGATATAACCTATTTTCACACATAAGAATGGTATTTAGAACACTTACTTAATATTCATGCTAGCAGTAAGCTTCTTGACCTTCTTCAGCTGCACGGAACGCCTTCTTCACTTCTTGATGCTCCACGTAAAATTATAGGTTTTTTTGGGAATGATCAGCACCTGCACTGCGTTAGGTATCCATCAGTACTGCACATGTTGAACTAGGTCTACGAACCTATCACAAGTTAGGTAAGTATGAAAATAATTGAGCAGTACACGATTAGGGTTTGGAAACCCTAATCGTCCGAGTATGTGTGACCGACCAAAGGGTTAAAACCCTCTGGTCTCGTAAACTTGGAAGTCGACCAAAGCTAACTATGACGTTGACTTATGGTTTCGAGCCAACGGTTTTTGAACCCTTTGTTGTGTTCGTCCGTTCGCATAAAGAGAAGAAAGGAGAAAGAGGGATTTTAGGGTTATGAGGAGTGTTATGAGAATGCTTTAAGTAGCCTTGTATTTATAGGCTCATTAGGGACATTCTAGAATACTTGTAGGACAAGTATTAGAGTTTGACAAAAAGTAGAACACCCCTCCCCCTCGTTAGGTTGGTCGACGAACACAGAACCCTAAGGGGTATGTGTTTTGTCTTTTGTCGTTTATCACCCTCCAATATTTATCCCGAATAAATATTATACTTTGGGTAACTACCGTTTAATCCTTAAATAAAAATGTGACAAGGATTTAAAACATACGTTTTTAAGGGGTCATTTAAGCCATAAATCGTTACATTTTATATCCGTTACTGCTTAAAATCATTCCTTTTCACATCTTAGGTCATTTGGAAGCAAAATGCTGGAATGAAGCATTTTTTGACGAAAAGGGACGAAAATATGAAAAAAAACGGTGAAGTCAAGAAAACAAGGCTGAAACAGTGGTCAGGACGGCGTCCCAAACCCAAGGGCGACGCCGTCGCCTACAAATGAACGCAAATTCGTTCAAGCGACGACTTAGTTCACTTTTGGACCTTAACAAGTGACGGCGTCACTTGTATTCCAACATGCCCGTCACTCTGTCTTTCTACACCAGACGGCCAAAGATTTCTCAAGACGATGTCCACTAACTATCCAGACGGCGTCACAAGCTTCAATGTGACGTCGTTCAAATGATGACTTGGCAAAGACAAAACCCTAATGGCGGCGATCAGACGGTGTCACCATCAAAAGTCGAGGTCGTCGCAGTTGTAATATATATATATATAGATATCGACTTTTATTTATTTTGTGTGTTATTTTGAAGGGCTACTTTGGAGAGTAAACCCTAAGTCGTTTGTAGTCCGACTTGGGCAGTATTTTAGGGTTCCAAACCCTCAATTTTAATTCAAGATAAGTTTGTTTATCAATTCTATTATCATGTTTAATTTTTATATCATTGTTTGTTTATGTTCTTGCATCTCTATCATGCGTAGCTAGATCTTTATATTGTTTGCTTAGATCCAATGAAACCTAGTTATTAATTATTGTTAGGTTGTCTCTTGTTTAATTGGTTGTCATGCTAGATTAAGGAAAACTGCCTTCTTCTTTCATTGTTGTGAGCTTGAACGTCTTAAATAGCGATTATTAGCCCTAGAGTGCACTAGTAGGCTCCCGTTGTATTTATTGCGTGAGTTGCGGCTTGTAGATACTAGGATATTAGGGGGAGATACCTCGGTACTTGGCGATCCCGGGTGTTCTAGAGGAGACTTATACAATCACAGAATTAGGAAATTTGACATCGCCCTATGATTAAAACATGGAATACAACGCACCAGTTAAACAAGGATGTGACAATTCAACAGACCAATAAAAGATAACTAGGGAGTAAGTAAATCTAAGTAAACACGCTTTTAAATATCACAAGAACTCTCCAACAAATCCATAACATTAGTTTAATTAGCTTTAATTTATTTTGTTAAGTAGTTTAATTGTTAAAAGACAAACCCCCATTCTTTCAACCCTGAGTTTTTTACTTGTTTTCTAAAAAATATAAAAAGTTAAAAAGAATCACCCTCGCCCTTGCCTTTTCGTCATACATCTCAACTAGCATCTTTATTCCCCAAAAGAACGATCAACCTCATAGGCTTACCCATACTACACTACAACGATTAGGTACACTGCCTAATGGGTTGTAAAGCTTGCTCGTGGAAAAGGAAGTCTTTCGACCCCGAACCCCGCATCAAGTTTTTGGCACCGCTACCGGGGAATAGAATAGCTAGTTCGTTTTCTATCTCAATTAGGTTCACTCGCTTGATTCCTATCAAGTGAACTTTTTTCTTTTCTTTTTTATTAGCTTACTCATAGTCTATCTTTTCTTTGAGTGTTTGTTCGTAAATTTTCATTAACTATTCCGTTAGCCATTATGGAGAACGAAAATCCAGCATACTACCCGCCTCAAAATCTATCATAATCAAATGTTGAACGTCTATTTCTATACTTGCATGTGAAATGTAATTTTCTTGTCAATAACATTTAACATATGTTTTAAAGGACTATTTTTTTCCCTAAAAAGATGTGACTTCAATGCTAGCTAGCTACCATCTTCAAACATATATTGAAGTCTTATCCATTATAACACAACTCATATCACTTCAAGCATAACACAACTCATCAGATTTAGTTAGGTATAGAACTTTAATAAATTTTACATGGTTTACTAGAGGACCAACCTTTGGACCAGAGGACGGACTCCTTTTGTCTCGGAGCTTGCATGACACATTGACACATCACTTCATTCTCAAAAATATTTTCAAATACAACAACATTAAATTCTTCATCCTTTGGTTGGTGTAGAACATACCCTAACATTATTCCTATATATTACTCTTTACCATGAATACATTTCACAAGTCCAAACCCTACCTTCAAATAGATTGCCTCTCTGGCTGCTCTTCACTAGTTTTCTAATGTAAGCAAACAAAGCCAGAATATTCACGGATCCAAGGTCGAGTCGGTCACATTGGCTTCAAATCCATCATTTCTTTTGGTTTTGGTATGAATTCTTATGTATTTTCAATAAGCTAGCATGCATATATTTTTTGCTAGGAATATTGGATCACTGATCATTTTTATTTGATTATGTATTTCTATGGACGACGAGGATCTTTGTCATGGATATCTATATATATATATGGGACTAAGCATGACACATGTATAATGCTTACTAGGCATTTTTATTGTGACATGGCGCCTCTATGATGAGGTGGAAATGCCACCATGGCACTTGTCCCGGATACATTATAAAAAAAAATTTGTCACTAGCAAGGATCGAACCCCGGTTTTGTTACCCACAAACAAGGCCCTCAACCACTGGACCAGGCCAACAATTGTGATATACCATTGCAAACCCAACTTGATATAATGACACAACTATTACCAGCTTCTCATATCATTCATCGGGTTTCTAATTCAACCTAAAGCAAACCACCAAATATCTCGCTATTATCAAATTCAAAACCGCCTCCCCTACACAATCATCATTTCCAAATTCAAAATCTCCCTAATAAGTTCTAAATTCTTTAATTTTGTTTCACTTTCTGAGGCTTATTCAATAATTGATATCCATGTTTTCAGTGTGTTTGATTTAAAATGTATGAGAATCATGAAGAGTGCATTGCTTTTATGAGCATTTCTGCTGTTCTAATAGGGATACCACCATGGGAATGAGACATGGATGTTACAAGGCCTCGATTAAAAAGGTACGTCTTTTTTATTTTTCTATAAACGAATCAGTGTTTTCATTTGCTTCTACTTTAGGTTTTGCTGGAATTGATCCTTTTCATTCATAGGTGGATTTATGGGTTTGATTGGTTTTTTTTTGCACGATCCTCAATATGATTGTGAATTATATATTTATGTTACTGATAAGAAAGCATCAGTGGATAAGGAATATATAATTATTTTTTTTGTTAAAACATGATTTATATTTCTATAATTATAATCTTACAACCTCTACCGATGACCATGTATTCATGGTTCGTGTGTTTTTCTATCATTTTTATTTCCGATCGGATGTAAAAAAAAAATTGTCACGGAACAAGCTTAGCACAGTCACTCCAGAATCTAAAGTCCTGAAAGCAATGCAGTTAATGACAGGTATATCATATACCAAACAGAGATAGTTTTATGATTTTATTTGACCGTTGCCTTATATGCCCTCTAATAGATGCAAAATGCATGTGTAAGCTGTAATGGTGATGACCAAATGAGTATTTATCAACATGTCCTCTAATAGTTGCAAAATGCATGTGTAAGCTGTAAGCTGGCAAAATGCATGTGTAAGCCTTATATACCCTCTAATAGTTGCAAAATACACTTTATCATGTTTTTTTCAAAGATAAAGTTACACAGTTAAGATGGCGGCACTGTTTTGTAATAAAGGAATGCAGGAGATTGTTAAAATAGGCACAATCTACGTCAATGTTCGCATCTGCTTCTGATCCTGAAGTAAGTTAAGATGATGTTTCTTTTATATATAAATAGTTAAGATGATGGCACTGATTTTGTAATACAGGTACGTAAGATATTCTTGGATTTTGGACATTCTACTGCAAGAATCACAGCTCCTTATGTAAGTCTATTATTAACGTGTACACATTATCCGTTATCATTTCTCTTTTTATATAACAGTTTACACAGTTAAGACAATGGCACTGATATTGTAATACAGGAACTTAAGAGATTGTTAAAGTGGGCACATTCTACAGCAAGAATTGCAGATCCGGATGTAAGTCTATTATTGACGTGTACACATTATCATGTTTCTTTTTTATATATCATTTTACACAGTTAAGATGATGGCACTGGTTTTGTGATACAGGAACGTAACACATGGAGCCTACAAGAAGAAATCTTAAAGGCATTTGAAACTGCACTGAATCTTAGTTACAGTAACAAGAGCCTATGATATATACTTATAAAGGGAAGCCTGGTCTTTACGAATGGTATACGTTGATTCTGATATTTGTGCGTAGTTACTGTCTTTGGTATGTAAAATATACATTTAATTTTTTCTTCGGATTATTGACAGCCGAAATGCCTTGTGGATATGGCCTAAACTGAGAAATAGCTTACCATTAAGCCAGTTTGATAGAGGACCAGGAGGTGTTGGAGAGGTAATTTCTTGTATTGTCAATCGTTTATTTTTATTATACTAGGATTTTTTTTAATGTAATTACATATTTCGGATGGTATTTTATTATTATAGAAAATCAAGGAAGATTTTGTGGCGACTGACATGATAGAGGAAAGACCCTCCACAAATAAACTTGGTTTTGTAACTATAAAGTTATCAAGGAAATGGATTGCTGAGTTTTGTTTTTGTTTTTTTTTTTTTTGTTTTTTTTTTCTTTCTACTCTTTTAAACTATACATTACAATTGTCACTTAGATTTTTCTTATTTCCTTGCAGAGCATTCATAATATGCTAAAAGATGGAATTGACACATGGGCACCAAAACTTCCTTTGGAGAGGGTAATAGTTGACTATCCGTCATTGGGCGAGGAAATACGCGAGGATTTGTTTCGACAATGCACTATCATATGCACACTAATGAGGATTCTCAAGTATTCTAAAGTTGATGTGACCATCGGTCATCTTATGTGTGATACAGATGCCCCATACCCTCTGAAGTATATAATCACTTGATCCAGCTGTTTAAATCTTTCTTATATTAAATCGGTTTATATTTTTCCGTTTATGAGTTTAAATAATTTCATTTACTTCAGAGTCTTAACATAACTTGGGCACAAGGAGTGGCAAAGAGATTGTTTTTCGAATGAAGAAAGAAAAGATGTGGCGATAAAAGGAAATGTAACTCTTGGGGAGAGAGATTTTGGCAATGCTTATAAAGATCTCTTGGCTTTGTGGTACTTTACTTGCTAAGTTTATTAAAACATACACATCAATTGGCTAGCAATAGATTTGTTTTTACTCTAAATTTATTGTAAGCTTTTTTACATTTCACCAGTATTATTAAAGTGGCTTTCAAATCTTTTGTCATATGTAGGTATTGACTTTGCATACAAAAAGCAGATTAGATAGCATACTTGACTCCTGTCCGGCAGCAAGAGTACATCAAAATGGGCTTTACTGTAAGCAACTTTTACACAACATCATAACTTAACTGATAACGTGTTAAAAAAAGATGAGAAACTCAATACTATTTATTTTTTCCAGGCTGCTAAACTCGAAAAGTGGATCCCAAGTGATAGGCACAAACCCACAAGAACAAGTTATGTAGGATATCGAGCTTGCACTACTTTACTGGAAGATATTTTGTTAGACAAAGCTAGAAATTGTTGTGTGGTGGTGGAATAAGGTATACCAACCAGTTATTGTTCTTTTATCTTTATTCTAAATACTGTGATTGCTAAAAAGTAGCGAGACAAATGAAAGTGTTGATAAATCATATGTGGATAATCAAAGTAGCGAGCAAAGTTGGATGCTAAGATCACTTTCGGAGTCGACTGTTGCTTGTGTTACTGCTGATTATGCAATGCAGAAAGTTATCTTGCAGATGGGTTTACAGTTGGTTGCACCAGGAGGAATGCAAATACGGGATCTGAACAGGTTTGTGTGTTCTTTTGTTTTTATCTTCTAAACTGTTGATTACTGGTACATGGGGTGGAATGGGAGGGTCAGGCTACGAGACTTTCAGTTTTTGTACTGGGTTGACACATAACATTTTTTGTGGGAGTGTTATCATATTTTATGTAGTAATTGTGGGTCAAGTATGAATAGAAAGAATATGTTACTAAGATGATAATCTATGTAAATTTAATAGTACTTAGCAGTGGAAATGGTGCTTTAACTATCTGTTATTTAATTCTTTACTTCGACTCTTGTGCATGCTCAAAGTATGATTATGAAGAGTGTTACTCATTGTTTACTTGAATTTGCAGATGGGTATTGCAGTGCCATGTTTTAAGGTGACAATGGATATCGTTAAGATTTTTTGTCCCAGTTGTGGGAATGGTGGCACGTTAATTTTGTAACAAGCTGTTTAACTAATGATGATTTTAGCTACAAATAAACAAATATGGATCCGGTTAAAAGATACAATCCATATCTTAGTTTTAGATTTTGAAATAGAAAATCACTGTGTATTATATCAAATGTGATTTACATGCTCTTATACCTTTCATTGTTCTTTTTACATATAATACATGAACACTTTCTTTTTGTTTCCACTTTTTGTGTCTACAATATTTGCCCTTATTACTATTTATGTACGTCCAATAAAACTTCATCAAGTAATATAATGAAGCGAACCCGCCCATTGGGCGGGTCATGAAGCTAGTAAGATATATGCGACGTGTTATTGAGTTTAAAAGAGGTGTCTTGTAGCATTGTAACTATTATTTGTTTCAAACAATTCTCTAGAAAAAAGTGGATAGTAATTGATTCATGTGTTTCCTAATTTGAGTAGTTGTTCAGAATATATCATAATGAATGTATGTGTTTTATTTTTGTCACAATCTCATTAGGTGGTCGGGTTGTTTGCTTATGGTTTTCGTCCAATATTTGATGTTGTTATGTTGGTAATAGAGATACAAATATTTGGTGTTTTTTTTTAATCATATGTGTGTTGTGATTTGGATAACTTTTGGAATCGATTTTTAAAACGTGTTCTCTCACAAAATCATAAAAGTGAGTGTTAAGAGCAAACTAGTAAAATAAATAGAGGAGTGTGTGTTGGTTCCCATAAAGCTAGTTCCCATTCAACAACATGGTTTAATGAATAAATAAAATAAAAAAGTAAGAAGTAAATATCAAACCAAAAAAATATTCTAAAAAAAAAGAAAAACAAAGTAAAAATCACAATTAATTACTTGAAGGCAACAATTGGAAACACTGTTGTTGTTACATTTTGACATGGTAAAGTCGGAGACCTCAATGTTTGCTTTCTCAAAGAATGGCAACAACGTGTTCCTCTTTAGTAGAGGGAAGTATGTCACTTTGGAGGGGAGTTATGGTGCTACTCGACAACACACGAAGGCCATCCATGGCGCGTGAAGGTCGTGACGGGGGGTCTTGTTTAGCGTGCGAAGGTGGAAGTGAAAGGTTCGTTCGGTGAAGGTCACTTAACGAGAAAAGGAAAAGGGGAGGTTGTGTGGAGTATGTTTTGATGTTTGTGAGGTACTTTTGTATAAAGTGATGTGTTGTTATGTGTTTAGCTAGGTGGTCACTACTATGGCTGTGAGGTGGTCGGTTAGGTGGTGTGATGAAAAGCTGGTGTGGCACAGACGTAGAGGTGAAGGTGACCATTACACCCAAGGAATACATAGCACAGAGATTTGAAATACACTAAACTATTTGGCCATATTGCAAACATCCCATGTAGCTTTTTCATTTAATCCCTTGATGGTCCAAGCTGGAGTATTTTTACAATCTGAGGGACAAAGAAAAAGTAACAGGAAAAATAAGTTTAAAAACATCAGAAACAAAACTACAGTGCTTCTCTTTGATATAGAAATACTAGCTACCTACATTCCCATTTTAGTGGCAAACTTGCTTGATCCTTCATGTTCCAACTACTTCTCGTTCTGTAATACAAATCAATTTCTTATGAAATACTTTTAAGATTAAAATAGGCTTCTAAGCGAAATAGACGGGTTGATTCGACTTTGCAACACACTTATTTATTAGCTTCAACTTGGTAAAAGAGTTGATAAGCAAAATTAGCAGTTCATATAAAGCAAATAAGTAGTTTATCAAAGCAACCCAAACACCCTTAAATGTCAAAACTATTCAATTTGTCGTAAGTTATTGATGTATAATGTGGTAATAGATTGCGTACACTTCCTCCATACTTTATGCATAGTAATACATTTCTTGTGCCACAGTTTAAGCACACACTAGTGTAACATACGCAACAAGAATAACAGGACGAGTAATGGTACTGATTAGCCACTTATAATATAAACATGTTAGATTATAAGTATCCTGCAATATTTGTCCCATGTCAATCCATATATTTCACCTTTATCCTTATGTTAGATTATAAGTATTTTGCGCTTAATACATTTATGTTAATAGTAATCTTTGTCATTCTGACGACATTAGCTAGGGCCAACAAGAATTCCATTATTGGATTTCTTTTGTCGGTAGTCAAATGATATGATCAAGCTACGTAGCATAAACAAATTTAACATGGAACTCGAAATAATAGTTACGTTAACTTGATTGGGTGCTCCATGTGGGAGCGTGCTGCAGTGCCTGTTAGGTGGTGTTGACGATGAACTTCTGTCAAGTGCTATTGAACACGACAAAGTTAGTATTTCATTTATTAACTTGAAAGAAGTTGATACTTCACTAAATTTTAAAGTTATAAAAACTTGTATTAGCTGTGATTACCTCATCCGTGTCATCATTAGCAGAGACGATCGGCTAAAACCACGCATCATGGTCTTAGGAATCATACCTAAATCAATTGCAAGACAAGATAAGTGACACCAATGATACCATTCACAAGATAAATGACATGCAAGACAAGATATTACAATATACATTGGGATAAATGACGCACTAATAAAATAAGCATTTAGCTTTTACATCATTTCGAACTTTTTAACTACACATCTACACCTATGATACCAAACACTTTTATATAACAAAAGGTATGGCTAACAGCAATCTACAATGGCTAGCTTTGCCAAACATAACATAATATACATCCCATTTCCCAATTGCTAATTAACTTATTTTACACTAATGTTGTCTTTCGCGATGAGCTTTTTGGAGCATTTATAAAAAAAATGTTTGTTTAGAAAAGACGGTTTAGATTTTGCATTTTGTTCAGACTCTCCTATGATTAAAAAAATAAATTAAAAAAAAAGTAGCTTTTATGTTAATTTCACTGCTACGGCTATGTTACAAAACACTTTTTGCTATTGCTACGGCTAGTTTTACAAAAGATGGCATAATTTCATCTTCCATAAACAAAAACCTAAAACAAACTCTTAAAAATTGCTAATTAAACCCTAAATCATCCTAACAACAAATACAAGCCCTAATTCATACCTACTAACTACAAAACCTAAATACAACACTTTGAAATCTCAATCTAACTAACCGAACACATTTTACACACTGATTACAAAACCCTAACACGACCAGAAACTCACAAAAACCTTCAATTACAACAAAAACACCATTCGTAACAACGACCGTTAACAAGCTTCCAATCCGTTAACAACTTCACACACATATATAAAGAGGTTTGGTAGGTGTGTATGAATACGCACATCTAACGGTTGAGGATTGATCAAGGTCATGACTATGAGTGATCGCCGTATGATTAGGAGTGAGGGTCACTGTTAGTGCCGTTAAAGAGAGAGTGATGGAATGTAATGAGAATGGCGATTTGGTTTGCTTATTTGTTTGTGTGACTTGGGAGATGAAGAATGGGGCGGAGGGTTGTCATTGGGGTTTGGGATATGTGAGGGTGTGAATGTAAAAGGTTTAAAGGGAGAAATAGGGGTATTTTTTTTGTTACTAGGGTGTGTTTGGTAAGAGTATCCACAATGCAAAAGTCTTTAATGACTCTTTGCATTTAATGCATATCACACTTAATGTATAACACTTTGAGGAAAGACTTGTAGTTTAACAAGTCTTTCCTAAAAGCTTTTAAAAAGCTTTCATTGCAATGCTAAAAAACTCTCTTAAATGACTTGTTAGAGTAGTAAAAAGCTATTGTAGCTATATGCATTGGGGATGCTAAGAGGAATTTAGACAAAAGAAATGGAAAAGGTGTTCTTTTCTTTTGTTAGGTACGTTGGAGGAAAAAATAGATGGAGAATTTTGAGTCTTGTGAATTTGGTTTTTCGTATTTCAAAATCGTTGCATTTTGTGAGAAAAAATAAGTCTTACCTATTTAATTTTACGTGTTTTTGTTAGCTAAACAACTAAAAAAAGAGGTATAAATATATAATCACGTGCTTATCACATATTTACCACAAAACTTAGAAACCGTATCCTTTTTAAGCCATATCTATGATCATCCGGCTACTCCACCCTCCAACAAACTTCCATGTTTAATTCTCTACCTCACCAACAAAAGTAAGTATCTATTCTCGCATGTATATGACATAATCGTTGAAATTTCAAAATGAATGTCGAAGTGAAATTAGTGAATAGGTCGTGTATCATGCTTGTAGTTATTCCTGCGGTATTCATTACGGGGTGTTCCGTCTGACCTTGCCGGAGCATACGGGGTGTATTGGTTTCGGGACCTATACTCTGTCCGGCGATCACCTTTTCGTCGATCCGTGTTGTGTTGCCCTCGCGGTGACCGATCAAAGTTTGGATTGGTCGAATATGATCTCCGATGTGTTTTTCCTCGGGGAAGCTCCGTGGCGTTATATGCCTCATCAGAACGGACGAAGTCATCCACCCTTATCATCAATTCGGTTACCGTTTACGGAATCCGGTCAGATAATCGCTTAGCTAGCTCCGGACACTTACTACCGTTTATGAAGGAGGATATTTGCATAACCTCCGGTACACCCGGGATGTAACTGGCCTCATCAATCCATCTTTCCTTGAATTCAGGAAGAGTTTCGTTTGCACGTCGGACAATTTTTGTTATTTCCATCGGATCTTTCAAACACTTTCTTCGGAGTGCGAACCTTGTCAAGAATTGTTCCCGTAGAGTTTCCCAATTATCTATGCTACCATTGGGTAGACGATCGAACCATCCTCTAGCCGAACCATCTAAAGTCTGTTGGAACATCCAGCACCAGACCGACATCTGCCATCCTCCGTGGTTAGCAGCGCCCGAAAACCTAGTTATATGGTCGTCCGGATCGGTGGACCCATCATAGAGTTTTATGTTGGTTGGCATTTCATGCTTAGGGCCTGCGAACTCTATGATTCTTTTGGTGAATGGCATCTGGGTGCGTCTTTATAAGGTTTTTGCAAGTCGTCTTCTTCTTCTTCGGTGTCCTTGCCTTTTCGCTTTCCTTTTTCTCCTTGTGTTTCTTTTTGTTGCTCGTCGAATTCTTCTCCGAAGTCGATCCGGATGGTCTTGTGTTCTTTTATTAAGGCCTTCAATGAGGTTACATGGCTCAGTATTTGCTCTTCCAGGTTGGGTGAGTTATTATTATCTTTGTCATTTCCTTCGGCATTACTGACAGGTATTTTCAGTGGAAGGACTCGTCATTCTTTAGCTTTGGTAGATCGAATAACGAGTCTCACAGATGGCGTCAATTTGTTAAAGTAAAAAAGTGTAAATTACTCCGGATAAGCGTGGATCCTTCGGCTAGCTCTTCGTTCAGCCCTTCGGATCCTGACTACTAAAGAAACACGTGTTAGCCTCGCCTTGGGTTTTATCCCAAGACCAAGCTCTAGCGTGAGAATAAAAATATAATACAAATATTACTGTGTGTAAAAATAGGGTTAGAAAGAATTTACCTTCCAGTAAATCCCATCCTTTACCACCACGAATCACCACCAATTACCAATGGCGATCAACCACCACCAATTACCACCACGAACCGACTTATTCGGCGAGCACCACCCGAGCTGGTTCAACCAATCCGCCTTCCTAAACCCATCCTTCACCTCCGAATCCTACATCTCCGACCTCCGCACCTTCGTCCCATTCGAAACCCTAAGATCCGAGCTCCAATCACATCTCACATCCCTAAAAACAGAATTAGTCGAGTTAATTAACCGAGACTATGCTGATTTTGTTAATTTAACTAGTAAGTTAGTTGACATTGATGGCGCGGTGTTGCGAATGAGTGTGCCGTTGGTTGAGATTAGGGAGAAGGTGTTGGGGTTTAAGAGCGATGTGGAAATGTCGTTGAGTGAGTTGAAGTGTGCGTTGAGGGAGCGGAATGTGGCGAGTGAGGCGAGAGAGGTTTTGGAGTTGTTGATTGATGCTTCACACCTTGTGTCTAAGGTAGTTTGGTTTAATGTTGTGTTTCGTAATGTGTTTCCGATTCGAGTAATTTTTTCAAGTTAACTCGACTGCCGTTGGAGAAATGTAGTTTAGATGTTGTATAGCGTTTACGTGTTTGATACTTCTTGTGTTTAAACGAGTATAATGTGGAATGTTGTTAATAATGCGAATGTAATATGATGTGATTAGTTTCCGATTCGAGGAATTTATTTATTTATTTATTTATTTTGTAGTAGGATGTTGAATATGTGGAGTAGTGTTTTGGGGTTTATCGTGTTTATATGTTATCATCTATGTGAATATTGGTGTGTACCAGGGGCGGAGCTATGTGAGGACCGGGAAGGGTCCCGGCCCCCCTAGGCCTAAGCTCGTTAGTGTATTTTTTTCTCGATTTCATGTGTTAAAAAAATAAAAATTTCATCTCGGCCCTCCCATCTAATGTTTTTCCGGAAAAAATTTTGCTTCGGCCCTCCCATAAAATTTCTTCTAGCTCCGCCACTGGTGTGTACAGTATGATCTATTTTTGAATAAGTTGTTAGAATTCATAATGTGGTTCCGATCCGAGTAGTATATTTGTAGTTAACTTGACTCTCATTGTTCATTTGGTACTTAGCCTATAAAATTGTTATTATATAGGGTTTAGATGCTGTATAGGGACTGTAAAAGTAAATATTTGAGTTTATAAGCTCAACTTGGTACTTAGCCTATGATGTCCATAGAAGGGTTTAAGTCGTGGGGAAACACTGACCGTTTTGGGTGCCGTCCCAAGGACCTAGTCAGTTATCTTTCTGTTAGAACGTTAATAATAGTGATACATGCATATGGGTTTACAGGTTAACGAGGTTATCTTTAGAATTATAAGTCTAATTATTTAGCTGATCTGTGATCGTACTTAAAAAGTTTACGGAGCTGGATTTGAGTGTTGTGTATATACTGAATCGTGCGTGATATGTTAAACTTTTAGACTCATTTTTTACTCCTCATATTTCACATAAGTACCCATTTTCTCGGGTTTTTAGAGAAAAAGACGAGATTTTTTTTTTTTTTTTTGGTCTATGATGAACTTATGGTCATGAATCATGTTTTTTACACCCACTGATCTGGAGATATGATTTTAGAGTTTACTCACTTTTTTAAGCACCTGACGTGGTTGGAAACTGCATTGTGAGGACGGATAATAGCACTTGTCTCAATAATGAATATCTTTTTTAAGTAGCTTCCAGGGGATTGGTATCTTTTGGTAATTTGAGCTACAAGCTGTTTAAATATTTGCTTGTCTTTTAGGTAGGAGTACTTATGTTGAACTAAGGGTGTAACTTATTATTCAGAGTTCTATTATTTTATTTAGAGAATTGTGTTCTTCTTTGTTTAAAAGAAAAACATCTAAACTAGTTTTCAAAGAGAGGTAAAAATTTCCGCTCCTCTGCATGCTCATGATTAGCTGCCTCTTGGCAAAAAGATCTACTTAAAGGCTAGGACTTCATATGTGCTCAATCTTGTTTTGCTAATAAATTACAGCATGATTTGCCTACTATAACTCTATAAGCCTTGAAAACTTGGATTGTCCTTTCTGTAAGCTTAAGCAAGATCTCATATGATCAAGTATGTTATTGTAATTGCAGGTTGAGAAATTAATAAAGGAGCTGCATAGTGTGCCTGTTGATGGGTCAAATGGAGATCTACACACTGGGGAAAAGAGTCACTTGAGTAACGGTGTCTCTAAACAACATTCTAAAAATGGAACAGATCTCAGGGAAACTCAAAGCATGCTTTTGGAGAGAATTGCTAGTGAAATGAACAGGCTAAAGTTCTATTTTGCTCATGCCAAGGTCTTTTCCACTGCTTCCCTTTTTATTTACGTCAACAAACATTTATAGTTCTTGTTCATTAATCTCGTGGAGCTTCTGTTTGCTTTAAATATTTATTCCATTAATAGTTAACCCATATAAGACCTTGAAAGACCTATATTCTACTTTTTGAGGTTTTTGGAACGGATACCAGTAGACGTGGGGTCAGATGGCTTGGGTTACAGGTCAAAACTTGACGGGCCGGGTTGACCAAAAACGTTTTTTATTTAGATAACAGCATATAATAATTGGTGTGTCAAGTAAAATAATAATAATCTACTTTATTTAATAAAATAATTTGGGAGATTTTATGCATTAAAAGTACTGCAGTGACATTTGACTTGTTTGGCCAGTTTACATTTAAGCAACTCTTTATTTTTACCTGTTTGATCTGTTCTGGATAACTCATAATCTTGCTACATTTAAAAGTAAATGGCTCGTTACCGCACTATAATGTTGAAAAAATCCCTTAATAGAGTCCTATGAACTTACACACATTCTTTCTCTGTTAATGGAAGTACAGGACCTTCCTTTCATTGAGAACATGGAAAAGAGAATACAAAATGCCAGCTCATTATTGGATACAAGCTTGGGACACTGTTTTGTTGATGGCTTGACACACAAGGATGAAAATACAGTATATAACTGCTTACTTGCTTATGCTGCTGTGGACAACACCCGGAATGCAGAAGATATATTTCGCTCAACAGTCGTGGCTCCATTAGTCCAAAAAGTGATTCCATACAGTTCTTCTGGACTGGTTTGTGGGTCTGCTGCGGATGAGCTTGAAGAAGACTATAAACAAATCAAACATCTCATTGCGGAAGATTGTACGTTTTTGCTGCAGATTTCTTCTACAGGTACATAATACAATGAATAATCATAGGCATTGCCATTGGAATTTTGAAGCATTTGAAAAGCTATTACTTTTTTGATGTGTCGTACACTCATACCTTTCAAGGAAATTTTGTTCAACTAATGTTACTTCCTTAATACAGTCTTCATTAAAAGAAAAGAAGTAGCTATATTGTCCAAATCTTACATTAGACCAATATCTAGGGAAAAGTTGGTCCGTTTTTTGTGTTGAAATGAAACCTGAAACTCTAATCACAGGGGTTTTTATCACAACCCTTGCTATCTCATTACTTGTGCAGCATTACACTAATCTTAAAGTTATTTATAAAGATTTAGACCGTCAAGCGTTTGGAAGTCACCTTATTTGCTCTTCTTTCAATTTATTATCTAGTCTATAATATGTTTGGAAAGTATGCTCATTTACTTCATTTTGGATGACCAATCCTACTGAGAAATTTGCTGCTCTTGTGCTTGTGCAACTCTGTTTGCTTAACTATTGCTAACGCATGAAAACTAAGAAGGAATGTATTAATGTTTGTATAATTGTCCCTCGCTATTGCAGAAAATTCAGGTTTTCATGTATTTAGTTTCCTTGCCAATTCAATCCTAAAGGAGGTTCTTTGGGCAATCCAACATGGAAAACCAGGGGCCTTTTCTCCAGGAAGACCTACGGAGTTCCTGAAAAACTATAAATCAAGCCTGGGTTTCCTCGCCGACTTAGAAGGTAGTAAAATAGTTTTCATTTTCTTGTATATGCTTTAGAGGTGGTAATATGGGCAGGTTGGCTGAGAGGTTGAACTGGGTTTACTTTTATGTCCAAATTCATAAGTTTTTAATCAGTAATCAGTATGTTAAATATAATTGCAACAGTTATATTATGTCAATTATAATCGAAGCCTTTATGTAAATTGTAAAATAATTTGGGAGATTTTATTATCTTGATAGTACCCATTTGACATAAACCTTCAAAATTTTTTTCCTTCAGAGTCAAACATTACTCCAATGGACCCACTTATTAGTGAATGGGTCAAAATTGGCATCCTTTTTGTATGATTTATCAATGTCTTAGTCACAAGGGCACCTAAGTTCTCTTTGTAATTTTAAGTTGGCATTGTTTTGCAAGGATACTGCCCTTCCAGATCTGCTGTGGCCAACTTTCGAGCTGAGGCTGTATATGTAGATTTCATGAAACAATGGAACATTGGGGTGTATTTCTCATTGAGGTACTGGCAATTCTCTTCTTATGCCAATCTCTAAAGTTTAAATTTGAGATGGAAAATTCAACGGTTTTATATGGAAGCATATCAATTTGGGCTGTATGTTATTAATAATGGGTCAAATGTAGAAGGTTGGTTAAATACTGAACATGCAAGTGGGTTGAATGGGTCGAAATTCGTGTAACGTGTGTTTATAAAACTTATAATGTTCCATACCATTTCTACAGAAATCATCTTATTATAATGTTTTTTTGGTATCATAAATAATACAAGGTTTGTTTGTTTTGTTTTGTTTTTTTTTTGTTTTTGTTTTTTTTTTAATTTATTTTTATTATTGTTATTTATTTATTTATTATTATCAAAATAAAAAAACTTGGATAAAAGAGTGTTGTCTGGTTCGTCCCACGCGACCTGATTTGCCCGTTGCCAAACCCCCCCTGATCTACCTCTCTTTTGCATGTGAGGTATGCATCTAGCAGATAGTATATAGAAAGGAATGAACGGAAATGAAAAATGATTATGGTGTCTGTTGCTTGCAGGTTTCAGGAAATTGCTGGATCTTTAGATTTGGCTCTTGTAGGTTCTAAACTTACCCCAATTCAAATGTCAGATTCCGAGCATGGGTTAACATTAAAGCAAAGTCTTACTCTTTTGGAATGCCTCAAATCCTGCTGGAGAGAAGATGTTCTCCTCATTTCTATCTCTGACAGATTTCTTCGCTTGACATTACAACTTATATGTAGGTAAATTTGCAATTATTAAATCTAATCAATCTATTATATTATTATGCTTGTATCGCTGACATTAGGATAATTTGATCTGTAGATATGTAAATTGGTTGTCAGGTGGACTATATGCTCGCAAAACCCGTAATGCAGGCTCCAACTCTCTATTTGAATGGGCAGTTTCTGCCGCTCCAGATTATTTGATTTATGTATGTATCACTTTCCACCTAATTTTGCAAAAGCTATGATCAGTAAGAAGGTTTGTAATGATAGTTTTTGTTTCATCCTGTAGGTAATTCATGATTTAGATCATCTAGCTGCAGATGTTTGTGGTAACTTAATTGGACATGTGTCTGAGATTCTTAAGTCCTGCTCTACTGAAGAAGTTGATCTTGTTAAAGACAGCATTTTGCAAGGTGGAAAATCTCTTAAAGATCTTGTACCCTCTCTCATTGATTCCATCATTGACACATTAGCTGAAAAGTGTGGCGAGGTAAGATTATATCATCAATAATAAAGAATTATTGGGTTTAATGTATAGATTACCAACACGGGAAAGGATCCTCTCAAGTTGAGATGATCAACTTGACTCAAGTTGGCCATTTATGAGCCATTGGATTTGATCCAATGGCTCAAATCAAAAGAACTTCTTTTGATTTGAGCCATTGGATCAAATCCAATGGCTCATAAATGGCCAACTTGAGTCAAGTTGATCCTCTCAACTTGAGAGGATCTTCTTCCTACCAACACGCCTTTTCATTCGTTCTGTTTTAGTTATAAAACCAACTTTTATGGATTTAGATGTACAAAAATTGGTACAAAGGGAAAAGTACAGTGGTATTTATGCGACAAACCCATATTCTGTTTATTCTCGTTACAAGGTTACATGTCACTTACAAGGTTACATGTCACTTATAAGATGTTTTGGTACATAATTGTAGGAAGTACAACTACTGCGAGGAATAGTTGCTGCTTGCTGGATGCCTAAAAAACCACCTCCTGCAAGGCATTCCCATTATGTGTCAGGGGTGTTACGTCCCCTACAGGTACCCCTCATTTTCTTATTTAGGTCTAGATTTTTCTATTTGTTTTTGTTTTGTATTACTAGCCTAAGTACATACGTGTTACATGAAAAACCAAGTCTTAGAAGACACATAAGAAAATATAAATTTTAAACATGCTAAAATTTGGTTTATTTCAGAGGTATTAAAAATTATTTTTAGTAATTTACTTTGTTAATGGAAATGTAAACATATTTAGTTAAAATTATTTGATATATGTAATAAGATTGTAGAGTGTTCATAATTAAAAAAATGAATTGAGATTAGTAGAGGGAGTAATTAGTAAAATTTGTGGGTGATTAGAAAAATACCCAAAGGGGTAAGTTTATGAATAAAAAATGGATGACAATATCCTAATCGATTGATTCCTTATCATTTGGAAAAGAAAAAAAAGTGATAATCTACTCTCACTATATAAGGGTGATTGATTTGCAGTATGTTTTATACACAGGTTTTTCTAGATGGTGAACGGGCCACCACATATTTAACAGAAGATACCAAAGGTAAAATCGTACAAGGTGCAGTATTCAAGATTACGTGCCGTTATTATGAGCTGGCTGCTGATATTGTGAACACGGTAAAAAGCATCAAGTAATGAAAACATGTCTATGAATTCTCTGATATTCAGTAATCATGATCAAGCATTCTTTATCTATTTTTTAGGCAAGAAAAACAGAGATTTCGCTTCAGAGAATACATGAAGGTGTCACATCACGACAGGGAGCTAGCTCAGATACCTCAGGCCATATTGTTATCGAAACAGATAACATTTGCATGCAGTTATTTCTCGACATTCAGGTCTCCATACTTTGAGTATTCTTTTTATTTAGGGGTTTGATAATCAGTTCTAAATAGAACAACACGTAATATCAAAATATATAATGAGAGTACCCACTTAACTCTCTTTGAAACATAATTTGGGAGACCTTTACTCTCATGTCACATACTATCTTTGGTGACAAAAAATTATCTTTTGCTCTTTTTATGTACATAGTTATTTATTTTCGAAGCAATCAGAAATTGCCAAACACTAAAAACTGTCTTATTATTACAACTTCACACAACAAAAGTGCATCCAAACATTATCTCCTACGACGTTCTTTATTACAAACTGGTTATGTCATACTGATTATACAAACCACATAATCACTTTTAAAATGCACATCTAAGAACCCTTTAGTAATGTGAATGGTGATGCAATTCGTAATTTAGACCTATAATGATCAGCCATTAAATCTTGTCTAAAACGCTCAGGAATACGGGCGTAATCTCGCAACCCTTGGAGTCGAAGCAGCCGGAATTCCATCATATACTTCTTTATGGCAGTTGGTTGCGCCTCAAGATAGACAAGCGGAAATAAGATTTTAGTTTTTAGAGCTTTTGATCTTGAAATTTGTAAGAAAGACACAAGAGAAGGTTTTGGAGGCGTTTAATATACTACTGATGGTTGCATATTATAGTACCTGGAACAGTGAGCCATATGATGAACAGCATTCTTGAAGATTTGTCTTAAGTTTTAGCTTTCTTGTCAGATTTACTTTGTGTCGATCTTAGGTTTTGGTTGACCATTGTTACTAATAATGTATTGAAGACGACATTTATATATTCTTGGTATAGTAAGGTGTGCTTGGAAGCCATTAT
>OU343224.1:178938507-179289251 GCA_910596185.1 Chrysanthemum makinoi
GGGTTATTGTTAGTTGTGTATAAAGGAGGTAGTGGCAATCTTGGGTGTACATGATTGTCACCACAAAAATGTATGCAAAATTTTCACCTTAAGAGTACTTGGGTAAAACCATAATTTTTCATTCATGTTATTTTTTTTTTTTTTTTTATTTTTTGAACGGCAACTTTTTTTAGAAAACTAGCAATTAGCTAGTATAATTACCAAGAAAGATTAGTTTTATAAAAATATGAACTTCAGCTTTCGGCTTATAATATAAGCTAAAGCTACAGCTCCAGCAGACCATTTCGCCAAACATATCCTTAGTCTTACACGCCAAAAAGGGCCTAACTTCGACGTCGTCCAAGAAGTGAGTCACATATTCACAAAAGTCTTTTGATAGGGTTTTTGAGATTGAGCCAAAAGTGAAAACTGAAACTAACTTGTAAATTCTCCTCGACGTCTTCGACGCTGTGTAGAGGAGAAGTAAGTCATCCTTGGCATCTCAACACCACGTACAGGCCTCTTTGACAACATGTCACAGTATTCTTGGATATTTGAACAATTTAATTCAAGTTAGTCCATCCAAAAAATATATGCATATTCAATTTTTAGGCACTTTTATGACATTCCCATAACATTATGTGACAAACAATTATTTTTAGCGTACAAAGCTAAACTTAGTGGGTTTGCCGGGCAAATTGTACATGGAAAAGATAAAACCATTGTCTAGCATCAATCAATACACATCTTGGGCCCTTACATGTATGTCCAACATGTATTTATCAAAAAAGATTGATTTCACACTTCAGTGTACAAGTTGATATTTTCCAAAGTGTGTAAAGCATATAATGGTGTTCCTGATTAGGGGTTGCAATTTTTGACACAATACGATAAATGACGCGAATCTGACATAAAATTAAACAGGTTTTGGTGGAGGATAAATAAATTTGGGTCAAAAACAAGTCAACCCCCGTTTAATAAATTGGTCGTGTTTAGGTTGAGTAAGTATTAAACAAGTTAACCCGTGAATCCGTTTAATTATATAATCATTTAAAAATTATATATAACTTGGTTTATATGTTGAATTGGATTAAATGTACTTAATATTAGTGAATTATGATTATAACTCAGATATCATTGAAATCGTCGTACAGTTATTTGTATGTTATTTTTTATCTTTTTTTAGATCGTTGTATCATTTAAGGATTTAAACTAGTTGAATCGACAAATCACAAGCCTTATTTACTATTTTTCTTAGACAGGTTAAACAGATCACAAACGGTTTATACATGTTATGCAAGTCTGAGTTAGGGTTGAGTTTCTTGACACGATTAATAAACGGATCGTGTTTGAGTAGAGGTTATACTAACCCGCGAACTCGAATAGATCAACCCCGAACATGACTTGATTGCCACGACTAGTCCCAATAAAAAAAATGTGCAAATCAATTCCCTTTTATCAAACATTGGACCTATTTATAGAAATCTTGTAAAAAATAATCACATTCCAAAAATGGTTAAACTTAAATCGGCAATTCTCGACACGATATGTTAACTGACACAAACCCGACATGAGGTTAAACATGTTTAGGTTGAAGATATACATATTTGAGTTAAAAACAGTTCAACACGTCTATCCGTTTAATAAACGGGTCGTGTTTGGGTTGAGCAAATATTAAACAGGTCAACCCGTAAGCAATGAACCCATTTAAGTATGTAAGCATCTAAAAACTACTCCCTCCGTCCCATTTTTATTGTCCAGTCTTTCTTGTTCAACTTTGACCATTAATATATTTATTTGTGTTATATAATATTTGATGAAATTTATACCAATAAAAAATACATTTAAAACCCAATACATTCATATATTTTTCATCAAGTAGTATATAACACAAACAAAAATAATTATAGTCAAAGTTAAAGAAGAAAAACTAAAAAAATCAATAATGAACAATAATTTTGGAACGGAGGGAGTAACATTTATATTTTGTGTGGGATTTTGATTTAAATGTATTTTATATGACTGAATTAAAATTATAACTAGATATTATTATAGTTGTATGTGTATTTATATGTTATTATATCATTTTTAGATTTAAACTAATTGTATCAACAAACCATCAACTTTCTTCACGTGTTATGCATGTCTAGGTTAGGATTTAACACTGATGGCGATGTTATTGTGTAAACTAGATGTACTTATACCGATACCGCTGTTGTAAATTTAACCTGTAAATAAGTATAGAGATAATATATGGATTTTTAATCCAATAGAATTACAAAAAGTAATTTAGCTCAATCATCTTTGGTGCATTTTTGTGGATTTTCACTTATATTGTACATACAAAAGGATCAATGCACATGACTTGACCTGTATATCGCTTATATAAATCAAACTGTAAATGTTGTTATTTATAGCGGGAATTCTTTCTGAAGCACGTCAAGATTTCGAGAATCACAAGCTTCCATCATGTCGTTCCTTGAAGCACAGCTGCAAACAAGACGTGAATCGTAGGTAAAACAATGGTTCACATTTTCATTGAACCAAGTTTTCAAGTAATAAGAAAAGAAGAGCGTGTACTATGTAACTGACCTTAAGGAAATTCTCAAGTATTGCCAGGCGTTGTCTGCCTTTGGATTCATTGCTAGGGCACGGACATAGTAACGAATTGAGTCCTCGTACATACCCTGGAACATCAGATATCTTCAAAAGTTAGCGGAAGTTCAAAGCTACCAGAGGAACGTGTAAGAAAAGAGAAAGATAGATGACCTGATTTGCGTAACTAATTCCCATGTTTGCCCATGCACGAACATAATTAGGCTTCAGATCCAATGCCTGATGACACAAAGTAAATCAGAGTTGAGTTGGTTGTAAGATACAAATACCAGACATTGAACATGAAATCAAATATATTAGAAAATTGTGCATATTTTCTTGTCATCGATGTTAGTTTGTGTTTCTTTAATCTGGCTTTGTTAATATATATCAGCAAGTTTATCTCCGGACAGACATAGCATGGCTTGATAGAGGCTGGTTTATAAACAGTACCAACAACCTTCTCATAAACAAGGTTGCAGTCTATCTCGATACACTTTGTAAGCTCATAAAAAGATTTACTTTTAACTATACGAGTGGCAACCTCGTAAGCAGATCTTATATTAATCCATTATCTCGCAGCTCATATCTGAAAGGTCTTAGCAATGTCAATTCACAAGCAGCTATAGCCACCAGTGTACTCTCAATTCTGCACTTGGCAAAGATGCTAAATCTTGTTGAGGTTCCCACGTAAAAAGGGGGCAATATCTGTGGTAGATCTTAATATCTTATACTACATGGACATCTGGCATGACTAGCTTCTAATACACATCCAATGACTTCAGTGCGTCCCTGAAGATATCTTAACATATGTAGAACTTACTGAAAATGTCGTATTTGGTCTCGTGAGTGTGATATGGCTCAGTATGCCTAAAATTTTCTATACGTTCCTCGATCTTAGTATCTCTCTATCATCAGGGTGAAACTTTGATGTTTGGGGACGTTGAATGGTCAGCAACATGACAGTTAATCATATCCATTGGAGGGCCAGTTTCAGGCTATAGAGAGATCTATGTCTGCTGTAAATTAAATACAGTAGCTAAGCTAATAAATCCTGCAAACCCCTCGTGGACCTAAGCTATGGGGTAGAAAGGTCAAGACAGTAATCCAGTGTTCTTATGTATACAAAATTTAGAAGAAAGACAATGTGATTAGTATGCTCCCTTTCTAGAACATTAAAGTATATAACCTCTTCCGATTCAGAACTAATTACAGGCCTTACCTTACCAACCCTTCTGCAATACATTTAGATCATGAAATATTTTCAATTTCCCCTTACTTGACCACTTCATCAAAAATTTCAGATTCTCGGGGTTTTCATTCTCTATGTCTCGCAAACCCGTATAAAGTGCATTTGTTAGGAGATAAGACTTTTTTTTTCATTATGAGCCAACATAATTAGTGTTTAGAGACGCAATCACAAAGTAACTTGGTGTTCTTGCAAACACAAAGGTGTTTAGTTTTACAGAAATAAACTTCATCAGATTAAATAGGAATTTTTCGCTAAGAGAACATATGGTTAGATATATTATTGTTCTTGATCGAAGCAAGACTTACCTGTTGGTATGCTGATATTGCATCAGCACTCTGAACACTATTTGCTTGTGTTGCCCCAAGTTTGTTCCATAACGAATAATCTCGGGGTTTGAGCTTTAACGCAGTCTGGAAAGCTTCAATGGCTTTGTCATACTCTCTTGAAAGATTATACAATACACCTAGTACTATGTGTACATCTGCATCCTCCGGTGACATTACAGCTGCCTCATTAAATGTTCGAGCAACCTGTACAAACCCAAACACATAAGAACCACATTTAATCTGCATCAACAACAGAACGGCTTAAACAGACACTCACATCGGCATAGTACAGTGAATCTGACAGTTCGGGAGGTGCAATTTTCCCATACACAGGATGGTGGCGCAGCCAACTATACAAATATTTCAAAGCCGCTTGTTGTTCCAATTCTGTGGATGATAAAGAATGGTTACAGAACACTATTAATGAAAAAATATCTGAAAGGAGACCTTTTAACGAGTGTATACCATTTGTATGACTGACTCCGAGTGCGAGAAGAACTTCCAAGTTTGTTGGGTCAGCTTCTTGTGCACGCATCATTGATGCAATTGCCTGCATATCCACATATAAATAAGTATCAGAATTAGCATAGCAAATGAGGTTTAGCGGCAACAATTGTCCATAATATTTAGTAAATTTTAAACATTACACTCCGTTTGTTTTTTCAAAGATCATTAATATGGTCCATACTAATGCTACGGAACAAAAAGGGTGGAATAGATACAGTGTGAACCATACCCATCATCTTTGAAAACCAACACTAACGGAAAATGCAACTTATTCAAAATTTAAATCATCAAGATAACTAGTGATAAAGCAAGACCTGTTGGTCGTCATCATTCTCAGCATGCGCTACACCAAGTAACCTCCAACCTTCGGCATTATCCGGGTTCTTCAAAACTTCTGCTTCTAAAGCAAGAACTGCTTCACTTAAAAGCCCTTTACGGAACAGTTCCTGACCTTCTCTCATAGGATCAGGATGCCCAACATATGGATTTAAATCAGAAAACTGATAAACTCCCCTAGAACTATCAGCTTTTTGCTTCATAACAGCTTGCTCATTTAAGTACCTAAAAAAATTCAAATTAATCAGCAACAATCATCATACGAAAATATCCATTAATTTGTTCCTACGCCCAGCTTATAGAAATGCAATAGAAAAAAAAACAAAAAACAAAAAAAAACAAAAAAAACAAGGATGGAATATTTTCTTTGATGAATTTTGGCAAATTAGAACAGCAATATCAGAATAATTGATAGACTTACTCGTCATATGCACTTGCCCAATTATCAGCAGAATCATCTCCCAAAATCCCTTCACCAACCTGACGTCCAAATTCATCTGCCCAATCGTTGACTTGCAACTTGGAAAATTCATCAACCCACTGTTCATCTACTGGACCATGATGTACACGTTCATTAGCGAATTCACTCGCCCAATTCTCAGGTCCCCTAGAAACCTGAACACGGCCATGCATTGATTATTATATGACCTAAGGTAAATGTATCATGGAAGTATTAAGTAAATCCCGGAACACTTCAACTTGCCTGTTCATGTGCATACTGATCTGCCCAAGAAGACGGGCCTGCATTGTATTGCTGTTGAAACTCGTTTGCCCAATCACCATTTCCAGGCTTCACTTGGTTATCCTCGATGGTCAGTTCCCCACGACTCATCTTTGAAACAAATTGAAGAAACTTTGAATTCTGCATATTGCCAAAAAAAATATCATGAACATATAAGTCACGGAAGTAACAGCATTAAAAGGCACACGAATCTCATACTGATAATAACCTGAAATTTAGGATTGTTGTTCTGAGCTAGAGTGTGTGCTAGCATACGAGTCTGCTCCATAGCAGCCAAAGATGGAATGTTTGCGCCTGCCATTCGATCCACTGACGTCATTTGAGCTTGCTCCTGAAGTTGATAACAAAAATTTTGATATTAGATTCCTAATAGCAAGTCAACAACTTTTTTATATACTGAAATAAGGAACTGTTTTATGCACTCACATGCTCAAATTCGGAAGCCCAACCACCAGTACCATGTTGTCGTTCAAAGGATAGGGCCCACGCATTGGGATCATTTTGTGGTCCTCTAGTTTGGGCAAATTCATCAGCCCAATTATCTGGTCCACGTGGCCCAGGAGCCATCACTTGGGACTCATTCCAATATTGTTCAAGCTCCGGGTTTCTACCAGGTATGTAGGCCCTATTAGCCAATGCATGACTATCGATTTCTAAAGAAGATAACAAAGCATTCACCTGAATAAGTAGTATATAGTGTCAGAAGGCCTTGTAAAAAAACTTGTATGTGTCTAGGCTTTATAGAACATGTTCAAGAAACAAACCTGGCCATTTATGAAATCTTCATTTTTGTCAGCAAAGATATGTCGGGCCATAATGCTACTACGGTCACGTATGCACCGTTTGTCACCTTCGGACAACCCCAACACGGGAAGTTGAGTAGGACCAAAAGGAACTCCACCATGACTGCTGTTAACAAATGCGTGCAGAAAACTTGACAATACCCTTTGAGGTGGACCTGGATCACAAGAAATTCGAAAAGAAAAGGTAAACACTAACAAGTAACAATATAAAAAAAACTAACACCTGATATGGTATCAAATTACAGAATTGTTATATACAGTTTACGATAATATAGCATTATAGCATGGCTGGGCTCAACATGTCTTTGAGCAGCTTCAGAGAGTATACCAGTATTTTAAGTTTCTTGTGATCTATAGATAGACCTCAAAAAGTATTGTCTAGTTTTTGCAAACAAAAGTTACGGTCAAATTCATCTTGGTCCTGCCCAATCGCCAATGAACTCCAGCAAGACTTCTGTTGACAAATTAATGCCAAAAAATTTACAATACCTGTTGGGCCGATCCTAAATCACAAGCTCCGAAACTACATTCTTAACTAAACAAGACACGCTTTATAAATTATAAATAATAATAATCACTAACACCGAAAACCAAACGGAAGAAATCAAAAGTGTGTAACCATTGACCTTTTAGCTCCTAAAGTAAGCCACACATATTGATGCAGATAATACACACACTACTGATGAAACATGATGAATGTGAAATATATGACAACTTTACCATTTAATTCTGGCTGAAGCTGAGGCTGCCCTGGATGAAATTGCGGAATCTGAGGATTTTGTATTCCGTCCCAAACTTCAGAAAGTCTGTTATCATTTGCAGCATGAAAACCATTAACAAAAGCCGAGTTCTGATGCTGCAAAGGATGTTCCAACTCTGAACCAGGAAGTGCTGACAAGGGCTCTCCAGCTCCTGAGTAAAAATTGTTCCCAGAAGTATTTAGTGCTGATGTAGGAATTTCCTGTAACCTTTCCTGCATGCAAAAAGAACGTACGTAAGCTACTAAAATGAACCTTTGCATAAACGTCACCACATCCTTCATAAAGATATCATTATGAACTCTGAAAACCTACTTGTAGACTTCAAAGGGAAACCGGCCCTCTGGCGTACCCAACCGACTCAACTCAATAGTGTTCTATATTATTAACACATAACTTCCAACTTCCAACTTCCCAATTCAATTTTCAAATATATTTACCTCGCCAACAAGACTCAGTGATCACCTTTTGTTTCTCATGTTTACGAGGACCATATTAACAAAAACAACGACTTTATGCAAGAAGGATGTTTTGAACTTAGCCTACTTGTACACTTAGATATTAAGCCAGCTAACTTGATATTCCATTTCAGTTTTCAATCATTTTTTCCTCACCTTAGAGTAGATTTTAACATAACACGAGTTCAACTGTCTCACATATTCGAATTAGATAACATTCAAAAGTTAATGAGTTTAAACAAGCAAATTCATTTCGACATTTCACTAACCTCTTAGGGGGTGTTTGACTAAGCTTATATGTGCTTATTGGCTTCTTGCATTATTCCTAACAAAGGTCCTTATTGGCTTTTCTAAGGGTTAAAAAGTGTGCTTCGATAACACACCTGAAAGGGTGTGACTCCAAAACACTTACAATAAGCTCTTATCAAGAAGCTTAGCCAAACACCCCATTAATCATCAAACAACATCAAATCGATCTTAATCAAAGGATCTACAAAGTTACATACTTTTTGATAACTTGCTGCTCAAGTCATATCAATATTTTAAGAAGAACATTTCAATATCAATTCACTGCAGTAAAAGTCTCAAAATCTACAACTTGTTTACCTATAAAGTTATTTTCGCTGGTAGCTTGTTGCACAAGTCATGTCAATATTACGGGCAAAAACATTTCAATTTCAAAATCAGGGTCTTAATAGTGTTTCAAAAGCTACATTAACAAACTAAGGGGGTGTCTGGATTAGCTAATTTTCTGGGTTTATGAGCTTATTCAAAATTGGAAAAGCTCAAAAGCCCACTATTTTCGGCTTACGAGCTTATCGACTTGAGCTTATAGCTTATTTGTATAAGCTATAAGCCCAAAAAACTTTAAGCTCATAAGGCGGAAAAAGTGAGCTTATAAGCTATTCCAATTTCAAATAAGCCCATAAACCCGGAAAATAAGCTAATCCAAACACCCCCTAAAATCCAACTTCATCAAACACTTAAATCACCTATAACCAGCAATATAAACACCAGTAAGTCAAAATTAACCACACTAAACTAAAACTACTAGGGGGGGCCTTTATATGAGCTTGTTTTTTGGGTTTACGGGCTTATTTAAAGTTGGAAAAAGCTAAAAAGGTCACTTTTTTAGGCTTATGAGCTTTCTCAACTTGAGCTTATATCAGTCCCATAAGCCCAACTTGATAAGGCCAAGCGAGCTTACTAGCTTTTCGAATTTCAAATAAGCCCATAAACCCCAAAACAAGCTCATCCACCCACAAACCACCAGTAATTACCAATTTACCACAGTAAAAACTATAAAAACTCAGCTTTTTTACAAAAAGGACCAACTAGATTACTAACAACAAAAAACCCAGTAATTAAAAAGTAACAACAGTAACTAAAAGTAATAAAAATGAAACCTTTTTTTATAAAAAGAATCAACTATAGCACTAGCAAAAAAAAAACCCAGTAATAAAAAAGTAACAGCAGTAAAAAAGATGAAACCTTTTGAGAAGAAGAGCCAATTAAAGCATTAGCAAGAGCACCAAGAGGATTTGATGAAGAAGAAGCAGATGGGTCACAGTTTGCTCCGCCTGTCACCAAATCCCTCATCGCCATCTTTTTATCTTTCCAATTCTAATAATCAATCTGGGATTTTAGGGTTTGGGTTTTGATGATCAATTTTTGTTTTGTTTGGTAATGGGTGTAGAAGAATTTGTGGGAGAAGATAAGTGGTATTTTGTGGGCGTTCTTCTTTTCAAGAAATATTATTATTAATTTTTTTATATAAAGTATTTATGTTAAATAAATAATTAAATATTATGATGTGTTTGTTGTGAGTGTCACATAAATACATGTATTTTTTTAGTTAGTTCACAAATATGTTAAAAGATAGGGAGAATTGCATATATATCCACTAAAACTTAAAAACTTGCATATTTTCTCACAATACAAGTTTTTATTGCATGATGTACAATGTCTTTTAAGCATGTTTTGGGTATATATGCAAATATGCAAGTTTTAGTGGGTATATATGCAATTGACCCTAAAAGAAAATATGGCTAGCAATTTAGACTCAACGGGTTTAAACGAGTATATACAAAAAGTGATAACTTGTACGTTGACGTTAGTCTAGCACACCGGGTAGACCCAACATACCTCTTATAACAACTTTATAAGTGGGTGTTTAGACGAACATTAACGCATAAGTTTCATTTTTCATATAAACCCATCTAGACCCGTCAAAAGGCATACATGTTTTGTTAGTTTGTTTATTAATTTTAATGAATCTATACTTTTAATTCATTTTTATTTTTGTTAAACTCGTAAAAAAATACCCGTTAAAAAAAATACATGTTTTGTTTATTAAGGGGGTGTCTGGTTGAGGGGTTAAGAGGGTGAGGAATGAAAAGAGAATGATTAAAAGTATTTGGTAGAAGGTAAGGAATGCAATCAATACCCATTATTGAGTAACCAATCATTACCCAACAATTTGGGGACTAAGGTAATCAATACCCTCATTTTCATTCTTTTACTTGAATTTATTTCATATATATATATATATATATATATATACTAGCTTCATGACCCGCCCAATGGGCGGGTTCGCTTCATTATATTACTTGATGAAGTTTTATTGGACGTACATAAATAGTAATAAGGGCAAATATTGTAGACACAAAAAGTGGAAACAAAAAGAAAGTGTTCATGTATTATATGTAAAAAGAACAATGAAAGGTATAAGAGCATGTAAATCACATTTGATATAATACACAGTGATTTTCTATTTCAAAATCTAAAACTAAGATATGGATTGTATCTTTTAACCGGATCCATATTTGTTTATTTGTAGCTAAAATCATCATTAGTTAAACACACATTACAAAATTAACGCTGCCATTCCCACAACCGGTACAAAAAATCTTAACGATATCCATTGTCACCTTAAAACATGGCAGCACAATACCCATGCAAATTCAAGTAAACAATGAGTAACACTCTTCATAATCATACTTTGAGCATGCACAAGAGTCGAAGTAAAGAATTAAATAACAGATAGTTAAAGCACCATTTCCACTGCTAAGTACTATTAAATTTACATAGATTATCATCTTAGTAACATATTCTTTCTATTCATACTTGACCCACAATTACTACATAAAATATGATAACACTCCCACAAAAAATGTTATGTGTCAACCCGATTACAAAAACGAAAGTCTCGTAGCGACCCTCCCATTCCACCCCATGTACCAAGGTAATCAACAGTTTAGAAGATAAAACAAAAGAACACACAAACCCTTTCAGCTCAGTATTTGCATTCCTCCCAGTGCAACCAACTTGTCAACCCATCTCAAGAATAACTTCGCATTGCATAATCAGCAGTAACACAAGCAACAGTCGACTCCGAAAGTGATCTTAGCATCCAACTTTGCTCGCTACTTTGATCATCCACATATGATTTATCAACACTTTCATTTGTCTCGCTACTTTTTAGCAATCACAGTATTTAGAATAAAGATAAAAGAACAATAACTGGTTGGTATACCTTATTCCACCACCACACAACAATTTCTAGCTTTGTCTAACAAAATATCTTCCAGTAAAGTAGTGCAAGCTCGATATCCTACATAACTTGTTCTTGTGGGTTTGTGCCTATCACTTGGGATCCACTTTTCGAGTTTAGCAGCCTGGAAAAAATAAATAGTATTGAGTTTCTCATCTTTTTTAACACGTTATCAGTTAAGTTATGATGTTGTGTAAAAGTTGCTTACTGATAAAGCACATTTTGATGTACTCTTCTTTGCGGACGGAGTCAAGTATGCTATCTAATCTGCTTTTTGTATGCAAAGTCAATACCTACATATGACAAAAGATTTGAAAGCCACTTTAATAATCTTGGTGAAATGTAAAAAGCTTACAATAAATTTAGAGTAAAAACAAATCTATTGCTAGCCAATTGATGTGTATGTTTTAATAAACTTAGCAAGTAAAGTACCACAAAGCCAAGAGATCTTTATAAGCATTGCCAAAATCTCTCTCCCCAAGAGTTACATTTCCTTTTATCGCCACATCTTTTCTTTCTTCATTAAAAATCTCTTTGCCACTCCTTGTGCCCAAGTTATGTTAAGACTCTGAAGTAAATGAAATTATTTAAACTCATAAACGGCAAAATATAAACCGATTTAATATAAGAAAGATTTAAACAATTTGGATCAAGTGATTATATACTTCAGAGGGTATGGGGCATCTGTATCACACATAAGATGACCGATGGTCACATCAACTTTAGAATACTTGAGAATCCTCATTAGTGTGCATATGATAGTGCATTGTCGAAACAAATCCTCGCGTATTTCCTCGCCCAATGACGGATAGTCAACTATTACCCTCTCCACAGAGAGTTTTGGTGCCCATGTGTCAATTCCATCTTTTAGCATATTATGAATGCTCGCAGGAAATAAGAAAATCTAAGTGACAATTGTAATGTATAGTTTAAAAGAGTAGAAAGAAAAAAAAAACAAAAAAAACAAAACTCAAAAATCCATTTCCTGATAACTTTATAGTTACAAAACCAAGTTTATTTGTAGAGGGTCTTTCCTCTATCATGTCGGTCATACAAAATCTTCCTTGATTTTCTATAATAATAAAATACCACCCGAAATATGTAATTACATTAAAAAAAATCCTAGTATAATAAAAATAAACGATTGACAATACAAGAAATTACCTCTCCAACACCTCCTGGTCCTCTATCAAACTGGCTTAATGGTAAGCTATTTCTCGCTTTAGGCCATATCCACAAGGCATTTCGGTACATCAATAATCCGAAGAAAAAATTAAATGTATATTTTACATACCAAAGACAGTAACTACGCACAAATATCAGAATCAACGAATGGTAACGTATACCATTAAGTAAAGACCGAACTTCCCTTTATAAGTATATATCATAGGCTCTTGTTACGTAACTAAGATTCAGTCAGTTTCAAATGCCTTTAAGATTTCTTCTTGTAGGCTCCATGTGTTACGTTCTGTATCACAAAACAGTGCCATCATCTTAACTGTAAAATGATGTATAAAAAGAAACATGATAATGTGTACCGCGTCAATAATAGACTTACATCCGGATCTGCAATTCTTGCGTGAGAATGTGCCCACTTTAACAATCTCTTACGTTCTGTATTACAATATCGATGCCATTGTCTTAAGCGTGGCCGTTATATAAAGAGAAATGATAACGGATAATGTGTACACGTTAATAATAGACTTACATAAGGAGCTGTGATTCTTGCAGTAGAATGTCCAAAATCCAAGAATATCTTACGTACCTGTATTACAAAATCAGTGCCATCATCTTAACTATTTATATAGTTATATATAAAAGAAACATCATCTTAACTTACTTCAGATCGAGAAGCGGAGATCGAACATTGTAGATTGTGCCTATTTTAACAATCTCCTGCGTTCCTTTATTACAAAACAGTGCCGCCATCTTAACTGTGTAACTTTATCTTTGAAAAAAACATGATAAAGTGTATTTTGCAACTATTAGAGGGTATATAAGGCTTACACATGCATTTTGCCAGCTTACAGCTTACACATGCATTTTGCAACTATTAGAGGACATGTTGATAAATACTCATTTGGTCATCACCATTACAGCTTACACATGCATTTTGCATCTATTAGAGGGCATATAAGGCAACGGTCAAATAAAATCATAAAACTATCTCTGTTTGGTATATGATATACCATCATACTTGCATTGCTTTCAGGACTTTAGATTCGGGTACTGTGATAAGCTTGTTCCGTGACAATTTTTTTACTTCCGATCGGAAATAAAAATGATAGAAAAACACACGAACCATGAATACATGGTCATCGGTAGAGGTTGTAAGATTATAATTATAGAAATATAAATCATGTTTTAACAAAAAAAATAATTATATATTCCTTATCCACTGATGCTTTCTTATCAGTAACATAAATATATAATTCACAATCATATTGAGGATCCTGCAAAAAAAAACCAATCAAACCCATAAATCCACCTATGAATGAAAGGATCAATTCGCAAAACCTAAAAGTAGAAATGAAAACACTGATTCGTTTATAGAAAAATAAAAAAGACGTACCTTTTTAATCGAGGCCTTGTAACATCCATGTCTCATTCCCATGGTGGTATCCCTATTAGAACAGCAGAAATGCTCATAAAAGCAATGAAATCATAAAAGCAATGCACTCTTCATGATTCTCATACGTTTTAAATCAAACACACTGAAAACATGGATATCAATTATTGAATAAGCCTCAGAAAGTGAAACAAAATTAAAGAATTTAGAACTTATTAGGGAGATTTTGAATTTGGAAATGATGATTGTGTAGGGGAGGCGGTTTTGAATTTGATAATAGCGAGATATTTGGTGGTTTGCTTTAGGTTGAATTAGAAACTGATGAATGATATGAGAAGCTGGTAATAGTTGTGTCATTATATCAAGTTGGGTTTGCAATGGTATATCACAATTGTTGGCCTGGTCCAGTGGTTGAGGGCCTTGTTTGTGGGTAACAAAACCGGGGTTCGATCCTTGCTAGTGACAAATTTTTTTTTATAATGTATCCGGGACAAGTGCCATGGTGGCATTTCCACCTCATCATAGAGGCGCCATGTCACAATAAAAATGCCTAGTAAGCATTATACATGTGTCATGCTTAGTCCCATATATATATATAGATAGATATGGTGGTGGTGGCGGAACCAAGCAACAACAATAGCAAAGGTAATACTAATTGTATTCCTTAGTATTCACATTATCTTTTTCTTTTCTATTGCTTAACTTCAACCAAGCACCCTTTTAGTTTTAATGAATATATACTTATAGTCTGACCAAGAGTAGTACGTTTGCAAACTCATTTGCATACTAATACCTATTGATTCCTTTAAGAAACCAAACACCCTATGAATAATTAGAAATACATCATCGGATATTCTTTTATACCACCTCTTGTCTCTTTGAAAACTTTTGGAATGGGGTTTCCATGACTCTATGCGTGTAACAATATAGATGCGCGGAGTCGTCTTGTGCTATATCAGCGTCATGTTATCAAATTTCTATAGACGTTAACATTTTTGTCATCATTTACTTAACGTGAATAACTTTTATTTTCATTCAATGGTCTAGATGAAAGAACCAACTCACAAAACAAAACCATGTGTGATGGTGGTGGTGATGGTGGTAGTGTAAAAGAGGACCATATAAACCAAAACGTGAGTGAGACCGTGAGAGCGCTTGATAAGTAGTTAATTTGGTTCAATTCAAAAAAATTAACCATTGTAAACTTACTCTAGATGTTTAGGCCACGCAATATACATATTGTCTCTTTGATTGAGATTTTGCATAGTTAACTTAACCTGTGTGCATTTTTAAAGTCAAATACGCTTTTATCATTCAAAAATTAATGATCATGAGTAATACACCAAATGTTCGTGGTTACTCATACACATGTTTCTAAAGAACATCCAAATATGGTCCCCTTTGACTTCATCAATGTCCATCGATATAGGATGGATCTTCATTTGGGCATATAATGATTGACATGTCGTGAATGTTATGAACGACTTGTTGCACGATGATGTGGTGACATTATATATTAAATATATGTCTGACGTAACTATTTATAAGTAGTTTATAACTAATGTTTGAAGTTAATGCTTTTCTTATATATATTTGGCAAGATAGTGAACTTATAATTGTAAAACAACAAAAAAGACGAACAAATTGTTTTTACAGTATAAACTAAAAGAATATTTATGTTACTTACATTTGTAAAAGTGCAAGGCTTTTTAAAAGCTAACACCAATAATATTATTATTCAAGGCTTTCTAAATGTTAAAAAGGTGTTTATAAGGTCAAAAAATTTTAAACTTTGTGTTAAAGTATAGTAGCTTTTGATTGTCTATTACCAAGTTTTAAGCAAATACACAATGTAAATAGTTTATTTGATCGACACAGTAATGAGTTTGGAGGGTATAGATGGCAGGACAAAGGAAAAACGGGTATTTGCCTTGCACAAAAAAAGGGAACCCCCCTTCCCCTTCACCCAGGTGCCTTTTATGGGCATTTTGTTGTTATGAGAGCTTCGTTGGTTGTTGTTCAAAGTTAGAAAGGGGCAGAAGTAGAGGCAGTAGCTAGCGTAGCGAACTTTTCTAAAATGCTAAATAAAAGTAAGAAAATTGACGTGACGAACATAACAAAATACAAACCACATCAAATTACAAGTGAAAATCTTGGCATCAAACACCTCCCCCATGCCCTAGCATCTATGCTTGGTTAATCTTTTACCTATAGTTACCCAAATTAAAAAGTAAGGCTACATCTTTTACCCCATTTTATAATACGAGATTGGCTGTGGTCCGCCGCGTTGCGGGCGGGCGAATTTTTAAGCCGAGGTGATTGTGCATTAATAATGTGAGCTTTTGGGCATTTTTTTTGTATTGGCATTATACATGTGTATTGTTTATGAATAAAAATATGGGTTATTTGTATTTATCAATCTTTTAGTTTTACAAATGATGGTTTCATTGTTAACTTATTTTGTGCAGGAAACTTTTTATGTAATGATAAATGCATAAGTCATGACATACCAAATAGATGCACCAAATAGGAACGGTATTAGTTAATAAGTCTAAAGTTCGGGTAGGCGAGGTTACCGGTAGATACACATCGATATTGTTAAACTTATGGCTGCATAGGGCATGCACAAAATACTGATCGATGTAAGCTGTTTTATGGTAGGCGCTTGCTTAGATGTTTGGTGCTAGGTGATAGGTAGAAATATTTACATAAGCAACTGTCTTTAAGGGATAGTGAAACATACGTAGATGATATGCATTTTGATCGTGCATTTTCCATTTGTAGTGTATGCTTGATCAGTCTTCTTTCTTGGATTTCTTTGCGCTTCTGCTTTGTGTTTGTTGCCGATTATGCGTGAAAAGGGCTCTTCTAGTAATTTTCTACTTGCTTCTCATTGGCTTTGATGTTTTGATAAAGAAGGTTGTTCGTGAGTGAGTGCGGTGTGAGTTTGTTCGGTGTGAGGCGTTCGGTTGCCCGGTTTGTGAGATGCTAGCACTTGTTGGTGTGTTACCTGGAGGTGTAGATTTTATGGTTTCTGTGGCGATGGGACCATTTCAGTTTCTTTGGGTTGAAGCTTCCAGTTGTTTCAGTTTTGTTCTTTGCATGTATTGCCGTCTTTGTATTCTTTGGCGTAAAATCCATGGCAGTTTGACCGGTGCTACAATCTCCTGATGTGACTAACGGTGTCTCATCCCAACATGTATCCGGAATGAAAACTCGGCGTTCTTTTGTGCTATCTGGATCAAAATGTAGCTGAAAGATTTTTTTCTTTCCTTGTAGAGACAGTAGCTCTGTTGGGTATTCATAGGAGTTTTCTTTGTGGTATGGTTCGGCAGGTTCCTTGCAATCTTTTACGATGAATTCGCTTCATTCTGAAACATGTCATTGTCGATTGCCATGGATAATTCAACTCGAGCGATAGCATAAAAAGAATATAAATTGTTATTTGTGATAGATACATTGGTATAAAGTCACTTTATTTATAATGGCATAAAATATGCCAATGTTGTACTTTACACGTAAAGCACCGTCTTGACGTTGGTTGCTTGCATTGGGCATGTGACCATTGTTCAGACATTTTTAACTTACAGTCATAGCATTTCTTGAAAAACCATGGCCTTTTTGTGTCGATTTTGTTGATTGTTGCATGTGATGCGGACATTCTGTTTCATTAGAAATCTAACTGTTTAGTATACTTTTATTTGATGAGGGTTGCAATTAAGGTGGTCATTACCTGTTGGTTTTGTGGATTTTCTTTTGCTAAATCTACTAGAGTGACCGGTTCTGAACTTTTCTGTGCGGATCGCACATCTTTCGTACTTCACATCTAGTATTGCGGGGTGGATCAAAGAACTCGTCATACCTAGACAGTTAATTTATATGGCTTTAGGACCTTTTTAAATTTATAGTGTATTCCTGTAGTGTTAGTTTGGTAACTTACACGCTGCGAATTTCATGGTATTCGGTATGTCGGATTGAAGTAGTATTCTGTTGCATATGTGGCTGAAAGCTGAAGTCCTGTATTAGTTCAAGCATATGTTAAAAGATAAAGTTAATAGGCTAAATGATAAGCTTAAAGTATTAAATTTACCTCCATATTCTTTGACCAAGCATGAAGTAACTGCAATGATTGTTGGTTTTTCTGCGTTTTCATATTCTTGTTTCCGAAATTCGGCATCTTGATTCCATAGAGTGGCGTGCCGTTTGCCCTTTGTTAGATGTACAAAGCATTGTTTAGAGTGAATATAAAAATTAGGTTTCGCAGATAAATGTTTGTTGCTTACTCTAAGTTACGGACCGATGTCTCTCAAATAGCCGAATCTTTGGTTTGTTTAAGTGATCTCTGGATTTGTTACATATTGGGCCGCCCTATGTAATGCAAATATGTTAAGCAAGTTAAGTATCAACTTTGTTGTTTTATAGATCGTGTATCATATACTGTTAATAAGCATTCTTTAACATCGATTTTTGAATACAGTCTCGATGGTTCTTGAAGTTGAAATAGTGGTTTGGGAAACCTGTATCAGGTGTGTCTTTAATATCTGTGCATGATCCAAATGCTAAGGAAAGTGAGTGTGGGACAACTTGCATCCATTGTTTTGCAGGCTGAAATCCAAACCCTTATTCGTAAGTTTTATTGATCAGCGGTCGCGTCAAATTTGGCTTTTCACGTAAGTTAACATTTGCTGTATAGCATTCCCTGCAAATCATATAGCAAATTATAAATGTAAGATGTTTTTTTTTCCCTGATTGTTCTTTCAGAGTATATAGGTTGTCTATTGTTTATGGCAGTTATAGAGTAGTATGTTGTACCTGCTTATCAATTAGCATGACCGCGAACACCGGTTTTGCTTGTTTATTTGTTGGTGTCCATTTGCGGTAGACCTTTGCATATATAACTTTATCAGTATCCGTTTCTTTTAGATCAGCAAGGCTAATCTCTTCTGAGTGTGTAACAACTTCTTTGCCTTTAGAATCTGATGACGGCCCAATGGTAGAGGCCTTTGTCTTTGTCGTAGAATCGGATGATGGTACAATGCTAGAGGCTGTTCCATTTGATTTGATGTATGTTGAAACAGGAAAAAGTGAGCACAGATGTATATGAGTATCTGAGACAATATTTACGATGTAAGTATGGCTATTCTAAATCAGAAAGATAAGCAAGCACAGAATAGACATGATATTATGTAATATACGATGGTAATAATAATCAAACATTTGTTGTAACAGGTTAAAGGGTATTGTGATAGGTATCTTGCACTTGGACACATGTATATTCAAAATGTAAATGCGAGCATTAGGAACACTGTGATTGTAACCATGCTTAAAAATCTTTGTAGACAACATTTTTAGTCATGTTTTTATCTTTGCCCGGCTTTGTTTGATTAGCATTTTTAACCTTGGGAGATGTTGCTCTTGACAATGCAACATACAATTGACCATGGCCAAAGACAGGTTCGGGTAGGTATATGCCTATTTTATTCAAAGACGCCCCTTGACTTTTATTGATTGTCATTGCATAGCAGTTTAACCGGGATTGCTTTCTTTTAAAACAAACGGAAGAGTTTCATCCTTATTAATGAGCAAAATACGCGGTATGTAAACTTTTACATTCTTGTACGTTATGATCTTTGCTTGAATAAGCTGCTATATATCGTGTAACAATCATTCGTGTACCGTTACACAACCCACCACCTAGGTTTAGGTTTCTTAGTAGCATTATAGGTGCACCGATTTTGAGTATAAGCTCATGGGGCATGCACGAAAAGGAAAGTGTGTTTAAGTATTCCTGAGGGTATAATAGTTCCGTCGCTCCTCCATCATTTGTTTTTGGTACAGCTTCGTCGACACTTGTAAAAGTGTAAGTATCCCCTTCTAACATATCTAGGACAACTGATTTTATTATATCTGCAGATCTTGTTTTTGGACACACGATAGCTTTTTCTTGGAACAATGCTGCGTTTGGTGATTGTAAAGTCTGCTGATCATATATAAAACTAATAAGTTCTTGAATAGCTGCCTCGCCGTCGGGAATACAGTATCTATCTGGTATCTGTATCCATTTTGAATCTGCTGGATCATTTTCGATGCCTTGGCCAATGGTCCCGTTCCCAACTTCGAGCAACCATTTAGAGAAGGTGTCAATTGCTTGATATCTTTCACGGTGAAAGGCACTGTGCTGCTGAGCGCATGTTCGTTTGAGAATGATTTTGAAAGATTGCCATAGGTATGACAGTGTCATAGAAGAGGCAATAATTTCTTGTTTTGTAGCTTTTTTCTTCACATGAAGCGTTTGTGCGAAATCCCCACCAAAAATCATTGTTTTGTTCCCAAACAGACTATTTGGTGTATTCATTATGTCTCTTAACGTGCGATCAAGTGCTTCAAAGCATCTGCGATCATTCATAGGAGCCTCGTTCCATATGATAAGGTCGGTTTGTTTTAGCAACTTGATTTGTGTATTCTTTTGATCTTTGCTTGACTCTTACTGTCAAATCAAGAGGTATCTTGAATCTTGAATGTCTGTTTGTCCTGGCGGTAGTAATAAAGCGTGATACCGAGGAAGCAACCGCCATTACAATTTTTCCATCGATCTCGGGGTAGAAATTATAGTTTTCCAAACGATTTTCTGTCCCTCCGTGACCATAAACAAAGATAAGTTTCTGCTGATGATTGCGAACACCATCAATCACTTGTTCAAAGATTATTTGTTGTTCAGGTGTTTAGTGAACAACCAATCTTGACTTTCGATCCTTAACAGATCACGGTTGTAGGATCTTTCTTGCATGATTGCCCTGTTATTCAAAATTTGCAATAAGTGAGGTGGAGGAAGATCAAAGCCAAAATCCTTGATGATTTTTCGTAGAAGTTCAAAATTGCTTGTAGCTCATACATAAGACCGCCTTCCAAGTCATCTGGATTGACATGGAGGTTTGGTATATGTAATACTTGTGCAAGTATCAATGGAATGTCTTCTGACATGGAATCCATATGTGAGCGTAGCAATGCAACGAGGTTAGAAACATCACGAGAAGATGAGGATTTGGCAATAAAGATTCCTCATTTCAGCTGGAGTGGCTGATAAAGAAGCCTCTTGTAAAGCAATGTTCCATTCTTGATCGCCGCCTAAGAGACCCATCGATTCACACGCTTTCTATATGTAGGATAGACGGCTTCACCAACTGTACGGAGATGGCGGAATGACACCCTGCCTTTTTGGTGACAGTAGTAAGACGCATGTAGAAGCGTCGCGGAGCTAGGATGTATATATGCCAAACGACCGATTCTGAGGTGGTTGAACTTCCTCCGCTGCCAATACTTGCCATCTTTATACCACACAAACTCTTTGGAAAGGTCAAATCATGAGATGGCGGCCATCTGTATTGTAAGTATTGTATTTGAACCATTCAGTGAGCGTGGTCCTTTTGTTGTACTCGTTATCAACAATTGCATGCAATTGTTGTTGGCTTCTAAAGTCACTCGTTGCATATTTTCAAGGTGAACTGCAAGTAGCGGGTGGTGGATCTCTGCTGTGAATCTGAAACCCAAGGATTCTCCAGCATGCCTCGTGCGGTCCAATGTACCTTGCATCTTGAAAATTCTTTATTTCATCAATTTGCAATGAAGAGCGGCTTGTGCTTCTGAATTTCAGGGGATCTTGTAATGCGAGTAACAATTCGATCAGTGCCTTTCGAAATGTACTTGAAGAGATATTTTATAAGCATGGACCATTCGCAATATTCGACGTTGATATGTGCATAGAACGCGCATCAATAGAGAACGGTTATACGGGACAACATATCCGTTGTCAAGGGTGACATTCTGTTTTACTTGTTGTTATGGTGAATCTCTTCTGCGATAATGCACATACCCTTTTGGATCAATGTATGTTGCAAGGGAAAATGGCTTAGGAAAGTTCTTGGTACACTGATCACCACCACGCATACATGGTGCTGATGTATTCACTGCGCCACATGGGCGTGGATCATGAACTCTGTGACTATTCTATAGCCTTCGGGGTCGATTGATGGGTGCAGGAGCTCTGCGATACATATATGTCTACGTCTTCATGGGCTTGCACACGCTGGTTTTCTTTGATCCATAACAGCAAATGACAGGTGTGTAGGCCTCTTTTTGAAACTCAAGTGTATAACACTGTAATGAAAAATTTGAAAAATATATTATCTAGGTAGGTAAGAAAAGTGAGCACTTTATCCGAGATCTTGGTAGATATAGGTCAAATAGTACCTGCTTCAACATAGCCGAATGGTTTTGAATCTCGTAAGAAGGTTACAAAATCGCGTATCTTTCTTTCAAAGACACGGTCAACAACATCGAGCCCTGCAACTGTGACATGTGGGAAGTCTTGCATATATTCTTTAATTTCAGGCCAGTTCACATTGCATGTGAGCGTGATGGGTTCCGTGTACACGGCAAATGGCCAATGCGTCTAAGTAGTGGCTATACATGTACCGTGGGCCTCTGTAAAGATGACGGAAGGATTGTCCTTGAACCGACATCCGATCCATCTTGGTCGCCTCGTGATAAAGCATCGTGCAACCCGGCCATGTAATCATTGCGAATATCGTTCTGGTGTTCTCTTATGTAGTCAATACGTGACGTTCTATCTGCAGTAGGCGGTGACAACATATTGTTGAAAAAGCTGCCTCCTTGTGAGCAGGGTATATTCGTTGAGTCGATCATGCATTATGCATAGTATTTTAGCATTGTCATTTTCTTGGGTGGGTCGATCGATGAGCGTGCTTAATAAGACCGACGGATGGTAGCCATCTTCACTTAGAACAAAAAATAGCGGAATTGCAATGACATGTAAGAAGCATTTAACTTGTTGACACTTTTCGGTTCTGATCATCTTTGTTCAATAACTACATCGAAATCAGTCTCTACGTCTGGGCCATCGCCAAAAACAATTGCACCAATAGAATCACCGAGGCAGTCCATGTTGTTTCGAACCAATAACACCAAACAAACGGACTTTGAATTCTGGAATATTAGCCTCCGCCATTTTATCCCTTGTTGTCCTAAATAACTGGACCAGTTCATTGTTATCATCTAGAATGACAATTAAGTTTTCCACAATATCCGTCATAAACCGTGGCGGATCTCGAAAGTTTTCTAAGATTGGCAACTTCATTTTCTTGTCATAGATATACAAGCTAGAAATTGAGGCCGTTTATCTTGCTCCTGAAGGAGGCTCCCTATTCGATGGTAAATTTGGCCTGAAATTTTGAACACGTAAGGACCACGACCCATGTTTATTGAACTGTCTATTTACACCCAATGATGTCATGGCAAACATTTGATTGTATGCGCGAATGTTTTCCATAAAGTGACGGTCTGTGAACAATTCTTTGATGTAATCTGGATACTCGTCCTGACTCTCAAGCTTAACTTTACCGCACTGCAACATTTATGATACTCGGCGGCTCCTACTACTTGTAGTGATTCTTTCATCATACCAGAAGCGTGCGTTCAATGATGGCGGACACAGTTACATTGGCCCATATAAATGTATGTATCTGGAGGACCTATATTGCATAGATAAATGAAAGTGTTATTAAAATTGTGGTTAAAATAAAATAAGGTATTTATTTTGCTGTGTGGAAAGAAAAGGAAAGGTTGTATCATACCTTGTCTAGATGGTGCACGTCTGGCGTGTGAGGCACGTCGTTGTTGGCCTCTGCTTGATGGCGTGCGCATTGCAGTATGCAGATAAATAGGAAAAGGTACCAAATAAGTACAAAGCAATGCACTAACTATTTCGATGTTTTGTTATTTTTGTGAAAAACTAATAAAACCTGAGTTATTGACGGGCACTTGTCGATGGATTAAAATTATTGGGGCGGTATTTGAGAACGAACCGGTTACTTTGATTTGATGAAGGGCAACTGTCGGTCAAATTTTGCGGTGAAGGAAATGTTTGGTTACTATGCATTGTATTGTATGGATCCAGAGGGCCTGTGTTGCATAGGTGAGTAAATTTATAAGAGAAGTTCCTTGGTTAATATAAGTATATTTGTATGATACATGTGAAACAGAATGGGAATCGTATAAAATACCTTGCATAGATGTTTGAAGTGTGGTACGCCGAGTAGGTAGTCGACGGATTCTCGATGATGAGGGTTCGGATGTATCCGGAATAAATAAAAGGATGATGGTAAGTAACAAAAGAATATTTTAGAAAATAATGTGCTGGTTTCTTATTTTACATGTGAAGCGGGGAAAGCAAGCATATAAACATGCGTTGGATACATGGTGGAGGTGTGCTACGTGAGCTACCTTTGCATTGCGTTCTGGGTGATGAGCAATTGATTGCTTCTGGAATAAATAAATAAGGCAAAAAAACCTCGGTAAGTAATGAAAGGATATGTTATAAGAATGATGTTGTAATTGTTTCAATTTAAAAAAGAAGAATAATAAAACCTTCATCATGACAGGGACGTGCATTGATGGGCATATTTAGATTGTTGGAAGCTGAAATTGGAGGCCTCATATGCTGGTTTGCATCTGCGAGAAGTGGCATTGGAATGTAAATTACCCGATAAAGGGAAGGAGTGTGCATTCCATGTAAGGTGCTCAGGTATAATTGTTTCGTCCCTGTTATCCATCATAAATAGATCTTCTCGACCTGCAAGAAAGAAAAACATTGGAGTGATGCACGCATAGGATAATTTAGAAGATATGAGATAAATAAGAAAAACGGCAAATTACATAGCAATTGGTCGTTCTGCGGTAATTTTGGGAATGATGTAAAACCATATGGTTCTGGATGGGCCGTTAAGCGTCATATATTTTGCGTTTTCGTTTATCCATGGAAGGTGCATGGGTTCCATGACATGAAGGATGCACATTTAAAGTGACCGTGTCTCTGGTTTGTATTTCTCCGACGGTACATTTATCTGTAAAAACCATTGAAATGCTTTATAAATTGTAAGTAGGCAAAAACCGATGAGTATTAAAGAGACGGTACGAATGGTTAGATGTATATCACATACCGGGGCGTTTGCGAGGTGTATTAGGCATTGGTGTAACCCGCGCATATGTGTCATTGGCATAGGTTCCAAAGATTGATGGAGTAACATAGTGCTTGGTGGCCGAGCATAATTTCTGGAAAGCTATGACAATTTTTGGTTTTTGCGGCAGTATGTTGTATTGAGGTGGTACCAGTGCAAACATTACTGGTAGCATTGTGTGACACAAAGGTTATGACTAAACGTATCTAAACTCCCTCCCGGAACATCTACATTAGGTACTAAGGTATTGTTTCCTACATCTATAGCATCACATTTTTTCGTCTTGAAAGTATTAAGATCCTTGGTCTCTAAAAAGCAGCAGCAGGTACTCTGAACGGCCTTTTTTAGTCTTCATATTGTGGGGAGCTAACTCTAATGGATTTTGGATAAAGGAAAGTTACAGACGAGATATACATTGGCTTCATATATAGATGCATTATTATACATATGCTAGTAGGCTGGAGTATATAAAAGGCAAGCATGAGTAACATAGAGGGACGAATTTGATACAATCGCTAAAACCATGATACACACAAAACTGCAATGTAAAATTAAGTGAAAGAATTTGGTAAAACCAAAATAAGCACATGATCATTAGAGCAGGGAGATAAAACAGGCTCACCAAATTGTACACCTTGCTTTGCAGCGCTTGAAAATATTTTGCACATGCAGATTCAAAAGATAGATCAAAACATAGATATTAGCATATACATGTAAGGAAAAAGCTGAGATGGATATAATATATACCTGAGTAGGAATCTTTGTCTATATATATTTTTTTTGATTTGTTATTCCTGGTTTAGTTTGCAGGAATTATTAGTAGATTATATGAAGAAGGTTCTAATGGAAGGCAAAGTATAAAGGTTGGTAAGAACTCACGTGATGTTGCAGTACAAATGCAAAGATAACCACATGTTGCCATGGGTTGGTAAAATGCTGCGTGTATGTTGTGCGGCAGATTGGTAATGATAGATAGTTAGGTCAAAGCTGTCATATGGGGTTGACAAATAAACTCCTCTCACATGGGCTTAGAGTAGGCTAACTTTTTTGGGCCGGGCTTGGGAAAAGTTGGCGGGAAAATAGCAACAGGGCAGCTACAGTGGAAGACGGCGTCGTTTTCATTCAGGTTTAATATATACTAATAATGTTCCTTTTATAAATGCATTAGTTTAAGTTATAAAATAGTAGTCCCTCTGTCTTATGCTATTGTTTATTGTTCAACTTTTACCTTAAATATTTTTATTTGTGTTATATATATTAGGCGAGTACCCGTGCATAGCAACGAAATTTTATAGCGACGAATCATTTTGTGTTAAAAAAAGGTTTATGGGCTATAAACGAAAAATAATAAAAGTTTGAATATTTGGGGATTAAACATAATGTTTTGAAACCCAGTTCGACCCGGGTGGTTCAACCGGTTGAACCGTTCCGGTCGAAAAACGGATCGATTTAAACCGAGTCAACCCGACGGGTTGGATAAAAAAAGAGTCAAATTAAACCGGGTCAACCCATCGGGTTTGAAGCGTCCGGGGTCAACCCGGTTTTCGATATGTATTAATAGTTTCCATTTGAAATATATGTTTTCAACATTTCTTTTTTTAGTTTCAACTTTTCACTTTTTACTTTTTGGTTTTTCCTTTATATATAGTATATATGGTATAGCAGGGTACCCTCGCATTGCAGCGGCGGGTACCATGGGAGAAATAGATCTCGATGAGACTGATTCACCAGGTTTGTATCGGTTTCAACGGGTCCTCTCTGGTTCGTTTTCGGATGGCTTTTATTAGTTAGCCGAACTGGTGGCGACACCGGTTTCCGGTTGAACCCGTTGGTCCAACTCGATTTTCAAAACTATATGTACCATCAACTTGTTAGTTTGTATAAAGCTTTGTGTATTTTATTAATTTGTATATGTGTATAATAAAATGTACTTTTCATTTTAGGGTATTTTAAAATTAACATTAATTAGTGTGTTTAATAATTTTATATTTTGGATTATGTTGTAGCTTGTTTAAACTGTACATAGTGAAAATTTTATTGCACTTTTTATAAGGGGTGTTTTAATTGGTTGTTTTTTTCTTTGGTAGATATGTTTTTAATTGGTTGTACAATGTGAATAATTTATTACACTTTTAAGTAAGGTGGTGTTTTAATAAAAGTATTAATTACACAATACATTTCTCTCACATTTGAGTTTTAACATTTCACTTTTCAATGTTTGAGCGTTTTTCTTTTATATACACAAATAAAAATATTTAAGATCAAAATTGCAAAATAAATTTTTCAAACCTTATATATGCTAGACACGTATAATGGGCTGACACAATGTTTATCTTATGGCCCGAATAATGGGCTAATACAATATTATCTTATATCTAAGGGTGTTCATCGGTTCGGTTCTCGGGTTAATCGGTTTATTCGGTTAATTTTTTTCCTGAACTGAAAACCGAATCGAACAGAAAATATATGTGATTAAACCGAACCGAAAACCGAACGGAAGGTGAGTTCGGTTATGAGTCAAAACCGAAAACCGAATTTATATATTTTTTAATTTAATTAAATAGATTTTTTGGTTAAAAAAAATTATTTCAAATATAAAAAATGTTTTTTATATTATGATAAAATTTGAATGGTCTTTTTGTATATATAAATATAAAAAAATATATATATATTAAATATATAAAGTGTTTTTATATATAAATATATAAAAATATGTATATATTTATATAAATTCGGTTTTCGGTTTAGATAGCCAAAACCATATCCAAACCGAAAACCGAATTTTTAGTTTTGTTCGGTTCGGTTTTGACAAATTCGGTTCGTTTATAGATTCGGTTGGGTTTTTTTCGGTTCGGGTTCGGGTTCGGTTTTCGGTTTATTCGGTTATTACCCGACCCATGAACACCCCTACTTATATCTGTTTTTGTATTATTTTAGTTTTGTTTCCTATTTATCGTGTAATAATCATATGGAATGTCATGTTTAACTTCTGCTTTCCTAATTATAATTATTGTGTAATAATAATATGGAATGTCTTATTTAGCAAGTTATCCTGTTGATCTATAAATGATGGACTCAAGTCACGAATCTAGTTTGTACCAAAAGTAATAAGTCGATTGAGGTTAACAAGCTAGTATTTTTTTTTTTTTTTTTTATATAACGGCTTGTTAGTTGTTAGTGGTTCGGTGCTTGATGACATCCAATTAGGTATCTTTGATCCACGAACTCCTATATCTCCTATTTCTCCTGAAGGGGTAAAAGTCTCGGGTGGGACTCGAACTTAAGACCTCCCCTAGCCAAACCTCCCCTCCTCAAGCCCCTAGTTTCTCCTTACACATCAAAAGTATACGCATATATGGAGTTTAGCTCAGTACGCTATGGGTCGAGATCATGTTGTGTTGGAATCACTCATAAACCTTATTCAAGTGTTAGTTACTCATATATAATAGTTAGCTTATTATGGCCTTTATGTTTGTTATTAGCCTTAGGCTTATGTAGAAGGCCCATAAGCCTAGGCCTAGCCCAATAAGGAAAGGAAGGGAACTAGGAGTGTTGCCTTAGCTTCCCTCCTATACTATCTGTAAACCTTCATTTGAAGGTTGGTTGTTCAAGTTATCTCTTTCACTCACCTCCTACTTAGTTCCATATTATCGTGTGTGTGTGTGTGTTTGGAATCTTGTTCAATCGCCTCTCTATCTTTCTTATAAGCTTGTGTGGTAAACCTTGTGACCTAACAGTGGTATCAATCGCCAAATAATTGGGTGCACACTTTTGTTTTTGAAGTTTTTGGTTTTGGTTATCTGCGTAAGATAACGTGATCTTTGGTACGCTTCAAAACTTGTTTTTACACTTTTTAATCCAAGATTCTTGTACTTTCAACATTTTAAGGTGTTAAAACACTTGTTTTGGCAAAAGTTTCAAACTTTATCGTGGATCATTGTTTTTGAACTAGTTTTTATTAGTAGGTGTCATTCTACGCATAAGCTGTTTTGAGTGCTTTGGATCATCAAGTCTCACTTTTGTGTTATTTTGGTGTTATTGAAGCTATTTCATCACACAAAAACTGGTTTAGAAACATCTTTGGGCAAAATCAAAATTACGAGTAATCCTACGCGTATTGAAACCCTAAAATTACGCGTAAGATTATCCTTGGTTTGATCTTCATTTTCGTGGTTTATTCCGTGTTTTCTTACTTGGATAAGTCCGAAAATACGTCGACTTTGGATATCTTTTGCTTTGTGATAGTGTAAAGATCATTTGGAGATAAAACCCTAAAATTACGCGTAAGCTCAACTTTACGCGTAGAAATCCTTCGCCTAAGATTTTCTTACGCCTAAGCCTTGTCTTACGCATAAGCTAAATCCTACGCTTAAGTTTCTACGCCTAACTTTGTTGTCTCACATAACTTTAGCCTTTTCTCCTACTTACAGCGTAAGCTAAAACCTACGCGTAACTCCATTGTTACTTGCGTAATTTTGGTGTTTTTACGCTTAAGTGTTATTTGGTTATTTCTACGCCTAAGGATACTTCATCAACAAAGGTTCATTCGACTACAAAGATCCATTTTTACCAACACAAGTTTATCAACATGTCACAACCACCATACTCTAACTATTTCCCTTACACTTATCCTCATCCTCAGCGTCAACAACAACTAACTCCATAACATCAACAATGGAATCAACAACAAGCAATTTATCAACAACAATTTAATCAACAACATACTCCACAACTTGCTGCAAATCCACAACCTCAAATGGTTCAACCACCACAAAGTCTTCAAGCTCAACCATACACAAATGACTTTAATCAACATCCATCAAGGATCACTATGAGGTAACCCACTTGGTTTGCAAAGATGTTTGAAACTTTAAGCGACTAACAATCAATTCATGAGGTTTGGTTCACTTGATAGACCTCAATGCTCACTCCAGAAACTACGATCAATGGGTGATAAGGTTCTTTAGATTTTGTGATCTAAAGAAGCCACATGGAAAGTTCTTAAAGAAGGTTATCTTGGAAGGTCCTTTTGAGATGCCTACTGTCATTGTACCCGGAGATCCAAATGCCATTCCACCAAGAGATGAACAAGCGAACATTGCTCTATTGCAGACTTGAATCCTCAAGAACTTCTACACTATGAAGCGGATGAGCTTGCAATGGAATATATCCTCCTAGGATTACCAAACCTAATTCTTCGTATTGTTGATGCTCAAAAGCGCAAAGAAATGTGGGATCATATTCGTCTTCTTATGGAAGGATCTGTACTCAATCGGGAAGATTTGGAATCCAAAATTTACTTGGCTTATGAACACTTCATGATTGAACCTGGAGAGACACTCGAGTCCTATCATCACCGATTTTCGGACATCATCAATGATTTGGATAAACACAACATCCACATGCCAAGAATTGCAGTGAATACTAAGTTCCTAAGTAGTCTTGGTCCTGAATGGGAGAAGTATGTCATTTTTCTCCGTCAAGCTAAAAACATGCATCAGTCTACCTACGGATTGTTGGACGATTACTTGAAGCCTCATGAAAAGGAAGTTGATAGGGAAAGGATTCTCCGTGCTCAAATTGCTCCACCCACACATCCGGAAAATCAACAACTTGCCTTATATGCTCAACAAAATTATTCTCCTCAACCGGCAACTCAACCAAGCGCTTCAAACCCACCAAACGATCAATCACAACAACCTCAACAAAATCAATTGGTTCCACACAACAACAATGATCAAGCACTTCATAATGAGGAATCCGATCCGTTTGAAGCATTGCAACAAGGATTTGCTATGATTGCTAATGCCTTTAGCCGTTATACCAACAAATCCAACAACCGTATTCGCTCCTCATCCAATACAAGGAATCAAGTTTGTGAACAATGGGCGAGTTGAAGTTCGAATCGTGGTTATGGTGCCAGAGATGGGCGGTGGTCAAGGGTTTAATCTGTGGGTAGGAATAACAAGAGCTCAAGTGGTGGACAGGGAAATGCTGGCAATGGGTTGAATGGTCTTGATGCTACAAGCGCAATGAGAAGGGACACCTGGCTAATGCATGCCCAAAGCCAAGGACTAAGGCAGTGCTTATTTCAAAGAGGCTCTTCTTTTGGCTCTTAAGGATGAAGGCGGTGGAACTCTACACGGACAAAACGAGCTTTATGGCGAATCGACTCGGATGATGATATGGAGGACTTGCGAGGCCAATGCATTTATTATGTTGATGGCTAATATGCAGGAGTTACACATGCGTGACACGGGCCCAAGTGTATGACAGCGATGGCTTGTCTCGGTACCGAACAAACCATATTTATCTCGATCTCATATCTCGCCAACATGCATCGTGAGAAGGCTCGAATGTTCAAAATGAGTCATCCACATCTCATTCGACGATTTTCAACTAGACCCCGTAGTTATATTTGACGATCAAGATGACCAACGGTTTCCCTTGATAATCAAATTGACTCCGTGGTTATACTTGAGGATCTCATTAATGATCATGTTGAGACTCACGTTGAACACGCCGAACTTTGCCTCATCCAGATTTTGCTCGTTTAATACAAGACCAACGGACCATAGTGGAAAAATGTCATGCCATTAATCAGGACTTGAAATGCAAAATGCACTGTTAACCAAGGATTTTGAATGTTTACAAAAGCAACTCAACTTTTACAAAACTCAAGAAAAAGCGTGAAAGCGGTTTTGAAGCGACCTTTGCCAAATCTTATCAAAACGAAAACATTTAGAAAGACAGATCGTGATCTAGCGGCGAAGAATGCTTTGTTATGCGAAATAGAACAAGCTGAAACATGAACATAAAAAGCAAATTAACGCTCTCACCTTGGAAAATCAAAAAGCTAAGGTTGAGTTGTTAACTTGTCAAAAACAGTTCTCTGCATACAAAAAGCATTCAACGAAGCGAATAGATGATCATCTTGAAGAAATCATCGGCTTGCAAAACAAACTTAAAGAGTTTAAAACTTTTGTTTACAAACATGGCGAGTCGGTCACAACCATTGAAAAGTTTACTTTAAAACCCAATCCAAATGGATATGGACCGAATCTTGCTGATTACAAACCTAAGCTTTCAGCAAAAGCATTCAAACCAAATCTCAAGTTTCCAAAGTCGCAAAATATAAAGTTGATAATTACATTTATGAATGTTGTTGAATATCATCGTCAAGAGGAATTAGATGCAGAAGGCGAGAGTCGATCAAAATTAGAAAAAGTTGTTTACAACAAACCTTTTAACTATTCAAAAGCGGTCACTTCGTCACACCAACGGATTCTTCTAACACACCAAGGGTTATCATCAAAACACACGAGTCTTCTAATGTTAATCCCCAACCAGATTATGCACAAACTTATGGTCCTTTACCTTCCATAAGTGAAGTAAACTCAAAACACGAAAATCGAAAAAATTCTTAGATATTTTGACATTTTCATGGTGACCTCAAAATTTACAACATGAGATAGAATATCGCTTAGAAATCAAAGTTGAACATTTTCAATCGCCTCTGCGCGAGAACAAAGAGACATTCTTCGAGAAAAATCTTTTACCTAATGTTAAAACTTGAAAAGTTGTGCAATTGCACGGGAAAAGGATTTTCATAAGGAACTTGGGTGATGAAAACGTTTTGAGAAAAGAAACATCTATTTCTAATACTAAGCGTAAAAAGAAACTATTGAGAAAAGATGTTGATCGACTCTTGGAAGATGTCATCTGTACTGATGTCCATAATGTTGTGCTATTGAATTCTTTGTCATATGCATTTGATTATATCTCTGTACGTCTTTGTTGATTCGTGGTAAATGTTGAGAACAACGATAATGTGCTTGGTCGAGTCCTTAAAAGTTGAAAACAAACGATTGTCAAACGAACTTTCAAATGCAATACGTCGCCTTAATTGGTGTCAAAAAGATATTCACGATCAACAACTTGCTTTTCAACACAAAATCAGCCGATTCGCGTGCAAAACCTTCGATCCTAAAATTGAGCAACTGGATGATCAAAGCGTGTCTTTTAAGTGTCAAATCTCAAAATATGAACAAGAACTTTTAAAAGTTAAAAAGGAATATGGTGTCATATTTGATTTACTCAAAAGACTCGTGATGAAGCATCAAATGAACTTGATCATTATCTTGCACACATTAAAGAAGTTATGCATTTTCTTTGGAAATGTTAGGTCTAAAAATCAAGATCGATTCACACTATCATCAAGTTAAGAGAAATGTTAGGAAAGTATGAACAACTTCCGCCAACCATCATTAAGAGATTAGCCCAGTAACACTTAGTACTCATGCACCTAGAATCTCTCTTGCCAAATCACAAGTTGCTAATGTGCTTCCTTCTCTTGAAGCAGAATAGTTGAGCCTTTTCCAAACGTCCGCACTTCACCGCCTAGGAGCACTCAATCGAAGAATAGGAAGTTGCGACCTAAGAAAAGATCAATCAAGAATGCTAAAGTAGAAGAACACCTAGGACTATGAATAAGACTCACGTTGCCTCCACTATAGATATTGCGTTCGGCAAATGTAATAGAAATAGTGATGTAACGAATGCTAAACCGTTAACTACTTTTGATATTCATCGATGCACCTTGTGATATTTGTCGTAAAAGTATGAATTCTGATTGTCATGATAAATGTGTTGCTAAAGCTATCATCTCGTTTAAGGAATCCTAAGAACCGGAATACCTCTAGGCCCACTAATCTTTCTAAGTCATTGCGGTAGACCGCCATCTTTAGATTCTAAGAACGCATTCTTGTCCCTGTAGCTCCATTTTCACCTCCTAAGAATGTAGTACCACCTAGTGCATTCACTAAGACTAAAGCAAAGAGTAGTTATAGATGGCCGAAATGGATATATAACACACTAGGATTTAAGTGGATACCTAAAGCTATTGATGTTTGTATATCTACTATAAGCGCTCTGAGAACCCTCTAACATTTGGGTTCCACATCTACTTCTATTCCATCCGTATGATGCATTGTAAGTGTCTGAATCATTCTCTGGATTGTTGATAGCGGATGTTCCCGGCACATGACAGGCAATCTTAAACTGTTATCAAACTTTATTGCAAAGTTCATTGGCACTGTCATGTTCGGGAATGATCACTTCGCAGCTATCATGGGCTACGGAGACTATGTCAATGGGAACATCGAAATTAGCAGGGTTTACTATGTGGAAGGCCTCGGTCATAATCTGTTTTCATTAGGTCAGTTTTGTGATGGAGATTTGGAGGTTGCTTTACGGGAGAAAACTTGTTTCATTCGTGATCTACAAGGAAATGATCTTATATGCGGATGCGTAATTCTAGTCTCTACACTATCTCTATGGAAGACATGGTTGCTTCATCTCCCATATGTTTACTTTCAAAGGCAACATCAACAAAATCCCGGCTATGGCACCGTCGTCTATCACATCTAAACTTTCAAACCATCACCAACCTTGCTCGACACAAACTAGTTGAAGGACTCCTACGGTTTAGGTATTCTAAAGATCACCTTTGCTCAGCTTGTGAACAAGGCAAAAGCACTCGTGCTCATTTTCCTTCAAAGGTGGAACACGACTCTCAGCATGTGCTTCATCTTCTTCACATGGATTTGTGTGGCCCGATGCGCATACAAACGATCAATGGCAAAGCGCTACATCTTAGTAATTGTTGATGACTATTCACGCTGGACTTGGGTCTACTTTCTTCGAAGCAAAGATCAAGCTCCACAAATGATCATCACCTTTCTCACGAGAATACAAGTTCAGCTCACGAAACACCGTTGACTAATCGAACAGATAAAGGCAGAATTTGTTAATCAAACTCTTCGTGAATTCTATGAGAAAGTGGGAATTCAAAGACATCGGACATCTATTGCGCATACACGAGAACAAAGCGGAGTTGTCGAAAGATCGAAACCGAGCGTTAGTGGAAGGCTGCAAGAACAATGTTAATCAATGCTAAACTTCCAGTTACTTATGGGCGGAAGGCGTATCTCTTGCATGCTATACTCAAAACCGTTCTATGATTACAAAACGCCACAACAAAACACCTTTCGAGCTTGTCCATAACAGAAAAACCGAATCTAAAACACTTTCATGTATTTGGATCTCTTTGCTATCCGAATAATGATCGTGATGACTTTGGAAGCTCAAAGCCAAAGCTGACATTGGAGTCTTTATCGGATCTTGTGATAATTCAAGGTTTCCAATCTGGAATCGTCATACAAAGCAGTGATGAAAGCGATTCATGCTCATTTTGATGAACTTCGGAAATGGCTTCGAGTATATACGACTTAGAACCGGTCACAACCGCTTAAACTTCCCTCAAACCCCATCATCGGTGAACAAAGCCCCGCTTACTCGTCAACAAATGGAAAGGTTATTTGCTCATTTGTTCGGTGGCGATATTGATGAGCGTGCTCGGTGTATCATTTGTTTCCATTTGCTCAACACGATCATACTCTTTTACGATACACTGCTACAACAACTACTATTAAGATGCACCTACACCGATTGACTCCACCACAACAGTTGAACAAACCGCTTCCAACAATGATGAAAGCTGGCGATGATATTCGAATGAAGTACCCCAACCTGCAGATTTTCATCCAAATGCGTTCTTTAACCCGTTTGCTAATGAGATGCCGCACGGATGTCGCGGAATCTTCAACAAACCATTTGAATCCTCAGAATCCGCACAATGTATATCAACATCAACCCTCCACACATAGATGGACGAAAGACCATCCTCTGGAAACATTATTGGCAACCCGAATCAACCAGTCGTTACGAGACAGCGTCTTCACAGGCGGTGAACATTGCATTTATGCACTCACCGCTGCCAATCAACCTAAAACATCAAAGGCGCGATGACAAAAGACAAGCTGGATTGAATCCATGCAAGAAGAACTCAACCAATTCAAAGCGTCTTGAAGTATGGGAGGCGGTTGAAAGACCAACGCGAGTCTACGTCATTGGTCTAAAATGGATTTGGAAAAACAAATTGGATCTTTGAAGGAAATGTTATCGAAATAAGTCACGCGTCACGGTGGCTAAGGGTTATCGTGAGGAAGAGGGTATTGACTTTGAAGAATCTTTTGCTCCGGTTGCTCGTCTTGAGGTTTTTCGGATATTTCTAGCGTTCGCGGCTCATATGAATATGACGGTCTATCAGATGGATGTCAAAACTGCGTTTCTCAACGGACAACTTAAAGCGGTTTATGTCACCAACCGGATGGATTCGTTGATCCCGAGTTTCGAATCATGTCTACAAAGCAACAAAGCTCACATGGTCTCAAACAAGCTCCTCGGGCATGGTACGATAAGCTATCATCATTCCTCATTGCTAATAATTTCACCAAAGGTTCGGTTGACCCAAATCTTTTTATCCAATATCACGGGGAACATATCTTAATTGTTCAAATTTACGTGGATGACATCATTTTTGGGTCTACACATAAAAAGTTTTCAATCGCTTTTGCAAAACTAATGAAGAAAAATTTTGAAATGTCCATGATGGGTGAACTTACATTCTTTCTCGGACTACAAGTTCATCAATCACCCCGTGGTATTTTCTTGAGTCGGTCCAAATATGCCCTTGAATTGTTAAACAAATTTGGAATGAAAACTTGTGACACCTATGCCACACCAATGGCTCATACCAAGAAGCTAGGCGCTGATTTACATGGGAAATTGGTGGACCCTACAAAATACCGTAGTATTATTGGATCTCTCATGTATCTAACGACTAGCGAGACGATATTGTCTTTGCCGTTTATCTATGCTCCGTTATCGATCGACCAAGCTGAAACCCACCTCTCGAGGCTAAAAGAATCCTCCAGATACATAAAGGGAACCATTAACTTGGGGATCCGTATCCGAAGGATTCGGTTTTGAACTAATCGCTTTTAGGGCGACCACGCAGGATGCTTAGACTCACGGAATAGCACTTCAGGAGCTTTACAATTTCTTGGTGATAAAGCGTGTGTCATGGCAATCGAAGAAGCAAGATTGTACATTTGTCCTCAACGAGCGAGAATATGTAGCCATGTCTGCATGTTGTGCTCAAGTCATTTGGATGAGAACACAACTCAAAGATTATGGTTACGTATTTGACGAGAATCGATGTATGCTGCGACAATGGAGTGCCATTGCGATCTCGCAACTTCGGTTCGCACTTTCGAAAGCACATCGATGTTCGATATCATTTCATCAAGGATCACGTGGAGCAGTGCTTGTTGAATTATATTTTGTGGAGTACGAGAATACCAATTGCGATCTTCTCACCAAAGCCTTGCCTTCCGCTAGGTTTAATGAGTTGGTCCACCAGATTGGTATGAGGTGTTTGACTCAAGAGGAATTGGATGACCTCCTAAAGCAGTCTTAAAAACCTGTCAAACACCAAAATCTCTTTTGTAAATAATTTCTCAAAAACAAAATACAAAAATATAAAACCTGATAAAACAACAAAAATATTCTTCTATCTATTTTCTTTCAACATTGCAAGTACGTTTCTTCCGTCAACACTATAATCTTTCAAAATTCAGTATTTTTTCGATCTAGTGTTGAGGGGGAGAAAATTAATACTTAACCGTTTCAAATCATCCGTGTACTTGCATGTTATCCTATCTCGGTTGTTTCTTTTAACAAATGGTGGTAAATTTTCTGGTACAATGACACTCCTCGGACTAAATTTATAACCTTTCATTATTTCTTAAGTCGAGGGGGAGTGTTGTCAAAGTCTCTTTCTTAAAACTTTGTTTGGTAACCAAAATGGAAGTTAAATGACTTTGTTTGAAAAAGGAAAAGGTGGAGGGACCAAAACTGTCAAAACCTTAAAGTTATTTTTAATAACACCCCACCTAACTTTCACTTCTCATTTATTACTCAAAACCTAAAACCATCCTCGCATAGAATTCATCAAGTAATCCGTGTTTCAGATCATCATTTTGTAAGTGATTTCGTGTTTACAACATGTTTTTTAAACAATGGTTTTGAATTTTTCAAAAATCCAACGGTTAAAACTTTGTATAATCTCGTTTTGTGGTCTCGCGATATATGTATGATCACATGATCAAAATTGGGTGTTTATGATTAAAAGAATAGTGTCAAAACGTTTCTAACACATCAATGATACAGTTTTAATCATCAAAACTCACCGAGATCACGAATTAAATGATTTTGAAATTAGGGTTTATGTGTCAATTTGGGTTTTTTCCAAATGTGAAGTGTTTTGGTATAAAAGATTGTTGGGTTATAGTCTTAAGTGGTTGAATTAATGATTTCCATGGTTATTAACCACCCAGAAACACGAATTGGTTAAACATTTTGGATTTAGGGTTTAAGGTTCATAATATTTGGTAACTATTGATTCACAACGAGTTAAGTGTTATAACTTGGTATAAAGACTCCCTCAACACTCTTAAACTACTAGAAAAAGCTTTGTGCATTTTCCATGGCTAGATTTCATACGCGTAGATTTAGGGTTTAGACTACTGCGTAAGGTTTCTACAGCTTAAGTTTATATGAACAATTGTGTTTTGATCTGTCATAAAATGAATGTTATGTGTCAAAATTGATGATATGATGCTTTGTTTCGGGCTTGCTACACTTAAAATTCAGAATCAAGGTTGTTGTAACTCTACGCATAAGGATCACCTTAAGCGTAGCTTGTTATTTGTAAGATTAGTCTTACGTAGCTTACGCATAAGGTTCTACATATGGGACTGGCATTATCCTGTGAAGGATATGCGTAGCTTGATGACCTCTCGCATAAGGTCAACTCTTACGAGTAGCCTTACGCGTAAGGTTAATATATGCCTACTGCGTAACCTCTGCATAAGGTCAATTTTTCTTACACATAATATTTCTTACGCGTAAGTTAGGATCCTACGCGTAAGTTTAAGCCTTACGCATATATCATTTTCGTCTACAGCATAACTTCACCAATCCTACGCATAAGCCTGGATTATACCTTCGTTATGAATTGTTACGTGTACAAACTTGTAAATAAACTAATCATAACGTCACGAATCCAATAATATCACTAATAAACTTAATCGTTTGATATGTTGTGAACAATAAGTGATAACATAAACTTTAAAACTTAAAGTTAACTAACTCACGAAACATTTCACGACGTCATTGAACTATTGAACATACAAGTGACTTAGGACTCGTAACAATCATTGATACTGTACATTGAACAACTAGACAATAAGTTTACCTTACGTTGACTAACATTATGTCTTCGATATGTTGGTGCTTTTGTCTAATTTTATTTCGAGATCAAGACATGGTGAACAAATGAATATGGATGCATCGAAGTTCTCTCCATTCTTGATATCTATCCTTATGGCTATCCAATGAAGATAGGAAAGAATAATCTCCGTGTTGATTTTGACACCCTCACTTTCCGTCTTCGTGTTTAATTGCTATTGATATTAGGGACTCATCCGTATCGAATATGCTCACTCACTCGCTGTTCACGAGATCTATATCCAACGTTCGGAACACTATGGAAAGGGTCAAAGGGAAGTCTTTGTGGCGGTGACTCTGAATCACAAACAAGTCACCATTACACTGCAGACTTAAGGGTCATTCTCCAATTCCGAAGTCGAACCAACCAAACTTTATGCTACACCTGCTGAAGAGCTCACTCTCCAATTCTTAATCAATATCGGTTATGACGAGGCTAGAGGAGTAATCACCAAGCATTCTCACGTAGAGCTTAAGAGTATTCCTCAACCATGGAGAACTCTCTACATAATCATCACCAAGTCTCGTTTACGGTGCGTGGCGGTGGCTATGAGCATCCTAAGCTCATGGAACTGCAAATATTTTGGGCATTGGTCAACAAGAAACACATCGCTATGGCTCGATTTGGGATGACATGATGTCATTTCTCAACAAACTTGGCTCAAAGATTCCCTACATCAGATATACTAAACTGTTGATCCAGAGAGCACTTGGACTTCATCCCGATATTCCCAAGAGGCTAAATGACCCCGACAATCACGATATGTTGACGGAACCTATTCTATCGGTCGGAATCAAGGAATCGTCTACAAAGAAACAAGGTCTTTGTGTTGCGATTTCCTTCTAGCGAAGATGTCGAAAGCTCGAAGCATACAAAGGTATGCGGAAGCGGTTAGACAAGGCAAAGTTGGTCATCTCAACGAAAAATCTTACGGAACACCTGGGAGAACCGAAGAGGAAGTCTTTGGAAGTGTTACAAGTCTGGATCTTTATAGGAAGCTTCCCAAAGGAATCCTCCTCGTAAAAGGATTGTTCCGTAAGGAAGCTGAACCTATTCCACATCTGAACCGCAAAGAAAGCTTGTGGACGAAAGCTCACGAAGGTACTTGACACGGATGAAGAGATTACCTACTCGAATGCGCAGCGTCACACCTCCCGGCAGCTAAACCTCCAAGTCCACTGTGACAAAGGAAAAGGAAAGACTCCTGTACTTGTACCGTATGATGAAAGCTCGGATCATGAAGAAGAGCAACTGGATATATCATACAGGAAGAAGTTTAATATCATTAGACACCTTCATAAAATTTGAAGCATTTGCTAAAGACCAAATGGGTGGTCGGAGGATCAAGTGGTCTTGCCACTCTGAACCATCTCCTGATGCGGTTAATCAACCCGATAAGGGAGCCGGTGCCACCACTCTTATGCAACAACAAAAGCTTGTGGAGGATACTATCGAATTGAGTTTGAGGAGGAAGCGAGAAGTCCGAAAAAGATAAAGATGTTGATTATGATACGTTTCTTCAGATAGTCTGGCGATCAAAGGAAGAAACCTCGAACCTCCAAGGATCGAGAGTCTCCTCATATCTCTTCATCATCGATTAGTCCTCTCACTCTCGCCACCACCATCAAAAAGTCAACCAAATCATCATCCAAATCCGTGAAGAAACCATCTAAATCTTGGATTTCTCAAGCTCATAAACGGATTACCAAAGTATCAAACAAGTCGAGAAGAAAAGCGTGCTCAACAAAAGCTAAATTTCTTTCTTTGATCACATACAAACATATGTATGACGAGCATGAAAAGATAAAAGGAGAAAGGAAGTTTGTTCAGTAATTCATGAAAAATCACCGTCAAGAGGAACTGAACGAAATGATCGAAGGCTACGAAAAAGTACCTTAAGATGCGTTCCTAAAGTCACAAAGGAGTTGTTCACCAAACAACTTTATCCAAATCTTATGCAGGTCGCCAAGCAAACTATTCGATCGGCGCCCTTTAACCGTCACAATCAATCCAACCGATCCAGTAGTGTTCTCGGATAATGAATAGGTGGCCAAGCTTGTCACACAAATGTCTGCACGATCTGGGACATTTACTTCAGATGAAGGAAAGTTGTTTCAAGCATTCTTTGGACTACCAACTTCAAGAAGCTTGTAGATTTGAAGTGAAAAGTCTAAAGCGTCCTATAGGCGATGAAGACAAGGATAAGGATAAAGACTACGCACCTAAACGTCGAAGCGATCCGGTGAATCTTCTTTGATGCAACCTCCTCCACAACGGCCTCCTGTTCAACAAAAAATCTCCTCCTCTTCTTCTTGAAAAACCTGGGGCGATTCGAGTTACCACCCCGACTTCGAGAAAACCGATGATCACTTTGAGTATACGGGTGGTGACGATGAAGAGGTCCTTGAGCCCCTACAACAACCCACCTCTCACAAACAAGTTCAGAAACCATAATCATCATCTAGCCTCTCAAAAGAAGAAGAAGAAGACGCTTCAAATGGCGTCGTATCATGGCTAGATGACGATATAAACGAAGAATTTGAATGGTTTGCTAATATTGTTAACAACACTCCCTACTCTGAAGAAGGTCAGAATTTGGTAGACGGTTCTACATTGGAGCATGCAAAAATTCGCAAGAAAAGTTCCATGTGAAGAAAATGGAACGAAATCGGAAATGGCGAATCAAAAATGAAGCATTTCAACTTCTAAAAGACACTACGAAAGTGCCCTCGAGGTCGAATATCACCTTGAAAACATTGCTCGAGCTATGTCTAACAACATGGATTGGCTCAACCCGGAAGCAAACATTGACTTCACACAAAGGGACAACCCTCCATACTACAGCGATTGGACCAAACCTCTACCAACACTTGGCCAACCAAATGAACCAAGGATTCCTTTCAGATATTTCTTCAACAAAGACTTGGATTTTCTTATACACGGTGGCGATGATTCAAGAAAATACGCTACATCGTTGACACTTCCATTCCCAGCATTTGTCTACTCAACCGCATAGCCATTGAGGAACGTGCCAATCACTTGTTCTCCAACACATTGGAAGCATACGACCGAGATGCATTGTATGGGATTCATCAGCGGCAGAAGAATCTACTACAAAAGGCCGGGTTGAAGAAGTCTCAACATCTGTGAAGAGTTCTAAAGATATCGTTGCCATCATACACGTTGACCTTTCGTCTAAGTGGGACTACACATTCTTAAAGAAGATAGTAGTCAAAGCGACAAGATGAGCGGGACTATGCTTTCTCGAGGTGACTTTGAGAATTTGTCTCTCATGACATCGAAGACATGTACCTTGCCAAGGTACGGTGCATGAGACAATTCTCAAGCTAAATTAACGTGAATTTATCAAGTCACTTCTCATCTTCATAAGGCGGATTGTCATCAAAGAGCGTGTAGAAGATCTCGGTGGCTGTTGAATCTTATCGCAGCGTGTCAACTTCACTCCTCAAAGCTTGATCTTCCGATATCAACCGGCTATCTCAATATACACTCATCGACAAACCTTTGGCGTTGTTTACCGTAGTGAACTTCAAAGAAACTGCTTAATGGCGTGTAGCGAACTCCACTAGTTCGGGGATCATACTTTGAAGCTGGTTAGGGATGGATTGGCATCTGAGGTTGAAGGATATACGCGAGAAAATTGGGTCTCCTAAGCTGGAATTCTCGGGAAAGGAGGGATGTGAGGCGGATCATCACAATGATTGATGAGCGGTTGTTTGAAGGGATCGATTGACGATTGGAGGTTATGTCGGTGGTCGACCGGGATTAACATAATCGGCTTTCATACGCTGCACACTCACGGGAACATCATCTTTGCACTTCACGGTACCCCTTGAATTGTTTTCTTCATATAATTTTGGATGTTTGATTGTATATGTCAATGGCTTGTGCACACATTACGATTGTACAACCCGTACTTGTAAATAAAGAACCATGTGGTACGCCTCGATTGCCACAATCCTTAAAAGGAGCGAAAGCTTCTTACTTTTGAGTAAAACCTATCAAACCTTTCACTTTTCAAGGTTTTGCTCAAAAGAACAAGTACTTTCCTTATGATTTTCAAAACCTCAACCGTTTATATCACTTTCGTTGAGGGAGTACTTCAATCAAAACTTTGTTCAAAATTGTTCTCGATGGTCATTCTTCCCAACACTTTCGAAATGGTCATATTTATTCTCAAACGTTTCAAAAATAACACTTTAATATGCCATTTTTGAGGGGAGAAAATATGTGATAAGAAATATGTTGTGTAAAATGCAAATGAATTTGTGTGATTTAGACTTAACCAACGAATTGTGATACTTAAGCTGTTAGTAATTCGAAAAGACTTGTCTGGGCGGGTAATAATTTCAAGCTAGTTAAGCTAGTGATGTAAGCGTGTCTCGCAAAGGACTTGTCTTAGTAGAATGTACCATTCGAGAAACTCTTGATAAACATGAACTCGGCGGGTTTGCGACCTTCGAGGATTGTCTACACCTTCAAGGTAGTTATTAGAGCTAGTTGTCACCTAAAAGTTGACAATGCAACTCTTTAACTATGCCACGTAACCGTGTCTCATGAGGGATTGTCTATCTTGAGTTAATCAATTCAAAAGTGCGCGCTCTTTCCTCACTGTGCATTTTAACCGTTAAAACTATTAAGCACATGTGGAGGGGGAGTATTTATGCAAAATCTTATCTCAACAGTGGTACTAAAATGTTTTCATTCATAAACACTGTGAGAGATTTTTCATATCAGTGGTTTTATGGCAACATAGGTTAGTCATGGAGTTATAAGGTGACTAAGGTTAGGAATAACCGTCCTATGATCCGCCAGAGCCGGATGGATCTACCCAAGGACACCACAAATAGTTAGTATTTAGAAGTACTTAGGTATGATTATAAAAAGGAGAAAATGAGAATCGGAGAAAGAAGGAGTTGAAGAATTAAAAAGAAATGCAAAGAAAAGGGTGAAAAGAAATAGCCCTTTAGATTATTCAACTTAGAGGCGGAACACGGGTTCAATTCATATACTCTTGGTTGTCACTTTGTGACCCGGTATTGAAGATTAAAAGTCGTCATGGACCCGGTGACGCATGCACTAAACCTTCTTATCCACTCAAGTTTCTCTTAACTGAAGCTTGTTTCATTCTCACTGGGAACCCTACGTAAACTATCGGCTTTCTCTTAGAGATTATTGAAGAAGGAGACCCTCTCCTAGTCTCCGCCGGGAAAACCAAAACGCACTATTGAGTCTAGAGCCACGAGATTCATCAAAAGATCTCTTAGGTACACTTGACATTTAATCACTTGATGATCAACAATAAGGTTATCAGTGGTTCATATCGAGTCCTTCTGAGATCTTAGCAATCGTGAGAACATTTATGAGAGGTTCACATTTGTGATCCTCGGTGATTGAATGGAAACTCACGCCAAGGTCAACATCAAACGACCACGGCGGTCGGCAACTCCCCGTGGATTGGCGCAGTGGTCTCAAGCGGTCTACGATGGTGAGGTGATGCTTGGTGTACCTCGGTGACTCATCCCGAATCGTAGGTGTACTTCATACATCGTGTTATCTCACTTGTGGGACTCCGATCAGGAGCGGCCTTTGTAAAATTAGAGTTGTGTTTTCACACTATCTTTGTCAACACTCGAAGTTCAAACTTGTAAGTGCCGGAATCCGCTTATTACTAACCGTTTAAATGTTTTCTTCTTATGGAAGCTCTGGGGCGGAATGATCGTCGTGAGATTCTTCTCATGCTCACGCCAACATCATCACTAATGGAAGTTCTATCCTAAAGCAACACAACAAATCGAGAATGATTCTTCGTCAATCTGAGAGAATCTACAAAGTTAAAGACTTAAAGAACTCCATTAGTACTTGAATTCCAACGTCAAAGAGCGTGTGAGCATGTTGAAGAACGACGTGGAGACACTTTATGCGTGGGCGGACACTGAGGCGGACTTGATGCGACAACAACATACTATCACTTTCACCACAAAGAACAATGATCAAAGAACAAAGTTAAAGATGACGTCAAAGCATAACCATTCAAAGTAAACTATCTCTCTACATTGGGGAGATTGTTCAAATCAAGTCAATTCTTCTCACAAGAAGAAGAATGTCGAGGAAGGCGTCAAAGCTACTATTACATCAACGCCTTCACCGTTTTCATCACCAACACTTGAGTGTTTGTTACTCATATGTAATAACACTTGAGGGGAGATTGTTGGAATCACTCCTAAACCTTATTCAAGTGTTAGTTACTCATATGTAATAGTTAGCTTATTATGGCCTTTATGTTTGTTATTAGCCTTAGGCTTATGTAGAAGCCCATAAGCCTAGGCCTAGCCCAATAAGGAAAGGAAGGGAACTAGGAGTGTTGCCCTAGCTTCCCTCCTATAAATACCCTTGTAAACCTTCATTTGAAGGTTGGTTGTTCAAGTTATTCTCTTTCACTCACCTCTACGCCTAACCGTTCCATATTATCGTGTGTGTGTGTTTGGAATCTTGTTTAATCGCCTCTCTATCTTTCTTATAAGCTTGTGTGGTAAACCTTGTGACCTAACATGTTGTCATCCATGTTAAAGATGATCGCGCAGCAGCAACATCAAATTTTTCTAGAAGCCTAAAGTAAGCTAAGTTTCAAGTTTTCGATTTTCGTGTTTAAGGTTTAATATTTCCAACAAACAAAATAGCTCAAACAACAAAAAATTTCTTATATATCTAAATGATTACTTGGTCTCCACTTTATTTAGTATGCACACAACATATATTTGATGATATGCAAAATCTAAAAGATTTGTTTGTTTGATTATGAAAACAGGCTCTTGTTTATGGAATTAGGATCATGCGGTCTCTTTGTTGGTTTCATGGATCTCTTTGTTGGTGTCATGGATGCCATGGTTAAGCTCGCTCCAGATGGTGATATTAATTTGCTGCTCAGACAACACCTAATGCTTGTAATCATCGCAAGTATTTTGCAAGCGTTTTCTCTAATTTATAGTCTCGCAAGAGTTTTTACTGACTACCATAAAGCAAACGGACGACCTTTTTTATTTTATTGCTTGGAAGCTTTGTTCTGCATATCATGGTTTACATCTCCAACCTTGCTCGTAATAGCGATCTTTGTACCTGCCAAGCACATGTGGGCCCCAATCTTCATCATAGCTTACCTTTCCTTTTGCGGGTTGATATATCATGTTTTTAGTGGTTGCATAGCCGAGAGGAAATCTCAGGACACATCATGAATCGGAAAGTCGATCCCCTTATTTTGTCTTATTTTAAGGTTGATCGGAATGATATGATATTCATTAGATACTCCGAAATTTTGCTAATTTGATGTTTGGATTATTAAGTATTAACGATTAATGTATTTATCAAAGACGTGTTGGTAACATGTTACATGTGAAATTTGTCAATTGCAATAGGACGAATAGTCGTTATTAATCTACATGTTTTAATGTCAATCTAATTTTTTGGTGACAAATGCTTTCATTAAACTTGAGAAAAAAACAAGCATAAACAATGCTGATATTCACTTCATTATAGTTTAGTCAGCTATAAAACCATTTCAGCAATTCCGCAACAGATACAAATTGACACGTTTTTATCTGTGTTGGTTGAAATTTCCCATCTCTACTCAACATTTGAGCAATAGTTGTGCCGTATGAAAAACTAAAAGTTGGATAATAGATTCATTCATTGATTCAACGTAACTTGATACTTACATTATTTGCTGAATCACTAGCTGACTGACTGTAAATGTTATTTGAACGAGTAATCTCAGATGCATTATATCCCCATATTAGTTTCAATCTTTGCCCACTGGCTAGCATTGATGCAGGTACGAAACAGACCCTCCAACTCCAAGTTGTAGTGACCGATCAAATACGAATTGGCGGTCAATTGAAGAGACCGAACATACAGAATTGAACTGATCCAACCACTAGATAAGAATAAAATTACAAATACGGAGAGCATACATGGTCAGATAAAAAAATAGTAAAAGATCTACCAGCTGAGTCCTGAGGTATATCTATAATGAAGGAGGCACCTGGAGAGTTCGCAGGATCGAGAGTAGTATGTGACTTGTATAATATTGTTGCTATTCGGTCCTTTATTTCGAGCATGGACGTTGTTTTTATCATTAAACACTTTAAGTTATTGATTCAATAAGGTTCATGTGAGAGTTGATCTTTTATATAATAAAACAAAACCCCTAGTGGGAATTTTTCATTATTCATTCGACACACAAAAAAGAAAAACAAACCAGAAAACTACAAACTATAACCTTAAATCAATCTCACTAATCGAATGTATGTTTTTCGGTTAATGATAAACTATTAATACAAACGCTGTTACAATCAACCCCCAGAATAAATATGTGAAATTGGTTCAAATCTGCAAAAATCCTCTCCACAATCGGTTTCAATGGATCTCGAAGAGTAAGTTATTTATACAATCGTATTTGGGTTTAGTTTTTTTTCTTTTCAATTATTATTTGTTTTTTTTACTTTTCAGTGTTGCTTATGATAAGCTTCAAAATGTGATAACAAATGAGATTGGGTTTAATTCTCGATCTTAATGGTTTTTTTTTTGTGTTATTTGGTTGATAAAGTTTTGCTATTAAAGTTAGGTATGCATAATTTGTATTATTATTTGATTGTTTCCAAGATGTGCTACTATTGCTTATCTTGAAACGTTGTAAGATTCGTTAATAATTTAACTAAGTAACAGCGTTCGATGAGCTCGTGTGAATTGATTATTTTCATCTTCAATCATTAAATAACATTGTATGATGTGAATGTTAAACAAATCTATTATTCTACAGAAACATGTTTATTTATTTACCAGTAAATAAATAATATAACGAATTAAAGCCCAACCTATAACTAATTGTTCGTTTGTAGTTGTTGCAATTTTTGTGAATATGAACAGCCCATATATGATAAATTTAAAGGTCTCGCCAAATTTGAGTTTTTAACATGATTGCGAATGTCTATATTCACTAGCTATTATTTTTGGTGTCTCAGATTATAAAGACAGCCACGCCTCAGAAGCGGGGTTTGCATGGCAGAGTTAAAATTGAGAAGAAAAATTAAGTGGCCAAGTTGGATAAAGAGGGCCAAGTATCTAATAAAGCTACAGAACCTAAGTCAATAAAGATGAAAGGTGTTTTGAACTCTCAGCAGACTAATATAAACGGAAAAGATTCCTCCAAAAATAAGGTGAAGGTCCCTTAGTTCAGTCATGGTGTAATTTTTAGCTGTTATTCTAATAAATGTTTACTTACCTCAGATTAAAGCAGGCATTGTAAAGCCTCAGCAAAAGGGATTGGTTAAAAAGCAAAACTTTGTAGAGGCTGTCAAAGGTGTAAAACAAAGTCAGCCATTGAAAAGAGATGGTGAAAGTTCTAAACCAGAAAACAAAAGAAAAACATCGTTTGGGAAGAACTCGGTTGCATCTCCTGACTTGAGATAAGGTGGCCAGGGTAATTCGAAAAATCCAAAAACAGGTGGTGAAGGTCAGGATAGTAAAACCAACCCTTTAAAGAAACATTTGGTGAAACTTTATTTTATTTTCGAAACTGGTTATCTTGCGGTGGAATTGCAGAACATTCTTGAAGAGAGGTCGAATCAGTTGCTCACTGAAGTAGAAGGAACTAGAAGCTGCATAAAGGTTGCTCGATGGTTGGCAGTTAATAAAAATCTTCTAAACGAGTCTCATGTGATGTTGGCATAATGTGCATCTAGTTTTTTTATAGGTGACTTATCAAATCAGGTTTATATACTCCTTCCATGATACAACAATGCTATGGATACAATTATACAAATTAGGATATATGTAGTTCTATTATGTTTGATTTATTACTGAGACCGATTTTGTAACCCATTACTTATAATGTAAACATGTACGATTAAGGTCAATAAAATGGTATTTGAGTGCTTTATTAATCACAAAATTGAACCGAGTCCGAATGAGCTTAATTCATTAATAGATCATGCATTTGAATAGCTTATTATTCCTTGAGAAACCAATTTGAATAGCTTAGTTTGGTGTATTTATGTGGTTCAATAGGCATGTTAACAATGGCATGTTATTTTACTCATATACCTATACATACACCCACGTACATATGACAATCGCTATATGATACTTTATATATATATTTTAAGACAGCTTATGGTTTTCGGGATATAAGAATAGCTATTACTCGCCGATGCTTTGTCGTTGTCGTTGTAGTTGCACAGAAAAGTATCATGAGGCCACATGATTACTTTGATTCTTTTTTTCAGACTTTGGTTAAAATTTAGAGTTTTGATTATTTAATTCATGATTTATTGGTCTATATGCAACTGTAAAAGTGGTCGGTTCAAAGATGATAATGGTAAGAGTGGCAATGGAAATCAAATGAAGAAATATGATATGTGGATTTTCTAAATGTGCTTTCTTTCATGCATCAAACCCTTGGATTATGAGTGACTTATAATTAGACTAACATGTATCTTCTTTAGCTATGTTCACTTATAAAAGCTTCACATTATTGACCCGTTATTCATACGGTATAAACTAATTTGATCCATTTTTATAGGTTGTTGTCTTTGATTCCAAAAATGGTTTCCTTTCTGATAGGAAGAATGGAAGCAGATATGGTGTGATTGAATGTTACCTGTCAGTTCACAAAAGCAAAGAGAGAACGGTATGCCTACATATCATATCTATAAATTTGCTTATATGTTTGTTGTGAGACTCGAGGAGTGTTTTATGGAGGTTGTATTTAATCTCAAACGGGTATAATGGGTTGTACACACAAGGTCGTCCAATATTATATTTGTGCGCGTCATTAGGCGGCGTAGAATAGATTTAAATCTGAGGAGAAATAGGAGGTGGTGGCAGAATATTTATTCAAGTAAAATACTTCCTTTCGTGATGTAGTCATTTATTAAACAAAGATTCAAGTGCAGTCGGGTATGTGACTTGGAATACTACTCTGTGCATGAGAAGCTATCATATCAGGATTTTGAAATTGAAAACAATGTACCAAAGGAAACAAGTATCTTCTTTTGATTTTTAATGGTATATTGATGGAGTTCTCATTTATTTATCATACTTGAGTAAAAAATAATGTCAAATTAAAAAATGCACATTCATTTACTTCTGTAACAAATCTGTATGGGTAAAAGCCAATTTGTTTTAAACAATTGCACGAAATAAATAAATAATACTTAATAATTTGGTACAATATAATCATATGTTATATTATTTGATTTAAACTCACGGTATACTAAATTAATACGTAACTAAAATTATATGTCAAAACCCCGTGTGATAATTAATCTCAAATGGTTTTGGCTTGGCTTAAAGCTTGAGGATTTCTTGATGATACTGGAAGAACTTCCTGTTGTTTATTATACCAAAATTGCAGCAACAGTAATAAACCAAGAACAACAAATAACGATAGCTTGTAACAGCAACTTAACCCAAATAGCAGCCCACTAAACACTTGGAACAACCGAGTGCTTGGAACAGTAGTAATGAACCTGAAACAAAGAACAAAACTGCACGGAAGAATCTCTTGTCCTTTAAGCTTAATACGAACTCGTATAATTGCTGCGAGTCTACAATCGTACAAGCCCCAAGATTTGATGCAGCCAACACGTGTCTATTCGGCAGCAACCGAGTCAACACAAAACACCGGTGATAGTAGAAAATGTTTCTACGAATGAAGTATGATGGGAAGTACTAACAGGTTTCGTTAATCTGGTTTTTTGTGATCCCTTGAATAAAGAAGAATGCCTTTATTTATAGTAAAAAACAAACCCCCACTAAAAGATAGTTGAGGAAAATTAGGACCAAATATTTGACTCAAAAAAACCAACCAGTTGCATCATATTAAACATGTAGTCAGTTAGCTTTCTACGTGCATGAGAATTTGGAGGAGAACAAGTCATCAAGACTCCACAAAGTCCTATTCTCTTGTCATGCACTAACTGCTCTTTAGATTTCACATATTGACCTTGTATCTTATTGAATTCTAATTTATACCCCCACCATACTTGCATTATTTGTAAAGTAATAAACTATACAACCTCATCAAATATCCAACAATCCCCCACCAGGTTGGATAGTTTTCTACTATTCTAGTCGGTCATGTCGCAAAGGTGTCACAAAGATTAAACCTTGCATTATAGAAGTAGGCAAAGTAAAATCGATTCAATGGTGTCCTAAGATTAAACCACGAACCTTAAGATATAATGGTATCCGAAGATTAAACCAATACCTTTAAATTTTACCGGCATACTTATACACATTTCCTACCGTAACCGTTGTTTTCTCACTGAGCGCTAATATGGCCATACGCTTAAATCCTGTTTCATGACCCTCTAAAAGAGAAACCAATACTCTTCATTCAAGGCGGCACCACCTCTAGATCATATAGGCAAGGCTTGTAACATCCTCGTTGCTAAGATGTCTCTAAAGCTTTGTTAAGAGGTTTTACCTCATCCTTTCCTCGTACTATCTATACTATACATGAGTCAATAATTGGATAGTACCTTCTATCAACTAGTGATTTCGTTATTACCCATTAAACTCGTGAAGTAGGAACACTACAAACAAGTCGGGTTTCCGTCAGTAACCGATTCACATATGGTTTCATACTCATGTCTCTAGTTACTCTCATTAAGTCTCTCGTCAGAGGCTCAATATAAGATCATCAATCACATCTCACACACTTAATAAGTCTCTCGTAAGAGGCTTAATAAATACAAATATTAATTTTCTAGATCACTTAATAAACATGTCAATAATGGTACCATTCTCTATAATTTATCACGTATCATGATTTAACACGAAACACAGAAATTTCAACATCTTTTGAAATTTATACATACGTTTAAAGTAATATTTTAGAACAACTCTAAACTATACTTTAATCCCATTAATTTCTACGTGAGTTATACTAGCTAACTTGATTTTCCAAAAGGAAATTTGTACACCACTGAGGTTATTCATCGATTCCCTCATTTATATCAATTATCAATGTCGTTCATTTAAATCAGTATTATATTTGTTTTCTTTTTCAAAGAAAATGACTTCTCATGCAATAGATTGCAATGCAAGTCTTGAAATCAATATTTAATAAGAAACACTAGCTTTCATTTAACATTACAAAGGTTACCAAGAATGAAAACAAATTTACGACTACTGACTCGAATTAAAAACTACTACACTAGAAACTGAAACAAACTTAAAATGAAAGACATTGACAACTGAAACTGAAAGAGGTGCTAAGCACCTTGCTAGCGTTCTAATAATACTCGACAAAAGCATTTCACCCCACGAGTTCATCTCCATAAAATGTTAAAGTTAAAGAAGAGCTGAAATCTTTTAGTTTTAACTATCTCAATAAAATAAAATAAAATAAAATAAAATAAAATAAAATAAAAAATAAAATAAAATAAAAACTTTTGTTTTAAAAGAAAAAAATGCACTTATCAATAATAACGAAAATTTAGAAAAAAATACAAGTATGGATTTATAGCAACAAAATGTGTTAAATAGTTTTAGTCAATTGCATTTAAAATTCAAAAGATGATATATCTACAACATATTATATCGGTGTTTTTTATTGTGTAACTATAAATATTATAATAGCTAAAATTACAAAACTGATCTTATAACACAACCACTAATATTTCGATATAAGATTAAAAAATAAATTGATCTAAATTACCGATACGCAAACACAATACGTGATAATTAAATTTGTACCTAAAAATTACCCATTCCTGTGAAAAATACTATATATGAACTTTTACAATACATCAAACATAATTATAAATCAATATTAAGAGTCATAACATAAAAAAAAAATAAGTTATTTGTCACCCTCTCAAACATCTCTCTTGAATTCAATAACGCTTTATGGAGAATGCTACTTCCTAGAATCACCTTGGGACTTTCCGGCTTTAACATTTCATATTTCAGGGATTTCTATTAAACGAGGGTAAAGATAAGAGCGTCAACCTTTTTTACAAGTGTGTGAACTTATAGGAGCTTACTTTACATATGAAAGGTTTTATGGATATTTAAATAATAGTATGTCCGGATTCGAACTCGATACTTCGGGATTGCACACATTACGTATGAGAATTGATGTATATAATTAATATAAATAAAACGTTATTATTATTAATTATTAGTCACGAAATAAACATAACGATAGTTAAATAATTAACGAGGTTTGGTTAACGGTCATTAAATATTAACTACGAGGACTAGAGATGAAATTAGTGGACAAGAAGGATCCAGAACCCCTTTGGATTTGGGTGGCGATTTGGTGGGCTTCACAAACAAAGGAGGTGGGATTCTTGGTCATCAGTTTTAAGAATGTATATATACAAACCCTTGTATTCATTCTTAAACTAATCTTGGATCACCAATAACCTAATTTCTCCTCTCCTCTCCTCCCTCTTTCCTTGGCCGATCGCACAAACCCCCTCCACAAAGGGATCGATTTTTCCAAGTGAAAGAAACTAGTGTTTGGTTTATTTGTGATTCAAGGAACTAGCTTTTCCACATCAAATCGCTATTAATACGTGTGTACAAGAACGAAGGACAAGCACGCTTGAGCTTGTAAATCTTGGTGGTCGATTTCTTTGTTGGGTCGATTTATATAAACCCTAATTTAGGGTTTTGGGTTTTGTTCTTGCTTAATCAACGTTTGATTCTTGAATTGCTAAAAGTGCGCTTCTTGTTTGGTTAATTATTTACATATATTATTCCTATTGTCTTCCGTTGCATGCTTTGATGATGTTATTTGTTTTATATATAATTGTTATGAGTATAAAATTCCAACAGTGGCATCACGAGCCGTTAATATGATGTAATTAATTACCGAAACACATAAAATTGAATCTTTATGATTATATGCATGCTTTTTATGGTTTCTAGGGTTTTGAATTAGAAACCCTAATTTTATTAATAAGGGTTGATTACCCTAATTTTATTTTAATTAGGTTTTAATTTTGTAAAACTTGTAGAAACCCTAGGATTGCATACTAATTTTATGTGGTTAATTAATGAATAATTGTTATGTGCCATGTAATATGCGTATCTTGGGTGATAATTGTTATGCGGAATCCATGGTGGAACATGCATGTTTTGCCATGGAGTATTGTTTATTGTTTATTGATTAATTGTTAAGTGATACACACATGTTTTATTTATTTAATAAGTATCAAATTGGGGAAGACCTCAATTATAACTAATAAAAATTCGTTATGTGCTAATTGGTATATTATTAACTTTGGCTTACGCAATCGACTTGTCGATGTATGTGGCTCATCTACCTTGTAGGTGAAAGCCCTAGTTAATATATGCATTATTTACGCCTAGAATTGTTTATTAGAGTTTATTGAAATAATTATGCATGTGGCTAATTGTTTTTACATATGTTAAATTGTTTAGTTATATGTTTTATTATTTGAGTGTGTTTAATTTCTATTAAAGTGCTTTTTTGTTTATATAAATTGTTTGACATGTTAGTAAGCAAAAAGGGTTTTTTGAAATAGAAAATTAAATAGACTAAATAATGTGGCTGATTTGTTATCTAAGAATTATTCTTGAACTTTTAATCGATTGATGCGACGGTACTAAATGGTTAGAACGGCTCACCCACTAGAACAAACTATAAAAGGGTATTTAAGAAGTGAGCACGGTCTCCTTTGAATGGATGTCTAAGGTTATCTTTGCGCTTACGGTCCTCTGCCCCTGTGAGTTCGATTGGAGCTACCTAGTATAACCATTCAATGTACGAAGCATCTTAGTGCAAAGTTGTAAGTTTCTCAACGCATCGATTAAAACTTTGTAGAATTCAATCTTAGCAATTAAAATCTGAATGTAAGTTTTTTCGAAAATATTATGTCATAAAGTTGTATGCATGCTTCTTTATACATAAGTTTTGATTATACGTCAAAAATTGTACCCTTTAAATTTAAGTTTATGCCATCTAATGATATGAAACACTTGAAGTTGTAATTTATTTATGTGAGGCCTTGATCTAGATTACAATAACGAGGTGAATTATTTAGTTGTGTGAGACCTCACTTTATGATTTGCAGTTTCTAAATTAGATAACTTAATTAAGTTGTTAGTGAGACCTAAGACTTAAGGCATAAGATGGGATGAAACATGCTTACGTTTTGCATTAATTGTTTTGGCAAAATTGTAAATCCCATAAATTTTTGGAATTGAAAACTTGTTTGTCAATTATCGTTTTTCAACGATTACCTATTCTTTACTTTCACCACTAGCGAGATCAAGCGATGTGGTGAAACTATGATAATGAGGATCCAAAATTCAAGAAAAATTCTATGGTTAATATGAATATTGACCAAAGGGTATTTTATTTTCTTGAATGTTTACTTATCGAAAGTACTAACTTTTGAACTTTTATTTTCTGTAGAAATGGCTCAATTTGAATCTCTATCAGCACTAGCCTCGTCGTTCAAATCTATGTTTGATCGAGAGAAATTGACTGGTAGCGCAAATTTCAATGATTGGTATCGGCAACTAAGAATTGTCTTGAGGGTTGCCAAAAGACTCAATTATTTAACTACGCCTTGTCCTCCGAACTGCGGTGATGCTACTGCTGAAGCACGAGCCGCATGGCAATCGAGTATGACAAGTATAATGAGGTCGCTTGCATTATGCTCGGGAGTATGAACTCAAGCTTGCAAAAGCAATTTGAGAACTACTTTCCTAATCTCATGCTTGAAGAATTGCAAAGGTTGTTTGAAAAGCTGTTGTAGAGTCGTATGACTTGATAGATGCTCTTCATAGTTGCAAGCAAGGAGACGGAAACCATGGCGCCTTGCACTGGAAATGATGAGTTACATGGACCGGTTAGGCGTTTGAACTATGTCTACCCTAATGACATACAAATTGGCCTTATCAACAGATCCCTTAATAGGGAGTTTGATGGTTTTCGATGCGCAATTATAATATGCATTGCACGGGGAAACGGTCGATGGTACATGCAATGCTCATTGATTACGAAAAGGTTTGCCCAAGAAGGCCTCTACACTGCGGTTTTGACCATCCCGAAGGGTAGAATTTCTAAGCCTAATAAGCCGCTAGCGAACAAGAAAGGGAAAGGTAAGGGTAAAGTTGATAAGGAAAACAAGTTATGACTTATCGGAAGAACCCAAAAAGTACCCTCGAAGCGTGAGAATCGAAGAAGGATATGGCTTGTCATCACTGCACCGAGGTTGGACCTGGAAGAGGAATTGTCCATGTACCTTGATGAGTTGCAATAAGAGGTATAAAAATCTTTGTGGCCGTAGTGATTCCGTGTACTCTTTTGATGATAGAATTATTTGCTTTTCCTCATAAAATAAATTCACGGGTATATGATCTGGATGTGGTATTCACATATGTAATACAACTGCAGGGACTTAGAGGAGCAAGGAAGCTTGCCTATGGACAGCAATACACTGACGTGGGTAATGGAGCACATGCGTCGTTGAAGCTATAGGCACGCGTTTGATTTAGTTTTACCCGGGTTTAGTACTTGTCATTAAAGCGATTGTCATTACGCACCTTCCATTGTTAGGGGTGTCGTTTCTGTTTCCTTGTTAAAAGATATTGGTTTCGTTCATGCATTTATTGATTATGGAATTTCGATTTCTTTAAATGGTGTTTTACTTTAATGTTATTCCAGTAAATGGTGTGTTTGAAATTGATTTGCATGATAATGTGAATTATAAAAATAATTACGTCTTTAGCATCAATAATAAAAGAATCAAAGGTGATTTGGATTCTTCATTTCTTTGGCATTGTAGACTTGCTCATATAGGTAAGAAACGCATGCAACGGTACTGCAACACGATGGGCTTTTGCAAGATATCAATGATGAATCATTTGATAAATGCGAATCTTGCATATCTGGGAAGATGACCAAGAAACCCTTTACAAATAGTTTAGAAAGGGCTTATGATCTTCTTGGTGTGATACATACCGACGTATGTGGACCACTAAGACATGTGTCAAGAAAGGGTGCTAGCTACTTCTTAACCTTTACTGATGATTTCGGTCGTTATGGTTATGTTTATTTACTTAAACATAAACATGAAGTCTTTGAAATATTTAAGGTTTTCAAGAGTGAAGTAGAAGCGCAACTAGGAAAGAAGATTAAAGCTCTTCGATCCGATAGAGCTGGTGAATATTTAAGCCAAGAGTTTAAAGATTATCTAGTCTGAGTGTGGTATTGTCCAGCAACTCACATCTCCATATACTCCACAACAAAATGGTGTATCTGAGAGAAGGAATCGTACATTGCTAGACATGGTGCGATCGATGTTTAATCTTACAACTCTTCCCTTATATTTTTGGGATTATGCTTTAAGCTAGCTGTTGCATATTGAATATGGTTCCAACTAAGAAGGTTGATAAGACTCCTTATGAAGTGTGGTATGGGAAACCTCCCAACTTGTCTTACTTAAAGGTTTGGGGTTGTGAGGCGTTTGTTAAACGTGACTCTGCTGATAAGCTGCAACCTAGATCTGTTAAGTGTATCTTCGTAGGATACCTAAAGGAAACTATGGGTTACTACTTTTACTTTTCACCTGAAAACAAAGTAATTGTTGCTAGGTATGGAGACTTTCTTGAAAAGGATCTCATATCTCATGAATTCAGTGGGAGAGTTTATGATCCGGAAGATGATATAGAAGATACAACACCTTCGAGAACACTAGCCAACCTCAAGTAGAACCACGAAAGTCCAGGCGTTCCACCGAGATTGAAGTGGTTCCCATTCAGTAGATCCGCAAGGAACTACTGCGTGCACTGAAGGCGTCTATGTCTCAACGTAGAAACCGAGGAATATATGTTAGGGATCTTGGTGAACCGCTAACTATAAAGCTGCCATGATGAGTCCTGAAAAGGAGAAATGGCGAGTTGCAATGAATGGGGAAATGCAATCCATGAAATATAATGAAGTCCGGATAGAGGTTGACTTACCTCCAAATGCTAAGGTAGTTGGAAGTAAGTGGCTCTTTAAGATAAAGACTGACATGGATGGCAATGCACACACCTATAAAGCTCGTCTTGTAGCTCAAGGTTATACTCAAACCTATGGGGTAGACTACGATGAGACATTTTCTCCTGCTTGAACATTAGAGCTATTAGGATTCTTATAGCCATAGCTGCGTACTATGACTATGAGATATGGCAAATGGATGTCAAAGCTGCCTTCTTAAACGGTCGCCTAGATGAGGACATCTATATGGCTGACTGGAAGGGTTTGTGAATCCAAAGTATCCGAAGCGTGTATGCAAACTTCAAAGATCCATTTATGGATTGAAGCAAGCATCAAGGCAATGGAACAAGAAGTTTGATGAAGAAATCAAGAAATTTGGTTTCACTCAAAATCTTGATGAGCCATGTGTGTATCACAAAGCTAGTGGGAGTAATGTTATTTTCCTTGTCTTATATGTTGATGACATATTGATCATGGGAAAAGATATTCCAAGTATGCAAGATGTAAAGTCTTATCTTGGAGAGTGATTTTCTATGAAGGACTTAGGGGAAGCAGCATTTATTCTGGGAATCAAGATCTACCGAGATAGGTCAAGGCGGTTAATTGGACTAAGCCAAAGTGCTTACATTGATAAAATATTGAAGAGATTCAATATGCAAAATTCCAAGAAGGGATTTTTGCCAATGCAAGTTGAACATGGTTTAAGTAATAAACTATGCGCGCCAACACCGAAGAGGTGGCTTACATGAAGAAAGTTCCTTATGCTTGTAGGATCTATCATGTATCTTTGTAAGATGTACAACGCCTGATGTGGCGTTTGCACAAAATATCACCGGTCGGTATCACCGAGAACCAGTGTGAAACATCGGCGAGTATTAAGAACATTCTTAAGTATCTAAGGGCTACTAAAGAAATGTTTCTAGTGTATGGAGGAAATCGGTCTGAGAACTTGATGTTCTGAGGTTTTTGCGTCGCGTCTTTCCAAAGCGATAAAGATGATCAAGTCTCAAACTGGTTATGTCTTTGTCATTAATGGAGGAGCAGTTGATTGGAAGAGCAAAAGCAAACAACGGTTCGCGATGTCTATTCTGAGAAGTGAGTACATAGTTTTCCGAAGCTGCGATGGAAGCTGTTTGGATTAGGAAATTCATTTCGGGACTCGGAGTAATGCCCTCAATCGAATTACCTTTAAATGTGTATTGTGACAACTCTGCTACAATAACATTTGCCAATGAGCCCTGAGTCATGAAGGGCGCCAGACATTTTCCTCGTCGGTATCACTATGTTCGAGAACAAGTCGACATAGGTGAAATCAATCTACTCAAAGTTCATACAGATGATAATCTAGCCGATCCTTTCTGAAGCCTTTGCCAAAGAAAAACTTGACCATCTTTGATGGGATAGGACTTCGTTTAGCTAGTAGTTTCATGCAAATCTGTGATTAGTATTTGGATAAAGGATGTTATGAACAAATATTACTTTAATGAAATAAAATAGTTGTTTATGTTTATTTTTCATTTTCTTAATATTATATCCTATATTTGCATGTTTAATCCGTGAATAACTTATGTTATTCTAAATAGTCCGTTGTCAATCAATGATGTGGGAATGTTATTGAATTAAGACAAATCTGAGTGTTGGTAGAATATACTTTTAAAGTATATTGATGCGTGGGACATACCAGATTCACATGATATTCAATGAACTGAATATAGGACTTATCCCAACTTTACATGATGATACTTTATGGATCTCTGTCATTAAGTATATCATGAAGTGTTTATCCTCAGACTTGAGATACCGGATAACTGATATGAATGTAGTGCATTTGTGTAAGATAGTCTAACGCTATCCAAATGGCAGGTAGTTATAAGGGCTATTTTTGAAAGTGTTGCAAAGTTCATGAGTTATGTTTGTAGTCAAGAGAATTTGTTCCTTTGAATTTGTTTCAAAGCATAATACTATTTTGGGCCCTCGTAGGGTTGACAAGATGTTTGTATGGCCATACCCAAGATCTATCCGGAATACGTTCAGATGATTTGGTAATCTTGTTCAATCGAAATACAACGAAAGCAGAATATTAACTTATGAAATGACTTGATCCATATTCATAGTTAATGTAGTATTAGTAACAAAAGGATAAGTAAAAATGATGAATCATTAAATGGTTTTTTCAGGAGACCATACTCGATTGATCACGGGGCGTTGCGTGTGAAAGCTAGACTAACCAATGTCATTACTATATTTAGTAATATCCAAGTGGGAGCTGAAAGGTTTTATGGATATTTAAATAATAAGTATGTCCGGATTCAACTTCGAGACTTGAGGATGCACACATTACATTATGAGAATTGATGTATATAATTAATATAAATAAAACGTTATTATTATTAATTATTAGTCGCTAAAAATAAACATAACGATAGTTAAATAATTACGAGGTTTGGTTAGCGATTAGTTAAATATTAACTACGAGGACTAGAGATGAAATTAGTGGACAAGAAGGATCCGGAACCCCTTTGGATTTGGGTGGCCGGTCGTGGGCTTCACAAACAAGGAGGTGGGATTTCTTGGTCACCAAGTTTTAAGAATGTATATATACAAACCCTTGTATTCATTCTTAATCTAATCTTTGATCACCAATAACCTAATTTCTCTTCTCCTCTCCTCCCTCTTTCCCTTGGCCGATCGTACAAACCCCCTCCACAAAGGGATCGATTTTTCCAAGTGAAAGAAACTAGTGTTTGGTTTATTTGTGATTCAAGGAACTAGCTTTTCAACATCAAATCGCTATTAATGCGTGTGTACGCGAAGGACAAGCAACGCTTGAGCTTGTAAATCTTGGTGGTCGATTTCTTTGTTGGGTCGATTTATATAAACCCTAATTTAGGGTTTTGGGTTTTGTTCTTGCTTAATCAACGTTTGATTCTTGAATTGCTAAAAGGTACGCACTTTCTTGTTTGGTTAATTATTTACATATATTATTCCTATTGTCTTCCGTTGCATGCTTTGATGATGTTATTTGTTTTATATATAATTGTTATGAGTATAAAATTCCAACAACATAGACCCAAGATGTATGGATCGGAGACATTCAATAGTTGTACTCCTTAACTTCTAAGTCTTACAAATCTTACTATTTCCCAAAGGTTGTTAACGAGGTTGCTCCTCAATTTCAGTTGTCTGCACATGAGATATAAAAGCTGCAAATCCCAAGACATGGCATATTCCATAAACAAAGGAATTATCGACCGCAAGTGTGAGGTTTAGCGTGAAACTGAAAGGACACTACGGGCCGGGGTACTACAGGAATTTGCTAGTGCACTATACGATAATCAGTTTCCTTACCTTGACGAGTACTTTCAACATTAATATAAATTTTGTTCATCAGTAGAAACTTCTTCAACATGATTGTTTCGGTGAGATAGTGCATTAAAGTCCAAATATGCTTCCATTTTTCTTGATAGACCGCAAGTGTGACGTCTTAACAAATCCATCGACACCCCTCTTCTACTCTATCCAGAAATGCAAACACGTGATGTGTTAACACTGCATTGCTTTGATAAACGGGTAACAAATTGAATCACAGTTGCATAAACATGTATTGTATAAGGTAAAAACATAATTGCAAAAAGTGGTAAACAAAATGAGATGCAATGATCTGTAACAAAGTAAGACTTGGTTGCATAAATAAGTCATATGCTCATCTAGTGTGTGTGCGCGCGCGTGCACATTTGTGTGGTAAGCACATTTGTGTGGTAAGTCATATACCTAAGAAGATATACTGAGGGGCAAATTCAGGGGGCGGGATCGAAAGAGGCGTAAGGCACGGATGGTTGGTTGTTTGAGGCTTGAGAAATAATAGAGTGTGGAAGTGGTGAAGTGGTAAGGTGCATTTCAGCACAACGGCTATATTGCCATTTTATGTTTTGAGTGCTAAACACTTTAACATACTTTATGATCCAACAACCTTTTGGTACAAATTTGACTAGGGACAAGTATGATCCAACTACCTTTTGGTACTTTATGATCCAACTGTTACCTTAAATCATTTTTCTCACGAAAAATATCACACACACGCACATACCATAATGATAAAAAGACTATGAATGTGGACATTTATAGGCGTTCAAATGTTCAATACAAAAGACTAAAAACTTATGCAACAACCAAAAGATAGAACAATGAAAATTGAAAAGTTGGTAAAAAGTAAAAACTACTAGAAATTAAAGAGTAAATTGCAAAAATCGTCCTTAAAGTTTGGCCAAATTGCAAGTTTCTTCCCAAACGTTTAGAAAGTGCAAGGATCGTCCCTGACCAACAACAAATGACTAAAATGCCCTTTCTAAACGTTTGGGGCCGAAACGAATTGCAATTTAGGACGATTTTGCATTACAATTATTTTCTATATTATTTTTCGCTTTTCTTACATAAATGATCCACTGGTTGTTGTACAAAAGTTTCACAATGTTAGTCAGATTTTTTTAACCATCATACGCCACCATCGACCAGCTACCATCTTTGCCACCCCACCACACGCCGATATTGCATACTGCCTCATTACCTGATGCCCATCCACCACCCTCCACAACCACCACGCCACGACCACCACCACCGCCAGGTCGCTACCCCACACGCCACCCACCGCGACCGCTACCCACCGCCAGCTTGCCCGCCACCACCATCTCCCACCCCACCACCGTCATTCAACTACACGCCAGCGCCACCACCACCATCTCACGTGCAGCCACCCCTTACTACCACACCTTCATCCATCATTACAACACCACGCCCACTCACTTTCATTGCGTTGGTGGGTGGTGGTATTTATGGCATGGCGGCGATGGTGGCGTGAGTAAGTGGTGGATGAGGTGTGAGTAGGTGGCAGGTAGATGGCGATTGGTGTGGTAATGATCGTGGTGGTGGCTTGATGGTGGCTGGTGAAGTTTGCCATCAAGGCGGGGTGGCGGCGGTAGTGGCGCTTTGGGGATGGCGATGGTGGTGGTGGTCGTCTTGAGTGGTGGTTGTGGCCTTGTGGGTGGTGGTGGATGGGGTTGTATTAGTGGTGGCTTGAGGGTGGTGGCTATGAGTGGTGGTGGATGGGGGTGGTGGTAGTGGGTGATGGTGGTGGGGGTAGAGATGGTGGTGGTGGCGGGGTGGCGAAGATTGGCGGTGGTAGTGGAATTGATTGGGTAGCGATGGTTAAAAAATCGGGACTAACATTGTAAAAACTTTGTACAACACATGGATCATTTATGTAGTTAAAAACTGAAAATAATATAGAAAAGAGTAAGTGCAAAAATCGTCCTAAAGTTTGGTAAATTGCAAGTTTCGTCCCAAACGTTTAGAAAGGGCATTTTAGTCATTTTTTGTTGGCCAGGGACGATTTTTGCCCTAAAAGTTTCCCACATCGACGATCCTTGCACTTTCTAAACGTTTGGGACGAAACTTGCAATTTGGGCAAACTTTAAGGACGATTTTTGCAATTTACTCGAAATTAAATAACACATGCGGGCCGTAAATATGTAAGCCCAAAATACCTTGACACTTTATTAGACTTATGGGGCCGAAACTTGCTTACAAGCCCAATTATGAAGAACCATAAATTGAGTTTACTAGCATCATGTAAAAAGGACGAAACCATGGCACAAATTGAATAGATGCATTTGTAAAGAACCATAAAAAACTAGAAACACGTTTTTTACGGACCAGATGCATATTTACGAAAAATTGAGTTTACTAGCATCATCAACGACTAAAAAAGATTAAAAAAATGATGAAAGAAAAAAGTATAAACATAAACAATTGGAGGGTTGAAATGAATTCGTACACACAACTATACAAGGAATAAACGAAGTGCATGAATATTGAATACAAACCCACTCATCATTTTTCATAGCGAATTTCTTGAAGAATATTCACAAGCATTGTTTAATCACCCAAAAAAAATATTCAATCCATATTCTTTAACTTTTCATGAGTGGTTTACTATTTTTGTTAAGGTTTGCTAAAGTTGAGCTTAATGGTAACCTGATCCATCACCTCCATATTAACATTACATTAGTTTTTTAGCACATCATCTTACCATCATTTTAGAGGCGTAATAATCACCACTTAATCAAACACATAAAAATATCTCAATTAATGCAAAATATCTCTCAATATATCTTAAACACTCACAAACAAAACATTTTTTCCTTATTTTTTTCTTTTTTGTTAGGCGAAGGAGACCACATAACCAACCTCTTTTCCACCCCTTCGCGCGCTAACACTAAACCTCCGTCATGACCTTCACGTGTGAAAAGTGATCCTCCATTCGTGAAGGATGCTACCATAACGGCCGGTCTAAACTATTTTTTAAATTTATTTTTCATAACCTTAAGGTACGAAAAAAAAAGACAAAATTATGATTAGATAGACATGTTTCTTCATATAGTTAAAGTAAAAAAGTTTCCAAAATTACAAAAAAGGTTTTCATGTGTTAATGTTTGCTTTTAGTTTGAGCATTTACGAGTCGCATGTATTATTAGGAGACAAGCTATGACAAAGACTTGGTCAAACAATCTTTTTTGAATGGTCCCAACCGGCAAAATAAAATACTAAACAAAAACAAAATACATACATATAAATATTATATTTGTATTTTTTTTTATTCATTTCTAAATTATTCTGACAAATACTTTCGGACAATATATATTTTGGCTTTAAGGTTTAACCCAAATTAAAGCCGTTTACCGGTATTAGGTAAAGTTAAAGGGTGTTTTACCCCTTATACTTTTATCTATTGATATTCTCACTACTTATACTTTACTTTTAAACCTCCTTTAATATGATTTGTAAATTTGATTTCAATACCATTACACTAAGCTAGTGAGTATCAAAATGTATATGATCATATGTGTTGTTTAAATGAGAAATTGTGAAAGTACATAGCCTTTTTTTCGTTATTCGGTAATAAGGTGTTAATCTTTTTAAAACGTAAAAACAATACAACCGATTACATGATGACTTGAATTTGAATACTCCGTATGACACCTCTTGCTAAACCGACGAATAACAAACACGAAGACAAGCAAAAATGCTATCCCAAAACTCTAGGTAAAGTTCATAACATTTTAGGTTAGCTGGTTGATGTGATCGATGCTCGTATTGATCGACAAACCAAACCTTAAGATATTAAGAATTAAATGATCTATGTCCTACAAGCAAGAGCAAGTTTCATGACAAACCAAACCTTAAGATATTAAGAAGTAAATGATCTATGCCCTACATGCAAGAGTAAGTTTCATGACATTTTTTTGATACTAAGGTTAAAAAATGGGTACAATGATAGTTTTGCAACTAGAGTGCAATTTGTGTGACAAGTAATGATGACTTCTTTTTGGTAGGCATGATTATACTCACAATTGGCACATCTGCTTCACGACCCAACAAAATCATGAATATTTCCATTTGGTACCATATTTTGGCCACACATGTGTATCGACTCATTGCATGTATTGTTATCTCAAATGTACCATTAATTGTTGACTTTGGTAAAATTTGTAGAACTTACCATATGAGTTAAAGTAGTTATTTAAAAAAAAATAAATACAACTATGAGTTAAACTAGTTAAGTAGTAGTACAAAAACATTTCTATTTTTTTTTAAATATCACTTTACGAATTTTTTTAAAGCACAATGCATGATAAGATAATTGTGTTTATTTATCCAATATCTAAACAAATCTATTATCCAATCTTATCTATTTTATTCAACCCCACAACATGCTTTCCTTTGCCCAATCTTAATAATTGTTCTTCTTTATTTATTTAACAAAATCAAATTAGTTTAAATAATTTCGTAATCAATTTCAAACTTATGACTTCTTTGATAGGCAACTAACTATCTTACAATATATACATAACAAAGATATCATATATATTCTTGACATCACTGAAACCAATAATTATTTGGTTAGAAAACATTTTCATGCGATGTAAATAATATTGAACAAGCTATTTGTTCAATTTTAAGTTAATATCTTTAAACATATCTGAAAGGACTAAAAATGCAATACTGAATAACATGTTCTACCATACTATACAGTGATGTATTTTAGTCTCAATCGGCGGTTTCTCTAAAAATTGGTTCCACATTAGTAGAAAATAAGACATTTGAGCCTTTTTATAAGTGTGAAATAGTGGCTTACATGCGTCATTCAGTAATGGTTTTTAATTGAACCCCGAAAAGATATCAGAGTAGTTAATTGCTTTTCGGCTTTCGAGGAGGAAGGGGAGGCGTTACAAAATGTATTAGAGTCATAGCCTTTTTAGGTGTGTTGGGCACGATAGCTCATAAATTTCCTGAGGTGTGGATCTTTGCTATGTAGATCTGACGAGGATATTAGTAATTAAAGTGAGAGAGTTTTTGTAGTAACGTGTTCCACATTAGTAAAAAAAGACATTTCAATCTCTTATAAGCGTGGAACTGTGGCTTATTTGTATCATTTTATCATGATTTCTTGTTGAAGTGGGATAAATACTAAAGTAGTGAATTGATTTTTTGGAGACATCACAATTTTTAGTGGTAAATTTGGGCAATAGTCAATACTTGACATGCCAACGCCAACGGTCGATGGTAGTATAGGCTGTCTCATGAATTTTAGTAATCTTATGTCATCACCACAAAGAGACTTTTAGACACAAACACACACACAAAATACACCATGTATCAGTTGTGTGTACACTAATTAAACTCAACCCTCATATTTTGTGTATATATAATAGAAGTACATGAAATTTTGTGACCCTCGTTAATCGTTGATTTTGTGCAATGGCACTACTTATACATTCTAAGGACGAGATTGTAAGAACCAATCACATACGTGTAAGAAAAAATGCTTAAATAACTAGCAAGACTACACATCATATCTTTATAGGAACACTAAAAAATGATTTATTGCGTTTTAACACAAACATAATGGTATTTTTTTTTAAAGAATTCACACAAACGTTAGTAATTTGTACTTAACACCTATGCCTTTTGAGACAGAGATCAAGAGTTCGGTTCTTACTTCTTGCAAAATTGGAGGTTTTTTTTATTTTTTGATAGAACTGGAATGAGGCTTTCTATCTTAAGTATGAGTAGGGATGTCTACCTCTCAATGTTCCCCATACATCGTGAAAGACGGTATTAAAACCAATAATCTGTGAAAGACAATATTAAAAGTTACTTTACTTTACTTTAGGAGTAATCCGTATATGTACTAGTATGTAGGTTGTTTGTTTTGTGCTTGTACGTGAGAAATGAGGACCACTAAGACAAACGAGAAATGTGTGAGGCCTAAACTTGTAACTAGAAAAAATTATTACATGAAAAGAATATAACTAAAGGTATGTTTTTGAAAAAATGTGACATATCAATTTAATACTTTTCCAAATATTCAGCCGTATGTTTCCAAATAAACGGTCTTTAATGAGTTTATTTTCGTTATCATCTTTTCCAATTATAGTCACACACAGCTCACCTTGACTCCCTTGTGTGGCAAATACCAAAAGTGACTTGACAATAATGGGCATACATGGTACAAATGCACACACAACAATTACTATTTAATTAAAGCGGTGTAGGGAAGTAGCGATCACGCCAGGATTAACTTTTGTATGCAGTGAATTTGGATAGGGACTATTTTTCTTAAATTCTTCGCTATAAAGGACTTACTTTTGGCCGACACTTAAACCAAGTAATTAGGGACTATTTTTTTTGCCAACTTGGATTTCTTTGGCAATCCACACTTAAACCTCGGGGACTATTTTAGCCAACTTTTGAAAGTTGGCAATTAATCTTGCATTTGCAAGCACTTGTTGCTTCGCGCTTTTATTATCTGAGGTGTAGAGGGAAACCGCGCTATAGCGATCTTGTGGATTTGGCCAACTTCAAGGACTTACTTTGTAACGACACTTAAACCTTAGGGACTAATTTTGCCAAGTTGCTATAGATAGCAATTAATTCTAAAGAACTTGCTTTGCAACGCATACTTAAACCTTAGGGACTATTTTTTCCAAATTGCTATAGATAACGATTAATGCTAAAGGACTTACTGCAGCAACAACTTAAACCTCGGGGACTATTTTTGCCAAGTTGTGAAACTTAGCAATTAATGCTTGCTTGCAAACAACATTCTTCCTAATAGTATATCTGAGTGTGTAGGAACCGTAGCGATGCTGTGGATTAGCTAAAGGACTTACTTTGGCAACGACACTTAAACCTCGGGACCGTTTTGCCAAGTTATGAAACTTTGCATTTAATGTTTGGACCTACTTTGCAGCGATCAAACCTCAAGGATTTGTTTTTTTGCCAAGTTGTGAAACTTTGCATTTAATGTTTGGACTTACTTGTGCCCGCTTGAACCTCGAGGGGCTATTTACGCCCAATTTTTGGAAAACTTTGCATTAAATCGTGTTTTGCAAAACCTTGGGTCCTGCCTTTTAGTATATATACGAGTGTGGAAACCGTAGCGATCAATGGATTGCTTAACTTGTAGGCGTGAGTTTGGATAGAGAGCTATTTTGCCATTGGAATCAAAAGGACTTACTGCGGTGACACGTGTGTGAACCTCGGGGCTGTTTTGCCAAGTTGAAAGTTGGCGCATTTAATCGTGTTGAATTATTTTGATTTAATCTTGTGCCAAGTGCATTTAATCTTTGTGAAGCGGCATTAAATCGTCATGTCTTGATGTATAGTATATAGGATAATTATATCATCTCTATTTAAATAATGATTATTCTTTTTTGTGATAAATCTTTCTACTTGTAGTCAATAGTCATTCATACATGCACAATTTTTAAAAGAAAATTTACATGTTTTCTTTTAACGACAGGTTTTATTAAAAGACTAATAAAAAGATAGACATAAAAAAGATTACAAAATTACAAGAAAAAGATTTGTTAACCAGTTCTACCCAACTAAAGTTTACCTTGCATCTATACCTACACCAATAAAACGAACGAGCCACCATTTCGTCATACAAAATCGCTTTCGAAGGAATTGCTAAAAAAAATAAAGATTTATTTCGAAAACTCCAAACAAGCCACCACATGATATAGGAAACACCTTCCAACACATGTTTAAGTTTAGATGGTAATTGAAGATTCATAAACCGAACCAACCGCTCCTTGTACAAAGAAACCTCCGAAAAACTAAACTCTCACCATGTAGCAATTTTATGAATGACATCTCTCGCCATTGGACAAGCAAAGAAAATATGACTTGTAGATTTTACAGCCTTTTCACAATTTGGACATAAGATGGAATGAAGATCCATCTCTCTTCGCAAAATTGAGCCGATTGGGTAAACAATACAACCTTACTCTCTAAGCGTCAACATTAACTTTAATCGGAACAACAATGATCCAACGAGTTTTGGAAGAGACCTCCGGTAAAACGTGCTTTTAATTTCAAGTGAAACTTAAGCAGTGATCTCTTAAAGGCGTCACATACTAACTTCAGTATGGTGCGGGTAGTCCAAAGAAGTTTTGATTTTATACATACTCGTTTTATATTCATAATCATAGCTTTAATGAAATCAAATCAAATCAATACTTACTTAATTTGAATTACATGATCATAATGCAACCAATGTGATTTATCCGCACGAACATCGTATTTTTCACTTTTTGCAAGAATAATAACGTATCAGGAAAAACAATAATAATTCGTATACACACACTCACAATTACTTAACTCTCGAAAAAAAAAAAAAAAAAAAAAAGTGTAATCGAGCTTTCCTCCACGCGTTATCCCCCAACTGTTTAGGTGAAATATATTTGAGTGATGATATTAGTTGACTTATAACGCTATATTAGTTGTGATGTTGATAATGAATTAAAAAAAATTAAGTTGACGGTGATAAACGAAGTCGCCATTACACTTAGGTGTCGTTTGTTTTTTCGAGAGTTTTTTTTCTTAAATCGCGCCATGCGAGAAGAAGAGTGTAGATCTAAAATCTTCATCTGCATAGATGTAAGATCGTTTTATTTTGTGTTATTATCAAGACTTCTTTTATTTTCTATTTTTTTTTTTTTTTTCTTTTTTGCTCTATAAATCCTTTTGTAATATGGTTCAAATGAGTTAATCGTAAAAAACGTAAGAAAATGTAAAATAACATCTGGCGTAAAAGTGAGCGAAAACATAAAAAGCGGACATGAAAAAATACAGCAACGTAAAGCGGATTACAACGTGTAAAAAACAGCGTATTAAAATGGGCCAACGGCGTAAAAAATGGTAGCAAACGTAAATAAAAGACGAAATGTAAAATAGATGTAAAGATATTGAGAAAAGATAAGGTTTAATGAAAAGAGGTAATGGAGAGAAAGATTAAGAAGTGAAAGATAAATGTCACGAAATTTGAAAAGGAAAAGTGAAAAAGCGAACACTTCTGTGAAAAAGCAATGGCATAATGAAAGCACCATATGACAAAAAATAAGTGAAAAAAGGAAAAAAGTACTTATTGAAAAAAAACAAACGAGACCTTAGTCTTACACTCCAAAGTTGAACTTAAAAACAATTGTGAACGTTATGAATTCATTTAAAATCATTATGACACATTTCATTAAGCAATAAATTTTTAGTTGTAAAAAAAAAAAAATAGTAGATAAAAATTTATAACCTTCATTAACTACTCATTTTTTTTTTCTTCAGGTTTTTAACTCTTCCTCTTCTTCCTCTCTATTAAAAGAATCCAATCATTTCTGGTCCTACACAAAAACAAAACTTTATTTTCTTCTTTTCCTTTTCAACATTATTTTACTATTTTAACAATATCTATAACATAAGTTTTCTCTTCAAAAGAATTCTAAAAATTGACAGCCAAAAACTAACCTTAGAAAAAAAAACATTTTTTTTTGTTTTTTTATATATTTTCTGAAATTATAAGAATCATCTAATCAGAACTGTGTGTCTCCTTGCTTTTTTTTTCACCAGGTGAATATAACCCTTTTATTTTTTATTTTTTTAATTTATATTAAAGTTTTGATTTTTATGTGGTTTTTTTAAAGATAATTTATGGGTTTTGTTAGATTTTGAAAACCCATTTGGATCTTTGATTTTAATGAAGTGGGTTTGGATCTTTTTTAGATTTTGTGTTTGTTTCAAGATTCTTGCTTAATTGGGTATAGTTTAGAAAAATAGCCATTTAAGGAATATGTTTTGATTGGCATTTTTGGTTATTGTTTGTAATTCATAATCATTAGTTTTAGTAAGCTTCAAGTATTGAATTTGTTCTGAAATTGGTATAAAGGTTTGATTTTTATGATGTTTGTGATAAATTTAACTGTTTTTTAGAGATTTTATTTGCAATTTTTTTATTTTATAAAAAGTACTTTTTTAATTGATATTTGTGTTGCATTTTTAGTAGTATATTTTTGAAGGTTTCAAATTTAAGTACTAGAACTAAGTGACTAACATGGGTTGTTTGTATTTCAGCTGAACTGATAACCAGCTGATATTTTTTTGGGGGTGTTTGATGGGTGGATTTGATGATCATGTTGGTGTGATTGGAGACTGGGGAGCACCTAGTCCGAGCCCACGGACATTCTTTTCAAATATGTTGGAAGAAGCTGGTTCGAGGTTAGAAACCGACAAACCAAAGGATGATAATGTTAACAGTGGGTTCACATTTCCTGGACCGGATAAGCAGTTTGGGTCGGAAAACAGCGATCAAGTAACGAAACAAGGTGGTTTTGGTGAGCCGAAAGTAGGAAGCTCAAGGTCAGGTTTTGCTGAGAGGTTGGCTGCTAGAACCGGTTATAGTGCTCCGAGGTTGAATACAGATATTGTTAAACCTTCTGCCGACCTTGCAAAAGACTCGTCTTATTTGACAATTCCTCCTGGTTTAAGTCCAACTTCTTTTTTAGATTCACCGGTTTTCCTGTCAAACTCACTGGTAAATTCATTTACCTTCCTTTTAAAGTTGGATTTGAAGATGTACTGTTTATTGTTTGACCTTGGTTTTTTGGATGTCCGTGTTTTGTTTTAAGTTGTGATAATCAGATTGTTAGTTGAAGTGTTTGACATTTTTGCGATTATTTATAAGGATTTTCATGTAATGTGACGTGTGAACAATCAGATATTTGGTTGTAGTTAGTAATCGAAATTTTTCGGATTAGTTAAAGATTGCATGTTTAATGATCCAATTAGAGAAACAAAATCAGCTTTGTTGTGGTTACTTGTAAAGTGATTATCTAGGGGTGTTTGGGATTACGTATTTTAAACCACTTATACCAACCTGCTTTTTAAGTGTTAATTACTCTTAGACTGGCAGATATCAGTTTCAACCAAACACTTCGAACTGCTGCTTATAGATCAAACTGATAAGCACTTACGTAATCAATTCCAAACACTCCACTAATCCTAATTAGTATCGCTATCGCATGATGCCAAATACCCCATATTGTGGAAGTTATCTTGATTACTTATCCGGTTCTGTTTGCAGGCTCAGCCATCTCCAACAACCGGAAAATTCCCGTTTGCTCCAAATGCAAACGGTAGAAGTTCCATGATGTTCTCTGACTCGTCTGATAGGAACAAAGATAAATTATTCGAGGACTTCAACAACACCTCATCTTTTGCATTTAAACCTGTTCCCGAATCTGCTCCCATATCTAACCAGGTAATTGTACTGTCGTTTTGTAGCTGAAAAAAAAACCCCTATAAAACCGGGTTATAAAAATAATACCTTTATATAAAAACTGTTAGATATATGTATCAAACGTTAGATTTATATCTGTTTTTGACCTAGAAAATTGATGGTGGTACTGTTGTGACTTTAGGTCAATCCACCATTCATGTCTTGGCAAACTGAGAATCGTTTTCCTTCTCAAAATATTCAAACGTCACAAAATGGTGCTTCACTTCATCATCACGCGGTTGCAACCGAGAAGAGGGCAGAGGTAAATGGTACTGTTCAAGACCATCATGATGAGGATGCGGATCAAATAACGAGTGGAGACAATGGTAATAATAACAGCGACGATGGATATAATTGGAGGAAATATGGGCAAAAACAAGTGAAGGGTAGTGAGTATCCACGAAGCTATTATAAGTGTACTCATGCTAACTGTCCGGTTAAGAAAAAGGTGGAGCGATCTCACGAGGGTCACATTACTGAGATTATTTACAAGGGGGCTCACAATCATCCCAAACCTCCTCCTAGTCGTAGATCAGGGCTTGGATCGTCGAGCGACATCCAAGGTGGCAATGAGTGGGGCCATGATGGTAACCTTGAAGTGACCTCATCGACTATCGTTCATCAAGGTCAAAATGGAACTCTGTTTGAATCCAGTGATGCTGTAGACGGGTCCACCACTTTTTCTAATGATGAAGAGGAAGATGATCGTGCGACACATGGCAGTGTGTCATTAGGCTATGATGGTGAAGGAGATGAATCCGAGTCAAAACGAAGGTTCAATAATCTTTCTTTGTTTTCACGGTCTACATATAATATGTTCTTGGGTTATTTTCATAAAATACCAAATGACTTTTTGATTTTGCTAATTTTTTGTACTTCTTAATCATTAAAAGATGTTTTTGTGTCATGTCTGGAATTTGGATCAGTATCTCGTAATCTTAACACTTTTATACCTACTTATCATTTTTGATAAACGGATGCTGTTATTTTCTGTAGTATTTTATGCAAATAACCCTTTATAATACATTCTAACATCTTTTTCTTTTATGTGAATGTTGTTTGATACTTCAGAAAGGTTGAAGCTTATGCAGCAGAAGTAAGTGGGGCAAGCCGAGCCATTAGAGAACCAAGAGTAGTTGTGCAAACAACGAGTGAAGTGGATATTCTTGATGATGGGTACCGCTGGCGCAAGTATGGGCAGAAAGTCGTGAAAGGAAATCCAAATCCAAGGTTACTTATTTAATTTCATATTTATGAAAGGGGTTACTAATCGTAAAACCACTAAGCTTCCTCATTTTGGCAGCTTAATCATAGAACTTCTTTTCACAACGGTTCGCTCCGTTAATTTTTTTGCTTAGATTTGACCACCCAACTATCATTATTAAATCAGTAAAGTTGCTTAACTTTGTTCTATGCTGTCATGTAAAAAGATTTTTTTTTTAAAGTGCCAGAAATCGATAAGTCTGGTGGTTCAACAAATTTGGATGGTAGATAACGTTATGTGTTACTGTTTATAATTCAGGAGTTACTACAAGTGCACAAGCACGGGATGCACAGTAAGGAAACACGTGGAAAGGGCATCACACGACCTCAAGTCAGTGATCACAACATACGAAGGAAAACACAATCATGATGTCCCTGCAGCTCGTAACAGTAGCCACAACAATTCACAAGCTCAGTCTATTCAACCGTCTCAAATCCAGAACCCCATGGCTAGGTATGAAAGGCCCCATTTTGGTCAAGGCTTTGGTCCTCACGGCTATGGTTATGGGATGAACCTACCAGGACCAGGACTGGGTCAAATGGCGATGGCTGGGTTGGGGCCTAATCAATATCTTGGACAAGGAATGATGATGCCAAAAGGAGAGCCAAAGGTGGAGCCTGTGTCGGATCCTGGTTTGAATGGCTCGTCTGTTTACCATCATCAAATGATGAACAGGATGCCGCTCGGACCTCACATGTAAATTTTTGCTGGTTATTCAGAAAGTGTAGAAATGTCTAAACCTTATATTATTATATGGTCTCTGATGGTGAAATTATGTCATATCCTTCAAACTACTTATGTTAAAACTATATTGAGAAATTCTTTGTTGAAAAGTATATGAGATTTTTAACTTGATATCATGTTCTTTTTTTCTTTTTTTTCGTTAGATCTTACTTTCTCATTTCTGGCCGACTAATCCATGAGGTTTAAACCAACAGCCACACAGACTCAAACCATGTAAAGCTCATCCCCTTTTAACGAGGTTGGTGTAACCATTGCAGGGTTTTTTAACCCATTGACCAACCCCTTGAGTGGTTTGATATCCGGTTAGTTAGTTACTTTTGCTTGTATATGTTTGTGGTTATATATACTTGTGAAAGTTGAGCATTTTTCACTCTGATGTATTCGGTCTAACTTGACCATTTTTGACTTTTCTACGTATATGCCTGAACTTTTATTCAAGTAGGTCTTATAGCCAAATTATTAGTCTCTTAGGAATTGCTTAAGTGTGTTTTTCTGCAACTTCCAAAGCAAATAAGCAGTTGTAAGTGGCTGATAAGATATTCAGATAAGCAGTGTAAAATATAGAGGCTGCTTTTGTAAAGTGGTTAGCTACTAAAATCTGAAACCAGCTAAATACTAGGAGAAAACAGAGAGTATTAATGACAATTATATTGTATAGAAATTGATGAATGGCAACCATCAAAAGATGGGAAAAATACAAGCACAACTTTCAACAACAAAAGATACAAATTGAGCTTTATTCACCATATTTTCCAAATAATTTTCTACAACTAAGGTTAGAAAATTGTATCGGTATATTACACGTATAATATGACATCTTGATTGATCACATTTGAATCCTACGTAACATATAAACGATCTCCACCTCCAAAACTCCTGAAAATAGTATCGGTATATCCTTGCGTCATTGTGATGACTATTGTTTCAAAACTATGATTTCTGCATGGGCTCTCAGTTTGTCAAGTGACACCTTGTAACCTTCAGGGCGTGGCAAGTAACCTGAACTAATGGCCGTTTGAAACTCTCCCTTCGATATGGTCTTCTGACCTCGGCTGATACTCTTGTCCCCTGCGATTTAGCTCCTCTCTACACAGCGATGTTAAAGATTAGTTTAAAAGACAGAAATAGTCAAATACAAGAGTGTTACAGGGTGTTTGGCATTGCGTTTTGAAATGCAATGCCATCAGAACCTGAAGAATAAATGAACTTAAGCTGAAAGCAGGAATTTCACCTGAGACAGTTCCAGACTGAATGGTAATAAAGAATAGCAACAATTCGTCGCTTTCGTTCTTCTTGAAAATCAACAGCACGCTGGACCACAGGCAACTGTTTTATTCCTTTAGCCTCCATCAGCTTTTTAGCAATTGCCAAATCCGTATCAGGATAACACGTTAAAAGTCCACGTTTTCTCCCACGATAACTTATCCCACGAGTACATACAGAAGAAACAAGACACTCGCCGAACTGCAGAATTATTCGGTTTAAAAATATTTAATATAACGGGTATGTGCGCGAATATAAGGCTACAACAAGCATATGCATATATATAAAATAGCAATGAGTATATGACATACATCTGGAGTTGAAGAGGCACCCTCGATTTCATCATATTCCCTCATCATGCCACGTTTAATGTCACCATACGTCAAAATCCCTTCTAAATGCTCTTCAGTATCAATAACAAGCACACATGTTTGATGCCCGTTATCCATACGTTGTACAGCCTCCTTGATAGTTGAAGATAATCCAACATTAAGGTAGTTGGTTGACATAGCCTGTGAAACCTGTTTACACAATAAAAGAAATAAAATGAGCGCCATGCAACAGAGTATATTTGTATTGTCACCGAAAGAAAATATATACCTTCAAATCCTCGAGAATAAAATCTTCATCAACTGCTTCATGGTTATCATCCGGTCCCATTACACAAAGTTCTAAGTCATCTCCATCACCCGTTTGTTGTCTCCAGTTCTCAAATTTGTCAACTGGTGAAAGCATAGCATAGCCTCTTTTTGAATCAGATCCCTCACTCTCCTTTGACTGGTTTGCCACAGATGGTACCCATATTGCTAAACCAACAGCCCCCTGAAAACACAACATTCAACAGAATGTGAGTTGGCATTTGGTTGCACTAAAGAAGCACCGTAGGTATGGTTTGAGCAGGAATGGGAATGAATATAGGTATGGAATTCTAATCCGGACCCTTTAGGTGGGTATGCAGGATGCCTAATTTTATGGGTATCAATCTCATACCCTTAATACAAACATATTCAAACACTAACAAACCAATACCCTTAGACCCAAACAATCCAACCAAAAACCCCTTATTAAAAGAAACCGGCATTCAAATTTATTAAGTTATTTGAAGAAACAATTTACCATGAGGGGAAGCAAGATTCTATAATCCTTTGTCAGCTCGAACAGAAGTAGAACCGAAGTCAACGGAACAGAACACACTGAAGCCAAGGTCGCAGCCATTCCAACCTACAATATAAGATTGTATTCAGATTAACCGCCAATATGTTAAAAAACTAGGCAAAAAAAAAAAAAAAAGGGAAGTAACACAATGTAATAGCATTACCAATGCATATGCCTGTGGCTCAGCAATAGCGGTGTTCCCAGGTATAGCTGAGTTAATTAACTGTCCAGCTGAACCACCAAAAACCGCACCCACTGCAGCACCAATCATCAAACTTGGTGCATACATACCACCAACAAGCCCAGAACCTTTGCATAGAGCCGTGGCTACAACTTTAGCTGCAGCTAACTGAGCCAGAAGCCAAATTCCAGGTGCAGAAGCTATCTTTCCAGTATGTAGAATTTCATCAACATTATTGAACCCCCAATACAGAACTCCAGGATACTTAAGAGCAATTATTCCAGCTCCTAAACCACCTAAAGCCGGTGTAACAACAGCAGGAAGTCCAAACCGTTCTTTGATATACTCAAAAAAATTACTGAACCACGTTACTAAACGGGTGAATAATACACTAACCACTCCACATAGCATACCTAATATCAGGTACAGAGGTAGTTCTGCAAGCAAAAATGAACTTTATGATCTAAACAGTAAACACCATTCTTATATAGGGTTATAAATGGTATACAACAATAGTACCCAATCCCGTCTAAACGAGGTATTGGGAGGGTTAAAAATGGTATAGTCATCAAAATTTTCATCCATTTAAAGGTTTACCTCATAAACTTTATTTGAAAACGTTTTTATCCTTTTGCTTATTTTTTCTTTTGCATTGCTGAAGGATTCCTTTAACTTTCTTCTTATCTTATTCAAACATCTGTACTCTTAACTTACAACCCGTTCAATCGGCCATTTTTTGATGAGTTGACAGAAATTATTTTTTCACTTTTTTATGTAATCATTTTCTGCTATGGATAGAAACATTGCCAATATAATCGTAAGTTTGTTTTTCAATAAAAAAAATTGCCAATTAACTTTTTAAAGTTTGGCGCAAAATGGATGAAAGTTTTAAACACTATTCACCCTGAATCCTTAATCCCTAATATATAAGCATGTAAATAATGAAGTTTATTAAAATATACCGGCAGCCGATTTCAAATCATACGCAGGCACTGTAAACGCCTGTTTCTCCCCGAGTACAGCATTTGAGACAGTGGAAGAGATAACAGAAGCCAATATAATCATTGCAGTTGTAAATGGAGGCGAGTTTTCAGCACGAAGAGGTCTTAAAACAGTTTCAATGGCAAAAAAAGAGCCAGCAACTGCTGCATTAAAACCTGAAGCTATACCAGCAGCAGAACCGGCTGCAACAAGGGCTATCCTACGTTCTTTATTATTTTCCATCATTAATGAGCATCCGTTGGCACACGATTTTCCAATATCTACACTAGGGCCTTCAGGACCCAAAGAACAACCGGTACCTAAGGTTACTGCAGCTTGAATAGCCTTCACTACTGGAAAGAAACCTGAAAGGAAACTCGAACCATGTCCAGGAGTTGACTGCCTTATCTGGTCTAATATTTCAAGTAAACCATGCAGCATCCCGACTATGACTCCTCCGGTGACTGGTATCAGAAGTATTCTATGCCAGGTGTCAGCCAGCCTCTGTAAACGTAGCCAAGCAGCACCTTCGTTTGGAGTCCCAGCCCATGCCCATCCATGTATTACATGCACCTTTATTCAGTACCTCATTGTCAGTTTAGGCTGAGGTTCTAATTAAACAAGATACATAGCAGTAAAGTTGCACAAGTGTTTGGCATTTAGTTTTAATAGTGATTATGTGAAGCTTTAATGAGATAGTTTGGACGTGATGTGATAATTAGACTATCTGGCAATTCTGATTATTTAAGAATTTACATGTTATCAGAATATCACCAGTTTAAAGTTGCGATAACGAATAATCACATAATCAGTTTTGTTGCAACTACTCGTAAACATAATATTTGACCCCCTAACACTAGAGATATACTATCGGTTACTTGAAAACACAATAATCAGATAAGCACTTTACAAACGTAATGCAAAACACCCCTTAACCATAAGCTGATGGTTCAAATGAGATAGATCCGACTACCAACTACTATACTATAGTGAAAAGGCTGCAATCTGATAATCACTTTTCCTAGGTAACGATAAGCTCATGGCTTCATACAAAATGCGCGCCTTTTAAAACAAATAATCAATTTCACTATCATGGTGTTTTGGAGTGTTTATTCTTTTGATGTTGCATATCTGCTTATTTTGGGGCAAAACAAAAGGTGCGTATATAAGGTCGAGACCCAAGGTAGATGAAACCCAAATTATATTGTTAACCTCGTATCTAACGTAAGACTTAGTAATTAATATGGATTCGACTGAAGCTTCTGATAGATTATTAGTAGCATTTTTCTACAGCCTAGTGAAATCTAAACACATTTCCTGAACTACTTATTATAAAGCGGCTTATTTGTTTGTTTCCACTGAACTGTCTTATTTTTTTGGCTACTTATCAGTTTCCTGCTGCAGAATAAAACTAAGCAATCCCAAACTTAAAAACGCAATAATCAGATTATCTGTTTCAAAACCGCAATATATAACAATTAATCCATGGTTAAAAGCAACTACAGTAAAAGACAAAATTCCTATGATACTACCTTTCACATACGCACAACTTAAAAGACGGAAATAATCATATAATCACTTCTAAAACCGCAAATACCAAACCAATATCCTGCAGAGTTCGATAAAACACTACGTCCCCACATCTATTATACTACATTTCACATAAAAACAATACTTAAAAAACCGTGAAAACGACATTTTTATCCAACAATTAAACGCAGGAAAATTGCAGGCGTTTTTTTTTTTAATTTTTTAATTTTTTACTAATTTTTTTGGAAACATGAGTTTCCGACTCGACATTGTGAGCTGACTAATCCCAGGGCAACTACCCTTTTGGATGGCCCGGATTCGGCGTTTGGTTCGGTTTTGAGTTGTATCCTAGAATCTTTGTATTGGTTCTGTTTTTTTATTTATATGATTTGTTGCCGTCTAAAGAAAATAACTATCATTTTACACTTTATAATTGCAGCTACGGTTACACGAGCTCCTAGTTTTGGCAAACTTAGCCTATACCTACACATCTTAAAAAACGGCAATAATCAGCTCATTACTTCTAAAACCACAAACTCTAATCCATGACCCCACGGTCAAAAACATAAATCCTAAAGATACTACATTTCACATATACACAACCTAAAAACCCGCAAACACTAAACCATTACCCCAAGGTTAAAACGAAAATCCTAAGACGCCACATTTCACATATAGACAACTTAATAACAGCGAAGAGGACAGTCTTACCCCACGGTTAAACGCAGCAACACACAAGCCCGTAGCAAGACCCAACAAACACCCAATCAACAACAACGCCCACTCCGGGGGAGCCCCATCGCCCAAAACCTCATCCTCCCCACCCCTCGGCGAAGCCCGGTCCCTCTCGGTCCACCTAACCCCCCTCGGAGAGCGTCTCTTTATACTTAACCGCTTACCGGAAAATGCTCGATCTAATCTGTTCCATAGATCTTTGATACTCTTATTACTACTATGTCTGGCTGATGATTGTTTTGGGGATGATGAGATTTGAGATTCTGGGTCTTTTTCTGAAGAAGTTGATGTTGATCTGAGTAATACTGTTTGATCAGGTGATGACATTGTTTTCAAACTCTAATTTTGATTCATTATTGGTGAAACTGGATCATAAATTTGAATTGATGAAATTGAGATGTGGATCTGTGTATGAATTCACACAGTGAAGGTGGTCGGAAAATGGTGATGGTGCTTTAATGGTTTTCTGATGCGTATTTATTTTGGCACTGTGCTAAAATGAAGATGTACCTAATTAATTTTTGTGTTATTTATTTATTTTTGACTACAACATCATTACCCATTATGGGAGTTTCCACTTTTTTTTTTTTTGAACAAAACTTTTTAAAATTAATTGTCAATACGAATTAAATACATGACTAGTTTATCAATTGTTATCAAAAAAGTAAAGATTAAAATACAGGGTTTGTCTCGTGTCTAGCTTTACATTTTCATGATTTTTTTAGCGCAAAACCATCCATTCATTAGTAAAGTATGCACAAAATCATCCCTCCGTTAGTAAAGTCAGTCAATGAGGACTAACAGTGCAAACTATTTCTCCGTTATCTCCTAACGCAAGTTAAAATATTCGCATCGTTAGTCCTCATTGACTATTTTACTAACAAAGGGATGTATTTTGGACTTTTCTTCGAACTTTTAGTATATTATGTTAATAAAACTATCGTCATTAAACGTTGTTTATATTTTATGATATTTACCTAAATTTTGTTAACGACAAAAGTAAATTTAATTTTTGTAAAGCATAAAGCTTGTCAAGATTAATAGATATTAAAACAAGTTTTTCCTTAAATAAAATCTTCGTCACTCAAACATTTACATTTTGATTAGTCATATATCAATTAACATTGACTAGCAGGGTACCCGCGCGTTGCGGCGACGGGTACCCTGAAATAAAATTTTCCGGTGAATCATGTATTCTAGTTTATTATGTTCTTTTTGACAAAAAAAAATTTACGAGGATCAAGAATTTTGTTTAGCCGTGCTCTCGGGCTCGAGCTGCTTCGTTGTTTCGTTCGGGCTCGGCCCTTGTTACCTGGTCCAAGCCTAAATTTACACACACCAAACCAACATACAATCCTAAAAATTACCAAACCAACCATTCTCCAAACCCAATAAACACCAATCCTTCAATCCTATTTACTTCCTTTTTAAAAAAACACACACTTAAAACACTCTCATCTCACTCTAAAAAAACACTCTCATCTCCCAACCAAACCTACTCTCCAAAAGGTTCTAAATAAAATACACACAAACACACATAAAAAACACTCTCATCCCAACCAAACTATAATCTCATTCTAAATAAAAATACACACAAACACATTCATTTAAAAAACTCTCCACATAAACCAAAGACTACTCCAGTCGCCGCCACCTCAGTACTGCCGCCACCAACGACGCCCTCCACCACCCTCCTCACGTTTTTTGGTGTGTTTTTTTTAACATCCGATTTGTTATTTGTATATCTTTTTTTTTAAGATGCGTATATTTTTTTTCTTTTTTTAAATAAAGATGAGGTATTTTTCTTATATATCTAATTTTTTTTTATAGATCTAATGATTTTATTTGTAGATTTATTGAATTTTTTTGTAGATCTAATTTTTTAAGCTATATAAATTTTTTTATAAAAACCGTAATTTTCTTTCATTTTTCTTTAAAGATCCATATTTATTTTAGAGATCCGCAATTCCTTTAATTTTTTTTTTATACATCCGAATTTTTTTAGTAGATCTATTTTTTTTTTGTAGATCTATTGGTTTTTTTTCCTAGATCTATTTTTTTTATATATATATATTTTTTTTTATAAATCCGTAATTTTTTCAAGTTTTTTTTTTTTAAATCTTTTTTTTTAATTTTTTTTAAAGATCCGTAAGTTTTTTATTTAAAGATTCGTAAGTTTTTTAAAGATTCGATTTTTTTTATTTTTTTTAAAGATTCGATTTTTTTTTAAATCCTTTTTTTTTTTAAAGATCCGTAAGTTTTTTAAAGATTCGATTTTTTTTGTAGATCTAATTTTGTTTTTAAGATCCGTATTTTTTTTGATAGATCTATTTTTTTAAAAGACCCGTATTTTTATTTATGTTTTTTTTAAAACCCGTTTTTTTTAAGATCCGAAAGTTTTTTTGTTTTGTTTTTTCTTGTTTTTTAAGATCGGATTTTTTTTTTTTGTAGATCTTAAGGTTTTTATTTATAGATCCATTGATTTTTTTTGTAGGGTTTTATGGAGGGAAAAGATTTTGATGTCATGAATCTGAGTATGGCATTGAAGTACTGGAGACAAATCATGAAGATACATGTAATCTGAATACTATGTAGATCACCAACAAAGAAATTGAGTCAAATGTTTTTTCTGTGTGGGACTGGAAATCTTTTCCCATACTTAACACCTTTTGTGGACTGGACTGGATGCATTAATGTGGTTTCTTTATTTAATATGTGCATGTTTTTCTCGTGTGGACTGGAAATCTTTTCCCATACGCAACACCTTTTGTGGACTGTACTGGATGTATTAATGTGGTTTCTTTATTTAATATGTGTATCAATGTGTTGTATATAATGCATATGTGGTTGTAAGTCTGAAATTTTGTGCTTTAATGTGTTGTACATCATGCTTTATTACTTGCAAGTCTGAAAGTCTGAAAATTAAATAGGAGAGAGAGTCGTTTGTGCATTATAAGTAGTAGTGATGTTCCTCTAAACCATAGTGTATGTTAACATTTGTAGATCAAGCATGTTTTAGTTTCTTAAAACAAAACATTACATATGTATTTACATTTAAACATATTTCTAAAAATAGAAAACAACATATGACATCATGTGGTGCATCATTGAAATCTCTAGAAGATTTCATAAGATATCTTGTGTGAATTTGGACTCTACATATCTTACATGATTTGGTTGACTTTGGTAAAATTTTGGTAATCCTGCTGTCAAACCCCGGCGGTACCAAAAGTTAACACGGGCGGAACCAATTTTATGGTTCCGTGGTCCGTGGTGACTGCTGTATGTTTTGGCTATAAATAGCAAGCCAAACAAGTTGTTTTCTTATCCCTTTCTAGCATAATCACATACATTCCTTCTCTCGAACATTTCTAACTCAGTTTCATATCATTATAGTGATCCTCTTTTATAGCAAAGAAGATCAAGGCATATTCAAGCTTCAACAAATAGTTGGAAGTCTTGTTTGTTTTGTTGTTGTATGATCTAGTCTTGTTCATACATCATTGTTGTACCAAACCATCATAAACTTGTGAGTGTGAGTGGTTAGTATTTTAGTCCTTAAAATACATTGTGTGTGGGAGTGGTTGTACCTTTGGAAAAGAGCTCGACATCTAGCTTAGTGTCGGAAATAGTGTGTAAGCGAAGTGTAAAGGTTTCTCCACCGGTGAAAGGAGCTTGTTGACTAGTAAAGTTAAACTCTCGAGTTGAAGACTCGGGGAGTGGAGTAGAGCACCAAAAAAGAGTCCTTGTAGACCGAACCACTATAAATAACTTGTCGTGGTTTGATTGTTTCTTTCTCTATTTTACTATTTATATATTGCTTGTATATTGTTTGATATCTTTGATCAATATTAATTGATCATTACAATAAGTTTCAAAACAAAGATTTTAATCGGTAAACTATTCAACCCCCTTCTAGTTTTTCACAATTTGTACCAGAGCCTCGTTGCTCAAGAATTTCTAAAATATATTGTATTTTATAAACTTGAAACAATCCATGGATTCTGAAAACTTTAAAGAAGGGCAATCTATGCAAAGACCACCACTTTTTGAAACCAATGGATTTATCTATTGGAAAAACCGTTTTGAAACATATGAAAAGTCAAAAGATATAGATCTTTGGTTTATTATAACTAAAGGAGACTTTAGTCCTACAACAAAAGATATTTCTAGTGATGATCAAAAGAAATTAATAGCTAAAAATAATGAAGCTAAAATGATGCTTTATAATGCTTTACCTAGAAAAGAATATGAAAGAATTTTTATGTGTGAAACCGCAAAAGAGATTTGGGAATCTTTGATTATTACACATCAAAGAAATTCACAAGTCAAGGATAACAAAATTGATCTTCTTGTTCAACAATATGAACAATTTGTTATCCCTGAAGATGAAACAATTGATTGTGGAATTGCTCGCTTTAATACTATTATTTGTTCTCTTAAAGCACTTGATGAAACTTTTCGTAGTAAGAACTTTGTCAGGAAATTTCTTAGAGCACTCCATCCGAAGTGGAGAGCAAAAGTAACGGCTATTGAGGAATCAAAAGATCTCTCAATAATGTCACTTGACGAGCTAATCGGAAATCTCAAAGTACACGAAATGGTGATGGAAAAAGATTCGGAGATCATCAAAGGAAAAAGAGAGAAAGTCAAATCCGTTGCTCTAAAGGCAAGAACGGAATCTAGTGATGATGAAGAATCTTGCTCCGGTAGTGAAGATTAGGAGTATGCTATGGCCGTTAGAGATTTCAAAAAATTCTTTAGAAGAAGAGGAAAGTTCGTAAGGCAACCCCGAGATGAAAAGAAGCCATTCCGAAAAGACCGAGAACACAAAAGAGGAAAAGGTGAAAGGAAGTGCTTTAGATGCGGTGATACAAGTCATCTAATAGGAGATTGCCCCAAGCCACCTAAAAGCAAAACTCAACGAGCTTTTGTAAGTGGTGCTTGGAGTGATAGTGAGGATGATGAAGAATCAAGCAAGGATGAGATCGCTCTAATGGCGCATGAATCAAATGAGGTACATTCCGACTCATCTTACTATTCTATTGATAATGACACTTTGCAAAAATAATATAATCAATTGTGTGAGCTTAGCTTAAAAATCATAACTAAAAACAAGTTTTTAAAGACTAAAAAGGAATTTTTAGAAAATGAAATTTATGAGTTAAAAGAAAAGGCAAAACGATTAGAAAAAGGGAAAGCAAATGACGATGATTGCAAATCATGTCAAGAACTTAGTCTTGAAATAGAAAAGCTAAAACTCACACAAGAAGTTCTCATCGAACATAACTCTAAGTTTAAAAGATTTAACAAAAATATTGCTTGTGCTGATGAAATAGTTAGAATTCAAAAAGTACCAGGAAACATGAATGGACTAGGTTTTAATGAAGTACTAATTCCAAATAGTCAAACCAAAACGGCCAAAAAAGACAAACAAACTGTCAAAACTGCTGCAAAGACATCACGGACCAGACGGACCCAAAAATAGGGTTCCATCCGTTGAAAATTTTGGTGTCGTGGCATCTGCAGCAGGACATAATGTTTGCAATACGGACCGTAGTGAATTTGTCAAGGTAACAAAGAAAACCAGGGATATTGTTAAACTAAAACCTGCTGTTACATTAGGAGTAGGACTTGCTAGAAATGAATTTAGATCTAAAACTACTCAACAACGGCCTAAAACACCTATTGCCAAACGCCCCTTTCCCAAGAGCAACTACAACATACAACCCAACTATCAACATGCCGGTTGGAATCAAAACTTCCCTAGACCATATCAGACTCCAAATTACATGCCATGGAACCCTTAACCATTATTTCCATACATGAACCAAGTAAATGGTATGTTTAATCCAAACGGACCCATGAGATATTGGGGACCAAAAGCTTGAGTTATTTGTGTCATAGGTATGCTTGAAAGTTGGATTAGAACCTGATGAATGGATAAAAGATAGTGGATGCTCAAGACACATGACAGGAAACAAAAGCCTCTTCTCAACATGCCAAGAGTATGACGGAGGTAATGTCACTTTTGGTAGCAATCTCAAAAGCAAAATCATTGGCAAAGGTACGATCGCTCATAACTCCCTAAATATTGAAAATGTTGCTCATGTCTATAGGTTAGGATTTAATCTACTTAGTATTAGCCAATTATATGATAAAAATTATAATGTACTATTTGAACAAAATGGTAGTAAAATACTAAAAGATGGTATCACCATAGCTAAAAGAGTTAGGAAAAATAACATATATGTCAAACTTTGCCTAACAACCTTAGATGATAACTCTTTGGCATAGACGATTAGGTCACGCTAATATGAGACTCATCCAAAACCTATCCTCAAAAGAGCTAGTTAGAAACCTACCAAAATTAAAATATGACCAACATTTTTGCGACGCTTGCAAAATTGGCAAACAAACTCATAGTAGCCATAAGGATAAAAACATGGTGTCCACATCTAAGTGCATAGAGCTTTTGCATATGAACTTGTTTGGTCCATCCGCTATAAGAAGTTATGGGGGCAACCTATACACTTTGGTCATAGTAGATGATTACTCAAGGTTCACTTGGACATTATTTTTAAAAACTAAAAATGAAGCTTTTGATAAATTTGAAATACTTAGTAAGAAAATTCAAAATCAACTAGGTATCAACATTGTGTCAATCCGGACGGATCATGGCTGTGAATTTGACAATGAAACATAATTTGGAAACTTTTGTGACACAAATGGTATAACACATAACTTCTCGGCTCCTCGAACACCTCAATCTAATGGAGTTGTAGAACGTAAAAATAGAACTATTCAAGAAATGAGTAGAACAATGTTTAATGAACAAAACATACCTCAAACGTTTTGGTGCAACGCCGTTGATACTTCTACATACATTTTAAATAGAGTTTTAATACGTCCTTTCTTGAACAAAACACCATATGAATTATAGAAAGGAAAAAAGCCCACTTTAGGATATTTTAGAGTGTTTGGGTGTAAATGTTTCATTCTTAATACCAAAGACTATCAATTTGACCCAAAGTCTTATGAAGGTGTATTTCTTGGTTACTCACAAACTAGTAAAGCTTACATATTTTAAAACAAAGATACAATGAGAGTCGAGGAATCGTTGAACATAACATTCGACGAAAGTCCACCTCCTTCTAAGACATCACCTTTGGTAGATGATGACTTACTTGAAAGTCAACTTGCAGAAGGTCAAGAAATAATTGAAAATGACAAGGAAGATGAACCATTAAATAATGAAATTATAAACATCAAAGAATCCAAAAATCATCCTTTAAAAAGGTCATAGGACAACTAAATCAAAGAACATTAAGATCACAAGCCCAAAATCAAAGTAACTACTTTTGCTTTGTATCAACCATTGAACCGAAAAACATAAACGAAGCAATAAAAGATGAATCTTGGGTAATTGCTATACAAGAAGAGCTAAACCAATTTGTTAGAAATGATGTTTGGAACTTGGTTCCAAAACCTAAAGATCAAACTATAATTGGAACGAAATGGGTTTTTCGAAATAAAATGGACGAAAATGGTGTAGTGTCTAGAAACAAAGCTAGGCTTGTCGCACAAGGTTATAATCAACAAGAAGGGATTGATTACGACGAAACTTATGCACCGGTAGCTAGGCTCGAGTCTATTAGAATCTTACTTGCATATGCATCTGCTTATGACTTTAAATTATTTCAAATGGATGTTAAAAGTGCATTCCTAAATGGGTTCATTAACGAAGAAGTATACGTTGCTCAACCTCCCGGTTTCACCGACTTTGAAAAACCACATCATGTCTTCAAACTTAAGACGACATTATACGGATTTAAGCAAGCACCAAAAGCTTGGTACGATCGGCTTAAGACTTTTTTAGTAGAAAAAAAATATACCATGGGATTAGTAGATAATACTCTCTTTACCAAGAAAAAGGAACCACACATTATCATAGTTCAAATATACGTTGATGACATCATATTTGGATCAACTTGTCAAGAGCTATGTGATGATTTTTCTAAAATCATGCACGACGAGTTTGAGATGAGTATGATGGGTGAGTTAAATTTCTTTTTAGGACTTCAAATTAAACAACTTGAAGATAGCATATTCTTTAACCAATCTGAATACATAAAAGATATGCTTAAAAAATTTGGTCTTGAAGACTCAAAACCAACTAAAACACCCATGCCATCGGACACAAAACTCACCAAGGATGAGGAAGGTGAATCGGTAGATAACACTAAATATAGAGGAATGGTCGGTAGCCTACTCTATCTCACGGCTAGTAGACCCGACATTATGTTTAGTGTTTGTCTATGTGCTCGCTTTCAAGAAGATCCCAAAGCATCACACTTAGAAGCCTTGAAAAGGATATTTAGATACATTAAGGGAACGACATGTTTAGGATTATGGTATCCCAAAGGAACGGGTGTAGAAACTATAGTGTATGCCGATTCGGACCATGCCGGTGACTATGTCGATAGAAAAAGTACAAGTGGTATTTGTACTTTTGTTGGACATTGTCTCACCTCATAGTTTGCAAAGAAACAAACGGCTCTAACTATCTCAACTACTGAAGCCGAATACGTCTCAGCCGGAAAAGCATGTCAACAAACTCTTTGGATGAAGCAAGCTCTTGTGGATTACGGAATTCATCTCAACGGTATCTCTATACTTTGCGACAACAAAGGAGCTATTGATCTCAGCAAAAATCCCGTCCAACATGCTCGAACGAAACATATTGAAATCCACCATCACTTTCTTTGCGACAATGTTCAAAAAGGAAACATCTCAATTGAGAAAGTATCCTCCGGAGACAACATTGCCGACATCCTAACTAAACCTCTCAAACGAGAACCATTTAATCTTCTTAGACTTGGCTTAGGATTAATGGAACCAAACATGTAGTTAAACACATAGTCTAAACCTTAGAACAACCAAAACAAAACAAATTAGCCTAAATCTGCTGTTGTTCCCACGACACCAAACGACCAAACGGACGGAACCAAAAATTTGGGTCCGTCTGGTCCGTGGTGACAACAGTAGCAAATATTCTAATTACAAAACATCTTCTTCCTCACAATTCACTTTACCAAAACGAATCAACAACACACCTAACTCATTGTTAAGACTTTTTCTCCCACTAATCACTGAAGAAAACATCATTGTAAGTATCCTAACTACATTAATTCTCTTAATTCTGAGTCTAGAATTCTAATTTGTGCACAAAACCATTACATGGGGATTATGTATATTCTTGTACAAAACATGAATTCAATTGGCAAATTGCATAACTAATTACTGAAATTAGGTACTACATTGTCACATTGTATAAACTAATCATGTTTCCCACTACTTAAAAGATAATTACTATAAGGCCTTATTCTAATTAAACAAAAACCCCATGTCAAAATTTTGAAAAGCTTCTCACTTGTAGGAAAACAATTTTTCATTGTTAATACAAATAGAAACGTAAATTTTTCATCACTTGCATAATGTCTCTTGAATACTAAAGGTAATGCATAACTAATATGCATTCTCGGGTATATTCAAATGAAGCCACATTGAATTAGAAGCGTTTGGGTTATCTCTTGCCTATTAAAAACTATTTTATGCATAAAATGAGTCGAGATAACCGCAACTCCAAATTGTTTTCATATAGGCACACACTAGAACAAAGACGCTAAGTTTGTTTTCATTTTTACTAAAACTTACAAATTCTTGCTCATAGGAACAAACATGGTAGCCGCAAAATTTTACGACCACAAGGACACTCTTAACTACATCCCCGAACATCACAAAACCAAAGACCTCACCAAGGAATAAGTTACAATCTTTAGGAGTCTAGAGAAAAGGTACTTCCATGAGGGTAGGATAGGACCATTCATCCCTCTTTTGTCGACGAAACTAATCCCCGTCAAGAGCTAGCCACTATCAACTTCGATTGTCTCCTTGACATCGATGAACCAATTTTTTTTGGTAAAGGGGTTAATTCACCCCGGTAAAATTCAAAAGACAGCGCCAAGGCTCGAACCAGGGATATTTTTGTGGAGTCTAAGCGACGCAACCAAATGAGCCAAAGGCTCTTTGATTCGATGAACCAATTTGTCCTAGGTTTGTCCTATAATTCTATGCTAGTGATGTCTAATTCACAAATGAGGATAATCAAATGGCTTTTAGGTTTAGGATCAATCAAAATGACTACTCAATCTCCCTAAACCAATTTGCTCAAGTGCTAGGAATTCCTAACCGTGGTACATGTGTTTACTCAGATAAGTGGTCACTCTCTATCCTTGATGCTATCAATGACCGCTCTCGTCCCTACCAAACTCCTTTGGTAGACAAGGACATCATTCGTGAGCACCTTTTTAATGAAAGGTAGCTCCAACCCGTGTCACTCGAGCGGGAAAGGAAGTAAACCGAGTTCCATACGGTATGGAACTCATTGAGCTCAAGCCCGAATTCAAAAAGTGGGAGGAACTCCTTAGAGCCAATGTCATTAGCACCATAGGAAATAGAGACCATATCAATGCTTGCCTTTGTCACATGCTTTACAACTTGTCCACTCGTCAACCATTCAACTTAGCTTACTACATTGCTAGGAGAATGGTGGATATCCCCACTTAAGGCTCCGTCGCTCTTCCATACGGGATGTTACTCATCCGTCTCTATAGAGCATATGTTACTCACATCAGTTGTTAGAACTCCACAGCAGAATGGGGTAGTTGAAAGAAGAAATCAAACTCTTGTGGAAGCTGCTCGCACAATTCTAATTTATTCCAGTGCACCGTTATTTCTATGGGCTGATGTTGCCACGCTTGTTTCACTCGAACCGATCCCTAATCCATCCAAGATTCAATAAAACCCCATATGAGCTAGTGAACAACAGAAAACCTGATATCTCTTACTTTCACGTGTTTGGCGCTTTGTGCTATCCAACGAACGACAGAGAAGATCTAGGAAAACTGAAAGCTAAAGGCGATATTGGAATCTTCATTGGATATTCAGATAACTCGAGGGCATTCAGGGTGTATAACAGAAGAACTAAGAGGATCATGGAGACGATGAATGTGCATTTTGATGAACTTTCTCAAATGGCTTCTGAGAGACTCGCTCTAGAACCCGCGCTTAATCTGATGGCTTCTAATCAACACAGATTAGAACCCGCACCAAACCAGCAGACTTCTGGACACATCAGTTCAGGACTCGTACATCAAAGAGCTCCATCAACTTTTGCTGACACACCTCATGAACAAGAATGGGAGAAATTCTTTGAGTTAATGTTCGATGAATACTATGGTGGAACCTCGACAAATGCATCAAATCATCATTCCGCTGCACCCGCTCAACATCACCTACCACCACCAACAGAAGATGCATCTACAACGGTCGAAACCAATGCACCAACTCCATCAACATCATCTACATCTACTCCAGCAACTCCAATTCTTCAAACAGTCTTACCAGCAGTTGATGAGCAAATCCAAAACATATCATTTCAAGGAGAACCTTCACAAAACCAGAACGATGCAATGTTAGATGAAGAATTATTTGAAAACCCGTTTGCTACTGAATCAGCTGAATCATCTTCAAGCTTACGAGAACCATCTAACTCGCACTCGTATAATCTACGGTATCATTCTACTCTGAAGTGGACTAAAGACCATCCGCTTGAACAAGTTATTGGTGAACCATCAAGGCCAATTCAGACGAGACACCAACTTGCCACCGATTGCGACTTGTGCATTTACCTTTGCTCAATTAGCAATATTGAACCGAAAAACATTCGCGAGGCAATGGCAGAACCCGCATGGATAGAAGCAATGCAGGAGGAACTTCTCCAATACCGTCTACATGACTCTTGGGATATGGTTCCAAGACCAATTGACATTCGAGTCATTGATCTCAAATTGTTATGGAAGAACAAAAGGGATGAAGAGATGACTGTAATTCGCAACAAAGCTCGCCTTGTGGCCAAAGGATACAGACAAGAGGAAGGGATAGATTTTGAGGAGTCATTCTCGCCGGTAGCTAGACTTGAGGGCCAGATTTTCTTAGCCTATGCAGCTCACAAAAACATCACGGTTTATCGATGGACATTAAGACTCGTTTTGAATGGAACTCAAAGAAGAAGTGTACGTGAGTCACCTGAAGGCTTCGAGACATGGAACATCCGACTACGCCTACAAACTCAAAAAGGCAATCTATGGATTGAAGCAAGCTCCGAGAGCGTGGTATGACGAACTGTCCTCTTTCCTTATCCAAAACAATTTCACCAAAGGAACAGTTGATCCTACCTTGTTTACACAAAAATGCAAAAACGACATTTTGATTGTTCAGATTTACGTGGACGACATCATTTTTGGGTCCACTAATCCGAATCTTTCAAAACATTTTGAAAATCTCATGAAAAGCAAATTTCAAATGTCCATGATGGGAGAACTAAATTTTTTTCTTGGTTTACAAATACATCAATCCCCTCGTGGATTTTTTATAAATTAAGCTAAATACACAACTGAGATTTTGAAAAGTCATGGTATGGATAATTGTGACTCTGTTGGCACACCAATGGTAACATCACCAAAAATTAGAGCTGATTTGTTTGGGAAACCTATTGATCCGAAGAAATATCGGAGCATGATTGGTTCTCTCATGTACCTTACTGCTAGTCGACCAGATATTCATTTTGCTGTTTGTTTATTAGCACGATTTCGTGCAAAGCCTACCGACCTGCACCTCAAAGAGGTTAAAAGGATCTTTCGGTAACTGAAGACATCCATTCACAAGGGTCTTTGGTATCTGAAGGAATCCGGATTTTATCTAATTGCCTTTTCGTGATGCACTACGCAGTGATCAAGTTACAAAGAAAAAGTACATCCTGAGGAGCACAATTTTTGGGTGAAAAGTTAGTAAGCTGGTCTTCAAAGAAACAAGATTGTCTGCACTTTCAACCGGCCGAGTATGTGTCTCTATCTGCGTGTTGTGCTCAAGTTCTATGGATGAGAACACAACTCACAGATTATGGCTTTACTTTCCATAAAATACCTATGTATTGTGACTCGAAAAGTGCCATAGCCATATCGTGCAATCCTGTTCATCACTCAACGACTAAGCATATCAGAGTCCGCTATCACTTCATAAAAGAACATGTGGAAGAAGGTACTGTTGAATTATTTTTCGTTAAGACAGATTACCAACTCGCCGATTTATTTACTAAAGACCTTCCAAAAGAAAGGTTTAACGATTTAGTTCGACGAATTGGAATGCGAAGCCTAACCCCTGAGGAGTTAGATCGTCTTCTCGAATCTTCTTGAAAATGATTTTTCCAAAAGCTTCATTGAAATATTTTTGAAAAACAAAATACAAAACTTGAAAAACCATCAAAAGCAAAATACAAAAATATAAAACTTTCAAAAAATTCAAAAACAATATAAAATCAAAAGTCCAAAAATATTCTTCTCACGACATGTCTCTCGTATAATCGATATTCTCAGACGTTTCTAGAAATGTCATTCAACAATGATACGGGTATGTACAGATGCTTGAGCGAGAGTTCTTTACTATGTTTTCTAAAACATGTCGTTTCTCAAAATTTCTTCATAAAATTGCTTTCGTATACTTCAGTACGAAACCCGGATCAAAATGATGATTTTTGATTATTTTCAAATCAAAACTCGTGTTTTTTTAATGAAAATCACAAGTGTCGCTTCAGTGCACTACATTTAAAAATGGTGAGAAATCATCATCATCTTGAGCACCTTTTCAAGATTGTTCAAAAAAAAGATTTTTCAAAATCTTTCAAAATATTTTGTGCTCAAGATAACTCCCTCTAAAACCCTTTAATTGATTATGCTTTATTAAAGGGGGAGCATAAAACAAAAATGTTCCAAATTCATGCTTAAATCCAATCCGTTTGTCTCCCCAAAAGATTTTAAAAATGTTGTTTAATCCGTTGATATCAAAAATATCATGAATATGCTATTTTTGAGGGGGAGGAGACGTGATTAAAATGTGATCAAAAATGTTTAATGATCGGTGTTTGAATCTCAAAATGAGCTCGACTCAGACGGAACCAACGAATTGACGGGAATCAAAGTCAGTAAATGTACCATCTCGAGAAACTTGTTATAGATATGCACTTTCATGGGTCTAACCTCCTTTTCAAGGAGTGTTTACAACTTCAAGTTAGTTATTAGTGCTAGTTGTCATCTAAAACTGACAATGGAACTCTTTAACTAGGCAACGTAACCGTGTCTCGTGGGGAATTGTCTATCATGAGCCGATCAATTCGAAAAGTTCGAACTCTACCCTCTATGTGTAGATTTCTGTCAAAACTTATAAGCACATGTGAAGGGGGAGTGTTTCTAAAAATATAAAACTCTTGGAGTATCTCAAACATGTTTTCAATCATAAACACTCTGAGAGATTTTCAAGAAAAATGGTTTTATGGCAACATGGGACAGTCATGGAGTTATAAGGTGTCTAAGGATAGGAATATTCGTCCTATGATCCGCCAGAGCCGGAGGGATCTACCCAAGGACATCACAAATAGTTAGTATTAGAAGTCCTTAGGTATGATTGAAAAAAGGAGTAATGTGAGAAAGGAGAAAGAAGGGGTTGAAGAATTTAAAAAAAAAATGTAATGAAAAAGGGTGAAAAGAAATAGCCCTCCATATTCAACCTTAGGGCAGAAACCCGGTTCAATTCATATGCTACTGGTTGCCACTAGATGACACTGGTATTGAAGACAAAGACGTCATGGACCCAGTGACGCACTGTACTAAACCTTCTAGCCACTCAATTCCTCTTAAAAGGATTTGTTTCATCCTCACTGGGAACCTTACGTAATCTATCGACTTTCTCTTAGAGATCGTTGGTATTGAAGAAGGAGACCCTCTCCCTAGTCTCCGCTCAAGAAAAACCAATATGCACCATTGAGTCTAGAGCCACGAGATTCATCAAAAGATCTCATAGGAACACATAACATTTCATCGCTTGTCGTTCATCAATAAGGACACAAGTGATACATTCTAGAGTCCTACGCAGATCTTAGCAATCTGCCAGAACATTTATGAGAAGTTTCACATCTGTGATCTTCAGTGATTGAATGGAAACTCCTGCCAGGTCAACATCAAGCACCGACAGCAGTCACTTCGGTAACTCCCCGTGGATTACGCTTAGTGTGACTCAAACGGTCTACAATCGTGGGGTGATGCTTCGGTGTACCTCAACGACTCATCTAAATTGTAGGTGTACTTTGGTATATCGTGTTATCTCACTTGTGGGACTCAGTTCAGGAACGGCCCTTGTGAGAATTAGAGACGTGTTTTCACACTATGCTGTTAACACCCTCGAAATTCAAACTTGTAAGTGCCGGAATCCGCTTATTACTAACCTGTTTTATGTTTTCTTCTTATGGAAGCTCCCGAGCGGATTGATCGTGCAGATACTCCACATGCTCATACCAACAACACATGAAAGTTCTCATCAAAATCAAAGGCTTCTCAAAGTTAAAGATGATTCTTCGTCAATGTCAAAGAATCTACAAAGTTTAAAGACTCGAGAACTACATCATTGGTAACCAAAAGACAAATAGAAGTGTGAGCATGGTGGAGAAAGACGTGGAGACACCAAACCAACGAAGTTGACAACGGCAGAAAACCACATTAATTGATCACAAAGCATGAAGGAACAAAGAATCAAGACTATTCTATATCTACACGCAAAGTTCAAGCTCAAGGAAAGTAAAGATCTTATCAAGTGGAGCATCTTTTGAATGACCACCCCTTAGGGGGAGATTGTTAGCCTTAATAGTTTTTATTGGAAGTGATGGTCATTCACATTTAGGAACTTTGTAACGTGTGTTGGATATAGTGATAGAATAGTCAACGGGCTCATGGATTGGGCTAAGCTAAATGGCTATTAGTCAAGTTAAGCTAGCCTTATGAAAGATATTATCCAATCCAACCCAATCCAAGCCCATGGAAAGCCCATTAGGGCATCTTGTATTTAGAGTATAAATACCCCTCAAATGGTCATTTGAGGGGTGTGCTTGAATGTGTGTGTGTGTTTTTCCTTTGAAATAAACATCTATCTTGTTTTCATCTTTCTTCACATACACGGTTTGTAAAACATCAAGTCACCATCTTTCCTTTCTTTATTTCATCTTCTTATACGCATAAGTGTTTGTGGTTTAACGTGTTCATCTTGTGATAAGGTGTGTTACGCGTAAGGTTGATGTAAAAGTGTGGTCCTACACATTCCACCAAGTCCAAAAGGGTTGAAGCTAGATTATTCTCTCATCCCTCACATATTTGTGCCCTTGAGTGACGAGCGAGTGTCCAAGACCAAGGCAAAAGGTAAAAGGCCAAAACCTCCAACTCCTTCATCATCATCATCAAATAGCTCCGAAGACGGTCTCCCCAATTCTCTGCTACCACCTCAAGAGTACTATGCATCTCTTCCCGAGATTGAGAATGAATCGGCGGAGTTTAAGCAAAACCATGGGGATGTTCAAGTGCCTTGGAAGGATGATGACAAAGATTTATAAAAAGTTGGATAAGTGAGGTTTAAGGGAGTGTTTGGAACAAGACAAAAACAATGATGTATGACATTGTTTGGGTGTTTTACTTTGTAGGATGATAAACTAAGTTGAAACAATGTTGTATGCTAACCGGTTCATGCAGGAGGATAGCACATGAGTGTTATCAAATTTTACCCATTTTCACTTATATGTGAAAATCGTTAGCCCTTGGTGAAAATCAATGCTCCACTTTGTTTGTGTATGCGTTATTGACTGTTCCTAACTAGAAATAATTAATGCCATATGTTTTAAGAAAAAAATTAGGTTTCGGAAAAAGTCCCCGATGGTTAAAAAAGTGGTATGTGAAGATTTCTGGGCACTACGGACCAGACGGCACCAATTTTTTGGTTCCGTCTGTTCATAATTTTGGTGTCGCCATACCTGTATAGGCGGACCAGACGACACCAAAATTTTGGTTCCGCCTGTGTAAAAAATTGGTGCCGTGGGGACTGCAGGTAATTTTCTAAATTTCGCTAATTTCAACATTCTAAATTACCATAATTTTCTTCTAAGATAGTTGTTACTAGTTTTTATCCATATTAGAACTAGTTTAACACACTTAGACATATAGGATATCCATTTCCCACAAAAATTCAAAAATTCCAAAAATTCACCCAATGAACCCTTTTTCATAAAGGAAGGAACCAACAATTTGGTTCCTTGTAATCCGTGGGTGATCTGATTCTTTATCCTACAATCATTAGAACACATTTATTGCATATCTTTGTCTCTTCACTCCATCCTTCTTGTATGGCTTGACTTAGATGATATGACTAGCATTAAAAACACTTTCAAATCATTAGAAACCTCCTTTTTTCTATGGATTAACATAAAATCAAACACATTTCTCTATAATTTCATAATCCTATAAATTAAGACCTTCTAAGATGATCATCCTCACACCTTCCAAATTTCTCTCATCTTCTACTAGAACAAACTTAAGCAAAAATGACTAAGTCATCCACTTCTTCTCCATCAAACAAGCCTTGCAAGAGAACGGCTAGAATGAGTGTTAGACCATGTTGCTTTGTCAACATTAGCTCATCTTCCGATTCCTCTCCTCTAACCATCTCATCTCCCATAAGAGATGAGAACTTTCTCACTTTGAGTACTCCTACACCACCTCCAAAATCACCTATTGTAGTCACCACTCCACCACCAACAAAAACTCCCATTACTAGCTCTCCACCACCGGCTCCCATCCAAACATCCAAGTCACCATCACCTCCTAAATCTCCAACTCTCATACCATTAGAGCTATTCTCTACACCACCTACATCTCCAAACCCATTTTTGGAGGACTTGGGGGACTTGCCTCCTAGGCCCAATAATCCACCTCCACTACCATCCTTTGGTACAATTGAACGAATAGCTCATGAGTCTCCACGTCCATCCTTTGACCCAAACGCCCCGTTAGGGCCTCAACCTCGTCTTTTCCATCTTATTCACCATGACATTCATGGACCTTTGTATGGGGATCATGCCCTACCTCCAACATCATTGTCTCCTCATATAGAGGACATCGATGAATCCATGTGGGAAGATCACCCACATTCTAAAGCGGAGATAGAATCCGAGCTAACCATCTCCACAACTTCTCCAATATGGTGGACTCTCACCTTAGTGAAACTATGCAAATGCAAAATGCTTTGCTAGCCTCCCTAATCGCCACTCCAACCACCAACACCAACAACTCCACCATTCCACCACCACAAAATCATGAACCATATTACCCTCCTAGATACGGTTGCTCAAATTGTGAGCGGACCGCCCACATTAGCGAACGGATCCGGGTGATGGTTCATGAGCTCCATGATGAAATGAGGTTCATCCTCAACCACATCCTAGAGCGAATCAACGCTCTTGCTCATCCACCACCTCAATAGAAGGTTTCAAGTTTATCTTTTAAATTCTAAGTCTCTTTTTATTTTATTTTTCTAGGATTTTCTTTGTATTTTTCTAATTTTCTAGGATTGTCTTTGTTAATTTTCTAGGATTTTTTTTATCTATGTACGAACACATCATTGTGTTCCATTTCATGATTTTCATATCATGAAAATTTTAACAAGGAATGGTGTTTCTTATATTGTTGTTGATTGTTACATGGTGATTGGAAATGCTTATATACTTGTGATGATGCTTATTACTAACATATTTTTTGTAGCTTTTTCTCAAGCCATGTATCTTTCTCTTGGCACCTAATTTAGGGGGAGCATTGACCAAGGGGGAGATAATGGCTCGGGCTCATTACATATTCCACTTCGCCTCTTCTTTTTGTTTCGACAAAAAGGGGGAGAAATATTATAAAACTTGGACTTTTATTTTCTTAAAAAGTCAACTGCATACTTTGACTTTTTGAAAAGTCAACATCATACTTTGACTTGTGAAAAGTCAAAATTGGACAAACTAGTCATAAGATAAAATAAGTTTTTATTATCATCTTTATCTAACTCACTAGTTATTTCAAGTTCTAAAATTAATTTCATATTTTTATAACTCTTGTACAAACTTTACATCTTTTATAAAAAAAAAATTATGTTTTGTCCTCAACAAAAAGGGGTAGATTGTTAATACAAATATCGTCATTAAACGTTATTTATATTTTATGATCTTTACCTAAGTTTTGTTAAAGACAAAAGTAAATTTAATTTTTGTAAATCATAAAGCTTGTCAAGAATAATAGATATTAAAACAAGTTTTTCTTTAAATAAAATCTTCATCACTCAAGCATTTACATTTTGATTAGTCATATATCAATTAACTTTGATGTTCCTCTAAACCATAGTGTATGTTAACATTTTTAGATCAAACATGTTTTAGTTTCTTAAAACAAAACATTATATATGTATTTACATTTAAACATATTTCTAAAAATAGAAAACAACATATGGCATCATGTGGTGCATCATTGAAATCTCTAAAAGATTTCATAAGATATCTTGTGTGGATTTGGACTCTACATATCTTACATGATCTAGGTTGGATTTAGTTGACTTTGGTAAGATTTTGGTAATCTTGCTGTCAGACCCCGGCGGCACCAAAAGTTAACACGGGCGGAACCAATTTTATGGTTCCGTGGTCCGTGGTGACTGCTGTATGTTTTGGCTATAAATAGCAAGCCAAACCAAGTTGTTTTCTCATCCATTTCTAGCATAATCACATACATTCCTTCTCTCTGACATTTTTAACTCAGTTTTATATCATTATAGTGATCCTTTTTTGTAGCAAAGAAGCTCAAGGCATATTCAAGCTTCAATAAATAGTTGAAAGTCTTGTTTGTTTTGTTGTTGTATGATCTAGTCTTGTTCATACATCATTGTTGTACCAAACCATCATAAACCTGTGAGTGTGAGTGGTTAGTATTTTAGTCCTTAAAATACATTGTGTGTGGGAGTGGTTGTACCCTTGGAAAAGAACTCGACATCTAGCTTAGTGTCGGAAATAGTGTGTAAGCGAAGTGTAAAGGTTTCTCCAACGGTGAAAGGAGCTTGTTGACTAGTGAAGTTAAACTCTCGAGTTGGAGACTTGGGGAGTGGAGTAGGGCAAGGAAAAAGAATCCTTGTAGACCGAACTACTATAAACAACTTGTCGTGGTTTGATTGTTTCTTTCTCTATTTTACTCTTTATATATTGCTTGTATATTGTTTGATATCTTTGATCAATATCAATTGATCATTACAATAAGTTTCAAAACAAAGATTTTAATCGGTAAACTATTCAACCCCCCTTCTAGTTTTTCACATATTAATTCGTTTAAGTTTCGGCCGACTTTTCATGGTGGAATAATACCACCGCCACCACCCGCCACCGCCACCACCTACGGACACCACTGCCACCATGGCGGTGGTGGTGGTGGTGGCGGTGGTGGCAAAGGGTTAGTGGTGGGTGGAGGTGGTGGAGGTTTTGGCGTCGGTTGGTGGTGGCGGTGTTGGTGGTGGAGGTGGAGGTGGGCGGTGGTGGAGGTGGACGGCGGTGGTGGCGGTGGCGGTGGCGGGCGGTGGTGGTGGTGGTTGTGGTGTGGGGGGCGATGATGGTGGTGGTGGGTGGAGGTGGTGGTGGTGGCGGGCATCGGTGGCGATGGTGGTTGTGGTGGGTGGAGGTGGTTGTGGTGGGTGGTGGTGTTGGTGGTGGTAGGTGGAGTTGGTGGTGGTGGGTGGTGGTGGTGGTGGCGGTTGCGGGTGGTGGCGACGGTACTATTCCAACATGAAAAGGCCGACCGAAACTTAAATGGGTTAATATACTAAAAGTCCGAAAAAAGACCAAAATATATCCCTCTGTTAGTAAAATAGTGAATGAGGACAAACGATGCAAATATTTTAACTTGCGTTAGGAGATAACGGATAAATAATTTGCATTGTTAGTCCTCATTGACTGACTTTACTAACGGAGGGATGATTTTGTGCCAACTTTACTAACATATGGATGATTTTGTGCCAAAAAAAACCACGAGGATGTAAAGCGAGACACGGGACAAACCACATGTATGTATTTTGGACTTTACTCTTATCAAAATATTATGTGTGATTTAGATAAATAGTCGTATTTATTAGGGTATTTTCATAAAAGGATGTATTCTAACCGTATAAGTATTTTTGGTCATTTTTTGTGCCCACGCACCATTCCTTGCGCACCATATATTTAAGAAAGATGAATCTTCGTTTAATAGCATCATAATTAATTTATATACAAATGAAAATGTGCCACATATTTTTTGGAGCCCAAAACCCATTTCATGCGCACCAAAGATAAATAAGCATCATAATTAATTTATGGACCAATGAAAATGTGACACATACTTTTTGGTGCCCAAAACTAATTTCTTGCGCACCAAATATTTATTAAAGATGAATCTTGCTTTTAAAGCATCATAATTAATTTATGGACTAATGAAAATCTGCCACATACTTTTTGGTGTCCAAAACCCATATTTGGCGCACCAAATGATTCAATATGAGTTATTATTTTAAAGCTCCGTAATTAATTTCTTGACCAATAAAAACGTGTCACCTTGTTTTTGGTACCCACAGTCATTCCCTGCGCACCAAATTCGTTTTTTGCAGATTATGTTGATATTTTCGGATATATTTACTTATCCATTTGAGATTCTCTAAGATTTTCTAATCCACATTCGGATATAAAGAAAGCTAGTCAGGTAGTCATCAACACAACACTCATTTACCAAATATATTCACACTTAACTCATTTTCACACTTCACAATTATGGCTTATCGTCTCTCCCATATCGTCGAAAAAATGCAAGTGTATATTAAAAAACAATGCGATAAAGACGTCGCCGCTAGACAACAGGCTATTGTCGACGTTATCAAGCCATTTGATCTCGCAAAAGCAAAGAAACAACGTTTGAGAGAACAAAACACGCAATGCAAAGACATTTCTGCGGAAAGACAAGCTGTGATTGACCTGTTCTGAGCGACGAAGCCAAGAAAGACGACGCCATTAGTGACACGTTGTAGGGGTGTGTTTCACATATACAAGCCAATATCAGCAACATAATGCGTTGGCCGACTAATCGCCCACCATTAGTATTTATTTTTCTTTTGTTTTGGGGATAACTTTTGGCCGACTAATCCACAAGATTTAAGCCCCTCGCCATCCAAACTTAAACCGGATAAAAGTGTAAAGTTACATTATATATACACTTACGTATTTGTATTGTTATGGTTAGTCAATCTAGTCAGATAGAGTTTAGTATAATATATCAGTAATCAGTGTCAAGTTCTTGTTTTAGTCAAAAAAAAAAAAAAAAAAAAAATTTAGAGTGTCAAGTAGTGTCCAAAACTTGGTTTATAAATTCAAAACGGTCAAAGCTAAATTCAAATAAAAATGAAAGCAAGAAGACAAAAAACAAATCTTAATCTTGAAAGTCTAATTCCTTAATTTATTAGAAAGGAAAAAAAAATACTGGATTATAAAAAGGTGGTATAATACTTTTTTTTTTTTTGAACAGCTTGATTTTATTAGAAAGCTCAAAAAAGAGAGCAAAACACAAGGCAATCTCCAAGATAGAGACGAGCCACGCGAAATACAAGAGAAAACACCACAAAAGAAATCCCAACAAATAGACCCAACCCACAAAGCTACAACGAATGAGTACCCATAGTACAAGATGGATTTAGAACCCAATTGCTCCAGCTCAAAGACTTTTTGCGGCTCCTGTTCGATAACCAAAGCAAAGAAAGAGTCTGCACCTTAGCGAAAATATCTTCATGAACGCACGAGGAAGAAGTGTGAAAATGATACTAGATGAAAATGATAGTGTACTTGTGTTTGTCATGCAATTTTCATTCGTAAAATACTAGATTAAGAAAACAATATATATGAGTACTATACCCATGAATTTTGCCATGCTTCAATTTTCTTACTAGCCTAAAAGAGACAAATCTTACCAAGTTACCATATATAGATCATACGTTGAATGTGAAAAAAAGGTTGAGGAGGAATAACAAGTAGATTATAACAATGATTCGAAATGACATGTCCAGTTCATTTTGGAAATTAAGATGTAAGATACGACATAACGACAACTATGTCTCATCAATAACAGGAAAGCGACCAAGTAACCTAGCATATGCACAACTAGATTCCGAGATTCGCTTGGAAGTTTATTAGGAAAAAGAGAATCATGATAGTCATTCGGTTGTTATTTCTCAGTTCATATAAGAACCAATGACGACATAAGGTATTGTCTAGTGATTTTTCCTTAAGTAATAGTAGTAGCGAAAACATGCCATAGACTTGGTAGATGGAGAAGTTATGGCAATTGAAAAAGACATCTTATTTTCTTCCACAACATTGCATGGTATATATAAACTACATACGTAACGATGATCAGTATAAACCAAGTAATTATATCATAATCAGCTATTTATTATAGATGCAATCTAACTAGTATGATTGTTTACTAGAAAAATATAATAATAGATGATTGCAAATAAAAAGATGAGTTAATTACATAAATCGTCCTTGTAGTTTGATAGAAATTACGGATCTTGTCCCTGTGGGTTTTTTTAGCGGGTCTCGTCCTTGTGGTTTACAATTTTTACGGTTCTAGTCCAAGATCTGACCCGATCCCAAAAGGTGTTAAAAAAGACCTCCCTTGCAGTTACTCCCTAACGTGAGGGCTAACAATGTATTTTGATTTTAACGATCGTTATACAAACCACATGGATGATTTATGTAATTTACTCTTAATTTTTTTTTTCTTTTTAATTTTATTATTAAGAAAAAATTTAATTTTACTACGATTAAATTTTTTAACAAAAAAAAACTTTTTTTTTAAGTTTAATTCTAATTTTATTATAATAAATTAAAAAAAAAACAAATTTTAATTTTATCATAATAAATTAAAAAACTATTTTTAATTTTAAAAAAAATCAAAAATTTATAATAAAACTAAAAAAAATTAATTTTATTTTTATTATAATATACTACCTCCGTCCCTAAATAAGTGTCCAGTTTGACTTTTCAGAGTCAAACTGGATCAACTTTGACCTTATCTATTTTTGCGGGTATTATATAATACTTGATGAAAAATATATAAAATGATTGAGTTTTAAGTGTATTTTTCATTGGTATAGTTTTTCATCAAGTATTATATAACACACACAAAATATTTACGTCAAGTTGAACCGCTTTTACTTTAAAAGTCAAACCTGACATTTATTTAGGGACGGAGGAGTTTTTTAAAAAACTAATTTTTCTTTTAAAAAAATTAATGTTATTAAAAAAATTTAAATTATTATTTTTTTTTTAATTTTATTATAAAACGGATGAAAGCGTATAAAAAAACTTTTTTATACGGTTTCGTCCGTTTTATACGTTTCATTCGTTTTTATACGGTTTCGTTCGTTTTTGTATGAAAATATATGAAAACAACGTACAAAAATGTATGAAAACGTATAAAAACGGATGAAAAATGACAACAACTTGTTGTACCTTTTCATACATTTTTGTACGTTGTTTTCATTCATTTTAATACAAAAACGAACAGAAACCGTATAAAAACGAATGAAACGTATAAAACGGACGAAACCGTATAAAAACGTGTTTTTATACGTTTTTATCCGTTTTATAATAAAATTAAAAAAAGTTTTTTTTTTGTTTTTTTTTAAATTAATTTTTTTTAAAAGAAAAACATTTTTTTAAAAGTTATTATAATAAAATTAAAATTAATTTTTTTAGTTTTATTATAACATTTTTATTTTTTTTAAATTAAAAAAAAAATTAAAAGTAGTTTTTTAATTTATTATAATAAAATTAAAATTTGTTTTTTTTTTAAATTTATTATAATAAAATAAAAATTAAATTTAAAAAAAAAAGTTTTTTTATTTTTTATTTTTTTTAATTAAAAATTTTAATCGTAATAAAATTAAAGAAATTTTGAATAATAAAATTAAAAAGAAAAAACTTTATTTTTTTTAGAGAGTAAATTACATAAATCGTCTTTGTGGTTTGTATAAAGATCGTTAAGACCAAAATACAATGTTAGCCCTCACGTTAGGGAGTAACTGCAAGGGAGGTCATTTTTTAACACCTTTTGAGATCGGGTCAGATCTTGAACTAGATCCGTAAAAATTGTAAACCACAGGGACGAGACCAGCTAAAAAAAACCACGAGGACAAGATCCGTAATTTCTACCAAACCACAAGGACGATTTATGTAATTAACTCTAAAAAGATTATTGATGCTTGGTTATGGTTAGAATGTTAAAAGGGTTATTCGTAGCTCTTAGGGTCTGTTTGGTTAGACGTAATGGCCTGATAAAGAAATGTAATCGAAGATATAATGGAATGAACATACGTAGTGTTTGGTATGCTGTAATAAAAGCCGGAATGGAAAAGATTAATACGATGTAATGAAAAAATGTTGTTTTGTTTACATTTATGGAATGTAATAATTCATTGCAAGGAATGACCCATTACACCAAAACCATTCCTTAGGGGTCCCATACTTTTTTTTCATTACATCTTGTAATGAAATCAAAATTACATAAAACTCCATCATTAACTAACCACATTAAATAAACTCCATATCATCAATGGGTATTTTAGTCTTTTTTATTATCGATTTCATTACGTCTTATCATACAAACCAAACACGATTAATAACGGCAATGAATCATTACATTACATTGTTTATTCCATTACATCGTTTATTACATTCATTTGACATTTCATTTTGTCCTACCAAATGAACCCATAGTAATTGAATGAGTCATTATTGTTTCATTGACATATTTGGTTGCCATGTTGGAATGGAGTTTTTCGTTTACGTATGTTGTTTGGTACAATGTAATAGATGTTACAAAGGAATGAAATAAATGAAATATGGCAAAATGTGATTCCATGTCGTAATGGAATGAGAAAAAACTAGGGGTGGCTATGTAATGAAATTGGTGTTTATTGTCGTAATGGAATGAACCAATGAATAAACCATTCCATTACAAGATTTAAAACAAACAACAATTTTTCATTTCAATGTAATGATCTATTCCATTACAACCTTTATTCAAGCATACCAAACGCTACGTTAGCGTTATGGTTAAAATATCAGAACATGCAATAATTAAATTAATTGTATCTTGTGAATAAATCACCCACCTCATGCATTTAAGTATTTAACTACTACCAACTGATCAGATATATAACTTTTAATGCACGTTTTTAATTATTAAATGTCGTAAAGGATATAAATAAATGTTAAATGACAAAGTTTGTGTAGTATCAAGCTGGGCCGGAGGCCCAATTCTATCATGTGATCTCATCTTTATAAGGCCTATAGTTAAGCCCATTATTATAATTGAAAAATAACAAATATTGGTTTGTCAGTTCTCAGGCTTTACAAAGCACTAATTTTCCTTTTTAGCTTTAAAATGAAATGCAGCGAGTGTAAAATCTTATTATCGAAAGGCTAGATAACAAACTAATAAGAACACATTAACTCAATTCCCCTATTTTGAACATCAACTCATTTTGCTTTACAAAAGATTTATTCGACTCGTTAAGTACGAAATCTTCCTACCATACCAGACCTTGGCTAGAAGCGACAAGTCACGATTTAGGCGTTGTTTGGTAAAAACATAATAAATTACGAAAAGTGGTTAAAGGAAATCTAGGCTGCATAATTTTAATCCTTTGTTATCGTTTCATGTCGAACAAAGCTTTAAAAAAGCCAAGGGGAAAACTTATGATACTATACAACAATTAAATCCTTTTTAAGCACTTTTGATGACTGAATCAGTGTAATGTTTTGTTCTTAAGTTTTTTTTAACGTGACGAGTAGTATTTAACAGTGCTGCAAAAAAGCCCTGTAAGACCGATTAATCATCGTCTAAGTGCTATATGGTCATCAACCTTTTCGATTTGTGTAAATCAGTCAACAATGGTCAACGGTGGCTAACGACGGTCAACGGTGGTCAAAACTTGCCAGAAACTTGCAAATCTTGCTAAAAATACTCAAAACTCATCGTAAACTAGTTTTAATTACTTATAGTCCCTATTTATGTCTATTAGATTATTTATCTAAGGAAAATCTTGTGGGAATACTCAAAACTCGCCATAAATACCCAAACTTGTCAGAAATGTCAATCCTAATCACTGAATAATTTCGCTTAAACCAATTACAAGGTTTAAAAAATCGACTGTCCAACTATTAATTCGCGATTTTTGCAGCATTCGTATTCAATGGACTCAAATACTTTTTTGGCATGTATCTTTTATATGATATTTACATTATTTTATGTATTATTTTTTTTAACACATTATTTTATGTATTCATATTAATATATTGTAACTTTGTTGATCTTGAAAATGTAAAAAATCAAAGCAAAGATATGAGTACTAGTGATTACTAGTATTATTTAAGAGATATTATTTAAACTAAACAAACCTTGAAGAAGTGGCTGATTGACTGCCACGGTTCTAACTGCTCCACCGGCCCACCCCACAAAAAAAGGAAGAACTGAAACCATAATACAAATTTTATTTATTTTTTAAGTTTTTAATAATTTGACCTTATAATGTTATATAGCGAAAGCCCTATACACCGCCATCAGCATGGGTCCTGAATCGGACTCGATGGATTTGAGAACTAAATTTTGTGAAAAGTAAAAATCAAGAGCCAAACCGAATATAGTTTTTGGTTCGAATTCTGCTTCTGATTTTGATTCTTCGAGTCTACCCGGTTAGAAACCGATATTCTGAAAACTAAATAAAAAATCTTATGCATTACTGAATTAAGCAAATACAAATATGAAAATTTTGAATTTTATAAGCATTTACAACCATTTACATTGTTCAAAGTATTAACGTTTAACAACTAATGCATAAACTCAAACAAACAATCATTCTATAGTTCTACATTGTTCATATTTATTGCAAAACAATAATGCATAACAATAATCAAATATAAAACTTAGATAATGATAATAGTTGTTTATGTGAGCTTTGAATATTGAATGATCTTGCAATGTTATTAGATTTGGATTAATTATTGATTTGTGATGTTTCAACGGATTAAAGATTAGGGTTTAAGGCATTTAACTATATTTTTCTGAAACAAAAGTAGGCTAATAGTTTTGTTTTTTTTGTTTTTTTTTTTTAATGTTACGTATGATTTGAGTATGAATGAAAATTACATGCTTTTAAAATGATTGGATATTTGGTTTCGGAACCGAGAACCGGTAGACCCGAACTGAACCGAACCAAGAACTGAAAATTTTCAAACTCAAGAACCGGAAATGAAACCATCGAGTCTGGATCCAATTCGTTTCTTCTCGGTTCCTGTCCGGTTCTCGGTTCTGGTCTGGTTTTGTGGTTCTTTTGCTCATTCCTATGCCGCTGTATAGGATATTCCATATACGCCGTATATGCTTTCTAATGTACCAAGGTTCATTTTCGGAATTCTAACTTTTAGTTATCGAATATTCATGAAACCTGGAAAACATACTTCATGTATGCTGCATATCATAGCTAAACATGAAGCATGGATGAGATACTCGTCATAAATGCTCACAAGCATTACCGCTCCCATTAATCACCTTCTTTAATCTACAAGTCCCAAAGCCACTTCAAATACCTACATAAAAGCATAACTATAAACTATACGTCATAATGACTTAGTGAGTAAACGATATTAAATCTTAAATGTAAACTAAACATACTATATGGGCAATTTCTTGTCGGACTTATTAATATCCGATAATGAACTGAACTGAAACTGAGTTCCTCTCACTTTGACGTGAGCTAATAACCGAGTTGTGTTAAACTAGAACTTTAAGGTGCATCATGAGCACAACTAACTATTGGGTACGACTTTTACCCTCTTGCACGGATGCAATCCTGGTATCCAATACTACTACAAGGCAATATGACTGGTTCATATATGCCTATTATTCTACATGTTCCACATAGGACTTAGTGCATAAAGCATGATTCCACACAGGACTGAGTGCATATTGAGCACAATTTCCACATAGGACTGAGTGCATAAATCACAATTTCCACAATTTCCACACAAGACTGTGTGCATATTGAGCACGGTTTCCACATAGGACTAAGTTTCTAAGCACGATTGTTGGACTATGTGATCATACTCGGCTATCATCCGGTTCTTATACATATTAGTTTTGGACTATTATCCTGTTCGTATACTCAATCATTCGTGATTATTGCTCGTATATTGTTTCATTCCTTACTATCATCCTATTTGTATACATGTTCACTCCTAACTATCATCCTGTTCGTATATCAGTTCATCCTTGACAATCATCATGTTCGTATACCTGTTCATACCTGACTATCATCTTATTCTGAACCTGTTTATACCTCACTATCTTCCTGTTCATATAAATAACTATACTATATCAGAAGTATTACTTAGGCATTGATCGTAAGCATTCATAACATGTAACTACAGTACTAAACGTACTATGTTATACGTTACTCTCCTTAAAATTGGTTTATTCATTCCTTTAGCTTTCTACGATCACCTAAACACATAATAATCATACTAACATCATCAGAACATCACTAACTCATCTTTAATACATAAACTCCATCTATAACTACTAACTTGGTTTCTTAAAGTATTATGCCAAACACTCCATTACAACTACAAACTAATCATCATTATCATAACTATCTCAATACATTTTCCTAATCATCATGTTAGCTCATGACCTATATCAATGTCATCAATGATCATACTAAAATTATTTATAACACCTAAATCATACTAAAACCATTGTCCTCATAATCGTATCATCATTTAGACCATAAATTCATCATGAAATACTAATTAAACATAAACCCTATAAAACCCCCAAGTTTACCTCTAAGAATCAACCATTGAAACTAATAAAGTCATAACGATAAAAAATTGATTACTAACACTTAGGAGACGTTTAGTACCATGGAATGGAAAGCTGAGAAACAGAATGGAGAAGCATTCTCGTGTTTGTTTGTGTTGAGAATGCAATCGGTGAATCAATATTTGATTCTTTTTTCCATTATCTGCATTCTCTTAAAATAGTAAAGAAATGAGAGAATTGGTTAACAAAAGGCAAGGCATTCTATGTTTGATTCTTCCGTATAAAAAAATTGATTTCAATCATCGTCTTCAAATATTTTGTTTCTTTAATTTAATTATGCTCTTTTTATTTACTTTTTTTTAATCATTTGAAATACAAAAATTGATAAGCTGATATCAAATCTTCATATCAACGTTTGTATTTTAACCTTTACTTATATAATCAGTTATTCAAATGCTAATATCATTTTTTTTTTTTATGTTTGGGTTTCTTCAAAATTCACCACAACTATTATAAATAAATATGATTAGAATTAATTTTCAATTATGCACATTATTACGAATTGCACCCAACAAAAGATCCTCCAATATTGCTTTTGCGATAGAAGGTTAGCATATACTCGTGTATTTAAGCTAGCAATTTAAATAATCATATTATTTTAATGATGATTTACTTTATTCTCCTTGAAGAAGCCTCTTAAAAGTATGATTTTTGACAACTTTGTTTCCCAAACTTTCATTTGGGTGAATTATAGGTGTAAGAAGCTTAATGTTAATAGGGTAGCATGGCTAAATAACCCGTTAAAAGCTATTTCTATGTAATTTCTTTTGCCTAGCTTCTTGCTAGCTTTCTTAATAATAATCCGTCGTTCAAAAAAAAATGATAGAATTTATTTTTATTCTTGTATATATACAATAACCAAACAAGAGAATGCTCTATATTACACACATTCTTTATTTGTAATAAACAGTAGAATCGCTATTCTTTCTCAAACATGATTCACTTTCTCTGCAATTCCATTCTCTATTACTATTTCATTCTACGACATTCTCTCATGCCCGAAGCTTCTTTGGTAGACACAATCATTCCTAAAACTCCCAAACCCTCTTCAAAGATTTCACTTGTGACATTTTCCCTTAGTTAAGTGATATCTCCATTTTCCCTCCAAAGATCTCTCCTAAATACACGTATCATAACACATGTGCCTATATGAGGCTAAATTATATATATATATACTAACCACCGTTTAGTGACGGGGTCATTAGTGAAATTTTACGGAGCCCGTTATCCCTTAATAACGCTTTTTATTGGTCTATTTTTAATGAGTTACAAACTACGAAGCCCAACAGTGGAACGGGTTATATGTTGGCAAAATTTCATTGGTGTATGTGTGGTGGGGGTTCTCCTGTTCATCCCTGTTTCTCCGTAATGATTCCGTTATACAATTACAGCCACACAGTTGTGTACTATCCTCTGTAAATCCACCTCAAGGGAAGCTTCTCACCTTTCTAATAAATCCCATGTCCCTCAATTTCTTTCTTGAATCTTCTTTTCACCTCTCTAACAGATTCATTGATATCTTTTACACGAATATGAAAATGAAGTCGGCGGCGTGTCTTTGGGTTTTCCGGCGAACCTTCCGCCATTGTCTTCACTCTGGATACCAATAGTAAGTCTCATCATATGTTTTTTTTAAAGTTTTAATGAAATTTTAATTATTTGACTTTAAATTTAGGGGGAATTGCATATATACCCACTAAAACTTAAAAACTTGCATATTTCCCCATAATACAAGTTTTTATTGCACGATGTACAATGTATTTTAAGCATGTTTTGGGTATATATGCAAATATGCAAGTTTTAGTGGGTATATATGCAATTGACCCAATTTATACCCTTTATAGCTTTTATATAAAAGATTGAAACTGTTTGATTTGTAGTTTTTGATTTTTCATATGTCAATTTGTTTGAGGTTTGGAGCTACGAGGGTTTTGATTTTGTATATGTGATTATTTTGCATAAGTGATGGTAATTTCGAATCGAAATTTTACCAAATGATCAAGGAACATGCTTTGTTGTTGCCTATGTTGTGGCAAAACAGTTTAATGGTGAAGGTGCCAACAACCAAGTAGCCATGAACCCTATTGTAAAAAAAAATAAGGTTTACCAAATAAGAAGCCCAAATTAACAAAACCCCAAGTGATTTTATATGCTGCTATAATTTGTGGTCACAAATATATAGAAGTCAATGCGGGTGAGGAGACTGACTTGGCTCAGAAGTGGAATGTCAAGGCCTATCCTACTGTTGTTTTTTCTGTTCATGGGGCTGATAAGGTCTATAATAGCCCAAGAAATAAGTAAGCTTTCGAATATTGCTGTACTTCAATTGTTTGATTAATTTGGAACTCAATGTAGGTTAATCGGGAGTTTAAGAGTTAATGGGGTGTTTGTTTCGGGTTATATAACGGCCTTATGTGGATTTTGGCTTATGTTTCATAGAATATTTTTTTGTGCCTTTTTTGAAATTTTCGCCTTATATAACCTTATCGTGTCATAATAAACCTATATAAGCCGAAAAGTTTCAAAATAAGCACCAAATAATGAGCTTATGAAACTTAAGCCAAAAACCACATAAGCCATGAGACCGCTATATAATGCGAAACAAACACCCCCTTAGTATATATATAAAAGAGAGTACACACGATAAACTTTTTTACAATTAGTAAGTGTGACGGAGCGTAGTTTTGAATTTTTTCAACAGATAATTAATATATTCAGTTTGGAAAATGAGAATCTGGTATGGTCTTAGGATAAGTAAGTCATTTTTTTTTGTTGGTGTATTATTTGCTAGGAGCAATATTACAGAAAAGGCAGCTGTTTTCAGTTGTGTATTTGCTGAGTGATAATGGAGTGTAACTGGATCAAGTAAATTTTTGAGAAAATCTATATAATCATTTTCATACATCAACCTCCAAATGAAAAAGAACAGTATTTATTACATAGTAAGCTATTAGCTATCATCAATATACGCTGAGATGCAAATGTTAAGAGACGGTGTAGGTAATTGAGAATAGGCGAGGTGAGTTTTTAAATACCTGTAGGGGATTAACGTGAAAACCAAATATGAGTGTTCACAATAGTACCAAATGCAAGTTTCGGATGTTTTTACAAACATAAAGATAAAGTAAACGACTTTACAAGATTCATATCTATATGAAAGGCAACAGGTATTGCTAAAAAAATAAAAACCTCCGATCAAGTTTTGCCGGAAAGTCCTTATCATGTTACAATCTGCTCACAAGGTTCTATATTTTTCTTATGTTTTTTTTACCTTTCTATGTGGTGCAATATTGCAGGTGACTTAATTTTGGGTTCTGGATATGGCACCGGCTGTTAATGGTCTGTTTTCTTTTTTTATTTTTTCCTTTTTTTAATGTTTCTAATTTAGGTTTTGATGGTATTCAAATGGGTTTGAAAAGAATTGCTAATTTTGTTTTGAAGCAGGTTCTACGGGTGTGGAGAATGAGACATGGGGATGAAGATGAAGATGAGAAAAACGATGAGATTAATTATAGAATGCTAAGGGTCAGGACTATAATTTATTTATTTGTTTAATTTTCTTAGTGAGATTACGAGAATGAGAAATGGCCATGAAGATGAAGCTAGAAATACTTTTTTATATTAATACGAGCATTGTTTTTTTTGGGTTCAGGATTAAGTGGATGAAAAATACGAGATTTTGCTTCATCTAATGGTCTAATCGAGGATGGAACAACGGCTTTACAAGCTTACGAGGTCAACCATGAAGCAAAATATTGGATTCTGAAGAATGTGAATCATGCAGGTAACTGCTTTACATAGATTACACAAAGTTTGAATAAAGTATTTTTTTATTACTAAGGTTTAGTTCTTTTAATTGATTGGTTTGATGATTCTATAGTTATTGTGTAGTATAATCACATTGTTGCTACATTGGCATATCAAGATATGATCAGTTAGTGTAGTATCCGTTAGGTTACCTATTTTGCACTATCACTGTGTTTTTGTTCATAATGCATAGCAGTATAGTAATTGAGTTGCAGAAGCATTTACGCTTTAGTTGTAACTGATACAAGTAAAGTTCATTGAGTGGGTTCCGTATAGTAAAGAAGCGTATGCCTCTATTGGAGGTAGGTCACCTTTGAGAAAGATAACAAATGAACAGGTAATAGGCATGCCCAAACACCCCTTCAATAAGTTCAGTTACCATACGCGCATTTTGTATACATTTTATATTTTAATAGTAACTGATATCATCTTTAGGAATATAGGGACAGAGTTTTGCTCGATGTAACTATGTTGTCATTCAATTTAGTAATAAAATTATATTGTGAATCACATGGTCAAGAGAATCTAAGATAAGTTGATTCATCCATGAAGACAAAAACACCCACTGAATGTGACTATTAGTTATTATTAGAGTAGGTTGTACATTTAATAGTGAGTTCAATAACCCCTTTATAAATAGTTGTTATTATATATTTTGTTGTATGCTGAATTTAGATGTAGCAAGCGAAGTGCTAAAAATGTCTTTCATCAACAAAAAGAATTGCTGCTTCTATTTGTTACAGGTAGAAGATTCCACATTTACTGTCTTTTATGGGTTAAGCTGGAACGTTACATACGCCAGTCCTCAGGTTCTTCTCAGGTAATTGACCACAAAAGTTGGTCCAAAAGGTAGGTAAACACGACATTCTCAGAATTGAACGGGTATGGAGAAAAATCTTAGCTTGCAATTGAAAAGGCTTGCTGTGAGTAACTGTTACATACTTGAATTCTATTTCTATAGTAGTGAATTATTTTCACAACATGCATACACACATATAGGGGTGTTACTGGGTCGGGTTGTCGGGTTTATCGGGTCGGGTTGAACCGGGTTTTGGTGTTCTAGATATTGACCCTAACCCGACCCTATAAGAAGTCGGGTTTTGGGTAAAAATGGGTCGGGTTGCTATCGGGTTGTGGCGACTTCACTGTCCTCACTGTCCTACTGATACGAAAAACACAATCTTGGATTGGTGAAATTAATATCACAAGATTATTTTAATTTTAATATATCATCCTTAAAACTAATCAATCTTTCTTTTCTTCTTATAAGCTCACGTTAGAATTGGAAACAATATTGTTTTGTGAAGAGGTAGAACTTGCCATGCTTTTTGTATTCTTATTATTTTGTGAGTCCCTTCTTTTGTACGCTTTAAAATTATCCAATCAGCTCAAATCAAGAGACGAATGTTAACAACACAATCTTATTAAAAACTATCTTTAAGAGATAAGACAATGAGACTATAAGTATTTAAACTGTTTACAACATATAAGATCCTAAGCTTACTGATTCTATGGCCAAGTAAGATATCAATTAAACACGTCACTTCGACATACTCAACAACACTTTTCTATAAAACCCAACAACACTTTTCTATAAAACCTTAGATCGTACAAGTGATACAGAATACATACCGTCAAATTTAGAAACTCAATAAAAGTTGTTGCAATTTTTTTTTTCTTATAGACATATTGGGCAAACTGTAAACTCAGTGATGATATATCATCAGGTAGGGATTTAAACTGTTATTGGGCTCAAAATGAAAAAAGAATGAGAAAGGCTTATACATTTCGGGTTATCGGGTTGAACCCGAACCCGATAAAGCAAGAACAATATAACCTTAACTCGACCCTATAAGGCTATCGGGTTGGTCGGGTTGACCCGATAGACCCGATAAGCCGAGTTGAACCCGACCCTATAAGGCTTTCTCGGGTTCGGGTTGGCCCATTTGACACCCCTAACTGTGCTGATTATCCTTTTTACCAATTAAATGAAAAGACGTTTCATGGACCTTCTATGTAATGCAATGCTAAAACAAGGAATGCTTGGATCAGGTCACTTCAGAAATTCGGAGTAGCCTATAAGTATGCATTTGCTTGGCCATTTTATTTTATGTTTAAAACAGTAAGACGGTTTTAAAACATATAATAGTGACGTGTTGTTAGCTTCTAAAGTGTGGTGTATTACGAGTGGCCTTTAAAGAATCATAGTTTACTCTAATAGTATTCTTGGAATCGAATTTGGTGCTGCATATGCAGACGACTGTGCGCGATGCCCATTGAGTTCAATCCATTGCTTTCAGTTTCCTCTAATGTGATATAGTAAGCAATCTCAAACACTTCAGTAAGTAGATGAGATGCAAGTTGGCCCACCTTCTGCACATTCTATTGTTTGATATATATTGCAGCAAATAGCTACAACACTGAAGCATGTCTTGATGGCTGCTGTATACAGACAGTTGACAACACCAAAAGCTATTGCTTGAAATATTAAGCTGGCGATTAACTTATTGTCCAGGAAACTTCACAGCTGACAACACCATTTTGAAGTCTGAATTTAGTTATAAACATTTTTAACATAATTTATAGACATTTTAAAAACTGTCTTAAATCAGTTCTTATGGGATGAAAACGATGCTCATGTTGATTATAACAAGCTAATGTGATGAGTGTTTGGTGTCTGCTTATTGTAGGTTAAGCGGTCAGTCACTCCATTGAAACACCATCTGCAGTAAAAGCACAACAGCTTAAGGTAACCTTGACTAACTATTTTTACTGTTTTACTGATAACCGAGTCAAAAATTATTGAGCGTGCATTATAGACACCCAAGAAATGTATTGACAAAAAAGGGCCACAAAATAATTGAGGTAGCCGAACCACAAATGGGTGTTTGCGATTGCTCATTCCAAGCGTTGTGCTTATCTATTTATAGCAATAAGCTTTATTGTACAAATTTACAAACAATATGGCCGAAATCTAGACCGACAATGTCCTGTTACTTCTATACTCCAACACTGTCTTTCATTCTGGTCTCAAGTGCATGCGACATACATGTTCTTAATAATTGAGTTAGGTTGTTGATGCATAATTTATTAGTGTTTTTTCAGGTTTTCAAGAAATTTGGAATGGAGATATATGATCCTACAAATGAGGACTTTGATCCAAATAGGCATAATGTTGTGTTTCAAGTACCCGACCCTGCCAAGGATCCCAACACTGTTGTGTTTGTGCTCAAGGTATGCTATCAAAGAAAATTCGTAAGAACATTCTGTTTGGTATTTCATTAAAACGTTCACTAATAAGTGGGTCATTTGAGGTTATATAAACTTTTATGGCTAAAATTAGTAAAAGAAACAATATTAGTTGAAATGTAAGCGAGTCAAATTGGTCAACAACTGCCTAAGTGTGTTTTTATATATACATCTTAAGCTTTTTTTGAATTAAAATTCTTAACCTTCTAAATCGTTATATTATATAGGTTTTGCATGGAATAGAGAAGTATGAGTCGTCAATATAATGATGCCAAATTGTAGGATATATACGCATATATGCATGTGCTAAAGCGATTGACTTTTTGGACCGCCAATGTTTATAACAATTAAACAAAACACTCGGGATGGTTTATTCTTTATTAGAAGTATTTGACCATTTGCTGGATATCCGAAATGCATCGATAGTGTCAAAAGGTTAGGAGATATTCAATGCTTAAAGAAAATTTGGATCTAAAGTTTCCTAGCAATGAAGTTAATTAATGATACATATTATGGAACGTGCTATGTACTAATCACGTTATAAACTCCTGATCTACGACATGATTACTGTCCCTTTATTGATGAAGAGTATCGGGAGCCTTTGGTGGATCAATGGGTGTAGGAAAGTTATTGGTTTCGATAGGTGCTTCCTAAAAAGTGAATGTCTCAGCCATCGGAAAAGGATGTATTTTTTACTTGACTACATTTTTTTTAAATGCGTTATGGGGAGATGAAAATACAGGTTGGATTTCGTTTTGCCACTTTGAATGATCCTTGATTCGTTGAATTTCAGGGTGATGGTGAAAAACCTTATCGGCACCAGATTGAGAAGTTTTACAAACTTAAGTCCAAGGTACAGAATGTATTGCTTAGAATACAAGTGCAAAATGTTAAAAAAAATCTGCAAAATTTAGCCAAGGGATAGGTTTATTGTGCAATGTATATGGCACTATGTATTCTATGGTTCGGTGTATGTTTAAAAGATGTTAACCAAACTTGAAAGGAAGCTCATAAGATAGATGAAATTGTATACAATGGGAATGATTGTTTACAAATATTGATAGTTTTAAATGGTTGGTTATTAATCTGATTATTTGAGAGACATATAAAATGCTACTTAAAGAAAGTTATGAACACATAATTTATCATTTACATTTTCGATGACTCTAATAATACCTTTTTTTTTTTAAATTTAGTTACCTTTGGTTTGGCAAAAATTATGTCTCATTCTCTTAATTTGCAATTACTTATTCTCATTGCTAAATAAAATGTTCTCTCTTTCTTTTAGATTATTTACATGAATGCTTCCCCAAGAAGAACGCTGCAAAACCCGCTTGTTCCATATATTTGAGGTTATAAGCCCATAAGGGTACTTTTGTAATTTTACATCAAATATTACTTTTGCACCATTAGTCCATATCGTTAATTCCCTTACGTCGAAGGTCCTTTTTCAATTAAGTATTTGTGTGACATGTCTTTATTGGGTTAAATACTAACTTCAATAACTTTATAAAATCATATAAATGCAATTATATAGTGAAACTTTATTTTCAGAACTCACTTTAAACGCGAGAACTGCGAGAACCTCTTTTTAGCCATTGGATTTGTTGATCAATGGTCAAAACTGAATGTGCCATTTATGTAAATAATTAAAACATGATGTTGGTTTTTGTAACTAGTATAAGGGTAATTAAGGGATGTCACAATTAATATTTATCCCTACAATTAATATTTATCTCTATTATTTCATTTACCATTTACGTATATCTCTCTCTCCAGAACCTAGAAACCGCCCAAAGTCCTCTATGCCGCTTCTCTCTAGATCTTTTGATCGGCCTGAAAAAAAACATCATCAATCACTTTGGATCGAGCAAGCATCCCACGAGATGTTTATAAATAACTTTGGATCGAGCAATCTTCTATCCAACAAAAACTTTCTCACATCCGCAACATGTACATGGCTTTGTGATTTGGTATTAATTTCATGATTCTGATATTTAATAATATTTATATATTCCTATATTTGAAAAACCGTGGCACTAAAACCTCCTATTTAGATTAAAATAACGATTTCGTTTTAGATGCGTTTGTATTTTCGTAATTTTTGTACATGGATATGAATACCTTATTGAAATATTGATTTATTTTTATATGCTTTGTTGTGGCCTGACTAATTTGACTCTAGTTAGCTTGCTCAAAAATCCATGAGATATGGTTTTAAATATTTATAGGTTTTAAACAATATGTTTTATTAGATGGAGCAGTTTGTTGGGTTATTATGTATCTGCAAGTCTTATATTTTTTGTGTGGAATATTTTTGTATTATATCTTAAGATCTTAATCTGTGATATCACAAAAAAGGCATTGTGTTTATTTTATTTTTTGTTGTTCATTCATTTGGTTTAGTGTTTTGAGTTTGATTCCAGGTTCATCGGTGTTTTTGTTTGTTTCTGATGTGGGTGTGGTGGTGATAGAAATTGTTTTATTTGGTTAGTTTAATCTATGATTTAATCAGTTTGATTATTGTTCTTGAAATTCTAATTCTAGTTTTCAAATTTTACTTGTGTGATGCTTGATTGCCTTCTTTGTCATTTGTTGCAGTCACAATTATTTTGGTTTTATAAGATGCTTTTCATACTAAGATTTTATCTTTTGTGTTTCCTTTACGGGTCTTTTGTTATCTTTCGGTTTTAGTTTTTGAGAAACTAATCTGTATGTTATCTTTTCACATCAACCTTTTAAACATGTATGTTAAAAACATGTATGTTGTAAAAACAGGTATGTTCTAAAACTTATGGATTAAAACATGCTTGTTTCATAACAATTATGGTTCATAACATGCATGTTTCATAACATTAATGTTGGATGCATATATGTTTTAAACTGTGCATATGTGTTATGTGTTATGCTAGTTATTATGATTAAAAAATTTGTTTCCTATATGTTTGTGTTATGAAATATATATATATATATATATTTTTTTTAATTCTATTTTTTATAATATTAATGTTGTTAATTTATATACTTCTCTTTGTATCAGGTGTAAAGAATGTTCACGCCACGAGTGTGCATACATGTCCACTTTTGAAAATTGGCATGCTACGCGTGTAAATATATGCCCGACTTCTAAAAATGTTGATAACAATGAGTGTGCACATATGTCCATTTGTGTTACATATTATTACATGCCACGTGTATAGATCGATTAAATTATGTATTCATGCTTTTTAGAAATTTATATTCTTGTTGATTTCAATCGATATCGAATTTTTGGGTATAACATTTATGTTCTTTGTTTGTTACTATGTTATATAAAAAAACACATATGCACCTAACTATTTCTGAAAATATATATTGTAGCTCTAAATATGAAAATATGCTATCTTAAAAAAACATATATGCACTAATATGGAAATATGCTAGCTTAAAAACATACATGCGCTAAATCTGGAAACATGCTAGCTTAAAAACATGTATGCACTAAATCTGAAAATATATAGCCTAACAAAAAAAAAAAAAAAAAAAAAAGGATTTAATCAAAAAAACCACAATAAAAAAAAAATAAATAAAAAATTGTCTTTTACTATTATACCCTTTTAAATTAAAAAAATATAGATATTTTCAAAAATGCCATTTTGCATTGATATATTGCACACTATGCATTATTAGGAGTACATAAGTGGTTCTCGCAGTTCTCGCAGATAAGATGAGTTCTGAAAATAAAGGGACTCTATGACTAAAACTTCAAACTTTGAGGTGATACAAGAACACATTCTAAAAAGACACACATTGTAAACTCATGATGACTTAGTCTACACTAAAATTGAAATTAAAATTGAATATAGCTTATTGTTAGGATCATCTTATAAAAACTTGAGCCATTAGAAAAATTGTACTCATTAACCGTTGTAAACTAGTTTTCTTCATTATGCTTTATATAAGATATGTGTTATAAATAGCGCCAAATCTTAAGGTGCATTTAGCCGGTGAAAAGCGGAAAAAAATACTTATAAAAATTGCATACAATACTAAGCTTATTTAATCACAAATTATCGGATTTTTTTTCCTGAAAAAGTAGAAAACTATACTTTTCAATTTAACTAGTTTTCAAGAACTATTAAATTTTTTCCTATATATTTTGACACTGTCCTTACTCTTTTCACATCATAAAGAGGATTTTCTGTATTAGATGAACTTAACTCATGGGATTTTACCGTCCAAGATGCGTACCTTCTCGAAATTAATGATCTTGGTTTGAATTCTCTTATTTTTAGTTTTGAACTTCAAATCTATTCAAGGTTATGGAGACTCACATTCCATGGAAAGTGAAATTATTCGCCCGGCGTGCATGGTGGAATTTATTAACAACAATAACTAATCTTCAAATTCGAAATCTTATGTTGCCTTATAGAGGTTGTGTCCACTGTTTGTGCCCGCTGGAAGACATATTTCATGTTTCATTTGAGTGTTTTTGGGCTCACTCTGTTTGAGAATGTACATATTTAGTTCATGGTTTACCTTTTTCTAGTGGTGTATGTGTCAATGATTTTTTCGCTTCAATGGCATTAAGTCAAAATGATAACTAGGATATTTTTCTAATGTGTTGTTGGGGGTAGAGGAAAGTTCAATGTAGATCACTTTTTTTTTAAAGATTAAAAGAACCAATCCCCACCTTTTATTTCTTTTGATCTAATGGTGTGATTTAAAATAGTTTTTTAACTACAAATTAATCTAATATAAATCGGAGGGCAAAATGGTCTTTTCACGTATCCCACCTAACTCTCCATCACTTGTCACAAACATACATAGTTCTCCAATTTTTCACACACACATCATCAAACTCTTTCCTTATAATCAAACCCTGACTTTTACCCCAATTTCAACCATCACAATCAAGATCAAAATAAATGATTCAAAAAGTAAAATCATATAATCCACATCTAACTTGTGGAAAACTAGAAGGGGTGGGGGGTTGAATAGCTTACCGATTAAAAACTTTGTTTTGAAACTTATTGAAAGATCAATTGATATTGATCTTAGATATGTAAGTGAATGATAATCAATATGCAAGCAATATATAAAGAGTAGATAAGGAAATAAACAATCAAACCACGACAAGTTGTTTATAGTGGTTCGGTCTACAAGGTCTCTTTTTCCTTGCCCTACTCCACTCCCCGAGTCTCACACTCGAGAGTTTAACTTCACTAGTCTACAAGCTCCTTTCACCTAAGAAACCTTTACACTCGCTATACACACTATTTCCCATACTAAGCTAGATGTCGGGTTCTTTTCAAGGGTACAACCACTCCCACACACAATGTATTTTAAGGACTAAAATACTAACCACTCACACTCACAAGATTATGATGGTTTGGTACAACAATGATGTATGAATCAACACTAGATCATACAACAACAAACAAACAAGACTTCCAACAACTTGTTGAAGCTTGAATATGCCTTGATCTTCTTTGCTACAAAAGAGATCACTATTATGATATGAAACTGAGTTAGAAATGTTAGAGAGAAGAAATGTATGTGAATATGATAGAAAGGGATGAAAAACAACTTGGTTTGGCTTTGCTATTTATAGCCAAATGATCAAGAGCACCACGGACCACGGATCCTCAAAGCGGTTCCTCCAGGTGTTAATTTTAGTTGGCCGGTCTGACAGCAAGATCACCAAAATCTTACCAAATTCAACCATATCTATCCAAGATTGTGTAAGATATGTAGAGTCTAAATCTACACAAAGTATCTAGTGAAATCTTCTAAGGATTTTAGTGATGCACTACATGATGTCATGTGTTGTTTTCTATTTTTAGAAATATGTTTAAAATGTAAATACATATGTAATGTTTTGTTTTAAGAAACTAAAACATTCTTGACCTAAAAATATTAACATACATTATGGTTTAGAGTCATATCAAAAATATGATTAATCAAAATGTAAATGCTTGAGTGATGAAGATAATATTTGAAAAGATTGTTTTAATATCTATTAAACTTGGCAAGCTTTAAGCTTTATAAAAATTAAATTTACTTTTGTCGTTAAAAAAACTTAGGTAAAGATCATAAAATATAAATAACTTTTAATGACGATACTTGTATTAACAATCTCCCCCTTTTTGTTGAGGATAAAACATAATTTTTTTTTATAAAAGATGTAAAGTTTGTACAAGAGTTATAAAAATATTAGTTTTAGTCTTTTAGAACTTGAAAGATAAAGATGATAATGCAAGTATGTCCAATTTAGACATGATGTTGACTTTTCAGAAAGTCAAAGTATGCAGTTGACTTTTTATGAGCTATTCGCTCAATAGTACCAAAGGATGGTAGTGGTGGTGGATGATTTGGCCTAGGAGGCAAGTCCTCCAAGTCTTCCAAAAATGGATTTGGAGATGTAGGTGGTGTAGAGAATAGCTTTAATGGGATGAGTGTTAGAGATTTTGGAGGTGATGGTGACTTTGATGTTTGTATAGGAGCCGGTGGTGGTGAGCTAGTGATAGGAGTCTTTGTTGGTGGTGGAGTAGTGACACTGATAAGTGATTTTGGAGGTGGTGTAGGTGTAGCCAAAGTGAGAGTGGTCTCATCTCTTATGTGAGACGAGATGGTTAAGGGAGAGGACTCGGAAGAGGAGCTTATGTTGACAAAGCAACATGGTCTTACGGTCATTCTAGCGGTTCTCTTGCAAGGCTTGGTTGATGGAGAAGACTTAGTCATTTTAGCTTAAGATTTTGCTAGATAAGATTTGAGAAAGTGTGAGGATGATCATCTTAGAAGCTCTTAATTTATAGGATTGTGAGATTATGGAGAAATGTGTTTGATTTGATGTTAAACCATAGAAGAAATTGTAACATATTGGATTTGACATACACATCAAACCATAACCAAAGTAGGCGTACAAAGAGATGAGTTTTAGAGAGAGAAAGTTAGAGGTTTGGGAACTTTAGTGAGAGAAAGAAAAATCTTATTATGAGCTCCAACTCTCTACCTTGGGAGGTAGAGAGTATTTATACTTACATAAAACGCCACCTGACGGGCTGTGGATCAGGCATACAGTGGGTAAAGACCCGTTCGTCCTCCACGGTGTTACAAAAACCAAATACTACTTAACATTAAATAACTACGACTACGAGCTTTCTAAAGATTACATATACTTGAGGTGACCGACACTTTAACTACTGGATTTTTCCAAATCCTAACAATCTCCCCCTAAGGGAGGTCATCTCAAACACACATTAAATTACATAGACAACAAACAGATATTACATTGAGATTGTTCTTGGATTCTTATTCTGTAGCTCGTAGTCTTTGATTCTTCATTTTTGCATGTTTTGGATAATCTGAGTGGAGGTCTTTAACTGATCCACGTGATACTGAGTTTTGATCCAACTTTGAGATCATCGTAACATTAATCTCGACTCATCCATTGTGGTGTTGGTATTATGTGATGTTGTGACTTTTGGACCGACATGCTCACATTCTGTATCATGATTTATTCTTATCGAGTAGCGAAGCTTTCGTTTATTCATGATATTGGCGCAGCAGCGTAGCAAGCATGGAGTGATAATATCAGAGTCATTGATGCACTAATCATGATTTCTTTAGATATGAATGTGTTGTGTGAGCATTCGGCTATGGATTGACTTCTTCATTCTGATCAGCTACAAACGTCGGGGCGTACCTGTATAAGACAGTTAGCAATAAAGCATACGAAAGTGTCTTTGATCACTTTCGATGAATGGAGGTACACGGCCCACGTTCCCTGATCAGCATAAGTACCGCCTCGTGATCGTATAACTCCGAAGAATTTCCTTGACAGGGTTTCGCAGCTGCTCTAGCTGTTCTCAAACCGGAACGTCTCAAAGAAGACAACATGGAGAGAGTGAACCAGCGAAATGAGATTCATCGATTGATGAAAAGAGATTTGAAAACAATCGTGTATTGCTCAATAGAAATTGTTTTTGCAATACAACGAAGGTTTTAATGAAAATCAATTATCAATCATAAATACCTATTATTTTGAGAAATAGTACACAGTATGTGCTAAAGAAAAGAGTTTTTAAGCACAACGACCGGTTTTTCAAAGGTATCGGTCAATCCATAACCTCGAACGGATTGATTCAAAAGATTGAATCTCCATTGTTTTCTGCCCAGCTTGTCACATGGTTGATCTATTGGATAGATCTCACATGCCACCTACCAGAGCTTGTTTGATGTTGGCTCTAGAAGGCTTTCCATCTTCATTGTGAATATGTATGAATATCACTTAGATGTTCTGGCAATACCACAAGGATAATGCGTAGGACTCATAAGATATAATATCTCTTTCCACATTGTGTGAAAAAGAGAGTCTTCATTGAAAGTGTCCTAATGAGATTTATATGATGATCTCGTGGCTCTAGACTCAATTGTGCATATTTGGTTCCTATTCCGGAGACTAGGGAGAGGGTCTCCTACTTCAATATCAACAATCTCTAAGAGAAAGTCGATAGATTATGTCGGTTCCCCGTGAGAATGAAACAAGTCCCTTTAAGAGGAACTTGAGTGGTTTGGAAAGTTGAAGTGCAGTGCGTCACTGGGTCCATGACGTCTTGTCTTCAATACCGATGTTACCATGGTAACAACCAGTAGTATATGAATTGAACCTTCGCTCTAAGGTTGAAAAATGGAGGGCTATTTCTTTTCACCCTTTTCACATTCAATTCTTTTTCATTCTTCAACCCTTCAATGCTTACCGAGACTTCATAACTAGAACCTTGTTGGGTTTATTCCAAGTAGCTCCACATCACAACCGACTCTTCCCGATATCTCACATTTTCTCCTTTTTCATCAAACCTAAGGACTTCTACACTATCTAGTGGATTGTCCCTGGGTAGATCCCTCCGTTCTGGCGGATCATGGGACCTCAACCTAACCTTATCATCCTTATATCACCATACATAAAGAAAAGTTGGTCGGTCTTTTGGTATTGTTCATCTGCCATTGGAACCAATTGAAAACCATTTGAAAATCAATCAAGATACTTGTGATATAGAATCAAAGCATTTAGTATCTTAATTGTTTTGATATTTTAGAAATACTCCCCCTCAACATATGCATAAATATTTAAAATTTGTTTAGCACATGGAGGCAAGAGATCTTTGAAATCGTTAGATTAAGAATGAAAGGTCCAATCTTTTGATTAACATTTTCTAAAATGATCATCATCACTTCCCAATCAATTTGAGTAGATAAAACATTTTGAGGAAGGATGAGGTTTTCACAAGTTTGCTCCCCTCAATATGTGCCTCGAATTTTGAAAGAGTTTTTGCACATATTAGAGGGAACCTGCACTTAGAGACAATTCACGTTTCAATAATTTGAGGTTTAAAATAGATGCTCCCCCTCAACATGAGCATGAAAAATTTGAAATCGTTTGTCACTTGCGGGGAGGAAAACATGCTAAACACTTATGAAACCATTTAACGAATTACCAGTTTAAATCACAAATTCTCCCCCGATCACAATTATCAAATCATTTGAGATTTGTGATCTCTCATAGATTTAAATTGATTTTGAAAGCTTTAAGGAGAATTGTGACTTGATTATGAAAGCGTTTTAACTGATAATGATTGGATTTTGAGACTTTAAACTCCATTGATTAAACATGCATAATTATCTTTTGAAAACATAATAATAACCAAGGTCTGGAACCAATTGTGTAACATTTTGTAAAACATTTAGAGTAGACCTTACTCATTTAAGTGCAAATTGTTTGAAAAGAACACTTTTTGATTTAATTGAAAAATCATTCTCCCCTTCAATCAATGACGAAAGTCGTTGATTGATGAATTGAGATTTTGACACTTGATAAGTTCATTTGATTTTCAAAAATAGAGTCCGAAGTATTTTCAAAACAATTGAGTTTTCATAAGATTACAAATATTTTTCAAAGGAATCTTTAGAAGGAAAAATATTTGAAATTAAACATTTGTCTTGTTGATGACAAACATTTGTTTTTAGAATCAGAGCATTAGGTTTGAAACATGAGATAAAGCATGGCTCTGTTCTTTCTTTGAAAAGCGGGTTACTGCCTGAAATGACAATAAACCATTGTTTTACTTTCTACAAATTTATTTATTTATTTATTTATTTTTATTTTTATTTTATTTTTTTAACATTCGAACAACATCTAAAGTCCCGTGTCATTCTTTGAATGACAACACAAAGACCGTAGATATTTTCGAATCGAGAGAAAAAAAAACATGACAAAAAGACAATATTTTTTGAGATTTTTCGAGATTTTCAAATTTTTATGGATTTTTGAAAGTTTTATAATTTTCTATTTGCTTTTAGTATGTTTTATAATTTTGTATTTTTCTTTTTGGATAAATATATACAAAATATAGATGAAGGAAAGACCTTTACTCCTCGTCTTCCTCCTTAAGACGTTTGAGTGTTTATGGTTGAAGGCTTTTCAAGCCAAGTCGAGGAAGAATAAACTCAAAACGTTCTCTAGGAAGAGCTTTGGTGAAGATGTCCGCTAACCGGTATTCGACTTCACAAAATAGAGTTCCACCACACCGTTTTCCTACTTGTTCCCGATGAAATGATGTCGGATGTCAATGTGCTTTGCTCTTGAGTGTTGTACGTTGTTGCATGAGAGAGCAATAACACTTTTATTATCACAATACAAAGGGATTTTGTTGAATTCAAAGCCATAGTCCGATAATTGGGATCTCATCCAAAGGATTTGAGCACAACAAGATGACATGGCTATGTATTCACTCGTAGAGGAAATAGAAGTACTCATTTGCTTCTTTGAAGACCAGCTTACAAGCATATCACCCAAAAACTCGAGCACCTCCTCGACGTACTTCGACGTGTATCTTGACATCCCTGCATGATCAACATCTGCATAGGTCGTTAGTGACATACCTGTCCTTCGGGTACCATAGTCCCATATTGATGGTTCCTTGGAGATACCGAAAGACCCGCTTAACCGCTTCAAGGTGCCTTTTAGTAGGCTTATTTATCTAGCACACATGCACACATCGAACAAGATGTTCTGGTCTGCTAGTTGAGGTACATCGGGATCCAATCATACTTCGATATTTCGTTTGATCTACCATGATCCCTGAGTGGTCCTCATCCAGCTTAGTTCGTTCAATCATGGGCGTGTCAACGGTGTCACGTGATACAAATCCAAATTTCTTTAAAATCTCATTTGCATATTTAGATAGATTTATAAAAATGCCTCCGGGACTTTGTGAAATTTGTAATCCCAAGAAAAATGACATTTGTCCCATCATTGACATTTGAAATTTGGAACCCATTTCATTTGAAAAACGATCACATTCATTGGGGTCAGTCGAGGCAAAGATGATATCATCAACATAAATTTAAACGTGAATTAAATGTTTTCCTGACTTCCTGGTGAACAATGTCGGATCAACTGCTCCTTTGCTGAATCCATTGGATAGAAGAAACTTTGACAGCGTATCATACCATGCTCTAGGAGCTTGCTTTAAACCGTAAAGAGCTTTTTCAGCGATAGACATGAGTCGGATGCTCGGATTCACAAAACCCTCTCGGCTGACCGACGTAAACCACTTTTAAATCTCCATTCTGAAAGCGCGGTTTTAACATCCATCCGATACACAACCATATTCTTGCTAGCAGCATTAGCCAAGAAGATTCTGATTGCTTCAATTTGTTACTGATCGAGCAAATGATTCTTCAAAGTCAATACATTCCTCTTGACGATATCCTTTAGCTACTAACCTAGCCTTATTTTTCAACACATCACCATGCTCATCGAGCTTCACTTTGAAGATCCACTTTAGAGCAATGATCATAGCACAATATGGAGCAAGTACTAATTCCCATACATCAAGTCGATCAAACTCATGAATTTCTTCTTGCATGGCATTGAACCAGCAGCCTTCATTCATGGCGGTTTTAATGTCTTTTGGTTCGACCTTAGAGAGTACTGAGTTGAAGAAGCACCATAAGGCATCGGTTGCAAGTTGTTTTCGTGTGGATACTCGACGAGAGGGGTTTCCTATGATGTTGTCCAATGGGTGATCATGTGTCCATTTTCTAAGGTGTTCATGTGTTTGTTGTTGTGGAACTCGACGAGTAGTAGAGTCGATATCTCCTCGATGAAGAAGGTTCTGATGATGATTCAGAGCAAAGATATTTTCAAATGGAGCATCTTCAGGAGTAGCAAAGGGATTAACTTCTTCATCGGCCAGCGAGAAACAATTCCATGATGTACATTTGATGATTGATGATTTGTTGATGAGACAGAGTGATCAGCAGCAGGCGCATCTTGACTTAATGATATTGAGATGAAGGTTCTTTTCACTTCATTCACAGGATAGAGCACCTCGTTGATGGAATTGACATTTCATCAAAGATTCGTTCAAAGTGTTCATCAAACATTGGATCAAACAATTTCTTAAAATCATCTTCAGTTGGAGGTACATATGGAGTTTGTGGAAATGAGTTTGATACAAGGGATGAACCAATGGGACTTTTTTTGAAGTGCGGGTCCGAATCGGATTGTCCAGAGCCATTTGACCGGGTCACCATCGAACGTAATGTGAATTGTTTCCATGATATTTCGGGTTCTCTTGTTGTAGATTCGGTAACCCTTCTTGTTTAGTGCATAACCAACAAAAACTCCAATATCTGCCTTTGCTCTTAGTTTACCTGAATCTTGACCATCATTAGTTGGATAACATAGTGCACCAAACACACGAAGGAATGAGAGATTAGGTTTTCTATTGTGGACAAGTTCATATGGAGTTTTTCCATGAGCAGTGTGAATTAGGGACCGATTTTGAGTGTAGCATGCAGTGGCAATGGCTTCAGCCCATAGAAACGTTGGAACCTTTGAGTAAATCAGCATTGTTCTTGCGGCTTCCACAAGAGTTCGATTTCGTCTTTCAACTACACCGTTCTGTTGAGGAGTTCGTGGAACACTTCTTTGATGACTGATTCCAACACTTTCATAAAACTCACTAAGGTGTTTATTAACAAACTCGCCCATTGTCCGCTCGTTCGGATGATTCTCGGACAGCTTTTGTTAAGTCAAACTTGTACCTGTTTGATAAGTTTAATGATGATATCCGGAGTTTCATCCTTTGTCCTTAGGAACTTAACCCAAGTGAATCGAGAGTAATCATCAACCACAACTAACACGTATTTCTTCCCAAAGATAGTCTGCACTCTCATGGGTCCACATAAGTCCATGTGAATTGTATGAAGAACTTCTCTGTAATGAGAGTTTGTAGGTTTATGTTTGTGGGCATACTTCTTTCTTTTTCCCAATTGGCATGTTGAACAAAGATGATCCTTTTCATACTTTAGTCTAGGTAACCCTATAACTAAGTCCTTTCTGGAGAGATCATTGATGGTTCCGAAGTTCAAGTGATTGAGACAACGATGCCATAACCAAGACTTGGGTTTTGAAGCCTTTGACAACAAACAAATTGGAGAGGACTTCATCATATCTTCGATAGAGATGGTGTATAGATTTGAACCACGTGTTCCTCTTAAAAGTTCCTTACCATTCTCTAACGAAACAGTATGTTTTTGTAGGCCACTTCTAGATCGTAATCACGAATTGTCCACAGAGAATAAGTTATAAACCAAGACCTTCAACATAATATACCCTCGGAGATAACACTATCACCGACAACATAATCTCCATAACCCATAATAGCACCTAAATGATCGCTCCCCGATCTAACAATCCCGATGAATTTGCTCACGAAGTTCATGAGCCGCGACCGGTCTCCAGTCATATGCTTGGAACGACCTGAATCCAAGTACCACGAATGATTTGAACGATCCTGCAGGTTGAACACACATACAAGAATGGATAATCTGGATAATTGGGATCCCCATGCAAGAATGGGTTCCACTTGGTTAGTAAACATGATTGGAACACCAACATCTAAATAGAAACATCCATATCGAAATAGAAGCAATGGAATCATTATGAATAGATGCAAAGACTAGTGTCCAGATTTGACATATTCAAAGTATGTTCACTTCTTAAGGGAATACTTCTACCAGTAGGCATCCATTTTCTAGTGGGCATTGTCTGATTAATCTTATGGCCAACAGGTATCCATTGATAATGTTGGGAATTCTGCAAAGTAGGAATTCTACTGAAAATAACGCTGAAGGAATCACTAAGTACATGGATTCTCATTGTAGGAATCTCTAGTACATGGATTCTCACTAAGAAGGAATTCTGAAAGTTATATTATAGTATAGTTGGTTTCTACGGATATAGATATTCCGTATATTTAATAGTTTGTTAGAATATGCATGAGCTATTTTAGGTAGTGATATGCATTTATTTTATATTACTGTTTATTTAGGGTTCCTTGTGTATAAAAGGAACTTATAGATTTTGTATTAGAGCACACTGGAGAAAAACATTCCAGGAAAACACCTTTAGAGAGAGTGAAAAAGATCCATAGAGGATCATTGTTTCTTGAGAAAAACCTTGTTGGTAACTTTGATTGTGTCAATTATTATTCCACTGTGCATTCAATCATTGTTATTATTATACCCTAGTTGAGTCCGGATCTTGGATTCTACAATTGGTTTCAGAATTCCTACTTTGCAGAATTCCCAACAATCCTCCCCTAAACTGGAATTTGACTAGGTTAAATTCCAGTTTCTTGATAGATCTTTAACACTCCAAAACTAGAGGATTGTACTCAAACATCAGCAGCAAAGAACCAAAACAATTACATCTCTATGATGACAAACTTTGAAACTCCAGATCTTTGCAGCAACAAATGACATAATGTACATCAAAACATATTAGTTTTATACTATTCTCATCACATCCAGTGTGTTAACTCCCTCGTGAGGTGAATCATTGAAAATAATGGATTTGATGTCTCTTTACCAATAGCCATCACTACTGGAGTAGCCAAATGTTTAAATTCGAAAACTATGGTACACTGATAACCATCTGATTTAGTAGCAAACCAACAACCATATAACGGATTTGAAATGTCTTTAGTCAGCCTTTGTCAGACTAGCCAATCCTTTGGGCACCCAATAGGGCAGCAACCATGGTGAATTGATGACCATACAACTCTCAACAATTAAGCATGGGTGAGATGCAGACCCTATGAATTTGAGCAAACCATTACAGCTATCAACGGAATTGAGATGTCTTTACCAAAAACCGTTTGCTTTTGGACTAGCCAACTCTTTGATGGAAAGCCGTCATCATCATGGTGAGTTGATTACCATTTATGGATTTCCGCAGCCTTTACCACAAGCCATAATCCTGTGGGCTAGTCAACTCTTGTGTCAGAAAGACATGGTGAGATGAAAACCATTAGTTGTGTGGTAATTAACCAACACCAAAACCGTCAAGCAGCAGCAGAAACCAAAGACAGTTGTAGTGTCAGCAGAAACACTAAGCCTCCCCTTAGGCTTATGAGGATCCAACAGCTGCAAAAATGGTTAGAATACAAAAATACAACAACAAGCCTCCCCTTAAGCTTAAGCCTCCCTCAATCAATGCACCTGACAAAGACTATTTTCTTGGGTATTCCCGTGAATAAACCTTTCCTTTGAGTTTTCCAAGAATAACCTTTTGAGGGCTTAAAAGAGTTGCCCTTAACTCCACCATGTGCCATATTCATATGAGATACATAAGGTGTATATGACTGAAAATAAGAACTAGTATGTCTATATGGCATAAGTCTAGCATTACACTGCTCCACTTAACCAGTGTAACTCGGTGAAGAATATCCTCCACCAGAGGGAACGGGAAAGGCCTATTAAGCCTTTCGTGGAACAGATGCATACACCTTGGCTTACAGAGGAACCTGGTTTACCCCTCTCACATGTGCGGCTTTGGGAACAAATGGAGGAATACTAGCAACATTAGTCCATGTGGGTGTAAAGGTCTGTTGGCCATGGGAAACACCCATCCTTTTCTCATGATAATCACAGTCTTTAATAAGATGGAGTTTACTACCACACACAAAACAAGATTTCTTCTTAAAAGACTTATTCTTAACACAACTTTGTTTAATACATTTAAACTTATCTGAAACGGGTAACTAGAAGCAAAATTGTGTTTAACAGAATAAGAAACTGGCTTTGTTTTGGGCTCATCATCAGCTACTTTGGACTTGGGTGTGTGCCTAGGTGAGTCAGACTTTTCACTTGAATCACATGAGGCATAGTCAGTGGACTTTAGGTCTGACGCCTTGTCACTTTCAGAACAAGAGACAAAGTCATTAGTTTTGCTAGTAAGGTCTGGCAAGTCACTTGACTTTTTTCCATATAAATGATGTGATCCATCAAAGTCAACAGTAATGGAAAGGTCAACAGGCATAGGTATTCCTCTAATAGATCCACGTACAGCATGTAGGTCACCTTCTTTGACATAATTAGCTAAGCCTGCTGGTGTTATTTTATGCCCATCATGTCTAGCTTTTAATCCTAGATATTTTTTAAAACCTAAGCCTATTGGAGAGTTCTCAGATTGACCACTATAAATTTCTCTGGCTAGATTGTCACCTGATATTAACCATTGTTTATGTCTAGCTATTTCATCATCTAGTTTGACTTTAAGCTCTTGATTTTCAGAAATTACAGTAGCCTTTTCTTTCTCAGTCCTTTTTAAGTCATTTCTAGTACATTCTAGATCACATTCTAACACCCTAGTCTTCTCATCATAAGCTATTTGATTCTTCTAAAACCAAACCTTTTGTCTTTCTAATGTTTTTAAAGCCTGTTTATAAGCTTCAGCTTCAATATAACATTCATTATATTTAGGTTTCAAAATATCATAGGCTTCCTTAAGTTCATTATAACGTTCACTACAACCAAACACACAATTATGTACCTGAGAGATGCCCATGAATGCAAATTGTGGACTGGAAAATTCTTCAGCATCACCTTTAGTGTAAGCTTCCTTGCGCATCTCCTTGAACTCAGCCTTTCCACCATACCTTTCTTTGAGTGCATTCCATATACGACTTGCATCATCCATATAACAAAAATCTGCTACATGATCAGCAGGAATAAATTTAAGCAAGGTAGTTCTGGCTTTTGACTCTCTTTGTACAACAATGTGTTCATCTGCAGTCGTTGGAGGATGAATAAAGAGTTTTCCATCTTGATCACATCGGTCAAATTCTTTTCAAGTGCCATTTTGGATCACCTTCCAGATATTCATATCATTATTCATGATCCAGTGTTCCCATTTTCTTAGCCAGACCTCGTACTCATCATTCATCAAATAAGGAAACACACCATCATCCCTATTATTATCAAATTCTGCCATTTTATGTGATAACAAGCAAAAAATATGACCACCAGATTCAAGCAAATACTAACTCACGAGTCAATTAAAAGATATCACTGATCAGTCACAAATAAGACTTAATGTGGGACCAATCAATTCCTAAGTCCTCAGCAGCAACCCCACGTGATGCGTTAATCAGTAGGAATAAATGTTGTGATCAATAGAAACAAAAATCAATCACTTCGAGTATCACGTGAGACAACAAAACGAGCCCCACTTAATTCAGTGACCAATCAAACACTCAAGACTATTGTTACAACCATGTACTGCGTAACACCTAAACACATTCATTAACATTGACCAAATTGAATTCGAGTCCCATGTCAGATCATGAACCAATCAAACACACAAGTACTTGAATTTTTTAATCCCCTCGTGACCCACTTACATGAATTCAAATAATCATGATGTATACCCGTGACCTCTTCAGCAGAAATGAGTCTTTAATATTGAAACACGTGACCCAATAATCAATCAAAACTAATTTGCAACCATGGGTCCCTCGTCAATATCTAAACACACACACGAGCCAATCACGTGTACAAGACTTAGATCAAATTCAGCAGCAACACTTATGGACCAAAAATTCGAGCCCCACTCAAAATATGCTTCGAAGCTGCTTCTGTCAATAACGATAAAAACCCCTGTAAATCTGCTTTTTCCCTGTCGCCTCTTTATTTTCAGAACTGCTGCTATACACTGATTAATTGAGGTATAAACCCTAATAATAGGAAAACCTTATAAATCCTAGATCGAGAGCCACCCGCTCTGATACCAATTGTAGAATCCAAGATCCGGACTCAACTAGGGTATAATAATAACAATGATTGAATGCACAGTGGAATAATAATTGACACAATCAAAGTTACCAACAAGGTTTTTCTCAAGAAACAATGATCCTCTATGGATCTTTTTCACTCTCTCTAAAGGTGTTTCCCTGGAATGTTTTTCTCCAGAGTTATCTAATACAAAATCTATCAGTTCCTTTTATACACAAGGAACCCTAAATGAACAATAATATAAAATAAATGCATATCACTACCTAAAATAGCTCATGCATATCCTAACAAACTAATAAATATACGGAATATCTATATTCGTAGAAACCAAATATACTATAATATAACTTCAGCAGAATTCCTTCTTCAGCAGAATCCATGTACTTCATGCCATTCCAAACAGTAAAATCCATGTACTTATCACAGATTCCTTGGCGTTATTTTAAACAGTGAATTCCTACTTTGCAGAATTCCCAACAGATAACCTATCTTACTAAATGTTCTTCCTGTGGGTTTCCACTGTTTTCTAACTTTCTTTCATTTTTGCCTTCTAGCCTTCTTAGCTTGATTTTTTTCATTAATAATTTCAAATGGCATTTGACACATTAGACAAATCATTCATACCACATTCATTAGTATTGAAACCACGCAATCATCATTACATGTTTTTGCCAAAGTAGTAGAATTCGCATTCATTCTACGCTTAAAGCTAACACTAGAATCAACACGATTCTTTTTATTCAAATTCTCCCTACGGTGATCTTCTACTTTCTTCCAATGCACATTCTTAGCTTCTAGGGTCCTATCATTCCTTTATTGTCTTGAGACTTTGACCTGCTCGCTTTAATGTCACTGATTACTCCTGTAGAGGGAATGGTTTCATTAGTTGGTTTTGCTACTTTTTGCCTTTCTTGTTTTGATGTGCTGGGATGTGAACTATTTGAAGGCGTACTGAAGTTCACTTTCTTAACACTAGAGGTGCTGGGATCTGAACTGCTTGAAGGCATACTAAGGTTCATATTCATAACATTTGGCTTTGAATGAGTTGCATACTTGGCACTAGGCATGGAACAAGGTATCAAGGGATTGACTTGTTCACCTAAGGTTTTAGGGCATATTGTAATTAGGCAATCTAGAAGTTCTTGAGATCGTTTGGCATATAAGCATGCATGGCCAATTGCATTATCATGTGGTTTCTCTAACTTATCCTCTTCTACAATCTCACGAAGACATTCTAGGCTGTCCTTAAGGTATAAGAAATATGTTTGAATAGCAAGTTTGTTATTCCTAAGATGAGGAGGAACATATTTCACAAACAAAGCATATTTATTACAGACATGCACCTTTGAAGCACCATTCTCTCCATTGGTCATTGGCATTTTCCCTTTTACCTGACTCTTCAGATTCTCAATCTCTTTTTGCAACGAAGTTATTTTTTCATTATTTTTGTTACGAGTGACTTTTATTGACTCAAATAACTCATTGAAATGACGTTTAACCTTTTCATTTTCTTCTAGAAAACTCTCATTTTCCTTTTGTAAAATATTAACCAAATTTTGAAGATGAAAATTTTGAGAATTCCAAGAATCTAAAGGAGGAGGCATTTGGGAGCCAGTCACATTGTTCTTTTCACCCTTTAACTGAGAAATTTGGGCTTTCAACTTTCTGATCGTGTTACAGTGAGCTTGAATCTGTTCATCACGTTTGTTTATTTCAAAAACTGCATCAAACTCTGGAACATCCGTGGATATCTTGATGTTTGAGGTTTTAACATTTTCTTTGAGATGTTGATATTTAAGTTGTAAATCAAAATGTTCAACTTCTAGTTTAGAAAAATGTTTTACCAAAGTATCGTGATCATCCTGTTCAATTTTCTCACTTAGTTTAGAGTTTTTGATTTCACGCTCAATGACACGATCATGGGAGACTTTTAAAGCAACAGATAGTTCATGAAATTGAGAAGCATTAATGGAGCAATTCGTAGCTGTGTAAAACACATCTTGAGCAATACATTCAGAAATAAGATTCTCATTCAAGGTATGCAAGTTTTTCCTCTCAATCTCATTATATTTTAATGCTCGCTCATAGTCACTAACCTCAACTATCATTGCATCAAATTCCTTTTCCATTCATTTAATTTCTGAATCTATCCCCTCTTTAAGACTCTCAAAATGATCTTTTAGTTGTTTAAAGAAAGGCATGACCTTAGTTAAATAGCATTCTTTTGTTTGTTCAAAACCCCTTTCCCCTTCAGTTATCCCAGTGGGTGTCATCCTTTTCTTACAAGTCTTCTCAAAATCGACAAATAGTTGAAAAATAACATATTGACTGATTAAGGTCTTGCTTTTAGTGGCAATAGTTCTAGGAACTAAATGCATTGGTGTATTTGGAGGATACACAGTCGCTGCAGGCATTTTCCTAAGGGGAGGGTTTGTTTCAACAAGATTTTCAGCTTTTAGCTTATCTAAGTCCCTTTTCCCTAGAAAACTTGTTCAGAGTGTTAACAACGTTTGAGGTTTAAATTTATTTAAGGAGATCCAGTTTTCCTTCTTGTAATCATGGGGTTTGATCGTGATGTTATTCTTTTGCATTCGGATCTTCTAGCTTCTTATTCATTTTCACCCTAGATGCATCATCTAATTATCTATCTTCCTCAGTGTGCACTCACGCAACTAGGTTTCTGTCTACGTTTAAGAATCTCATTGCCATCATAGATTACATTTTGAGCTGCTTTTGCAATCTTACCATACTCAGGGTTGGGTTTATCTATAATGGGAACACTATGCTTATCGCTTAAAACTCTATGCTTAGTGACCATGTAAGCAGTCTGAATGGTATTCCCTTGTACGTACAACTTATTTTCAAGTTTGTTCTTCAAAGTTTTTAGATTAGAAAAATCATTCAAAAGTTTTGATTCCTTTGCATGAAATTCCTGCTTAAGCACTTTAACATTTTCTTGAAGTTCTTGTTTTTGCTTAGCAGTTTTTTAGAGATTTTCTTGTAAGGAGTTTAACTCTTGTTTTAACACTTCTTCTCTAAAATTACTTTTTCTAATAATTGTACGCATTTGGTTATCCAACTCCTGCTCACGAGTAGTTAACTCAAACTTAGCACATTGTTCATAAATGGCAACTCGTTCTTTATAGGCATTAAGTTCAGGGATAACAGAATCATCAGGTGCACATGCAGTGTATTCATAAAAAACATAGTCATCGTTGATGCGAAGATGCATCACTAGGTACGACCTCACTTTCACTTTGTTTCACATATTGATCATATGGGACAACATTGATATTACCCATATTTTCATTATTTGACTCAATAGTTTCAGTTGATTGTACTTTGTCATGCATCTTTTGCACATCGGCATCATCGTATAGTTTTAATACCTCAGAAATGATTTTATCTTTGGATGGACCAACTAGTGGTGATGAAGAGACTTTAGGAGAGACCATTGGAGAAATGCTAGCCATGAAAATGGTTTGTGCAGTAGGTTCATCATCAACATCCGAGTCGTATGCATCACAATCAGCTACTTGAAAGGCATTCTGATGATTATGGCCTATCTCTTGAATTGGCTGCTCATCCACATCCGCATCATATGTCTTAGCATTTCCCTCAGCAAGAAACAACAACTCCTCTTCATCCAAAGCTGCACCATTATTCTGAGCTTGCACAAGCAACATCTTATCCCTGAAGTACTCTGCATTCTGAGGGCGTTTTGGCGATGTGCAGTTCCTTGCAATGTGACCCTCACCTCCATAGTTGTAACATTTGATTGGCTTTGCTTGACCCTGATTTCCATTCCTTCCCCTATTCTGATTTGCCACATATCCTTTACCGACTCCACTTCTTCCTTGTTCGTACTGCCTTTCTTGAACTGGCTGCACCATAACTTTCCCATCTCTGATAGTGGATTGATTGTGTGGATTGGATGCAGCTCTGAGATTGTTGTTGGTGTGTGGAAGAGAGTTCATATTTTGACTAATCAGGAGAGCTAGTTGATTAATGAAGTTTCCCACGTGTGCATCAGCATCGGCTTGTTTGAACATAGGATCGGGAATAAGTTTGTGATTACCATTACCCATGGGTATAACTTGAGATGCTTTGGTGGTAATTCCAATGTTTGAGTAGAATGCAGTTGAATCAATTAATGAGCTTGTCTCTCTCTCCCAGGTTGGTTTTGAACGATCTATAATCCTTTTTTCAAACATAGCATGTCTCATTCTAGAAGAAGAAAGGCATAGAGTTGCTCATAGTTTGTATTCTTTAGTCCTTGGTTAGCTTCACAGAGGTGACAAACTTATGCCATTCGGGATTCATGTTGTTCACAAACTTTGAGTTCAACTGAATGTTTGGCATAGTCATTCCGATGTTCCTCATGTCATTAACAAGCTTGTGGAATCTCACGTAATACTCATAGACACTCTCATCTGGTTTCATCTTGAAGTGCTCAAATTCATCATAGAGTTGTGATTCTCTGTCTTCCATAGTTAATTCAGAACCAGACAGAAGCATCTTGACATTATCCCACACTGCCTTGGCTTCCGTGTTGTGATTGATAAGCTTGTAGATATCTTTTGGAAGACCTTGAAGTATGATGTTAGAAGCCCCGATATCAGCATCGAATCTCTTTTTCTCCTTATCATTGAGCTCATCATATGTCTTTGGTCTGTCTATCCCATAGATCATTGTTCCATCTGCAGCTGTATCAATTAAGTCTCTTGTAGTCTCAATCAGATAAGGTCCTTCATCAATTGATTTGAGAATGTTGACCCCATTTTCCTTTCCAAGACAGTACAATCTAGTTCTTTGAGCCCAAGAGTCGTAGTCATTCGTCAAGCATGGGTGGATGGGTATCTGAACAACGGCTTGAACATCCTCTAAAGTGGAGATGATTGTAGGTACGTTGGTAGACATGTTTAAAGATTACACGGGATTTTATAACTCTATGATTAAACCAGGAAATAGATTCTTTCACGGGATTTTACTAAATTAAGAGAAAACCGTATTACAAACAAAAGTTAACCAAGTCGCTAAGATTCCTTGAATCAAGTCGCTAAAAACCAAGTTGCTAGGACAAGTCGCTAAGTTCCAAATCGCTATGAATTTTGACAGCAAGTCGCTATGCACCAAGTCGCTAAGAAATCAAGTCGCTAAATAGCACTCGCTACTGGTCCAAATCGCTAACACCAAGTCGCTAAGAAACTTAAGAACAAGTCGCTATCAAAATTGAAAGCAAGTCGCTACCTTACCAAATCGCTACCCGTAGTGGAGAATCCACCAACAGTACTTTTTGTCGGTTTGTCTCTAAAGGCAAATCGCTAAGCACCAAGTCGCTACCACAATACACTACAACTCGCTACAGACTTACAAAGCAAGTCGCTACCAAGAAAATAACATCGTGACTCAAGTCGCTAGCATGAAAAACTTTCAAAACACACTTTTCAATCCAAAAACAACCCAACCACGATGATTCAAGCCTTCCAAATCAAAACCTAAACACTTGTGATGATCCTAAACACAAAAGTACAATCAAAATCCAAACTTTAACACTAGAAATCAACCAAATGATGCAAAAACCACTAAACTTTCTCAAACACAAAAACCACCTAAAAACCACTAGAAATCCAAAGATATGTAAGAGATGATCTAACCATGGCTCTTGATACCGTTTGTAACATATTGGATTTGACATACACATCAAACCATAACCAAAGTAGGCGTACAAAGAGATGAGTTTTAGAGAGAGAAAGTTAGAGGTTTGGGAACTTTAGTGAGAGAAAGAAAAATCTTATTATGAGCTCCAACTCTCTACCTTGGGAGGTAGAGATTATTTATAGTACTTACATAAAACGCCACCTGACGGGCTGTGGATCAGGCATACAGTGGGTAAAGACCCGTCCGTCCTCCACGGTGTTACAAAAACCAAATACTACTTAACATTAAATAACTACGACTACGAGCTTTCTAACGATTACATATACTTGAGGTGACCGACACTTTAACTACTGGATTTTTCCAAATCCTAACAGAAATGAGGTTCCTAATGATTTTGAAGTGGGTTTAATGCTAGTCATATCACCCAAGTCAATCTATACAAGAAGGATGGAGTGAAGTGACAAAGATTTGCAATAAATGTGTTCTAATGATTATGGGATCTTTAGAATCAGATCACCCACGGATTGCAAGGAACCAAATTTTTGGTTCCTTCCTTTATGGAAAAAGGTTACTTGGGTGAATTTTTGAAATTTTTGAATTTTGGTGGGAAATGGATATCCTATATGCCTAAGTGTGTTAAACTATTTCTAATATGGGTAAAAACTAGTTAAGACTATCCTAGAAGTAATGTATGGTAATTTGGAATGTTGAAATAAGCGAAATTTAGAAAATTACCTGTAGGATCCACGGCGCCATTTATTTACACAGGCGGAACCCTTAAATAGGTGCCACCTGGTCCGCCTGTATAGGTATGGCGGTACCAAAATCCATAACAGACGGAACCAAATAAATGGTGTCGTCTAGTCCGTGGAGACCAGAACTCTTCACATACCCCTTTTTTAAGTATCGGGGACTTTTTCAAAACCTGGAATTTTGCTTAAAACATATGACATTAATTATTTCTAGTTAGGAAAAGTCGATAACACATATATAAACATAGTGGAGCATAGACTTTGACCAAGGGCTAACGATTTTCACATAAAAGTGAAAATGGGTAAAACTTGATAACACACTTGTGTTATCCCCCTGCATAAACTGGTTAGCATACAATATTGTTTTAAGTTATTTTATCATCCTACAAAGTAAATTGTATCATACACCATAGTTATTGTCTTGTTCCAAACACTCCTTTAAATAAACCTCACTTATCCAACTTCTTGTAGATCTTTGTCATCATCCTACCAAGGCACCTGAACATCCCCTTGGTTTGCTTGAACTCCGCCGATTCATTCTCAATCTCGGGGAGAGATGCATAGTACTCTTGAGGTGGAAGATGAGAATTTAGGAGACCGTCTTCGGAGCTATTTGATGATGATGATGAAGGAGTTGGAGGTTTTGCCCTTTTGCCTTTAGTCTTAGCCACTCGCTCGTCACTCAAGGGCACAAATATGTGAGGGATGAGAGCATAGTCTAGCTTAAACCATTTTGGGCTTGGTAGAATGGGTGCAAATGCTTTATAGAGACGGGTGAGGAGCATCCCGTAAGGAAGAGCGACCGATCCTTGAGTTGGAATATCTACCATTCTCATAGCAATATAGTAGGCTAGATTGAATGGTTGATGAGTGGACAAGTTGTATAGCATGTAACAAAGGCAAGCATTGATATGGTCTCTATTTCCTATAGTGCAAATGACATTTGCTCTAAGGAGTTCCTCCCACTTCTTAAATTCGGGTTTAAGCTCATTGAGCTCCATGCCATATGGATCTCGGTTTACTTCCTTTCCCTTTCGGGTGACACGGGTTGGAGCAGCCCTTTCGTTAAAAAGGTTCTCACGGATGACATCCTTATCCGCCAAAGGAGTTTGGTAGGGAAGAGAGCGGTCATTGATTGCATCAAGGATAGTGAGTGACCACTTATCCGAGTAGACACATGTACCACGGTTAGGAATTCCTAGCACTTGAGCAAATTAGTTTAGGGATATGGAGTAGTCAGTTTGATTGATCCTAAACTTAAGAGCCATTTCATCGTCCTCATCAGTGAAAGAAGTAACACTAGCATAGAATTCCAAAACAAACCTAGGAAAAATGGGTTCATCGATGTCAAGGAGACAATCAAATTTAATGGTGGCAAGCTCTTGACGGAGATTAGTTTCGTCGACAAAGGAGGAGTGAATGGTCCTACCCTCATGGAAGTACCTTTGCTCCAGACTCTTAAAGATTTCGACTTGTTCTTTGGAGAGGCCCTTGGTTTTGTGGTGTTTAGGGATGTAGCTAAGAGTATCCTTGTGATCATAGAATTTTGCGGCTACCATGGTTGTTCCTATGAGCAAGAGTTTATATGTTAAAAAAAAACAAACTTAGCGTTTTTGGTTCTAGTGTGTGCCTATATGAAAACGATTTGGAGTTGCGGTTATCTCGACTCATTTTATGCATAAAATGGTTTTTAGTGGGGGTGTTTGGCAAAAGGCATGAGATAACCCAAACGCTCCTAATTCAATGTGGCTTCTTTTGAATATACCTGGGAATACATATTAGTTATGCATTACCTTTAGTATTCAAGAGCATTATGCAAGTGATGAAAATTTACGTTTCTATTTGTATTAACAATGAAAAATTGTTTTCCTACAAGTGAGAAGCTTTTCAAATTTTTTGACATGGGGTGTTTGTTTATTTAGAATAAGGCCTTATAGTCATTATCTTTTAATTAGTGGGAAACATGATTTGTTTATGTAATGTGACAATGTAGTACCTAATTTCAATGACTAGTTATGCAATTTGCCAATTGAATCCATGTTTTGTACAAGAATATACATAATCCCCATGTAATGATTTTGTGCACAAATTAGAATCCTAGACTCAGAATTAAGAGAAGTAATGTAGTTAAGATACTTACAATGATGTTATCTTCAGTGATTAGTGAGTGAGAAAGTGTCAACAATGAGTTAGGTGTGTTGTTGAAACGTTTTGGTAAAGTGGGTTGTGAGGAAGAAGATGTTTTGTAAGTGGTATTTTTGCTACTGTTGTCACCACGGACCATACGGCACCAAAATATTGGTTCCGTCTTTGTTGTCGTTTGGTGTCGTGGGAACAGTAGCAGACTTAAACTAATTTGTTTTGTTTTGTTTGTTCTAAGGTTTAGACTATGTTTTAACTACATGTTTGGTTCCATTAGCCCCAAACCAAGTCTAAGAAGATTAAATGGTTCTCGTTTGAGAGGCTTAGTTAGGATGTCGGCAATGTTGTCTTCGGAGGATAATTTCTCAATTGAGATGTTTCCTTTTTGAACATTATCGCGAAGAAAGTGATGGCGGATTTCAATATGCTTTGTACGAGCATGTTGGACGGGATTTTTGCTGAGATCAATAGCTCCTTTGTTGTCGCAAAGTATAACGATATCGTTGAGATGAATTCCGTAATCCACGAGATCTTGCTTCATCCAAAGAGCTTGTTGACATGCTTTTTGAGAGGCGTATTCGGCTTGAGTAGTTGAGATAGCTAGAGCTGTTTGCTTCTTTGCAAACCATGAGGTGAGACAATGTCTAACAAAAGTACAAATACCACTAGTACTTTTTCTATCGACATAGTCACCGGCATGGTCTGAGTCGGAATACACTATAGTTTCTACACCCGTTCCTTTGGGATACCATAATCCTAAACATGTCGTTCCCTTAATGTATCTAAATATCCTTTTTAAGGCTTCTAAGTGTGATGCCTTGGGATTTTCTTGAAAGCGAGCACATAGACAAACGCTAAACATAATGTCGGGTCTACTAGCCGTGAGATAGAGTAGGCTACCGATCATTCCTCTATATTTAGTGTTATCTACTAATTCACCTTCCTCATCCTTGGTGAGTTTAGTGTCTGAAGACATGGGTGTCTTAGTTGGTTTTGAATCTTCAAGACCAAATTTCTTAAGCATATCTTTTATGTATTTAGATTGGTTAAAGAATATGCCATCTTCTAGTTGTTTAATTTGAAGTCCTAGAAAGAAGTTTAACTCACCCATCATACTCATCTCAAACTCATCGCGCATGATTTTAGAAAAATCATCACATAGCTCTTGACAAGTTGATCCGAATATGATGTCGTCAACGTATATTTGAACTATGATAATGTGTGATTCCTTTTTCTTGGTAAAAAGAGTAATATTTACTAATCTCATGGTATATTTGTTTTCAACTAGAAAAGTCTTAATTCGATCGTACCAAGCTTTTGGTGCTTGCTTAAGTCCATATAATTCTTTCTTGAGTTTGAAGACATGATGTGGTTTCTCACAGTCGGTAAAACCGGGAGGTTGAGCAACATATACTTCTTCGTTAATAAACCCATTAAGAAAAGCACTCTTAACATCCATTTAAAATAATTTAAAATCGTAAGCACACACATATGCAAGTAAGATTCTAATAGACTCGAGCCTAGCTACCGGTGCATAAGTTTCATCATAATCAATCCCCTCTTGTTGATTATAACCTTGTGCGACAAGCCTAGCTTTGTTTCTAGACACTACACCATTTTCGTCCATTTTATTTCGAAAAACCCATTTCGTTCCAATTATAGTTTGATCTTTAGGTTTTGGAACTAACTTCCAAACATCATTTCTAACAAATTGGTTTAACTCTTCTTGCATAGCAATAACCCAAGATTCATCTTTGATTGCTTCGTTTGTGTTTTTTGGTTCAATGGTTGATACAAAGCAAAAGTCTTACTTTGATTTTGGGCTTGTGATCTTAACGTTCTTTGATTTAGTTTTCCTGTGACTTTTTCTAAAGGATGACTTTTGGATTCTTTGATGTTTATAATTTCATTATTTAATAGTTCATCTTCCTTGTCATTTACAATTATTTCTTGACTTTCTACAAGTTGACTTTCAACTAATTCATCATCTACCAAAGGTGATGTCTTAGAGGGAGGTGGACTTTCGTCGAATGTTATGTTCAACGATTCCTCGACTCTCATTTTTTCTTTGTTTAAGACAATATAAGCTTTACTAGTTTGTGAGTAACCAAGAAATACACTTTCATAAGACTTTGGGTCAAACTTGGTGAGATAGTCTTTAGTATTAAGAATGAAACATTTTCATCCAAACACTCTAAAATATCCTAAAGTTGGCTTTTTGCCTTTATATAATTCATACGGTGTTTTGTTTAGGAAAGGACGTATTAAGACTCTATTTAAAATATATGTAGAAGTGTCAACGGCGTTACACAAAAACTTTTGAGGAATGTTTTGTTCATTAAGCATTGTTCTACTAATTTCTTGAATGGTTCTATTTTTACGTTCTACAACTCCGTTAGATTGAGGTGTTCGAGGAGCCGAGAAGTTGTGTGTTATACCATTTGCATCACAAAAGTTTCCAAATTGTGTTTCATTGTCAAATTCACAACCATGATCCGTTCGGATTGACACAATGTTAACACCTAGTTGATTTTGAATTTTCTTGCTAAGAATTTCAAATTTATCAAAAGCTTCATTTTTTGTTTTCAAAAATAACGTCCAAGTAAACCTTGAGTAATCATCTACTATGACCAAAGTGTATAAGTTGCCTCCATAGCTTCTTATAGCGGATGGACCAAACAAGTCCATATGCAAAAGTTCTAGACACTTAGATGTGGACACCATGTTTCTAGCCTTATGGCTACTATGAGTTTGTTTACCAATTTTGCAAGCGTCGCAAAATGTTGGTCATATTTAAGTTTTGGTAAATTCCTAACTAGCTCTTTTGAAGATAGGTTTTGGATAAGTCTCATATTAGCGTGACCTAATCGTTTATGCCAAAGAGTTGAGTTATCATCTAAGGTTGTTAGACAAAGTTTGTCACTAGATGTTTTATCTATTTTCATGACGTATATGTTATTTTTCCTAACTCCTTTAGCTATGGTGATACCATCTTTTAGTATTTTACTACCATTTTCTTCAAATAGTACTTTATACTTTTTATCACATAATTGGCTAATACTAAGTAGATTAAATCCTAACCTATCGACATGAGCAACATTTTCAATAGTTAGGGAGTTATGAGCGATCGTACCTTTGCCAATGATTTTGCTTTTGAGATTGCTACCAAAAGTGACATTACCTCCATCATACTCTTGATATGTTGAGAAGAGGCTTTTGTTGCCTGTCATGTTTCGTGAGCATCCACTATCTTTTATCCATTCATCAGGTTCCAATCCAACTATCAAGAATACCTAAGACACAAATAACTCAAGCGTTTGGTCCCTAATATCTCATGGGTCCGTTTGGGTTAAACATACCATTTACTTGGTTCATATATGGAAATGATGGGTAAGGGTTCCATGGCATGTAATCTGGAGTTTGATAAGGTCTAGGGAAGTTTTGATTCCAACCAATATGTTGATAGTTGGGTTGTATGTTGTGGTTTACTTTTAGGAAAGGGGCGTTTGGCAATAGGTGTTTTATACCGTTTTTGAATAGTTTTAGATCTAAATTCATTTCTAGCAAGTCCTACTCCTGATGTAACAGCAGGTTTTAGTTTAACATTATCCTTGGTTTTCTTTGTTACTTTGACAAATTCACTACGGTCCGTATTACAAACATTATGTCCTGCTGCAGTCCCACGGCACCAAACTTTACAACTGACGGAACCCTATTTTTGGGTCCGTCTGGTCCGTGCTGTACTGCAGCAGTTTTGACATTTTGTTTGTCTTTTTCGACCGTTTTGGTTTGACTCTTTGGAATTAATACTTCATTAAATCCTAGTCCATTCATGTTTCCTGGTGTGTTTTGAATTCTAACTATTTCATCGGCACAAGCAATGTTTTTGTTAAACCATTTAAATTTAGAATTATGTTCGATTAGAACTTCTTGTGTGAGCTTTAGTTTTTCTATTTCAAGACTAAGCTCTTGACATGATTTGCAACCATCGTCATTTGCTTTTCCCTTTTCTAATCGTTTTGCCTTTTCTTTTAACTCATAGACTTCATTTTCTAAAAATTCCTTTTTAGTCTTTAAAAACTTATTTTTAGTTATGATTTTTAAACTAAGCTCACATAATTGATTATATTGTTTTTGCAAAGTGTCATCATCAATAGAAGAATAAGATGAGTCGGAATGTACCTCTTTTGAGTCATGTGCCATTAGAGCGATCTCATCTTTGCTTGATTCTTCATCATCCTCACTATCACTCGAAGCACCACTTACAAAAGCTCGTTAGTTTTGCTTTTAGGTGGCTTGGGACAATCTCCTATTAGATGACTTGCATCACCGCATCTAAAACACTTTCTTTCACCTTTACCCTTTTTGTCATCACGGTCTTTTCGGAGTGGCTTCTTTTCTTCTCGAGGTTGCCTTACAAACTTTCCTCTTCTTCTAAAGAAATTTTTGAAATCTCTAATGGCCATGGCATACTCTTCATCTTCACTACCGAAGCAAGATTTGTCATCATCACTTGATTCCGTTCTTGCCTTTAGAGCAACGGATTTGACTTTCTCTCTTTTTCCTTTGATGATTTCCGAATCTTTCTCCATCACCATTTAGTGTACTTTGAGGTTTCCGATTAGCTCGTCTAGTGACTTTTTTTAGAGATCTTTTGATTCCTCAATAGCCGTCACTTTAGCTCTCCACTTCGGATGGAGTGCTCTAAGAAATTTCCTGACAAAGTTCTTACTACAAAAAGATTCATCAAGTGCTTTAAGAGATGTAATAATAGTATTAAAGCGAGCAAAGCCACAATCAATGGTTTCATCTTTAGAGATAACAAATTGTTCATATTGTTGAACAAGAAGATCAATTTTGTTATCTTTGACTTGTGAATTTCCTTGATGCGTAATAATCAAAGATTCCCAAATGTCTTTCGCGGTTTCACACATAAAAATTCTTTCATATTCTTTTCTAGGCAAAGCATTATAAAGCATCATTTTAGCTTTATTATTTTTAGCTATTAATTTCTTTTTATCATCAACAGAAATATCTTTTGTTGTAGAACTAAAGTCTCCTTTAATTATAACAAACCAAAGATCTATATCTTTTGATTTTACATATGTTTCAAAAAGGTTTTTCCAATAGATAAATCCATTGGTTTCAAAGAGTGGTGGTCTTTGCATTGATTGCCCTTCTTTAAAGTTTTCGGAATTCATGGATCGTTTCAAGTTTATAAAATACAATATATTTTAGAAATTCTTGAGCAACGAGGCTTTGGTACCAATTGTGGAAAACTAGGAGGGGGGTTGAATAGTTTACCGATTAAAAACTTTGTTTTGAAACTTATTGAAAGATCAATTGGTATTGATCTTAGATATGTAAGTGAATGATAATCAATATGCAAGCAATATATAAAGAGTAGATAAGGAAAGAAACAATCAAACCACGACAAGTTGTTTATAATGGTTCGGTCTACAAGGACTCTTTTTCCTTGCCCTACTCCACTCCCCGAGTCTCACACTCGAGAGTTTAACTTCACTAGTCAACAAGCTCCTTTCACTGGCGAATAAACCTTTACACTTTGCTTACACACTATTTCCGACACTAAGCTAGATGTCGAGTTCTTTTCAAGGGTACAACCACTCCCACACACAATGTATTTTAAAGACTAAAATACTAACCACTCACACTCACAAGATTATGATGGTTTGGTACAGCAATGATGTATGAATCAACACTAGATCATACAACAACAAACAAACAAGACTTCCAACAACTTGTTGAAGCTTGAATATGCCTTGATCTTCTTTGCTACAAAAGAGATCACTATTATGATATGAAACTGAGTTAGAAATGTTAGAGAGAAGGAATGTATGTGAATATGATATAAAGGGATGAAAAACAACTTGGTTTGGCTTTGCTATTTATAGCAAAAATGATCAGCAAGCACCACGGACCACGGATCCCTCAAAAGGGTTCCGTCCGTGTTAAGTTTTGGTGCCACCGGGGTCTGACAGCAAGATCACCAAAATCTTACCAAAGTCAACCATATCTATTCAAGATTGTGTAAGATAGGTAGAGTCTAAATCTACACAAAGTATCTAGTGAAATCTTCTAAGGATTTCAATGATGCACTACATGATGTCATGTGTTGTTTTCTATTTTTAGAAATATGTTTAAAATGTAAATATATATGTAATGTTTTGTTTTAAAAAACTAAAACATTCTTGACCTAAAAATATTAACATACATTATGGTTTAGAATCATATCAAAAATATGATTAATCAAAATGTAAATGCTTGAGTGATGAAGATAATATTTGAAAAGCTTGTTTTAATATCTATTAAACTTGGCAAGCTTTAAGCTTTATAAAAATTAAATTTACTTTTGTCGTTAACAAAACTTAAGTAAAGATCATAAAATATAAATAACGTTTAATGACGATATTTGTATTAACACAACTTTTTTTCTTCACTTCAATATTTTGATTGAATTGTTCATGTGAATCGCCTTTTTGGTATTATTATTATTTTTTTTTTACTTTTGTTAGATACTTTGTTCTATTTTTGTTAGTATTGTGTTTATTGAGGTTGGTAATTAGATTTGGAATTTAGGGTTCATATGGTGTATTTGGTAGATTTTAGGTTTCACAGTGATTTAGTTAAATATTATTGGTGCTTCTGGTCGTTAGTTATAATGCTAACAAGTATTAGTTACTGATGTCTTAATTTCTGATAAAGAACTGGACAGAATCACATGTGATTTGTTTCGGATTTTTGTATATTATTGTTGTTGTGATTGTTTTTTTGTGTTAACTAGTATTTGGCGTGATTTAGTTACGGATGATTAAACTTATTCACTAAATTAGGGTTTGTTGTAATTGTTATTTAAAAACAAAACAGAATTACGTGCGATTTGCTAGTGTTTGTTGTAGATTATTGGTGTTGTGATTAATTTTATTGTGTTTGTTGTTGAGATTATTGTTGTTTGATAGTTAATCTGTTAATTGTTATGATCTTAACTTGATTTATGATTTTGTCGTTATAATTTAGGTCGTCACGAAGATAAATGTGTAAAAATGTCAATGTCGATATAGTTGGTAACTCTAATAGAGTTGTAAAGATGAAGATGATACTCAACTTCAAATTGTTCACAAAGTGTCGTTTTGAACGAAGGTGCACGTGAAGATATAACTCAAGTGTTATTTTGCAGATGGTACTCAACTTGAGTTCTCAAATTGCTATTTTTAATATGTGAAAATATGGTGAGCAGTTTGCAAAAAAGATATCTAACTGAAGAACCCTAGGCAATCATCAATGTGGTTGTTGCGTATAGATTTCAAATGTGTAAACGTTTTTTGTATTTAACGCTGGTTGATATGCAAATCACATGTGATTTACCTTAAATCACATGTGATTTTACCTCAAATTACTTTTAATTTACGTATGTTTTACTGTTCTTTGTAGAAAAAGTTGTTTACGTCGCATCTTAAGTTATACAATCATCGAAGACATGATAGATTTGCTAAAGCAAAACCATGATTTCATAGTTGAAATCGTTGACCAAGAAAAACGACGAAGATTGTATGTTTTCATGGTGCTTCACATGGAAAGACACGATAGTACATAGGCCTGTGAAGGGAAAGAGTTTGAAGGTATAAAAAAAGAGGTTTCTGAATTTGAGAGCGAATCCGAAAAAGAGAGAGCTAAAAATAAGATAGTACATGTTTATGGTCGTAGTTTGTTTATCGTATTCTCGACAAGTTTTAATGATCTTATTAGAAGTATGTAATGATCTTTGAACAATTCGTATGTCTTTTAACTGGTGTTTTGTTGAATATTTTAACAGATGTCTTCTTAATTTTGGTAAATATGATAACTGATAGTCGTAGACTGGACAAGCTATACATTTAGATCACATGTGATTTTGATTTTGAAGAAAATCGTATTAGTTTTTTTTTACACGAATCAAATGTGATTATTAGACGAATCACATGTGATTTTGACATGAATCAGATGTGATTTTGAAATGTATTACAAATAAATTTTATTCAGTATACAAATCTGCTAGAACATAAAAAAATAGTATTCAAGTAAAATTTCATATATTCTAATTAAAATCCGTATAACACTTTTGCAGAAGTTCAAAAGAAAAATGAAAAAACCAAATATTAAAAAAAATGAAATTCATGAAGCATTAGCTAGTTTGTTTAGCCATTTTGAATTGTTTTAGCCCTTTTCATTTGGATTCAACGGGCATGTTGTCTTCGTGTACTTGTTAATCTTCTCTCAACAGTATCCACATAATATGTGGGTATGTAGAAATTCAAACCGAAGAAAATGCTTGCAAGTACATTCCACTTATCCATCTTCAAGAGAACGCAAAACCTTATTACAGAACAAAGAAAAGAAAGAAAATTAATACTTACGCTGGAATCACATGTGATTTATATCAAAACCACATGTGATTGATATACCAAAAATTATAACAACTAATACACTTTTTAAAATTACAAGTAAATTATCTTGTATTCTGCTACGTTTTCACATTCCTTGAGCTGAATCATAATGTCCTCAACCTGAGTAACCATTGTCACTAATATGGGAGAAACCGTGCAAGTGAAATGACACTTTTCATTACCCTTTTTACCTCTATCTACAAAGGGTGATGAAGCATCAAACATGAGTCGCGGTTTATCAGACACCAAACTATTTGACAATCGACACACAAAGTAAAAGGTTAGCCAACATCACATCCAACCAACTGTATAATAATAAAATATGTATACAGATACACATCTCCAGTTTTTAAACAACTATAGCAATTCGTTTTTTGTTTTTTGTTTTTTGTTGTTGTACCTTCTACAATGGATTAAACGATAAGATGGGTGGTTACCTCTCATATGGTTCAACTTCACATGAATTACCAGATGAAGAAATGCAGTCAACGTCTTGAAAATTTGAACATTTGAAAGAATCCAATCGTTTATTGTTAAGTATGCGGTCACTGACTCACTCTTGGGATAATCATCTATTGCACAAGCTCATGGAATCTGTTACATAATCACATGTGATTTTGCTTCAGAATCACATGTGATTATCACAGACACATGTCATCAAACACATGGTGTGCATCTAGATCATCAACAACTTCATCCATAACATGGATTTCAGAATCCACCACACGATTTTCAGTATCCATAACTTGAACATCAAATAAATTTGTTTCGTTTAACTGATTATCATCAATCTTTTACCGATTTGTTTTTGATTTATGGTTAAATCAATCTAACAATCGATCTAAAATGGATCAAAACGTTTTTCAAAATCAACGTTTCTTATCGATTAACGATTTGTGATTTTGATTTGATGGTGAAATCGGAGTGAAATAGGAGTGTTTTTTATAATGATTTTGGGTGGAATCGAGAGTGTCTTTGTGTATGTTTTTGAGCCCTAATCTTTTTAAGGAGAAAATGAAAGATTTGTTGTTATTTTTGGCCTATATATTTTGGACAATTTTGCCCTTAATTTGTGAATCAATGATTTGATTACAACCATTGGATGAAATTGGAATGGAGGGTTGGGATGCGTTCAATATATCTATAGAGAATAGTGGATCTAGAGAGATCCCAATTTTGTTGGGGTATTTGAATAGAACGTAATAGAGATGCCCGTGGTCAACCTAGAGACTAGAGGTGTCAGTTTGTGCTCATAATTAAAGAAATTGGCTATTTTGGGCAAATTTGTAAAAGATTTGGGCACATACAACCCTCTTTTTTTTTTTGAAATGGTCATATATTGCCCATTAAAAGTTAAATGGGCACAAACGGACGCATATTTTCTCTTAATTGGAGAACATTACAATTGTTTTTAAAGAAAAACTTATAGATATAATATATTTAATTTGTAAAATATAAATGAGGTGTTACGTTTAAGGAATTTATTTCGTCGATTTGGGTCTTTTTTCTAAAGCGATTCGTATAACATGCGCCCGTTTGGCCTGTGCCCATAGCCCGTTTGAATCGTGACCCGTGCCGCCCGGCCTGCCCGTTTTGCCGCCTCAACTAGAGAGCATAAGGAAAATCTAGTCCAACGAATACAAAAATGCCAATATTCTCCTTGTTCCTGTAACGAATACTCATAGATCCATTATCCCTGGTAAGTGGCAACCAGAGTGAGCCCAACAACATGTAATGAATACTCATACTATCACAGCGAATAGTTTTTTCAAAATTCCATAACAAGTTTTTGATATTTTGAAAATACATATGGTATAAGAATTTTGTGTTAGCATGTCTATATATAGTTACTCCGGAGTCAGGGTGTTCCCGTTAATTTATACCTTTGTGGAATCTCCGGAGCAATTTTTCTGTGTAGATAAACGTGTAGACTTTTAATTGGTAAAAGACGGATTATTTTTATTATTTTTAAAACTTTTATAGTTAATTATCAAGAATTTAGTTTTGAAACTATAAATCGCTAGGACATTATCCACGTAGAGATAAGTTCAGTGTTCAATATGAGTGTTGAGACATCAACGCGAAATTAATTTGATGTTAAATCTCAATCAGGGTTGGGCATTGCTACCCTTCATAATTTGTGCACATGCTTATCTGCTTGGAATTGTGCACCCTTTAACTCATTAGCTAAAAACTTATGAGTGGTGGTATGTAAACAAAAATATAATGTATTTATGTCACTTTGTTAAATATTTGTTGATTAAGGCTGAATGCAATAAGGGGTTTAAGATCGCATTTATCATTGTTACGTTAGTGTTGCACCAGTTTTTCTTTTTTTATTAGGGGTGAGCATGGTTTGGCTTGGCTCGGTTTTAAGGTAAAACCGAAACTAAATTGAAAATTTTCGGTTTTTAAAAACCGTTCGGTTTCGGTTTTATCTAGGTTCAATTTTTCGGTTTTTGGTTTCTTTTCGGCTTCTATTTGATTTATCGAAGTTTGGTATATCTAAGGTAGAATTTTTAACGCAACATAAATTAACAATTTCAATTTTTAAAAATAAAAAAACACGCAATAACGCCGATAAAAAACTAATGACAATACAAAAACGCTAAAAGATAATTGTTTGTCATAAATTTACACAATAATAACAATAAAATACTAATAATCACCAAAATCTTAGACTATTTATGCGTCTTAAATGACACCTTCCTGAAAAGGGAGGGCTTTACCTGGTTTGAGTCTCTGTAGCGGTGGGTTCAAACCCTGCGGATTAGTCGGCCAAAAGGTCGGAAACCATGATTATACAAAAATGATACCTTCAAAAACCAATATAAATAAGAGTTTTCTAAGATTATATGTATTTTATTGGTTCGGTTTTATGCGGTTTGGTTTTAAGGCTAAAACCAAACCGAACCGTAAACTTCAGTTTTTCCAAAATATGAATCAGCCGGTTTCGGTTTTTTGGGTTTCAGTTCACGGCTTTTTTCGGTTTAGGTTTGATTTTTCGGTTTTTTGCACACCCCTACTTTTTATAACTAACTTTGCTATGAACTTAGGGTGTGTTTGGGTATGGGAATGAGGAATGATTATCATTCCTTAAAAAAATGTTTGGTTGGTAGGTTTGGATCTCAAATTTGGTAATGATACCATGAAAATAGACATATCTCAAACCCAACATGAAGGATGAGTATTCTCTCTCTTCAATCATACCCATATCTATTCTCGTTCCCATTAAGAAACTAAATGCCTCCTTAGTGTAATAAGACAATCAACTTCACTAACATAAAATACCCAACTTAAAAAACAAACATATCCTACCAAAACATAAACACACGCAAACACAGGCTACACGACTCGGTCTTGGCATCGACCAAGTCTTGCAAATCTGTCATGTTAGACGCGTTGAAACCACACCTCCGTAGCAATGAAAACGCGTCTTAGTTGCTCCGAGGCTCTGTCTTGAGGACCTCATTACACCTGGTCAAGGACTTCTTGAAATTGTGTATTTTATGTTTCCGTGTAAAACAAAGCAAATACAACAAAATAAAAAATAAGAAGTAACGGAAACTATTAAATCATTAGAATGCTTGGTACGCATGGCTGGTAACCATGGAGCCATCCGACCAGCCCACCTTATTACGCGACTCTGACACCTTAGTTGGCGCCGTCGGCTCTCGCGCCGTGGTAACCAGCCCACGACGTAAGATAATGTTTTTTCTCTTTATTTGAATGTTATCAAACGGGGAAGAAAAATTAAACATTGGGTAATTGAAACTACCCCTTTGTTTGGCATTCATACCTATTTTTTTTTTAAATTTAGACTATAAAAATCTTATAAATACCCAGTTAATCTACCTACTTAATGTTTTAATTTTTACACACACTTTCACCTTTATTTCTACCTCAAAACTCAACAATATTTCTCTTATTTCTATCTCTAAACTTACAAAACTGAATCTCAATCTGTAATGGATCAACTTCATGCTCGTCGACCCGCAAAACCAACTAATTCATCATCTTCTTTTAATCCAAACACATCAACATCCATAAATTCTATCACCTTAAACACCAACCAACTTGCATCATTTGGCTCGCCATACCAAATCCCAAACCAATTCACCACCTTTAACCCATATGCCAACCAATTTACACCCAACGAATTTCAACTATTGCAACAATTTCAATTTCAACAACACAAATTTTCCAACAACAATCAATATACCAACAACAGTTTTTCACAACAACAATCCCCATTACCCCAATAATCCAAGCCGCGGGGTCGTCGTCGTCACCCAAAATATGTTGCAAGAGCAAAACCAGAAACCCCAAGATAAGAAAACCAACAGATCTCGTACGTTTTGAAGCCAAAATGAATAGTTAAGTTTGGCGGAATGTTACATACAAGTATCTGAGGATCTGAATGTCGGCTCCGACCAAAACAATGACACATTTTGGTTCACAGTTCTCGACCAATACAATGAGCAAGCCAAGCATAATGGTTTCAAATAACGTACCAAGAACATGTTGATGGGAAAGTGGACTCCGATGAACCGAGAAGTCGAAAAGTTTAACTCTATGCTCGAACAAAATGTGGCTCTTAGTGGCGAAAATGATGAAGATTTGTTGACCCGGCTTGAAAGTTTGTATAAAGATAACGAGGGGAAAAAAATTGCTCACAAAAAAGCTTGGGTTTTTTGAAAGACATTCACAAATGGAGAACATCTGATTCGACACAAACAAGAAGAACCTGAGGACGGCCGACCGAAGAAGAACCCCGAGCTTTTTGGAAATGATGTTTTGCCGCGTCCACCCTGAAAAGAACGGAATTCTAAAAGTCAATAATCTTCAAACTCATCCGCCACTTCTGGTTCACAACAAGAAATGTTTCAGGAATTGATGGAACAACAATTCGCTTTATACCGTGAGGCAAAGATGACACGACAGGACCTCAAGACTATGGTGAGAGTGGAATTAATCAACACTCAAATAAGGAATGAGAACTTAAGGATGCTTGCAATCAACACCGACAAGATGGATCTGATGGACACGACTATCATCGAGGCGGCCCAAATCCAGGCCAAACATTATCTCCAAAACTAGTTTAGTTTATATGCTTTTACTTTTATATATTGTTTTTAATTTTATGTCTTTTCTTCTTCTTCTTCTTATTAATGGGATTTTAATATACATGAAAAAAAATTATGGGATCCATGGGTGTCCCATGGCATCAGAAATGGAAGGATGATGTTTTGTGCTGAGTTATAGGTTCTCGTGTTATAAATAAAGGTAGTGCAATGACATCATTTTTACCCACGGCCCTAGACCTAAGACTATTAGTCGTTAGTTGGTGTATGGTTTGGTTTTATCCGTTCTATAATTATTTCGGTTTGGCTTTGGTTTTTATTTTAAAAATTGTCAACGATGAACCCGAACCATATAACCCACAAACAAGAAAACCGAACTGATGAATCCACCTATTTATAGGAAGACTACATGTAAATGCTGAGAATCGGATAGATGTCATAAGAAAAAAGTAACATATTGAGTAAAATAATGTTGTCGTATTTGATTCTTTTTCCCAAATAAAATTGGCTTTGTTAACAACCTCATATGTGTTGTATAAGCTTTCATTAATTAAAAACATTTCTAAGTATGCATTTACTTGATATCAATAGATACCTTATTGCAACTCACTTACCTTAATTATATGTGTTTAAATCATGGATTTATAGAAATGATTAGTTCATATTTAGAAACGTTTTTAACTAAGAAAAGCTTAACATTTTGTGCTGAAAATGATAAAAACAATTGTAACTGTATAAAAAAAGAAATGCCGGATAAAGAGATAAAATTTATGAAATTACATAGATATATTACTTTCAAACGTATTTGATGAGTTAGGATCAATTGAAAAGAAAACTGAAGATAAAAAGGAAGGAAAGTAAGTATCATCACACATTCGAGATGCAACGACTTGAATTAGATGCATCTATATTTATTTAAATGCATCTCTATTTATTTAGATGCATTTAATATATTCTCGAGATATAAATTATATCCATGTACATATATCAGATTTATTACGTAAAATTAGGTGAATCCTATGTATTTTTCATCATCTACATGTCAAATGTAGTTCTAGTGCTACTTTGCATCTTTCTCACTTTAAATTCACTTTTTAAACTGATGTGGATTATTGCAAAATACAAAAAGTTTTACAATCCTTCTAAGCAGAGTACGAAGCCGTTGTAGTGTGGTGTAGATAAGACATGGAGGATTGATCGTTCTCTAGGAGAATAATAAGGTAGGCTCGAAGTGTATGTCGAATTAAGTGTAAGGGTTGAGGGAAGATTATTTTTGGTCTTTTTATGTTTTTTAGAAAGCAAGAAAAATCTCGGGTTTGAAAATTTGGGGTTTTAAACTAATAACTAATTAAACTGAATCTAATATAAATGCAAGAAAAGTAAGTTGGTGAACTTCAAGTATGATGAACGTGTATATACTTAGAATTTCACTACTCCCTAGTTATCTTTAATGATTAGTCGAATTGTCACGTCCTTGTCTAATTAGTGCGTTGTATTCCTTAATACCTATCGAGGGTTGGTTATTCCCTAAATCCTATGCATTCCGTCTAAATGGGTGGTGCCTAATAATGCCTTAATCCCGTCTTTCGCATTGCAACTAAGAATTCACGCATTAAATACAACAAATATCAAGTTGACTATCAATTAACTAACATTTTATTGGACGTTCAAGCTAGAATAATTTGACATAGCCAGTTTTCCAACTCCTAACGCAAATCACTAATCAAAAAAGACATGACACACAATAATCAATAACTAAGTTTCATTTAATCCTAAGAAAATATTATTAAGTTTAGCCTAACATAGTAATGAATAATTGAATAATTCATTAAATAACTTATCTTCTCAATACATTGGAGTATTCGTGGCCAAAAGGCCTGGAAAAACACCTTAAAACATCTAGAGTTCGGACCTCCAAAGTTATACCAAAGTTGCACACTTACAATGAAAACAATGTGAATATATATATATATATATATATATATATATATATATATATATATATATATATATATATATATATATATATATATATATATATATATATATATATATATAGATAAGAAGAAAACTTAAAATGAGAATGATAAGAAGAAACCACACATTTAGGATGCATCTATTAAAATAGATGCATCTCCTTTAAAATCTCACCCTTATTTGAAATGTGTTTTAGAAATTCTTCTTATTCTTCTTATTTTAGTTTTTCTTCTTCTTGGATCTCTTCCTATATATATATATATATATATATATATATATATATATATATATATATATATATATATATATATATAGATTTATAAATGTGACGACGTCACTTGTTACCTGTGACGCCGTCAGCTCGCCGTCATCTAGGGTTTCGTTATTACACCGACTTAGTTGTGCAACGTCACTTAGGAATTGTGACGCCGTCAGCCTTCATATTCTTGGTCTTGAAACCGTCATCTCGAGGCCATCTCAGGAGCCTGAGTGGTCACAACTTCTTCAAGCGACGACGTCATGTTGTAGCTGTGACGCTCTCACAATGCCTTTTTGTGACGTTTTTCCTGATGTTGCCGTTTTCTTTGTTTTCCCGTCCAATCAAGCCTAAAATAAATCATTTTCCCGCAATTACTTCCCAAGTACCTAAAACTCAAATAAAAACTATTTACGGTAATAAATGATCAAATATGCACGAATTTAGAGGCTAAATGACCCCTTTAAAACGTATAAAAGTACACCTTATCAAATATCCCTACACTTGAGATTTACTTGTCCTCAAGCAAATATGCTTTTATCCTAATCAATTTACAAGTTCGGGGGAATTTAGCATTGGGATAAAGATAATTTACAACATAACTCGTTCTACAAGAGCCATAACAAGCACGAAAATTATATACTAGCACTTCACATAAGGTGTTTGGATTCTCTCATCTCTCGGGTATATAAGTTATATAAAATTATGGAAATGGAAAAATAAACACTCTCTACCTGTAATAGCACATAGATTACCACATGCTTGATAAAGGATCAAAACCTCCACCACTTTGGCGTAAGCACCTATGAAACTATCAAAGAGGGCTTTATAAGGGTTGTAATGTTAGGTGTAAGGGTAAGGAAAATACGGTTTTAGGGATATGGGGAAATTTAATGGTGGCAAGTTAATCATCTAAGTTAATTACATGTACACAGTGGCGTTGCTAAGCCAAGACTCGATAAACTAACTCTAACTCTTTCGTTGCTTTTCTTGACTTAAACATAAACAGTATGGCAGTCCGTATATTTTTCTTTCTTTTCTATTTTTTTCATTTGTTTAAATAAACTTTTGCCCTGCCATCTTTTGATCTTCTGAAAATAAATAACATAGATAACTCGAGAATTATAATTGCATCGCTACACTTGCATTTTTGCATAAATATAAACTAACTAATTACCCCAATTGCGAGGATCAAAACATGTGGAGTACCTTAAACATTAAAGTATATATGGGGGTAATAATTTGATGTTATTCCCCATTACTCCATAAACAAATAATATTACCATAATTCTCAATCTTCCCAAAACTGTATTTACAAGATATGGCTCAACTTAGCAATCATGTAAGCAACTAGATAATTAACTAAAGGTTTAACATATATGTTGTAACAATAATGCACTAAAAATGAGTGCATACAAGGAAGGCTAAGGTGATTTAGGTGTAACATTTAGTGGGGTGTAAACAATGCTCGTCATTAATGTTTTGAAATCCACCGAAATATCACGAGAACCGCGGAAAAATAGGTTCAGAGGGGTGTACTAGAGGTATCTTGTACTAAATTGAGTACATAGTAAGGGTGTGGGGTAATTACTTGACCAATTAAGTCAATATAATTATTACAAAATAGGCTACAAATAATGTTTATCCTAATGCCTCTTATCATTTACTAAATTCTAATCACATGAATGTTGTCACACCCCGCCGATGGCGGAAACGCGAGGTGCGACACAATTATTATACATCACAAAAGAGATATAGAACAATACCATATTTTAAATTAAAGAAAATAGTACTTTATTATAATATTGTTTTAGCCGACCTCGGCAATTTAAACATAAAGTTTTATTACGTAACGACAAAATATGACACGTGAAGATCTTTTGTACAAATGTTTTCTTGAAATATGCTTACTGACGATCACATGAAATGCATGAGAGAACGGGTCAACTATGAAAATAGTTGATGAGTACACGTGTTTTATATAATGCAAGAATCTTTTTAGAGAAAGTTCATATGACAAATATCCTGTTACAAGTCCCGCCCATATGAGACTTGTAACATATGAGTTCACATATATTTCCATAATAAAAGCAAGTTCAAAGTTTTTGAGAAAAAGTGCACATAGAAAAGGCGATGTACATCTATTCATTTACAAGTCCCGCCCATACAAGACTTGTAAACTATGAATTCACAAACCATTGCATAGAAGATAGTACATCTTATAGTCAAAGCACACATAATCATAGTAGTTCACAATAAAAGCACCATGTATATAATAAAGTATGTGGCATAAGCCACTAAAATAAATAATATGCATTCCGCAGACAGGGGAAACGAGAGGTTGGCCGACCTCTAATAGCGCTATCCATACTACCTATTGCTCCACACAAGGGATTCGTACAAACGGTACGTATAAATTGGAGTGTGAACGGCAAATCGGGGACTATGCGAATGTACGAACAGTACATCATAACAACTACTATATACTACTAAATCAAGAATGCTCCAAACAAGGGAGACTTTGCATTGCTCCGTACAATGGAGACTTAAAATTGGAGTGCGTATGGCAATCATAAGTTTAAAATAAGTCATAAGTTCAAAATATATCTTAAGGTTCAAAATAAATTACAAGGAGTTCAAGTAACATACAAGTCATAAGTTCAAATAAAAAGACAAGCCATGCATTTCACTCCAAAAAAAAGTAAAGGGGTAAAAGTGGGCTGTGATTACTCACTACAAATAGTGAAGTGGCAATGTGATAAACGAATAATGAGCGAGCCACAAAAATATTAAGAGTGACCTAAAAATATAATAAGCACGTCTTAGGTTTATATATATAATAAGAACTTACGAAAAGAGTTTTATAAAAGTATTTATTTATAATTTAGATATTGTACACTTTTATAAAGTTAATAAGTGTTAAAGTTTAGTTTTTACAACTTTAAAAATATTAACAAACCCTATTGCTAAGTTACCCAAGGTTCGGGCTTTATGTCAATTTTATTATTCCATCTATTCTGTAAATGGTATGTCTAAGTCTTATTTAATCTATAGAAGGTAAACAAGTCTATTTTTCTAATAGTGGGTATTACCACTTTAGTTTTTATATAAAAAGTGGTCAAAATAATACTATTTGTCAAGTATTAGTTTTTATTTAACTAGTTTTCCTAACTTAATAATTACATTATTTCTAAACTGTAAAATGTTATGATTTAGTTTTTATACCCTTGTAAAAGTCTTTAAATGTTTTTATAAAATCTATAAGTCTTATGGTCTTAAAATTTCATAACATATGTAAAAGTTACAAATATATTCCTAAGTGTCAAAATGGAATTTTGGGTTGTACAATTCAATCACGCCAAAATGACGATGTACGAACTTCTAAATTTAGTTTGGTCTAGTTTTTGAGGCCATGTTCAAGTTAAGGTGTTAGGCAAAACTTTTATTCTTTGTGCAAGAGAGGGTTTTATGCAAATTTTAAGAGATTTTAGCCAATAAAGTTTGGACTGCAGATTTTGACATTTTTTACCGTTTTGCCTCTAATTTACTCATTGGGATGAGTTACGGAGTGAGCCACCCGGAAAATCGAAGCTAAGACGTAGCTCTACAATCCTATATTATTATCTAAGGTCCAAAGTCCACTGAGTTCTCCAGTCAATTCAATCTTTGCTACCAATCTAATTTCCAGTTTTGTAAACATAACCTATGCTTGTTTAAGCTTGTTTTTATGGTTTAATTCATGTGTACAATTTCCAATACTTACTAAATCATACGTACATAAAAAATAATAATTAAATTTCAGTAGCTATTATAACCACATAGAATAAGAACATGAAAATAAATATGTTCTTACAAGGAAAAGAGGGTGAAAATTACAAGAACAATTCAACCCTTAATCCCTTCTAATTACCAACAACTCTTAACCCTTGTTTTTCTTCTAATCCTTTAACCAACCTTATAAACCCTTTTTAAACTACCCAAAAATTTGTGATAAACTTAGATCAAACCCTTGCAAGAACTCCAAATAACTTTAGGATTTGATGAGATTTGATGATGTTTTTAGTAGAATAAACCATGACTAACCAAGAGAACTAACCAATAGAACTAATTACCTTAAACGTTGTTAAAACCTAAAAATGTAGGTTAAATACGCATAAAACATAAAATGTATAAGGTTTACGTAAAAATGGTAAAAATAAAATATGACATATAAAGCATGATCACAAGTAAAATAAAATGTATAAAACACTTAGAATGATCATAGTCTAGTATTGGTTACGAGATAAACATACGCGATTAAACTTTCTAGGTTACGCGTAAAAATAAATTTAATTAAAATTAAAATAATAATAAGTAAAAGTATATAATTAAATTATGACTTAAAAAATACGGGTGGTTACAAATGTGATCTCACTAGCGATCTTGAAATACATCACTAAAGCAAATTTTATAATCTATATACTACCGGTACACTCATAAGCATTAAAGGTGAATCTTTTTTCCTATATATCTAAAGGCGAACCTCACATTTTTTTGGTGAAATTTTTGAGTGGTAGGGTTTTTGTGCTAGCTATATAACTCCTACCCATGAAACGCTTTATTAAGACTAAAGTTTCACTTGTAAATGTCATAAATTTTTTAAATTTGTGCTAAAATTACCTTTACAAGTATTTCTTTTGGTTTATTACAAAATTATTTAAGAACAAGACAAATAACAAATGCATGGCTAGTTTTTAAGGTGTCTATTTTTACCTTCCCTACACTTAAATTGAACATTGTCTCCAATGTTCTAAAAGTACAAAAATCTATAAAATAAAAAATAAAAGAAATGAAAGAAACTAGTACTTAGCTCGATATGAATGGAACATGAAAATACGGTCAAATCCTCCTCCAAGAAGATAAGATAGTCCTATGATATACTTCTTGTCTAATATAACCTACGGATCTTAAGAAAACAAACACGAAACCTCGCATAAAAATGGGGGTAAATACTATACATATAAAATAAACTAAACTAGATAGCAAATAAGATATAATGCTTGCAAAATAAACTTTTACATTAATTTGAAAATTTTCAAAATTAAAATTTCAACATAGTACAAAAATAAGGGAAAAAATAAGAGCTACAGTATCTAACGCCGTCAGGATAACCTGACAGATTCTTTCGTTTGTTTCCTGAAAAAATCTAACTTTTAAAACCTGCAAATTCCCTAAAACATTTATCTTGACTCGATACAAGCATCCCACTAACAGAAAGAGAACTAGACGCCTCAAACTCACCAGCTCACTAACGCAATCTCTTTTTGACCCAAACAAACACGCAAACATGATAGAATATATGCTAATTCTAAATTGTAAAATTTTTCATGTTCGAATTTCGTTCTGTAAAACTAAAAAATAATTTCCCTACACTTAAATTTTTGTAAAATACCTTTGTATGAAATTAAGGCGAGGTTAAAAACAAAATAAAATATTTTCACAAATTGTCCGAAACACGGAAAATTAAACAATTATAAAAAATCATATATGACACAAACCATACTAAAATGAAAAACATCAAACAAATAAACACGGGTTGCCTACTACGAAGCGCTTTTCTTTATCTACGAGTCTTGTAGCTAAACTCAAAGTCATGACCTATTAGGTTTTTTGTGACTTAAGAACATAACTATACATTTTAAGTATCATATCGTCACGCTTATATTCCGATCTTAAATTTAAATAGCCTGAGTGGTAGGTTTTCATTTTCTCACACTCACAATCACCTTCATCCTTATCATCTTTAAGCTCAAAGGCTGGAATATCTAAATCCTCTATATTCTTCAATTTTTCCACCTTATGAGGCATCCTATCTGTGACTTTTTCTATTGCATCCGTAAATAGAAATGTCCCTTCCTCTCTATCATAATCATTTTAGACACTTCCACAAAGGGTTTTCCAAGCACAATCTCACATAAGTAAGTGTCTACAATGCCTCTAACATCCTATAAAATCATAAAGTCACAGACATAGGTTAAATTTCCTACAAAGACATGCAAACCGCTAACTCTCCCAACGAAATTGCAAAATTGCTTTAGGTTATAAGGGTCTTTTCTAGACTCTAAATGTTCATTCATGATCCAATTGTAGTAAAGCCTGGACATGATATTAACAGGAGCTCGTAAGTCAATGTAGGTTTGTTCTCTATAAAGATAACAAATCATGCAAGGGATCTTAATATTCCTATGATCGTCCTTGCTAATCCAAGGTATTTTCCTAATTCTAGAAGGACAAGGGTTTTTGAGTATGTGTCTCTGATAGCTTAACTCCTCTTTTGTAGGAAAAATATTTCTAAAATTATCCCTATTGTTATCTCCTTTTTCATCAACAACTTCCCCATCCATTAATTCTTCATCATCGATTAACCTATTAAATTCTAGTAATGCAATGATTTCTTGAACAATTTGGTCACGCAACGAGATTGTTGCATTTGGTAACCTAGTTGGGGGGTAATGAATGTGTAGGTAAGTATTGTGGATTCACGTCCTCAATAGTGGCAAATGGAATAGTCAATGAAAAGTTTTACGAACCAAAACATAAAGAAAAGATAGACTAAAAGAAAGTTATAAAATAAAAGAAAAATCTCACTTGATAGGAATCTAGTGAGTAGACTTAAACGAGATAGAAATCAAAACCTAGACTATTCCCCAGCATCGACGTCAAAAACTTGATGCGGATTATTGTAAAACACAGGAAGTTTTACAATCCTCTTAGGCAGAGTACATAACCGTTGTAGTGTAGTATAGGTAAGACATGGGGGATTGATCGAATAGTGAGGTAGGCTCGAAGTGTATGTCAAATTAAGTCTAAGGGTTGAGAGAAGATTATTTTTGATCTTTTTATGTTTTTTAGAAAGCAAGTAAAATCTCGGGTTTGAAGAGTTGGGTTTTTTAACTAATAACTAATTAAACTAAATATAATCTAAATGCAAGAAAAGTAAATTTGTGAAATTCAAGTACGATGAAGGTGTATTTACTTAGAAATCCACTACTCTCTAGTTATGTTTTATTGATTAGTCAAATTGTCATGTCCTTGTCTAATTAGCGCATTGTATTCTTTAATACCTACCGAGGGTTGGTTATTCCCTAATTCCTATGAATTCCGTCTAAATGGGTGGCGCCTAAGAATTCCTTAACCCCATCTTTCGCGTTGCAACTAAGAATTCACGCATTAAATTTAACGAATATCAAGTTAACTACTTTATTAACTAACGTTTTAGTGGATGTTCAAGCTAGTATAATTTGACCTAGCCCAGTTTTCCAACTCCTAACGCAAATCACTAATCAAACTAGAGACAACACACAATAATCAATAACTATGTTTCATGTAATCTTAAGCAAATACTATTAAGTTTAGCCTAACATAGTAATGAAAAGAAAAGCACATAAAGAAATCAAACAATCACAAGTAAATATAATTGAATGATTGATTAAATAACTTATCTTCTCAGTACATTGGCCAAAAGGCCTGGAAAAACACCTTAAAACGTCTAGGGTTCGGACATCCAGGACATCCAAAGTTATACCAAAGTTGCACACTTACAATGAAAACAATGCGAAAATATATATAGATTTACAAATGTGATGACGTCACTTGTTACTTGTGACGGCGTCAGCTCACCATCATCTAGGGTTTCGTTATTGCACCGACTTATTTGTGACGTTATGAATTGTGACGCTGTTAGGCTTCATATTATTGGTCTTAACACCGTCATCTCGAGGTTGTTTCAGGATCCTGAGTGGTCACAACATCTTCAAGCGACGGCGTCACATTGTAGATGTGAAGCCGTTACACTAGCTGTTTTTGATGGTTTTACCGATGTTATTTTTTTCGTTTTCTCGTCCAATCGAGCCTAAAATGCATCCTTTTCCTGTAATTGCTTTCCAAGTACCTAAAAATCAAACAGAAATGATTTATAGCAATAAATGATTAAATATGCACGAATTTAAAGACTAAATGACCCCTTAAAACGTATAAAATTACACCCTTTATCAGAAACTATACGCAATACATCTAAAAATACAAAGACGCATCTAATTAAGTTGATATATCTCAGATTTGTGGTTATACTCATTTTTCATTCTTCTCATTTTAAGTTTTCTTATCACTGAATTCCTATCCCGTAATTGATTTGATTGCAGAACTAAATTATTTTCCCTGAAAAATTAACATAAGAGTTATTGTATGACATAAAGAAATGTTGGATATAAAGTTAACATGTAATAAATTTACATAAATTCACCTTTTTGGCCGGGAAGGAAAGAGCTTTAAAATGAGCAAGATTGATCGTATTTTTGTGTGCCATGATTTTTTTAACAGGTGGCCGACGGCAGTGATGAGAGCTCTCCCTAGAGAGTTATCAGACCATCGCCCATTGCTTTTAACCTTGGTGGATTCTAATTTTGGAGCGAAACCATTTAGGTGGTTTAACTCTTGGTTGGATAGGGTGGGGTGCGAGGAGGAGGTCATTAAGGTCTTGGATGATCATTCCTATGGCGGGCCCCCAGATATAGCTCTTAATACTAAACTTAAAAGACTCAGAGACGTGTTAAAGAGCTGGTGGAAAGAGACCCAAAATAAAGAAGGTGAAGATTCAAAAAATATGAAGGAGGAGATTGAGAGGATAGAGAAATTAATGGAGGAACGGGATCTTGAAGAAGAGGAGGTGTGGGTTTGGGAAGAATGCAAGAAAGGGCTGCTTCAATTGAATTTGAGTAAGAGCAAAGATCTGCAACAAAAATCTCGGGTCAGGTGGGCAATGCAGGGGGATGATAATACAGCTTTCTTTCATGGGATGGTTAATGGGAGAAAAGAGAAAAATGCGTTACCGGGATTATTGGTCAATGGGGAATGGGTTACTAAACCATATTTGCTTAAACGGGAGACGATGAGGCATTTCAGAAGACAGTTTTCAGAGCAATATAAACTCAGACCGCCTCTCTTTTGTCACAACATTAAGCAAGTTCCGAGTCACTTCATAGACGATTTGGTTGCACAATTTACTAAAAAGGAGATAAAAGACGCCATTTTTTATTGTGGCTCAGACAGAGCTCTGGGGCCGGACGGGTTCAACTTCAAGTTCGTGAAATTCTTTTGGAGTTTTTTACAGAATGATTTTTTCAGAATTATGGACGCCTTTCATACTTCTGGGAAGATTAATAGAGGTTGTGTTCGTTCATTACTTTGATTCCAAAATCCAATAATCCAGTAGGGTTAAAAGATTACAGGCCGATAACTTTAGTGGGTCTTATAAGCAAGGTGATATCTAAAGTTTTAGCTGCTAGAGTTAAGAAGGTTTTGGGGGATGTTATTTCGGAAACACAATATGCTTTTCTTAAAGGTAGATTTATTTTAGATGGCCCTCTTATGTTGAACGAGATGTATGCTTGGCTAAAGAAAAAAAGGAAGAAAGCCTTTATGCTTAAAATATATTTTGAGAAGGCTTATGATAACGTGAATTGGAGATTTCTGCTTTCGATGCTAGAGCAAATGGGTTTTCCTATCAAGTGGTGCACATGGATTAAAGGTATTCTGGAGTCTGCGAGGTCCTCAGTTCTTGTTAATGGGTCCCCAACGTTTGAATTTCATTGCGAGAAGGGTATAAGGCAAGGAGATCCATTATCTCCATTTTTGTTCCTTATCGTCATGGAAGCGCTTGCCTATATATTCAACAAAGCTAGTATGGAGGGGGACTTTAGAGGAATTAAAGTATCAAACACGGGTCCGACTATCTCTCATTTATTATATGCAGACGATGCTCTTATAGTGGGGGAATGGTCGACTGAGAACATAGAGAAAACGGCTCGGCTGTTACGCATTTTTTATATATGTTCGGGGTTGAAGATTAATATACATAAGTCACATATTTTTGGTATTGGTGTCGATGAAAATGAATTGAGTGAGATGGCGAATGTGCTTGGATGTAAAGTTGGAGCATTTTTGTTCGATTACTTGGGTATTAAAGTGGGAGCTAACATGACTCGTGCTTGTCATTGGAATTCGGTAATAGATACTGTACAATCTCGTCTTTCTAAGTGGAAAGCGAACTCATTATCTATAGGGGGTCGCTTAACGCTTATAAAGTCGGTTCTTGCTAGCTTACCGATTTACTATTTATCTCTTTATAAGGCTCCGGTTGCGGTGATGGATCAGATAGAGGGCTTAATGAAGAAATTTTTGTGGGCGGCTTCTAATGAAAATAGGAGGATACATTGGGTGTCTTGGGACGTTGTGACGACCTCCAAGGCGGATGGTGGGTTAGGGATATCTAAACTATCGGTTGTGAATCTAGCCTTGATTACTAAGTGGGCTTGGCGATTTACCATTAATCCGAATAGTTTATGGTGTCGGCTAATTGTTTCGATACATGGGGGCTGGGGAAAATGGGTGTTTCTGCCTTTAAAAACAAGCTTAACAGGTTGTTGGAAAGCTATAGTTGCTACTGTCGGTCGCATCAAGATTCAAGATAAAGGGATGGATAACTATGTCAGAGGAAAGGTAGGGACAGGTTCGGATATCGCTTTCTGGTATGATTTGTGGCTAGGTGATACTATACTTAAAGTTAGATGGCCCAAATTATTTGAATTGGAGAAAACCAAAAGATGTAAAGTTGGTGACCGAATAAAGATCGAAAATGGCAATTGCTCCCTCGTTCACAGTTGGCGTAGAGGTCCTAGATCGGTAGAAGAGTTATCGTAATTGCGAGATCTCTTGGAGTTGGTAGGTAGTCAGTCTCTTTCGAATCAAAAAGATAAATGGAGCTGGGGTATTGGAGACGGGGAAGAATTCACGGTTGCTAATATGAAAAAAAATCTTCGAAAGGATAGGGACACACATAGGGATTTTTGTATGAGGTGGGAATCGTGGATTCCTCTAAAGGTCAACTTGCATATGTGGAGAGCGGAGATGGATCGGATTCCTAATCGCCTTGCTTTGGTTCGAAGAGGTGTTAACATACAAGACGTTTCTTGTGTTCTTTGCGACACGGGAGACGAAAGTTCCATGCTTACGTTTACAGGGTGCGGTATCACTGTCATTGTTTGGTCTTATGTTGAAAGGTGGTGCCGTTTGGATCCCATTATAGTTTTTGATGTTAAAGACTTACTTCTCATTCCAGACTCGGTTGGCGGTTCGAAATGGGCAAAGAAGATAGTTCGAGGCATCATTATGACTACTTGTTGGGTTATTTGGAAAGCGCGAAACGCTAAGGTTTTTGAAGGGGTCATTCCTAAAGTACATGAGATTATTGCGACGATTAAGTCTCTCTCGTTTTTGTGGTTACGTAGTCGGTCTAGATTTAAAACAATTCAGTGGAAGGATTGGCCTGTATTTCCTATGTATATGATGTAAAGGTTTTGTTTTTTGGCGGTCCTTGTTTGAGGACTCGCCCGTTTTAATGAAGTTAACCGTTCAAAAAAAATAAATTTACATAAATATATTACTTGTTATAAAAAGTACAATATTAAATACCGTTTGTGAACATAATTAATATTGAGATTTGCTGACAACAACTTTACCGATTTTGTTTAAACATCTTTAACCAAGTTTTGAAACTAGAACTCATCAGTTTCACGAATCCATGATTTTCACACTTATAATTAAAGGTAGTTAGGTTTTAATGAAGTAAACATTAATAAGGGATAAATTGCAATAAAAGGTATCATGCTTAAAGTCAATTTGAATTTAGACTAGTTAAAATAATCGTGAGCCACTCACCATTAGAAGCATCAGTCACTCGTGAGTCCAAAATAGAGGTGCACAAAAAAACCGGTTAACCGTTTTTGACCCAAACCGGTCCGGTTTTTACCCTAACCGCCGGTTAGGAAGCGGTTCCCAGTTTTGAGAAAACCACCGGTTTTAAAACCGGTTTTTATTAACCGGTTTTTTGCATATGGGCGGGTTTTTTGATTTTTTTGAATTTTAAACTTTTGAATTTGAAATTTTGAAAGAGGGGAGCGGGGGGATATTATTAAATATGTTTAAAAAATTACCATTTTGCCATACAAATGTTAGTATAAATAGATTTGTTATGTATTTGGTTAATTACCACTTTCAAGCAATCAAAAAACACTCCAAAAAAAATCAAAACCGAAAGTATTTCACTAAACACTAATGGAAAGTTCAAACACTAACAACACCACCAACAGAAATTTGGTTCAACAAGTGCAGCGACGGTTGAGAAAGTTTTACCATGCGACCGTGTAAAAGATCCATGGGAACACTTCAACTACGTCCTAATGTCGGACGGTAAGAAAAAGGCTCAATGTAAATATTGCTTTAGTATATTGTCTGCCGGTTCCAACTTGACGTTGAGGGCTCACATCAAACAAAAGTATTGCAAGGCACTCAAATCGGTTCCGGAAGCCGGTCAATCGTCCATGGCTCGAGACGGGACTATTTTTGCATATGATCATGATTTACTCCATCAACAATTGGTCGGTTTAGTGATTCAACGTGGTCTACCGTTCAACCACTATGACAACGCTTTGACAACGGAGGTGTACCATCAATATATGCAACCGCAATATCATCATGTAAGTCGCATGACTCTAAAACGCGATGCTATGAAAATGTGGAAAACGGCTAAACAAGATTTAAAAAATACTTTTTTAAATTTAGATGCTTGTGTTAATTTAACAACCGATGTTTGGGGCGCTCCTCATAATTTGCCATTTTCGTACCTTTGTGTTACCGCACATTGGGTTGATCTCGAAAGTTGGCAAATGATGAAGCGAGTCATAGCATTTGAAGACTTTCCGGTTCCTCACTCCGGAGAAGCTTTATACAACTTGTTGAGAAAAGTGTTTCATAAATTTAACTTGATAGAAAAAAAAATCAACAAAGTTGGATAATGCTAGTAACAACACAAATGCAATGGGTAGACTAAAAATGGAATACGAGCCACCTTGTAATGGCGATTTTTTTCATAGTCGATGTGTTGCACACATCATTAACTTGGCCGTGCAAGCGGGATTAAAAGATCCGCATTTGAGTGAAGTGAAAGAAAGTTTTAAAAGAATGTTAACGGATGTTTTTAAAAAGGGTAATAAAAGATATAATGCATACATTCGGTTGTGTGAAAGTGCGGGGAAACCTTGGTTACAACCTAGTTGGGATATTGAAACAAGATGGAACTCCACTTATCTTATGTTCATAAGTGGTTTTAAACAAAAAGGTGACTTTGCAATATTTTCATGATGAGAAATTATCAGGAAGGGGTAGGTGCGCTCCATTTAATGCCAAGCATTGGGATACAATTGAAAAACTAACCCGACTACTTGAAGTTTTTTACAACGCAACAAAAAAATTGTCGGGGGTTTATTATCCAACGGCTCATTTGGTACTCGAGCAACTATTCTTGATGTCTTCACAAATTTCCGCATTTGAATTTCATGGTGGTGTTTATACAAGCATGGTTTACGGGATGAAAGATAAGCTTTTAAAATATTTTGAAACTTTGCCACCGTTAATTACTTGTGCGGCCACATTAAATCCATGTTATAATGTAAACGGGGTAGAGGTGCTTATCGACTCGATTGTGACTGATTTGGGTTGTTTCGCGTCAAACCCGAACTATGCTAATGATGCAAATGAGTCATTTGGCCATTCTTTTAAAAGTTTGTGGGAATATTATTTTGAAAAATATGGTAACCCGCCTCCTACTGTGTCTGAGTCTTCTTCATCATCATCAAGGGGTTTTAGAGGGAATCCGATACTTGCTTTGCATAAAAAGATAAGAGATAATCCCAACAAACGGTTAAGAAATGATCGTTTAGCCAACAGTGAATATGAAAGATATATCACAACCGATTTTATCTCACATATTCCGACCGAACAAGTTGAAAACTTTGATGTGTTGGCGTTTTGGAAAGCAAAGGAAACAATGTTTCCCGTTCTATCCCTGATGGCTCGTGATGTACTAAGTGTACAAGCTACTTCGGTAGCTTCTGAATTCGCTTTTTCAACAAGTGGAAGGGTTTTATCAAATCTGAGATCAAGACTCACACCGGCTTCTTTGGAGATGTGTATGGGTTTGAAAGATCACTTGGACGCAATGAAGCGAGTGCAAGATAAAACTAATCTTGAAAATGCCGGAGACTTCGAAGGGGAGGTCTACGAGGAAGAGGCACAAGCGGGTGAAATTGAGATGCTTTCCGATGAAGAAATAAGACAAGATGCAGCTGCTCAAGAAGCTAGGGGATCCGATGAAGACTATTAGGACTTTTATGCTTACGTATTATGTTGTAAGTTCATGTATTTCCTTTGATGTATTTCCTTTAAGTTTATGTATTTCCTTTCAGTTTATGTATTTTCGACGTTATAAATAAAAGTTGAAGTTTATTCAGTTTAAGTTTGTTTAATGTTGAAAAACGAAAAAAAAAATCGATTAACCGGTTAAAAACCGGTTAGATATTTCAAATTTTTGAATTTTGGACATGGCGGCAAAAGATTTTTCAAAATAAAACCGGTTAACCGGGTCCCAAACCGGTTAAACAGGTCACTAATTTTTAAAATTTTGAGTTTTTTAAACGGCGCCAAATGAATTTTTTGAAAATGAAACCGGTCAAACCGGTCCAGAATTAAAATTTTAAAATTTCAAATTTTGAATTTTTTTGAGCGGGAAGGCGGGTAAACTTTCAAATTTTGATTTTTTTTATATTTACAAGTTTGCCATTGTAAGACTAGTATAAATAGATAAATTGTGTTTTTATTTCTTTGCAACTTTCATACAATTAAAATAAACTCTAAAAAATAAAAATCGGAAGCATTTCACATTTTTACTATGGCTGATGCTAATCCTGCACCACCTCCGCCACCCCCGCCACCGGCGATTGTTCGTTATTTACCGGTAGACCGTGTACCAAATGTTTGGGCTCACTACAACTACGTCGAATTGTCGAATGGCATGCGAAAGGCTCAATGTAAGCATTGTTTATGTTTCTTCAAACCCACTTCCAACGCGGCGTTGAGGGCTCACTCACAGAAGTATTGCCGCCATGCACCTGCAGTTGATGCCTGATTCGAGACCTCGAGTCGACGTTGAGTAGCTAATCAAGGTATCGATGTTTTATGTTTATGTTATTATGTGTTATGTGTAATGTGTGATGTATCATGTATTCTCCGTTCTATTAAATAAAAGTTCTAGTTTATTAATACACGAAACAAGAAAACGATGACAAACCACGACGAAAAAAAAATACTAGAACCGGTCAAAACCGGTTAACCGGTCTAGACCGGTCCCAAACCGGTTTGGATCGGTTGGGTTTTTCATCCTTCGCATCCGGTTCGGAACCGAACCGGTTAACCGGCCGGACCGGTTTTTTTTTCGCGTTGACCCAAACCGGTTCGGGTTTGACCGGCCGTCAAACCGAACCGGTTAACTGTTTTGTGCACGTCTAGTCCAAAACATATACCTTCACTCGCGCTTGACTAAAAAATAATAAAATAAAAAAAAATAAAAGGCTAATGGTGACTAGCTCACCTCCGGTGAGGCTGACATATTGTGGGCCTCTTATTTTGTTTTAATGTTTTTTATTTAGTTCGTGAGTGTGTGTGGGGTATTTACTGAGGTATATTTGTATAAAAATATAAAATATGTATTTTTATGAAAGTTTAGGGGAATGTGACCAAAACGGATGAAAGATAAGAGGGAGTGAGGGGAAGTGAGTGAAATAGAAAGATGAGGTGACGCTGATGTGGATGGTGAGGTCATGGTGACCACTCGTGTTAGCCTTAGACACTCTTTTTTTCCCTTTGTTTTAAGATATTGAAGTTATTTTTTAGAATGCAAGGTTTTTTTTTTGACTTTTCAAAAGCGATTACCAGTCATAATTTTAACCAAAATATTTTTTAAATGCTCAATTATAACGATAAATCATATTAATTAACCATTTTCGCTGAAAAAGTAACCGATAACATCTTTCAAAAAGTTGAAAAAACCTTACATTGCACAAAAAATAGCTTTGATACCTTAAATTTATAAAATTAAAGTTGAGTATTTAAAATTTAAATTGACCTTAAGTGTGATACTTTTTATACGATCTGCTCATTAATATACAGTGAAATTACATTTACAAATGTGTTAATACAAATAAGCTGTAAAAACGTTTATTTATATTTTATAATCTTCTATTGTTTTGTCGATAACAAACGTAAAATCATTTTAACGAAACAAATAAATTACATAAATGGTTTGAGCCAATAGTTTACTAACACACTTACATTTTCATATAAAACACTAAACAAGTAATAGTGTTTACATTTTATAGAAATGCATATGTATAACAACTAGTGTTTACATAATATAGAAATGGGTGTATATATATATATATATATATATATATATATATATATATATATATATATATATATATATATATATATATATATATATATATATATATATATATACATATTTAGTATATATTGTAATGGGTAGAAATCTAAGTTCTTACCCCATTGACTAGATACATTGAATATTGTTGGGTAAAACCCAAAATCCATGACCCATACCCATGGAGCTTGATCCATAACCCATGACCCATTGCATGACATCATGCATGAAGTCATATTGGGTATTATCCATGACCCATGGACCTAAAACATGACCCATGATTCAATGTCTAAATACATTGTATCTATTTGGGTACCCATGACCCAAAGTCCATAACCCATGACCAATAACCCAAATAGTGAGGAGCGTCCACGGATCCCTAGGATTACACTGGACTGATCCCTCAAGTAAGGGATCCGTGGGATTCGGAGAACAGTAGATTTTTTTGCCTATAAATAGTAAGCCATTTCTTCATTGTTACTCACCTCCTTTTACACATACTTTCTCTTAGTATTGTAAACTCTCTAACCTCAGATCCAAATGATCTTTCTATATAGTTTTGTGTATGTGTGATTCTCTAGGTTCCTCTTAAAGGCGATATCACCACCTCTTGAAGTCGAGCAAGCTCAAGTCCATGAGTTGCCAAGCTTCATCATCATCAAGACTACTGAAGCTCTCTTGTTGATAGTTCTTTCTTCCTCCTTAGAAGTGTTGTGTTGAAGGCATATGTGAAAGATGCCAAAAGGGTCAAGTCGAAGGCATTAGTGAAAGGTGTCAAAGATCCGTGTCGAAGGCATTAGTAAAAGGTGCCAAAGGTCCGTGTTGAAGGCATTAGTAAAAGGTGCCGAAGAGTCAAGACAAAGGCATTAGTGAAAGGTGCCGAGAGGTCGTGTCAAAGGCATTAGTGAAAGGTGCCAAAGGGTTGTGTCAAAGGGATTAGTGAAAGGTGCCAAAGGTGTACATTCGATATGTTGCATCGATTTACAAGATAGATTAGTTTGGGTTAAAGGATCTTGATATCATTATGATGTTGTAATAAGGAGTATATCTCCTTTGGGGTAGTTGTGTTGTGTTGGGTAGTAGTTCCTCACTTGTAATGGAACTCGGTATCTAGCCTTGTACAAGATAAAGTGTAGGCGACGTTGTGATAGGTTTGGTTCTACCTCGTGGAAGAACCCGGTGTCTAGCCTTGTACCGGATAAAGAGTAGGCGACGTTGTGAAGGCTTCTCCGCCACAAGGAGTTTGTGTTATGTAGTGCTTACGAACTCTCGAGTAGGTGACTCGGGGAGTGAAGTAGGGCAAGAAAGGTGTCCTTGTAGCCGAACCACTATAAATACTCGCGTTGTGGTTTTGTGTTTCTTACTCTTTATCTTTGCATTACTTATTCGTATGTTTATCTATCAACATCAAACATACACATCAAATAGATTGACATAAGTCGATATAAATAGTTTAAAACAAAGTTTTAATCATTAAAACTATTCAACCACCACTTCTAGTTTTCCACAAAATGTTTTCTTAAAGGTTTTTTAATAACAACTCTATGGATGTTGTTTAAGCTTTTTTTTAGTTAAAAACGTTTTCAAATATGAACTAATCATTTCTATAAATACATGATTTAAATGCATAATTAAAGTAAATGAGTTTTAATAAGGTATGTATTAATATCAAATAAGTTTATACTTGAAAATGTTTTTAATTAAGGAATTTTTTTATAACACCTATGATATTGTTGTTAGCAAAAAAAATTTTAAATCAAATAAACTTAAACAAAATCGATAGAGTGTTATTACCAAATATTTTTAACTATTGCTTATCAAAAACAATTTCTACTTACAAGCTAATGCAATTAACCTCAATTTATGGCATGCAATTGAACCCTCATTTTAACATACTAGTAACTAATTAATTATGTCTCCTAAAAAAGTAAAAATAGTGCTAGAAGTCATAAAAATAAATCAATATGAAAAGAAACGAAATACAATTAATTCAAGTTTGAAATTTGAGGCAAGATGAGGTGGAGAGGTCTTGTCGTGTGGGTAAATCCATAATTTCATCAATTCCCTAAAGGGTAAAAAAGTAAATTCCACATTCCATTATAGAAGAAAAAATATCATTACAATAAAAAAACAAGTATTTTGCCCTCTTCAAACACACAGAGAGACACAAACACAAACTCCACTTTAACCAAAGACTTCACTTTATGTTCTCTCTCTCTCTCACACACACATATTAAAAAACACACCTAGTTGAAAATGTATATTCATGTTTGAAAGATGAATCAATGGTGTTAAATGGTATTTTTGTTGGTGGTCACAAGAAGAACCTGATGCTTTTCTTTTCTTTCCTTTGAGTGGGTTTTGTTCCTTCTTACTACTAATAAATATCTTCACTTTTTTTTTTCACACTTATCTTCTTCACAATTTCCTATCATTTTCCATCTCATTTCACATCTTTTTATATTCATTTCATAAGTCCATAAGTTTGAAATTTGTGATTTTATGATCTAAGCATCTTCAACTTATAGACCTAAGTAATTAAATCTTTTTTTTTGGGTATGAACTTTTATTTACTGTTTTTTCTTTTACTAGCATAACATAAAGATTTAACCTTTTTTTAATCTTTGTGTTTGAAATGTATTGAAAACAAATCTTTAGTTTTTATGGTTTTGATCTATTTTTTTGCTTGTTTTGGATTAGTTTGTACTGTTTTTACTAGCATAACATAAAGATTTAGCCTTTTTTAAATCTTTGTGTCTGAGATTTTATAAAAACAAATCTTGATCTATACCCACATGAAATAACCATCTTTTGATGCTAATGTTAGTGTTTACTAATTACTAGTACTTACTACCCCACATAAAATAACAGTTTTTGAAGCTTTCAGTTTCACATAAAATGATGTAATATAATACTAACTTTAATTAATCTTGTTTTTTTGTAGGATAGTATTTATTAAGATTGTGGTTATTTATATATATGCTGAAGGTGAAAGTTGAAAGTGTTAATGTTGAGTGTTGTTTAGACAACATCAACACAAGGCAAAAGATTATTAATATAAGCTGCTTCACAGATGATATCCTCAGCTGATGATGATCATTCACTACCAGCAGATCCTTCTGATAAAAAAAAGTTAGATGATTTCAAGTTTAATACTGATGATATAGATCTGTTCAACCAACATCACAGTTTCTCTATAAGGTAACTAGATAAGGTGTTTGTTAGCTTATTCAGATTAGCTTATTAGAAAGAACAAAAAAAAGTAATAAGTGGTTTTTATTAGGTAAAATCTTGAATCTTTATGACTCCACTTTAATGACTATAATTATTTGATTTCTTTTTTATTGGGTCAGATCCACTGTATACTATACCCAATATTGTGCTATTAACTGTAGTTTGTGTGATGCAGGCTGTTTTGACTATATTGGGGTCTGGTTTCTTATCAAGTTGGATCTTTTTTATGTTTGTGTTTTTGTTTTTATATCTTTATGTTATTTTATGTCCTATTTGATTGGTTTATATCTGTTCTGGGCTTCATGTACTTTGCTTCTTTGCTATTGGCATATGATATAGGCTCTTTTTTTTTTAAATCTTAAAGCAGTTTTAGTCAAATATTGTTGATCTAGATGCTACTTGAATTGTGAAATTTTTAGTTTGTAACATATGTTTTTGAACTTTTTGGTATATATTGTGATTTGGATGTTGAAAGGAGATATCTTATGTAGTGAGTTGTTTTTTCGGGTTGCAGAGGTTTTGTTTCTGATTCACGGAGCAAAGACATTGCTTCTAATTGGCCGTTTTCCGATAAAACCTTGCAAATTTGCTTGCAAAATGGAGTGAAAAGCTTGTTACCACCTTTCCAGTCTCTTGAATCACTAAGAAACAATTCATGTAATGAAGAAATCATTAGCAATTCGGTTGGTAAGACCGCAATCGTTGATGAATTCAAGTCAAATCAGGAACTGACTTTGACTCAGATAAAGTCAAAGAAAAGCAGTATTGTTTCTTCTACGAAGACTGAGATTAAGAAGTGTAGAATTAAACTAAAGTTGAATACGAGTGTTGAACCGATCAAAGAGGTCACACCTATGGCTTCTAAAGTGTGTCCAGTTTGCAAGACGTTTTCATCGTCTTCAAATACCACTTTGAATGCACATATAGACCAGTGTCTTTCAGGTGAGTCAAGTATGAAGTGGGCCGCAAATCCTAAAATTACTGTTAAACAACATAGTATTAAGCCTAGGATTAAACCAAGGAAGATGAGAATGATGGTTGATATTTACAAAACCGCTCCTCATTGTACTGTGGAAGAACTTGATGCGAGAAATGGGACAAGTTGGGCTAATAATTCAAATTTTCCTGATCAAGAACTTGAATTTCAAGAAGAAGAAGAAGCTGATGATGAAGAAGAAGAAGAAAATGGAAACGAAAGAGAAGCAGCCGTTGTTGTTCCTGAGGTGGCGGATCATGAAGGGGCGGTCTATATTGACACCAATGGAACAAAAGTGCGGATCTTGTCAGTGCCAAAAGTGGATACTTCAGAAGGTCATGGAGCTCGAAAGCTTATGAAACGAGGAAAATTGAGTAAATCTGTTATCGGGAAGAAAAGAAGCAAGAATCGTAATCAGAATAAGAATCTGCACAAGTCATTGAAACAAATCCCAAACAGCAAAAAATCTTCACCTGAGGTATATTTTTCTTACTTATTTTTATATTATCATCGATATGATTTTAAGATTTGAAAAAGAATCAAGTATCATTGATTGGTGGTAAAACAGGTGACAGCTGGACAAAAAGAAAATGTTGCCATCGGAAAAAACTGCAACAAGGAGGATCGAGGCAAACAGCCAATGATGCCTGAAGGGGGGATTTATAAAGATGATATGCCGATTGTAAGGCCACCATGGGCATGTTCAAAGCGAACGGTTCTTGCAAGAAAGTTACGTGAGAATATTCATTCATCACATAACGTAACAAAGAACTTTAGTACTACTGCAAGCGACGAATCCTTTTCAGAAAGAGATTTGAGAATCCCTTCAAGCTCATCTCATAAATCAGTAATCCCTTCACCAAATGTTAGCCAAAAAATGCGAACTTCGTCTGGTCAGTGTGCAAAGAAGAAGTCTCCAACGTTAACAACGTCAAGTTCCAAGAAGAAAGAACTCAAACATTCAAAAGGGTCAAACTGTAAGTTCTTATCTTCATTGCCAGTAAACAAAGAACCAGCAATCAAGATTAACCTGAAAAGGAAATTTTCAGCCCTCGAGAAAACTTGTACGGATCCATCTCAAGATTCTTTGAAACAAAAATCTGTGGTTGAAGAAGATAAAAGTGGAAAAACGTCCTTTGGGAGTATGAATCATTTGGAAGTCAGTAAGAACGAAGAGACAAAGATCTTTAGACCAGAAAATTCAGTTGGTTCGAGAAGTTCAGATGGAGATCCGTCATGCGATGTAGAATCTGCTAGCAAGGAGTTCCAATCACAGAAGGAGCAAGTTAGTGCTATGCACGACATGCTTGACTCACAGGAGTGCTACAAGGATAAAGAGACGTGTTCTGCAGATTTTATCCAAAAATCTGTGCGGACAGATGATGTCACAGAAGATAAAGAGAGGAAACAAAAATACTTTCAGGTTGATCCAATACAACTTCCTGAGCCACGAGGATCCTTTTTTCCCAGTCTTGGTGGAGATATGGTTTCTGAAGAATTGCACGCGAATTCATCTGTGATAGATCGGGATTCTATGTCTGACTCTCCAATTTCAACCATCTCCAATCCCAGTTTGGCAAGATCCGATTCAGATAAGTTTTCTGTAAGATCATCTACTTCCTTAAAAGATGATGCTACACGGGATATTATTGATGCTATAAATGAAAAATATGCAACAAATTCTGGTGATTGGAGATCAATGCATGCGACTAGTTTCAAGAATGATTATCAGCCTTGTTGTTGCTCTAGAAAAGAGGCTGTCTCCTCTCAAATTGTTGCTTCGAATTATCAAGAATCGACCCTTTTAAGAAAAAATGCTATGGAATCTTTCAACTTCAAGCCTCAGATGTTTTCCGATGGCCGTTCTTCACAACCACCACCAGTACCGTCACCCCCACCAGTGGCTGATAATGTGGCTTATCCTCACACATTCACCAGTCCTTCAAAACCCGTACTTAGGCTCATGGGGAAGAACTTAACCGTGGTCAAGACAGATGAAGACTTGCCGTCACCACAACAGTTTGGAGCTCCTCATCCACAGGTAAGTCCCATGGGTCGGTTTCCTTATGTTCAAAATGAATATAATTTCTCCACCCTTGGCAATCATCATCCACCGTATCAAAATGGTTACCAGCCACCAAATAATATGACAAGTCATGCATCAGAAACAATGTTTCGGAGCACTAGTTACGCGGATTATGGAAGTCCCCACGTGGGTCCCATAATTTCCGAGGCTAGGACCATGCATAAACCTCCGTCAAACCCCATGAAGGATGTTATCATCATTGATGATTCCCCTGCAGACGAAACAAGAAATTGGACATCTTCAAAGTACTCCACTCATAATCATAATCACAGCCATATGCCTTTTGGTTACGAGTCACAAGGTTCACAGGCATTTAGTAACGGCGGCTTTCAAGGTTATTCACCTTTCATGAAGGTAGAAGATACTCGTACTCATGACAAGTGGAATTGTACACCAGCAGCAGGTTCTTCAAGATCTTCTTCAATCTACTATCCATCCGGCTATTAGTAAACAGAAGATCAAAGTTAATTACAGATGAGTTAAAGTATCTAATCATATCTACTTTTTCGTTGTTTTTGACTTAAAGACTTAATTAGATTTTGAAACTTATGTGTACTTGCAGCTTTAGAACTACATGAAACTGTTTTATAAACGATCCTTGAATAACATATAGCTTGATGGAACCTTTTCCTTTTCGTTCTTGTTTAGTCGTTCGTTCATCTTTGGTATTGCATGCATGTTTTTGGCTCATTTGTTGGTTTTCTTGAATCGACTTAGCTCTAGAGTGTAGATGGTAACTGCATAAGCATTATTTTATGTGTGTTTCCTGATAACTATTCCATTATTTACATTCATTCTGCAGTACTAGCTTTATTGTGTTGCATGGGTTTTCAGGGTGATGTTATCACATCCACTAAGTAGTCCAGTTTGTAACGTGTCGATTGATGCACTTTCACTTCATAAAATGATCGAGCTGAATCAGATTGTATCGAGCCATAGCCGTTTTCATGTTCTTTCTGTCCATCTTTTTCTTAATCCTCATGAGATCAAGCATCTTTTAACACTGTAATTAAGCTAGGGAGATGATATGCACACCACAGTAATTACTTCGCATATAACACCATTTATAGTGATGGTCCTACTCACTCTAGTACTACTTATGCATGCAAACCATGTACCATATTTTTTACTTAGGGAAGATTGTAAGAAAAAGAAAAAGTCGCAAGTTAGTTGAGTTGTGAAAGTAATAACTGTGGTGTACAATGTTGAAATAATGGGAAGTTGATAGTGATAGGGTCCATAAGTCACGAGTGATCAATAATTTTCAGAACAATGAGTTTGTTGTTACTTTATTATTGTGTTGATGCAACGTTTATGGTCTATGTCTCCCCTTAGCATTATCCTATTGATTATTATACAATAGATTATTAAAATCTCCTTTGACTAACTAATAGAGTATATATTGCTTTTAAAATAGTTGTAAGAAATGATTTCATATGTATAAAGAAATAAAGAATTGTCATGAAACTCGCCTAAATCATTTGTAAACTTGATCACAAGATCCATGAGGTATATATGTATGTCGTACATTATTTCTATGTATACGTTAAAGTTACTAGTTTATAACTCGGTAACTGCATGGTTTATAATATCATAGATACAATGGCTGGTTGGTGCAAAAAAAAGCATCCAGGATTAGAGTGTTTCCCCAATCTACACTTTTATAGAATAATATCATAGCGTTGTCGACCAAAATGGTATGATCGAAATGAGATACAGAGCAATGTTTTGCAAGTAAATTACCAAAACAATCCATATCCCAAGTCATATTACGAAACTGAACTCTTTTTGTATACTTTACCAAAGTGACCAAAAGATGTCACGATCACCTTTTCCATTCTCTTACCTCTCACATGCCTGCTTTATTCTCTCACATGTAATCTCTCATCTCTCACATGTAATCTCTCACCTCTCACATGCCTGCTTTCCATTTATGGTTATGTTAACAAATACAGTAACAATGCAGTGTAATATTTACAAACAGTAAACCATCCAAGTTTAACTATGGTTATGTCCAGCATGTAGCAATATTGCAGGATTCTAAAGTAACCATACCAACCAGATGCACCATCTGTTAATACTCAAAAGAAAAAGTCTTGAATCATGAGACCCCGAACACAACTGTTTGAGGCTCTATACTACAAGCCAATAACCAAGAAGTCAATTACATAAAGAAGCCTTTGTCTTACATCCACTTAACACCAAACCTCCCCTTCTTTTCCATGTTTTTCTTGTTCTTGGAGAAGGGAAAGCGGTCATGCAACAGGCCATTACGCTCTCACCCAAGCCCACCATTGCAGCACCTCCCCAGGGGCAGCGCCCCAGCCTACGCCCAGCACACCACGCCCGATGCACGCCCAGAAACCACACCCAGCAAGCAATCTCGCCCAAGCCCGGCTGTATCACGCCCAGGCCACGCCCAGGGCCTCGCCTAGCTATACCACGCCCACGAATCGCCCCGGAAATCGTATAATACACGTGTAGTGTTGGGATTTTATGTTGTAAGAGATCCGACGAATAACATTGGAAAGTTCATTTTGGTAAATACCCTGTGCGAGAACCTGTTTCGTAAACAGGTATGAATTATAGTTCATTTTCGTAAAAAGCTCATGTTTTGCGCCTAAAGTTAGCTTAGACAAGAACCTAGATTAAGCTTGATCGGAATTAGGATCGGACTAGCTAGTAAGTAGATATCGAGCTAATTTCAGTTGTCAAAACTAGTTAACAATTAGCACGATTACAAACATGTTTTCTTTTGAGACTTGTAACGTCTTTTTACGGCTTAGTAAACAAGTGTTATTGTTTTCACGCTTGTAGGTTCACCCTAGCTATGGAATCACATTGTTTTATAAGCCTTCTTGTCTCGCGGCACCTCATGTACATAGTCATATATAGCCTTTTAGAGCATGGAGTATCATGGCACACCATTCCTTTTCATTTGGGCCCCACTTGTGCCACATCACTCTAACACACTCAGCAAAATATCCTCCAATCACAACTAACTCAAACTTCTTCATTTGGGCCTCACTCACCCTCATTTTATTTCTTTTTCATATTTTTCAAACACAATAAAATTCATTTCATTCATTTAAATAAAAATACAACTACAATACGGGGGAAAAAAAACATACGATAAATAAAAAAAAATATACGAAAAATAAAAACCATACGAAACTTAAAAAATACAACATTAATTCGTCTTGTAGTATTTTGCTATTAATTCGTCTTGTTTCTTTTTGAGGATCGATTTTTTTGGCTCCAGCAACCCCTCAATATCATGCATGAGAAACTCCAGTTTTCGACACTCTTGGAGTGACTTTTCTTTCGCTATACTGGCCTCGTACACTTCTTTGGCTCCTTCAACTTTACGTTTATACTCTTGAGCTAAAGCTTCCGCAATAGCATCCGATTGACTCCCCCCGGTGCTCGTTGACGACTCCATTGATTTTGATTTTTTTGACGGTCGAGGTTTGCCTGCAGGACGAGCTCTTGGATCAGGGCCGAATAATTCGGCGATATTATCTTCATTGATCCCGTCCGGCGCGTCCCATTTGGGATATTGTCTCAAAACCTTCCATGCCGGGACCATGGTAAACTATTTCCCTATTTGAGACTTGAAAGCAAGTCTTGCATTCTCAATGTGATCAACATCATTTTCCGGATCTACTGGCGCAAATGCTTGTAAAACCATTAAACTTTTGGCAATCACCATTTATCCGAGTCCATTTACCCGTTCACATATTTTTGTATGCAGTAGGCCCGGACTGGCGTTGAAGTCCTCCCAAATTTGAGTCCAAAACGCATCGTTTAGTCGGTCATTACCGATAACGGCGTTTAGGGAAACCTCAACCCAACACTCGGCTAAAAAATTTTCTTCCTCGCTTGTCCAACGAATTGTGGTTCGAGACTCTTCTTCCTCCTCCTCCTCGTTGTCCGCGTCCAAATTAACCCCGGTATTGTTTTTTTTTCTTTGGCGCTTTGGCTGTTTTTTTCCTTGATGATGTTCTTCACGTGTTTCGGTTGGTGGTGGTTGAGGTACTTTGAATTGTGATTGAAAGTAATGTTGTTGTGAAGCGTAGAATTGAGGTGGTGATGGTTGTGATGGATAGTATTGGGATTGTGGCGGATAGAAGTGCGATTGTGATGGTTGTGATGGATAGAATTGCGGTGGTGATGGTTGTGATGGATAGAATTGCGGTGGTGATTGTCTTGGATATTGAAAAGCTTGAAAAACGACTTGCGAAGAAGTGTTTGAGCTTTGGGACGATGGGGTGGACGGGTTTGACGAAGACGAGTTGAGGAGATTCATAAACGACATCTCGTTTGGATCTTGAGATATTTTTGGTTGTGGATTGAGATGGTGAAGATAATATATTTTTGAATGAGAAGTGTGAATGCGTGTACTGTGTATGTATGTTCGTATAGCTTTATTCCTTATATGTTTGAATGATTGTATCCCATAGATGGCTTTATGGATTTTATGCGTGTTTTATTTTTACATTTATATGCTCTTATGCTTTTAATGCTTATATTTGAGTGTAATGATCTTTATAAGCTCATTTTTTTTAAAAGCAAAGATAAATATATTGATAAGGCACCAAAGTATAACTATTCGACATGAGCTCTAAGACGAAGCACCAAAAAAACACAATATAACTAAAAAGAAAACCAAACTAAGAAACAAAAATGACACTACCATATCAGATTAACTCGAAACAAACAAACACACCTGATGCAAAGATGTCACACATCTACACCTCCACGAGTATTCGAAACTCATTCGCACCACTTAAGGTTGGAACGTGAACATCAAGAGAAAGTTTTTCTATAGATGGGAAAATGTCTTTTTGTTTGACATTATCCGCATCATGTGGGGAAGCATGCAGAATCCCATTTCTCCAGTGCCATATTGCCCACATAGCAACATAACAAACCCCATGTAGAGACTTTGCAACCAATCTATTTTTAATAGAGGCGACTTTTCCCACAATAATATACCTCGAATAGAAGCCGACGTTGAACTAATCCTCCACCAACTCCATATTTTTTACCAAACGAGCTTAGCTTTCGGGCAAAGTAATAAACAGTGGTCCATAGTTTCCACTTCATTTTCCATATCCCATAACACACATCGAGCAGAGGTAATCTCAACACCACGAATGAGAAGGTTGGCTCGAGAGGGAAGTCGATCCATTGATGCTCGTCATATGGATATATTAACTTTACGTGGAACCCAAGGGTTCCATATAAATTTTTATATGTTTCACCAACTTTAATAGATTTAGATTCTACCAAACGAGATAAAGCTTTCACTGAGAATTTTCTCGACGGGTCTAAGACCCAAAACCACCGGTCACGTCTGTCAGGGGATAAGACTAAATTACCAATTAATCTAATCATATCTACAAGATCAATAGTTGCACGACCACGCAGATTAGACCACCAAGCCCAATTACCATGCTACTCCCCGTTTTCATGGCACCAACGATCACTAACCTTGCATTCCTTATTTGTTTCTAGCATGTATAATGGAGGAAAAGTTTCCATCAGTTTCCTATCTTCCTTACACCAAACGTCAATCCAAAAATGTGTTTGAGAACCGCTTGAAACCTCTTTTATCATAGATTTTTCGAAAGGAATATGTTGTTCCCCGTTCACTATCGTTTAAAACAGTTTAAGTATATAAAACAAGTTAATAGTGAACTAAGACTGAAATTAACATAAGTAAAACACACAAAGTAATTTTCAACATCATATTCTTATTAGAAATAAATCAACAAAGAATACGTTACCCAAGTACTTGCGGAATAGTACTTGGGATTGAAATGACAAAGTTGAGTGATTCCTCTCTAAGCTCAGGCTAAGTTTGAGCACAATTCTTAGAGCTCACTGAGCTATCTCAGGAACTAAGTTGTATTTGGAGGAGTGAAAAGATGGCTTGCGTGTATGTGTGTTTTACAATTCACAAGCTTAACCTTTTCACTCCATCTCTTATGCTATTTATACATGTATGAGTTTTAACTCTTTCCTAAGTGACAAAGCTGACATCATTAGAGAAGACAAAATCTTGATGTATTTTGTCTCGATTTAAAAAGACTATTCTAGGTAAGAGACAAGACTACTTTCCTAAGTTCAGTGATGACAACTGAGCACGATCTTTTCCATTCAGGTGAAAGTTGACTTTGGTTGATAAGGACATTGTCTTATCGATTCAAACTTATCCGCCTTGTCCGCTCTTTCTTGATCTTTTCATCCTTGATCTTACTTGAGTTTGTCTTGATTAAGCGGTTGGAGAGGAGTCTTGGGGATTCAGTGAGTTATTGTCATCACTCACTGAATCCATCATCTTCTTGACTCAGTCTTCACCCTTTAAGTTCCGCCTTATTGAGTGGAGAGACTTCTTCTTAGCCTCGTCTTGAGTATCCGAAGATGACTCATTGAGAGACTATGCACTCGGTGACTGTTAGTGTTTAACGGACAAGACACTTGGGCTATTTTCTATTCAAATCCTAGATTAAGGGGTTTGGGTATTTCTTGAACCCAACAGTCTCCCCCTATTTGGATATACAAATAGCCCAAGTGTTTGATCAGTGTAAGTGAGCAAATGGCTTCTTCTTACACTGAATGTACTAATGGATACAAAAGGAACATGAATATTTAACAAAAACATACATCGTTTATTGATCAAATTACAAGGTTCCTATTACTAGTACAAAAGGTAATTCAAAATGATGTCGAGTCGGATGGATTCCCGAGCTTCAAGCTTGACTTTCTTGGTGATGAGTGTTTCCCTGTCGGGATGGTCTCTTATCTTTCGTTTAAGTCGGTCACGAGAACCGATATTAGTCTGAATTTGAAAGGCCACTTTGGAATATAGCTGATCATTGTAGCCACTCCGGCTGATCAATATCACTCCACCTTTGGAATGATGGGTTTCCATAGACGTCAATGAAAAATAGCCCTCTTCGGGCTTTTCAATCACAAGACATTTCATAAATTTCACTCTTCGAGCAGCTCCCTATTACACTCCAGTCCGGGCACTTTAATCTCGAGGTTGGAACTCAACTCTTTTCCTTTTGCCGGTGGATGATTGTGGTTGAGATCCTTGAGGTGCGTTAAAAGCGGGCTGAATTCCCGGTTGGGTGGACAATCTCGATCTTTCATATCTTTTCTTGAGCATCTTCATCAGGTCCTTAACCACCACATTCTTCTTCTTTTCAATAATTGGACCAAGCTCATCGAGTTCAGTGATCCCAAAGTCGGTGAATTTGAGAGGGATCATGAACCTCGAAGTGTCTTTATCAACCCCTCTGTAGCGTTCATGGCGGTGGTTTGGTATTGGGGATGATTCGACATCTGTGATCTTTTAGGAAGCCTTCCGCTTGTCATTGTCAGTTGTAATGCTCAATTACGCTTTGCTGATGGCCAGTTTTCTTCTTCTTTTCTTCCAACTGTTTTCTCATTTTCACGAGGCCTGAGCTTCCTTGAACTTTTGTCTGCTGACCTTTTTGGAGTTTCTTAGGATCAATTCCATGTTCTCGGCTTCTTCGTGACAACCTTTTCCAGTGCTTCTCTATTCTTCTTATCTTCTTCAGACTGTTTCAATCTCTTTTCTTCTTTAGCAAGATATTTACTTAGTTGTTCGGTGTGAGAAGGTATTGATGTCGCCGATTTTGTAGGGAATCTTCAATTTCGGGCTCGGAGTTGTCATTTTGCCTTTTCCTTTGTCACGGCACGAGGAAGATGAAGTTGCTACCGGGGTGGTGATGTTGTTGTTATTGGTGTGATTCTTGTCGGTGTTGTTGTTGATGTTAGTGGTGGGATTGAAGAGATAGGTATTCTTTGAGGCGGTGGTGATGATGAGATTTGAGCTACTGATACTGATGGTGTTGGCTCCCCCTCAGTGTGGTGATGCTGAGACTGGTGGTGGTGATGATGACTTTTGCTTCCAAATTAGCCTGAGAAACTTCCAAAGCAGTCATTCTGGGCCCAAGATTCCGAGGCAGAGATGAGGATTCTGAGCCAAAGTAGCCACTGCGTATTCAAAGAGTCCAATGTAGCTGAAGAGATTTGGGTGAGGATGGAAGACCACGAACATTTCTGAGACTTGAGCATATCGGCAGTTGATGAGGCTTGAGGATTGTTTCAAGTACGCCTCAGTCGCCTCTAGCACTTTATAGTTGAGTGCTGGGTCTTCTTTGACAAATTCCTTGATTGCATCTGTTAGGAATTAGAAATTCCAGGTATTAAAGAGTCGGTCACCTCAAGTATATATATTCGTTAGAAAGCTCGTAGTCGTAGTTATTTAATGTTAAGTAGTATTTAGTTAAGTAACACCGTGGAGGACGGACGGGTCTTTACCCACTGTATGCCTGATCTACAGCCCGTTGTGTGGCGTTTTATTGTAAGACTATAAATACTCTCTACCTCCCAAGGTAGAGAGTTGGAGCTCATAATAAGATTTTCTTTCTCTCACTAAGTTCCCTAAACCTCTAACTTTCTCTCTCTAAAACCTTCTTATGCATACACTTGTGATTATGGTTTAGTGTGTTTGTGAAATCCAATATGTTACACTTGGTATCAAGAGCCATGGTTAGATCATCTCTTACATATCTTTGGATTTCTAGTGGTTTTTAGGTGGTTTTTGAGTTTGAAAAAGTTTAGTGGTTTTTGCATCATTTGGTTGATTTCTAGTGTTAAAGTTTGGATCTTGATTGTACTTTTGTGTTTAGAATCATCACAAGTGTTTAGGTTTTAATTTAGAAGGCTTGAATCATCGTGGTTGGATTGTTTTTGGATTGAAAAGTGGGGTTTATGTGTTTTTCATGCTAGCGACTTGAGCCACGAATAAGTTTTCTTGGTAGCGACTTGCTTTGCAATTTGGTAGCGAGTTGTTGTTAAAGGAATTAGCGAGTTGGGTTAGCGACTTGTCTATTGAGACAAGCCGACAAAAAGTACACTTAGTGGATTCTCCACTACGGGTAGCGACTTGTACTTTATATTGTTATCGATTTGGTGTTAGCGAGTTGGTACCTAGCGAGTTGCTATTTAGCGACTTGACAAATTAGCGACTTAGTTCTTAGCGACTTGCTGTCAAAATTTTGCTAGCGACTTGGATTGTAGCGAGTTGTTATATAGCGACTTGGCACTTAGCGACTTGGTTTAAAGTTTCCTAGCGACTTGGGTGATATCCTTTGAATACGGGTTTCTCTTGATTTAGTAAAATCCCGTGAAAGAATCTATTTCTCGGTTTAATCATAGAGTTATAAAATCCCGTTTAATCAGTCATCATGTCTACCAACGTTCCAACAATCATCTCCACTTTTTGCGAGGATGTTCAAGCAGTGGTTCGAGATACTCGTCCACCCATGCTTGTGAAGCAGACTTCGACTCTTGGGCTCAAAGAATCAGTTATGCTGTCTTGGAAAGGAAAATGGGGTCAACATTCTCAAATCGATTGATGAAGGACCATATCGGGTTGAGACTACTAGAGACATAATTGATATAGCTGAAGATGGTACATTGATTTACGGAATGGAGAGACCAAAGATGTATGATGAGCTCAATGATAAGGAGAAGAAGAGATTCGATGCAGATATCAGGGCTTCTAACATCATATTGCAAGGTCTTCCAAAAGACATATACAAGCTTATCAACCACAACACTGAAGCAAAGGCTGTATGGGATAATGTTAAGATGCTTCTCTCAGGTTATGAATTAACTATGGAAGACAGAGAATCTCAACTCTATGATGAATTTGAGCACTTCAAGATGAAACCAGATGAGAGTGTCTATGAGTACTATGTGAGATTCCATAAGCTAGTGAATGACATGAAGAACATCAGAATGACCATGCCTAAAATTCAGCTGAACTCAAAGTTTGTTAACAACATGAATCCTGAATGGCACAAGTTTGTCACTTTTGTAAAGCTCACTAAAGGATTGAAGAATACAAACTATGAGCAACTCTATGCCTTCCTTCTTCAGAATGAGAGACATGCCATGTTTGAAAAGAGGATTCTTGAACAATTCAAAACAAATCCAGGAGAGACAAGCTCATCAAATGATTCAACCGCCTTCTACTCAAACATTGGGATTACCACTAAAGCTTCACAAGTTATACCCATGGGTGATGGAACTCACAAACTCATTCCCTATCCAATGTTCAAACAAGGCGATCTTTGATGCACCGTGGGTAACTTCATTAATCAACTGGCTCTTCTGATTAGTCAAAACATGAACTCTCTCCCACACACCAACAATAACCTCAGAACTGCATCCAATCCACACAATCAAGCCCTTTGTCGAGAGAGGAAGGTTATTGTACAACCAATTCAAGAAAGGCAGTATGAACAAGGAAGAGGTGGAGTTGGTAGAGGATATGGTGGAAATCAGAATCGAGGGAGGATTGGGAATCAAGGGCAAACAAAGCCTATCAAATGCTACAACTGTGGTGGTGAGGGTCACATTGCAAGGAACTGCACATCGCCAAAACGCCCTCAAAATGCTGAATACTTCAGGGATAAGATGTTGCTTGTTCAAGCCCAGGATAATGGTGTAGCTTTGGATGAAGAAGAGTTGTTGTTTCTTGCTGAGGGAAATGCCAAGACATATGATGCAGATGTGGATGCGCAGCCTATTCAGAGATAGGTCACAATCATCAGAATGCCTTTCAAGTAGCTGACTGTGATGCATACGACTCCGATGTTGATGATGGACCTACTGCACAAACAATTTTCATGGCTAGCATTTCTCCAATGGTCTCTCCTAAGGTCTCATCTTCACCACAAGCTGGTCCATCCAAAGACAAACTCATTTCTGAGGTACTAAAACTATCTGATGATCTTGATATGCAAAAGATGCATGACAAAGTACAATCAGCTGAAACTATTGAGTCAAATATTGAAGATATGGGTAATATCAATGTTGTCCCATATGATCAATATGTGAAACAAAGTGAAAGTGAAGTTGTACCAAGTGATGCATCTTCTGCAGTCAACGATGACTATGTTTTTGATGAATACACCGCATGTGCCTCTGATGATTCTGTTATCTCTGAACTAAATGCCTATAAAGAACGTGTTGCTATTTATGAACAACGTGCTAAATTTGAGTTGATCTCCCGTGAGCAGGAAATGGATGACCAAATACGTACAACTATTAGAAAAAGTAGGTTTAGAGAAGAAGTATTAAAACAAGAGTTAATCTCCTTACAAGAAAAGCTTTCTAAAACTGCTAAGCAAAAACAAGAACTTCAAGAAAATGTTAAAATGCTTAAGCAAGAATTTAGCGTTAAGGAATCAAAACTTTTGAATGATTTTTCTAATCTAAAAACCTTGAAAAACAAGCTTGAAAATAAGTTGTACGTTCAAGGAAATACCATTCGATTTGCTCACTTAATCACTAAGCACAGCGTTTTGAGTGATAAGCATAGTACTCCCCTTGTTGAGGAACCAAATCCAGAAGTTGTTAAAAAGGCTAGAGCTGCCCATAAGGTTATTTATGATGGCAATGAAATTCTTAAGCCTAGACAGAAACCTAGTTGCGGTGAGTGCACTGAGGAAGATAAGAAATCAGATGAAGTCACTAGGGAAAAGATGAACAAGAAACTAGATGATCCTAAATGTAAAGATAAGAAAATAAATATCACACCCCATGATTACAAGAAGGAGAATTGGATTTCCTTGAACAAGTTTAAGTCTCAGACATTGTTAACATCGAACAAGTGTTACGGAAAAGGATTTAGATAAGCAAAAAGCAGAGAATCTTGTTGTTACAAACCCTCCCCCTTAGGAAAATGCCTTGGCGACTATGTATCCTCCCAATACACCAATGCATTTAGTTCCTAGGACTATTGCCACTAAAAGCAAGACCTTAATCAGTCAATATGTTATTCTTCAACTATTTGTGATTTTGAGAAAACTTGTAAGAAAAGGATCACACCCTTTGGGATAGCTGAAGGGGAAAGGGGTTTTGAACAAACAAAAGAATGCTATCTAACTGAGGTCATGCCTTTTTTCAAACTACTAAAAGATCATTTTGAGAGTCTTAAAAAGGGGATAAATTCGGATATTAAAGGAATGGAAAAGGAATTTGATGCAATGATAGTTGAGGTTAGTGACTATGGGCGAGCATTAAAATATAATGAGATTGAGAGGAAGAACTTGCATACCTTGAATGAGAATCTTATTTCAGAATGTATTGCTCAAGACGTGTTTTACACTTTCACAATTGCTCCATTAATGCTTCTCAATTTCATGAATTATCTTTGCTCACGAAAGTCTCTCATGATCGTGTCATTCAGCTTGAAAAGATTAATTCGAAACTTAATGAGAAAATTGATCGAGATGATCACGATAATTTGGTTAAACATCTTTCTAAACTAGAAGTTGAACATTTTGATTTACAACTAAAATATCAACATCTAAAAGAAAATGTTAAAACCTCAAATATCAAGACATCCTTGGATGCTCCTGAATTTGATGCAGTTTTTGAAATTAGCAAGCGTGATGAACGATTCGAGCTCATTGTAACACGATCAAAAGTTGAAAGCCCAAATCTCTCAATTGAAGGGTGAAAAGAACAATGTGTTTGGATCCCAAATGCCTCCTCCTTTAGATTCTCGGTACTCTCAAACTTTTCATCTTCAAAACTTAGTTAATGCCTTACAAAAGGAAACGAGAGTTTTCTAGAAGAAAATGAAAAAGTTAAGCGACACTTTAAAGAGTTATATGATTCAATGAAAGTCACCCGTGACCAAAACAACAAAAAATAACGTCTTTACAAAAGGAAATTGAGAATCTGAGAAGTCAGGGAAATGGGAAGCTGCCACTTGTTTTCAATAAGAATGTTGTCTCAAAGTCACCCTTAGACTGCAAATACACTATGACAGGTTAAATATATTCCTCCTCATCTTAGGAATAATGAACATGCTTTTCATGACTCTTGTGCTTACCTTAAGGATAGTCTAGAATGTCTCCGTGAGATTGTCGAAGAGGATTTCATTAACAAACCTCTTGATAGTGAAAGTAGGTTTGCTTGCCTCAGCCAAAGCGATCTCAAGACGCTAGAATGTGTAATTGCAACATGTCCTAAATCCTTATCCTTAGGTGCAAAGGCAAAGCTGTGATGCCTTGTTCTATGCCTAGTGCCGAGCATTCAAATCATTTTAGGTCGGAGTTTTAAGAAAGTGAACATCAATGTGTCGTCTAGTATCTACGGATCCTTGCGTCTAGTTAGGGAATGCAAAAAGTAGATCAACCAACTAATGTTCCCATAATTCCCTCTACAGGAGTAATCGGTGACATTAAAGCGGCGGTCAAAGTCTCAAGACAATACAAGGAATGATAGGACCTGCAAAGCTAAAATGTGCATTGGAAGAGTAGAAGACCAACCTAGGAACTTTAAGCTTGAGTTGAATAAAACGAATCGTGTTGATTCTAGTATTAGCCTTAGGCGTACTATAATTAATTCGAATTCTGATACTATTTTCATACCTTGTAATGATGTGCCTTGAATTCATTTGCTAATCATGAATGTGGTGTGAATGCTTTGTCTAATCTTTGTCAAATGCCAGTTAAAATTGTTAAGGCTAATAATCGTGCAAAGAAAGCTAAAAGGCAAATACGAAAGATTGTTAGAAAGCGATTGGAAACCCACGGGAAGAACATTTATAAAGATAGGTTATTATTGGATACCTTTTGGCCATAAGAATAATCAGTTTGCCCTCAAACTGCTAAGACTATGCCCACTAGAAAATGGATGCCTCTTGGTAGAACTATTCCCTTAAGAAGTGAACATACTTTGAATAGGTCAAATACAGACACCGGCATTGCATCTATTCCCAATGATTCCATTGCTTCTACTTCTGATATGGATGTTTCTATTTCTGATGTGGGTGTTCCAATTCCTGTTACTAACCAAGTGGAACCCATTCTTGCATGGGGATCCCAATTATCGATTATCCATTCTTGTGCGTGTTCAACTGCAGATCGTTCAAATCGTTACGTGGTACGGACTCATTTGTTCCAAGCATATTTGGGGACCGGTCGCGGCTCATGAACCGTGAGCAAATTCATGGAGACGATTAGATTCGGGAATGATCATTTCGGTGCAATTATGGGTTATGGAGATTATGTTGTTGGTAAAAGTGTTATCTCCAGGGTATATTATGTGGAAGGTCTTGGTCATAACCTGTTCGCTGTTGGTCAATTCTCGATTACGATCTAGAAGTAGCTTTGAGAAAACATACATGTTTGTTAGAGAACTTGATGGTAAGGAACTTTTAAGAGGAACTCGTGGTTCAAACCTATACACCATCTCTATCGAAGATATGATGAAGTCTTCTCCAATTTGCTTGTTGTCAAAGGCTTCTAAAACAAAGTCATGGTTATGGCATCGTCGTCTCAATCACTTGAACTCCGGCACCATCAATGATCTCTCCAGAAAGGACTTAGTTGTAGGTTTACCTAGACTTAAGTATGAAAAGGATCATCTTTGTTCAGCATGCCAATTGGGAAAAAGCAAGAAGTATGCCCATAAACCCAAACCTACAAACTCGGTCTCAAAAGTTCTTCATACAATTCACATGGACTTATGTGGACCCATGAGAGTGCAGAATATCTTTGGAAAGAAATATGTGTTAGTTGTGGTTGATGATTTCTCTAGATTCACTTGGGTAAAGTTCTTAAAGACAAAGGATGAAACTCGGATATCATCATCAAACTCATCAAAGCAGTGCGAGGTTCGTCTTAACAAAGCGGTCGGAATCATTCGAACGGACAATGGGCGAGTTTGTTAACAAACAACTTAGTGAGTTTTATGAAAGTATTGGAATCGGTCATCAAAGAAGTGTTCCTCGAACTCCTCAACGAGCGGTGTAGTTGAAAGGCGAAATCGAACTCTTGTGGAAGCCGCAAGGACAATCTTTGATTTACTCAAAGGTTCCAATGTTTCTCTGGGGTGAAGCTAGCCACTTGCATGCTACACCCAAAATCAATCTCGATTCACACTTGCTCATGGAAAAACTCCATATGAACTTGTCCACCACAGAAAACCTAATCTCTCATTCCTTCGTGTGTTTGGTGCATTGTGTTATCCAACTAATGAGGGCCAAGATTTAGGCAAACTTAAAGCTAAAGCGGACATTGGAGTATTTGTAGGATATGCACCAAACAGAAAAGGATAACGAATCTACAACAAGAGAACCCGAAACATCATGGAAACAATTCACGTTACGTTTTATGAGTTGACCGGTCAAATGGCTCCTGGACAATCGATTCGGGACCGGACTTCAAAGCATCCCATTGGTTCATCTCTTGTACCAAACTCCTCATCAGCAACTCCATATGTACCTCCCTCAGAAGATGATTTAAAGAAAATGTTTGATCCAATGTTTGATGAACAACTTGAGCCAAGTAACAATGATATGACAATTCAATCAACGAGGCTGCCGTCCACATCCTGTCAATGATATTAACCCTTCAACTTCTATGTCATTAAGCCAAGAAGCGCCTGCTGCTGACCAATCTATTTCATCAACAAATCTTCAATCATCAAGTGTACATCATGGAAATGCTTCTGATTCACAAGATGAAGTCAATCCCTTTGCTACTCCTGAAGATGCTCCATTTGAAAACATATTTGCTAATCCTGAATCATCATCGAACCATCTTCTTGAGGAAACATCAACTCTGCTACTTCAGTTCCTCAACAACAACCACATGAACACCTCAGAAAATGGACTCACGATCATCCATTAGACAACATCATTGGAAATCATTCTCGTCCGGTATCCACGAAACAACTTGCAAGATGCCTTATGGTGCTTCTTCAACTCCATACTCTCTAAGATCGAACCAAAAGATGTTAATACCGCCATGAATGAAGGCAATTTGGTTCAATGCCATGCAAGAAGAAATTCATGAGTTTGATCGTCTTGATATATGGGAATTAGTACTGCTCAGTTGTGCTATGATCATTGCTCTAAAATGGATCTTCAAAGTGAAACTTGATGAGCATGGTGATGTGTTAAAGAATAAGGCTCGATTGGTTGCTAAAGGATACCGTCAAGAGGAGGGTATTGACTTTGAAGAATCTTTTGCTCCATTTGCTCGAATCGAGGCAATCAGAATATTCTTGGCTAATCTTTGCAAGTAAGAACATGGTAGTCTATCGGATGGATGTAAAGGCGGCATTTACGAGCGGAGATCTTAAAGAAGTCGTCTCGTCGGCCAACCTGAAGGCTTTGTGAATCCTGAGCATCCTACTCACGTTTATCGTTTGAAGAAGGCTCTTTATGGTTTAAAGCAAGCTCCAAGGGCATGGTATGATACACAATCAAAGTTTCTTCTATCTCTGGATTCGAAGAAAGGAGCGATTGATCAACATTGTTCACCGAGAAAGTCAGGGCAAACATTTAATTCACGTTCAAATTTATGTTGATGATATTATCTTTGCCTCGAATGACCCCAATGAATGTGATCGGTTTTCAAAAGAAATGGGTTCCAAATTTCAAATGTCAATGATGGGACAAATGTCATTTTTCTTGGGATTACAAATCTCACAAAGTCCGGAGGCATTTTCATAAATCAATCTAAATATGCAAATGAGATTTTAAAGAAATTTGGATTTGATTCAAGTGACCCGTTGACACTCCCATGATTGAACGAACCAAGCTTGATGAGGACCACTCAGGGATCATGGTAGACCAAACGAAATATCTTAGCATGATTGGATCCACGATGTACCTCACGGTAGAACTGATATTACTTATTTGTATGCATGTGTGCTAGATACCGGCTAAGCCTACCAAAAGCACCTTGAAGCGGTAAAGCGGGTCTTTCGGTATCTCCAAGGAACCATCAACATGGGACTTTGGTACCCGAAGGACACCGGTATGTCACTAACGGACATATGCGAGATGCATATCATGCGGGGTGTCAAGATACTGCGTCGAAATGCGTGCGGAGGATCTCAATTTTTGGGTGATAAGCTTGTGAGCTGGTCTTCAAAGAAGCAAATGAGAACTTCTATTTCCTCTGTTGAATACATAGCCATGTCATCTTGTTGTGCTCAAATCCTTTGGATGAGATCCCAATTATCTATGGCTTTGAATTCAACAAAATCCTATGTCTTTGTGATAATAAAAGTGCTATTGTTCTCTCATGCAACAATGTTCAACACTCAAGAGCAAAGCATATCGACATTCGACATCATTTCATCGGGGAACAAGTGGAAAAAGGTGTGGTGGAACTCTATTTTGTGAGATGAATACAAGTTAGCGGACATCTTCACCAAAGCTCTTCCAAGAGAACGTTTTGAGTTTATTCTTCCACGACTTGGCTTGAAAAGCCTTCAACCCGAAACACTCAAACGTCTTCAGGAGGAAGACGAGGAGTAAAGGTCTTTCTTCATCTATCTCTTGTAAATATTTATTCAAAAAAAATAATAAAAAAAAAATATATATATATTTCGAAAATCCTCAAAAAATATTGTCCTTTTTGTCATGTTTTTCTCAATTCGATAATATCTACGGTCTTTATGCTATCATTCAAAAAATGACACGGGACTTTAGATGTTGTTCGAATGTTTAAAAAAAAATCAAAAAATCAAAAAATATTTTTGGGAGAAAGAGAAACAATGGTTTATTGTCATTTCAGGCAGTAACTCGCTTTTCAATGGAAAGAAACGAGCCATGCTTTAAATTGTTTTCAAATCTCATGCTCGATTCTATAAAGAAATCACCTACTATCTAATAAAACTAATTGCTTTGAAAATTTACTCGGACTCAATTTTTGAAAATCATCAGTACTTACAGGTTGTAAAAATATCTATCTCTCAATCAATAGAATGATTTTCAAATTAAATCAAAAAGTGTATTTTCAAACAATTAAAAAGTTATTTTGTTATGTTTTCAAAAAGATAATCATGCATGTTTAATCAATGGAGTTTAAAGTCTCAAAATTCGATCCTTATCTGTTAAAACGTTTTCATAATCTAGTCACAATTCTCCTTAAAAGCTTTCAAAATCAATTTAAATCTAAAGAGATCACAAATCTCAATGATTTGATAATTGTGATCGGGGGAGAATTTGTGATTTAAATTGGATTTAAACTGATGATTAGGCAAATGGTTTGCAATTGGTTTTATAAGGATGTACAAGTTATCCTCCCCGCATGTGACAAGCGATTTCAAATTTTCCATGCACATGTTGAGGGGGAGCATCTATCTTAAAAACACAAAGATTTGAAAGCGTGATCAATGCGGGTTCTCTCTTGTATGTGAAAAACTCTTTCAAACCTCGAGGCACATATTGAGGGGAGCAAACTTGTGAAAACCTCATCCTTCCAAAATGCTTTATCTACTTGATTTGATAAATGAAGTGATGTTGATATCTTTTAGAAAATAGAAATCAAAGAAGTTAATTCTTCCTCTTGCCTCCGTGTGCTAAACGATTTCAAATACATGATGCACATGTTGAGGGGGAGCTCTCTTTCTAAAAATATCAAAAACAATTCAGGTACAAAATTCTTTGATAAAATATCACAAGCATCTGGATTGATTTTCAAATGGTTTTCAATTGGTTCTAATGGCAGACGAACAATACCAAATAGACCGACCAACTTTACTTTATGTATGGTGATATAAGGATGATAAGGTTAGGTATTTGTTCTAATGATCCGCCGAAGAGGAGGGATCTACCAGGGACTATCCACTAGTTAGTGTAGAGTTCTTAGGTATGATGATAAAAGGAGAAAAATGAGATATGGGAAGAGTGTGGTGAGACTAAGCTAAATCTTGGAATAAACCCAACAAGGTTCTAGTTATGAAGTCTCGGTAAGCATTGAAGGGGTTGAAGAATGAAAAAAAATTGAATGTGAAAAAGGGTGAAAAGAAATAGCCCTTCAATTATTCAACCTTAGAAGCGGAAAGGGTTCAATTCATATACTAACTTGATGGTAACATCGGTGGTATTGAAGACAAGGCGTCATGGACCCGTGGCCTTGCTGCACAACTTCCCAAACCTACTCAAGTTCCTCTTAAAAGGACTTGTTTCATTCTCACGGGGAACCGACATTATCTATCGACTTTCTCTTAGAGATTGTTGATATTGAAGAAGGAGACCTTCTCCCTAGTCTCCGTTATAGGATCCAAATATGCACAAATTGAGTCTAGAGCCACGAGATCATCAATAAATCTCATTAGGACACGTTCAATGAAGACTCTCTGTTTCACACAATGTGGACAGAGAGATTATATCTTGAGTCCTTAGCATTATCCTTGTGGTATTGCGGAACATCGAGTGATATGCAATCATATTCACAATGAAGATGGAAAGCCTACAGAGCCAACATCAAACAAGCTCATGGTGGGTGGCATGTGAGATCTATTCTATAGATCAACCATGTGACAACTGAATAGAAACGATGGGGCGATTCAATCTTTTGAATCAATCTGGTTCAGTTATGGATTGGCGGATACCTTTGAAAAACCGGTTGTTGTGCTTAAAACTCTTTTCTTTAGCACATCGGACAGTGTACTGAATATATTCAAAACAAAAGGTGTTTATGATTGATAATTGATTTTCATTAAAACCTTCGTTGTACTTCAAAAACAATTTCTATGGCGATACATGATTGTTTTCAAATCTCTTTTCATCAATCGGTGAGTCTCAATTATTTGGTTCACTCACTCGTGTTGTCTTCTTTGAGGCGTTCGGTTTGAAACGGCTAGAAGCATTTCGCGAAACCTGTCAAGGAAATTCTTGAATTATACGATCACGGCGGTACTTATGCTTGATCAGCGGGAACCATGGGCGTGTACCTCAATTCGGCGAAAGTGACAAAGAAACTCTCGTCGCGCTTTATTGCTAAGCTTTATTGTATGCGGTATGCCCGGCGTTTGCAGCGATCGAATGGAGCGGTCAATCCATAGCCGCATGCTCACACTACACATTCATTTCTAAAGAAATCATGATTAGTGCATCAATGACTCTGATAATATCACTCCATGCTTACGCTTTCTGGCTGCCAATATCATGAATCAACGAAAGCCTCCGCTACTCGATAGAAGAAATCATGATCCATAATGTGAGCATGTCGGTCCAAATGTCACAACATCACATGATATCAACACCAAAAGAAGAGTGAGAGATTTAATGTGGTGATGATCTCAATCTTTGGCTCAAATCTCATTATCCGTGGATCAGATAAAATACCTCCACTTGGACTAACCAAACATGCAATGAGAAGAATCAATGACTACGAGCTTCTGAGCAAAGTACTACATCAAGAATGCAAGAACAATTTATAATGTAATATCTGTTTGTATTCAATGTAAGTTTAATGTGTGTTTGAGGTGACCTCCCTTAGGGGAGATTGTTAGGAATTAGAAATTCGAGGTATTAAAGAGTCGGTCACCTCAAGTATTTATATTCGTTAGAAAGCTTCGTAGTCGTAGTTATTTAATGTTAAGTAGTATTTAGTTAAGTAACACCGTGGAGGGCCAGACGAATGGTCTTTACCCACTTGTATGCACGATCCACGACCCGTTGTGTGGCGTTTTATTGTAAGACTATAAATACTCTCTACCTCCCAAGGTAGAGAGTTGGAGCTCATAATAAGATTTTCTTTCTCTCACTAAGTTCCCTAAACCTCTAACTTTCTCTCTCTAAAACCTTCAATAGCATACTTGTGATTATGGTTTAGTGTGTTTGTGAAATCCAATATGTTCTGACATCTATCTTTTGTACCTACACCTTGAAGGTGCACGAGGAATTTAGCCATGTTGTCATCCGGTCGGTGAAGGTTGACATACATCAGAATCCACTGTGCTCATGAACATTTTCATCAAAGCCATGTACCTCGGCCTTTAGATCGGCATAACTTCATGCTGACCTCGGTGTGTTGTTCCGCACGGTGTTTTGATGACCCCGAGTATAATCTTCTTGAAGCTTTGGTGATCCTTGACAGAACATTTTGCCTTTCGATAAGTGGAGAACATTATCAAATCTTTCAAATTCATTAGTGGAGGAGGAGGAGTCATCATTTTCATCTTTGGAATGGTGATTGATTATGCTCTGTGGATCGGTGAGGCTCTTGTTAAAACGAAACTTCAAGCGATCCATTTCTTCCCGGTGATAAAATTTCATCATCGGTTTAACAAGCTCATCTTGAGAAAAGAATATGCTAGTAACATCGTAGCGGTTAACCATGGGTTGGTGATGGGTTCCATATCGATGAGTGGTATGTTTCCCTCGAGTCTTTGTCCCCGTTGACCCCTCGAACAGCGGTGGGCGTTTCCAGTGCCTTATTTGAGTCAAGATTGGTTGTGGGTTCGTATCGGGTTGTTCCTTTCCACGAGTCTTTGTCCCCGATGACCCTGAGACAACGGTGGCGTTTCCCGGTGCCTTTAGCGGTCGGTGATAGTTGTATTCCTATCGGCGGGTTGTTTGATTCCCTCGAGTCTTTGGGATCGATCGGTGTGCCCTCGGACAAAGGCGTGATTTGCTAATGTCATCCTTGAAGTTGTGGAAGGCTCCTACCCACGGGTTGTATGTTTCCCCTGGATCTTAGGGAGTAGTGGTTGTGACCAAGGGCACTGGTGATGTATCGGTGTCCCGTTGTCCGGGGAGGGTGGATGTTGCTGGTCATCGGTGGGTGTCTTTTTAGTCTCGGGCCTTTTGTGCCTTTTAGAACGTGTTCACTGAAGCCTCGGGGCCCTAGGACTTGGGTTTAGTCTTAGTCGTCACGAGACTTCCCCTTTCTCTTTAGGGCGAGGGTTTGGAGTGCCCGATCCCTCACAGTTGTTCTGACAACCATATGGGCGTCAATTCAATAGGAGTGACAAGGGATGGGTCTTTTGAAAATTTGATTGGCTCGGGATGCACGGTAAAGCACAAAATTTTCTTCGAGGATAATTTGAACCCGGTAACACTTGCAAGCGCAAGAGACAAACCTAGGATCTGAAACATATTTCTTCCTAGTTTTCTCTGTAGCTTGATTCTGAATCACTTGTAAATGATCTCCCCTATGTAAACAGTGACCCCATTCATTAAGCGGTATGCCATCATCAAGCTGAATAGAGTTAACTTGTTAGGTGGATGAGTGGTTCCAATAGAGGACCTGAATCACAAAATTGAATAGGATCCTCCAAGCCACGGAAATGAGCTTTTGGTATTTGGGGTCTGTCAAGCGTTGGATCTAAAGCGATTTGTTTTTAACCCATCCTTCCTTTGTGGAGGGTTCGGGATGGGCGACATAAACTCCTTTATTATAATCTAACCCTGTTGAAGTGCAAAACATTTTATAATCGGGGGTGAATTGTTGTTGCCCCGTGAAGGCGAATCGATGAGATATTCCACGAGAGGTGCGAGGTTGTTCTCATGTAGAGGATGTCGGGTCATAGGCCTTGGCATTTGCCCAAAACTCCACGAGGAGATTTTGGTAAACAATGGAGGGACGAACAAAGGCCGTTTTCGAGGTGGGCAATTAAACAAAAATTTCATAATGTCTTTGTAGGCTGGGACGGTTTGGGGTATTCAAAGTTGCCTATGACATTATTAGTTTTAAATTCAACATTTGTAAGATCCCTACCCACTTGAGAAGCAAAGCTGGAGATTGTGTTCTAGCCATTTCCATTAAATATTTTTAGGGTTTTTGAAAATATTTTCTTTTGACTAGAACAATCAAGGTTTTTAGATCTCTCAAGTTTTGTGATGAAAAAATTTTGTAAATGTTTACAAGAAGGGTTTTCCAAAAGAGGTTTGAAGAGTTTTTGAGCACACACAAATATTTTTGGGTTTTAGAAATGATTTTGGCAGAATTTTGTTGCAGAAAATAATTTTTGTGTGTTTGTTTGTTTTGGAAGAGGGTATTTATAGAGTGGTGAGAAGGGTGGTTTGTGCACAAATGGGAATATTAAGAGTCGGTTTTTGAAAAACGTTTGAATTTCCACATTTAATGCAACCACTCCATTACCCTTGATAAAATCCGTTTTCAAGGGAACAATTGTAGTGCACAGTAAAGTGCACTTTAGAAGATAAAATATCAATTTGATATTTTTACGTGAAAGAGGCATTAAATGCCAAGTGGGATAATGATAAGACAAAGAGAGACATATATTCCTATATTAAATTTGCATATTTACCAACCTAGGACATTTAAGTAACCGATACTTGGATCATTTAGTTACTCATTCAATGCTCTTTGTCAAATGTCAGGGACCCTGAATGAGTCTTACTCATTTAGTGAGAGGTTTGTTTTGGATGTTCAGGGAGGACGAACCATTTCAGAGAACTTACCTTGAGATTGGTTTTGATATGCGACTTTCAATGTCAAGCATTCCCAATTCAGCTTTGATCTCACGAAGGTAGGTTCATCCAAGGGTTTGGTGAAGATATCGGCCAGTTGATATTGATGAGGATGAAATGAAGTTCTATGTCTCCTTTCATTATGTGATCCCTGATGAAGTGATATCCGATATCAATGTGTTTGGTTCTTTGGTGGAGGACAGGGTTGTTGGAGATTGCAATAGCGGGTGTTATCACGGAAGATGGGCACCATTTTGTAATGGATGTCATAGTCACTGAGTTGACTTTTCATCCATAATACATTGGCACAACATCTTGCTGCAGCTACATATTCTTAGGTGAGGACATAACCAGCGATTGTTGCTTTTTAGCACTCCAACAAACCAGTTTTCCTCGAAATTGACAAGACCACGAGGTACTTTTTATGTCCATGTTGCGGCCAGCATAATGGAATCGAGTAACCCTTGAGATCAAACCACGAGCATTTTGGATAATAGAGTCCAAGGTTTGAGGCTCCCTTAAGGTACTGAGTATTCTTTTAGCTTGATGAGATGGGATTCTTTAGGATTGGTGATATCTTGCTATTAGAAGCGGTGAGAATTGGATGTCTAGTCTAGAAGCGATTAGATACATCGATGAGCCTACAATCCCTCTGAAATGAGTTTGATTGACCTGATTTGCCGGTGAGATCGGGTCCAAGGTTGTTAGGTGGGACCATTAGAGTCTTCAGCGAGGCATAGTCGAGATATCTCATATTTCTTCAAGAGATTTCGGTGTATTTCTCTTGGTGATGGATATTCCTTTATCGGTTTGCACGATTTATAGTCCAAGAAAGTATGTGAGTTTCCCCATCATGCTCATTTCAAACTTCTTTGTCATCAGTTTTTCAAACTGTTTGCAAAGGTTGTAGTTTGTTGAGCCAAAGATGATGTCATCAACATACACTTGGACTAGTATCACATCCTGTTGAGTTCTATAGACAAACAGTGTGTTGTCTATCTTTCCTCTGAAAAACTTGTTTTGTATCGGAAGGCGAGAGAATTTCATACCATGCCCTAGGAGCTTGTTTAAGTCCATAAAGGGCTTTGTCAAGCTTCTTGAACATAGTCGAGAATTCACTACTCTCAAAGCCGGAGGTTCTTTGAACATACACATCTTCCTTGAGATCACCATTTAAGAATGCACTTTTAACATCCATTTGGTAGAAAGTTCATGTATGTTGCATATGCAAGGAAGATCCTGATGGCTTCCATTCTTGCAACAGAGCAAATGTCTCATCATAGTCAATGCCTTCTTGTTGACTGTAACCTTTGGCTACAAGTCATGCTTTGTTTTTAATGCGATGCCGTTTTCATCAGTTTTGTTTCTGAAAACCCACTTCATTCCTATGACTACTACATCCCGAGGACATTTGATCAAGGTCATGACCTTGTTTTTATCAAACTGTTGCAGTTCTTCTTGCATAGCCTGAACCCAGCTTGGGTGTTTTAGAGCCTCAATGACATTTTTGGGTTCTATATCGATAGGTAATCGGCATATAGACATTCATTGGTGAAGCTGCAGATTAAATTAGCGACCATGCTTCTAGTGAGCATGCCCTCGGTGGGTTCACCAATGATGTTTACAAGCTCAATATCCACGAGATCTTGTCCACTTACTTTGTGGTGCAGGATCTGAGCTTGAAGATGTCACCGGGAGTTCAGTGTGAGTTCAGTGCAAGAGCCACATAATCATTTAAAACATCTGTAGAGATGTCTTGTTCAGTTTGAGGTTCATGAGTTCTGAGGTTCCTCGATCATTTGGATCGGTGTTTCCTATCCCAAGATGGCCGATTATCAATGAACTCACTGATGGTTTGTTGGGGTAGGTTGTGAGGTAAGACATAATATGAGATGTCAACATCAGCTTGGTATGAGGAATTGAATTGATGTTGTACTCATCGGGAGGATATCTTGATGAGTTATCAATTCCTATTTCCTCCACTGAGGTGTTGGTGAACCCGATGCTTTCAGCACTTTCATCAAAGGTGACATGAAAGGTTTCCTCAACTTGTTGTCTCCTTGTGTTAAAAACCTTGAAGGCTTTGGAGATCAATGAGTAGCCTAAGAAGTATCCATCATCAGCTTTTGCATCAAACTTGCCTAGATGATCCTTGTGGTTGTGAATGAACACAGGACATCCAAACACATGAAAATAGTTGATGTCAGGAACTCTACCTTTGAAGATCTCATATGGGGTTTTATTATGTCTTTTGACAATGATTGACATGTTTTGAGTGTAACGGTTTGTTGCTTCAGTCGAAATGCTTGGAGAGGCTGAGCCATTTAACATGGTTCTAGCAGCCTCAATGAGGGTCTGTTTTTCCTTCAGCAACCCCATTTTGTTCAGGGGCATAAGGAGATGAGAAATTTTGAGATATTCCTTTTTCATCACGAAACTCTCAAGTTCTTGATTTCGAACTCAGTACCATTGTCGGTTCGATTTGTTTAACAGATAATGTCATTCTGGTTTTCAATCTTCCGATGAATGACATTATTGTATCAGCGACTCTTTTTGAAAGAAAGTATACCCAAGTGTATCTTGAGAACTCATCAACAATGACAAGTGTATACTTCTCATGCTGGATTGATCTGGGACTGACAGGTCCAAAGAGATCTATGTGCAGGAGGTGAAGGTAGCTTTTGATGGAGAAATTTTGTTTGGTTTTGAATGATGCTATGTAGTGTTTACCTTTTTCACGAGTGAGCATGGTTTGTCTTTTGCAAAAACCAATGATGGTAAGCCAAGGACCTTGTTTTGTTTTGCCAAGTTGTTGAGGTTTTTGAAGTTTAAGTGTGAGAGTCTCTTATGCCACAGCCAATTGATAGTTTCAGTGGCTTTAGCAAAGAGACAAGTTCCATCTTGGGAGAGTGTTGACATGTCTAACACATAAACATCATCTCTCCTTAGAGCAATCAACACCACTTCCTTGTTGGCATTGAAGATGGTACCTTGTTTGTCATTAAATTGCACAATGTACTTAGCATCACATAGTTAACTGATACTGATGAGATTGTATTTGAGACCATTGACATAAGCAATTCTAGAGAAAAATATTCCATTGCAGTTTACTGAACCATAACCTTCAGTGGGACATGATGAGTTATCACCAGATACTACCTTGGGTCCTGGTTCCTTTACATACTTGTGCAGATACTCCTTCACACCAGTCATGCTTCTTGAGCAACCACTGTCTAGATGCCAAATAGGCTCCCTGGCGTGTCTCTGCACAAGTAGTAAACTGAATTAGTTTCTCTTAGTGACCCACTTGCTAGTGGGCTTGGGTCTCAAGGTCTCTTTGAATTTTGCAATCGACTCATGGTCAGTGGTTGAGTGCATTGTGCTACCACAGGTTTTGCATTTAGAGACTGAGGAAGACTCAGTGATTTTAGGTTGTTTTGTACTTCTCCTTGCATGAATGATCTTTGTCATGTTGGGATGTCTCATGAGCTGGATTTCCACATATGTCACAACATGTGTTCATGAGACATCATTCGATGATGATCATTAAACCCACAGTGAGGGCAGTGAGGAAAAGGTTTTGCTCTATTCTTGAGAGCTGTTTTGGAGGATGAAGCATACTGATGACCAACTTTGGTATAGTTTGCTTTGTCGACGAGTTTACATCTGTAGTGGTCTGCAGTTCTGTGATCATCCTTATTGCAGATCATGCAATAAAGGATTCTATAGTAGTTGTCAGTGGTATGACTAGTGTAATGACACAACTCACACTTCTGCTTGGGTTTGTTGGTGGATTTTGACTTTAATGAGCTAGATGAGGCTGACTTAGTTTCCTTGATTGACTCAGGGGCTTTTTCGATGGAATCCATCTTTTCGCCGCTTCCTCACAAGCTCAGAAGTTCTTTGAATTTGGTCAAACCGGTGGGGACAGAGGATGTTGAAGTCTCAGTAGGAGTAGACTCTTGTTGTATTGGTTTTGTTTGTCTTTTAGGGATGGTTCTACCAAGTCCAGACCTTTCTTTTGGTGAGTGAGGATTAAATTGTAGAGGAGTAAGCTCGAGCTTGGATCGGCACCACGAAGAGGTTTGAGGGGTGGAAGCGGTGTTTGAGATTCGCGGACTCGAAATGTGTCGACTACTGGGCACATCGGGAGTCCTAGCATGCTCTTAAGAGCTTGGCTCTCGAGTTCAAGAATCCTTCGAATCGAAATTTGGAAGCTTACTCGGGGATTAACCCGTTCAATCCAATCATTGGAATTTGGAGTTGTCAGCATATTGATGATCATACCACCAGACACAAATGGCTTTGAACTTTGGTCTTTGTTGCGAGAGTCAGGGAGATGATCTTTACCTATGACTCTCTTTTTGCTACTGGGGGCACCTACAGCATCAAAGACCACGGATTCTTAGCAGTCCAACTATCAAGAATATCTTGTTCCTTTTTAAGTTCATCTTGAAGAGCCTGATTTCTCTTAACTAGTTCAGTGTTTTGAATTTGCAAAGTAACACCTCAAGCTTGGCTTGTTTTAAAATAAGCAGTTCATCTCTACACTTGTTTAATTCAAAACTTAGCTTGTTGTATTTTGAAAAAGATTTAATCTTTGCTCTTCTACGAACTTAAGGTCAACATTAAGATAGAAAGTAAGATGTTTACCTTCTTCATAGTGATGTTGACCCATTCCCGTTTCGGCATGATTCTTTCCAACAGCTAGCTTGTCCTCTTCTAGAGGGCCATCGTGCACTGTGACATGCACCATTTCATCATCGATGACACGGCTCTTCATCCCGGTCGAAGGTCTCAAAGCAACAAGGCCTTTGTTTTTACCCCGCAGATTGAACACTTTTGTTGTTTCGAGGGATGGCCTCGAGCAATGCAAGCTTAGCTTTGACTTTCTTATACTTAGCTTCAAAATCAACAGTTTTGTTTTGATCAGATTTGTTTTGAAAGTTTTGATGAGATAGATTTTTGGTTGAAATTTGCTAAAGCCGAGGGTGATTTGATCCTGATGGTTTATAAGAGGGTTCTGAAATTGTTTTTGAAAAACAGTCTTTTGCAAAATGACCTCTTTTGTGACACTTAAAGCATTCAGTGTCCTCATTTGCTTTGGCATTTGAAAAACCTTTGTTTCTTTTCATAAATCTTCGAGAGTTAGCAAGGAGTGCCCTTTCGTGAAATTCAGTGTTCAGGTCATTTAGGTACTCCTCACTTAATCTCTCATTAGGCTCATCATCGAATTTTCCGAAAATCTTGAACAACGTTGTTAGAATAGAAAGCGAGTTGATATTGGTGATGAGGTGGTAGTCGGGGACTTCTTGACTTCTGAGACTTATTTAAGTCGGGTATCGTCTGTTGATGAGGTTTTCCTCATAGACAAATTTCCCATAAATTTCAGGAAGCTCAAGATTTTGGATATGATTAGCATTCCTAAGTCACTGAGAGAAATTCAACCACTTCTCAGGGAGACTGTTGACAAAACCAACATTTATTTCATGTTTGGACAACTTAACACCATCATTTGATAGTTCATTTAAAAGAGTTTTGTACCGAGTGTAAGTTTGAGAGAGAGTTTTGAGTCCTTAGCCCTGAAGGTGTTATACTCAAGTTTCAGGTCCATTATCCTGTGTTCCTTGGTATCAGATGGTCCTTCATGACTATGAACTAGGTCATCCCAGGTTTGCTTAGTCGTACTACAGCTTATAACAGACTCCATAATATCGTCAGGAAGACAAGATATTATGATACTTTTGAGTCTTTGGTTCTGGTTGACCACTCTCCTTTCATCCTGGGTCCACTGAGCTTCAGGTTTGGGCAACACTTCAGCAGTCTTTGAGACAAATGGACCTTCATTTATACACTTGATATAAAAAGTTTCATCCCAATCAAATAGCAAAGCATTCGCTTTTTTCCATTTGTTGAATTTGCCAACTTCAAGTCTAGGGGCAACAGCTGAATAAGCTCCACCCTTTTTATCGACCAGTTGGGGTACATCAATTTTAGCCATTTAGGATCCTAATTTAAAAACTTTTAGAGCGGCCTAAAAAACGAGTTTTATAATTAGCCTTTCTCTGATACCACTTGTTGTTCCCCGTTCACTATCGTTTAAAACAGTTTAAGTATATAAAACAAGTTAATAGTGAACTAAGACTGAAATTAACATAAGTAAAACACACAAAGTAATTTTCAACATCATATTCTTATTAGAAATAAATCAACAAAGAATACGTTACCCAAGTACTTGCGGAATAGTACTTGGGATTGAAATGACAAAGTTGAGTGATTCCTCTCTAAGCTAAGGCTAAGTCTAAGCACAACTCTTAGAGCTCACTGAGCTATCTCAGGAACTAAGTTGTATTTGGAGGAGTGAAAAGATGGCTTGCGTGTATGTGTGTTTTTACAATTCACAAGCTTAACCTTTTCACTCCATCTCTTATGCTATTTATACATGTATGAGTTTTAACTCTTTCCTAAGTGACAAACTGACATCATTCAGAAGACAAAATACTAATGTATTTTGTCTCTGTTTACAAAAACTATTCTAGGTAAGAGACAAGACTACTTTCCTAAGTTCAGTGATGACACTGAGCCCGATCTTTTGCCATTCAGGGAAAGTTGACTTTGGTTGATAAGGACATTGTCTTATCTGATTCAAACTTATCCCTTTATCCCGCTCTTTCTTCAGTCTTTTCATCCTTGATCTTCTACTTGATTTGTCTTCAATATAAGCAGTTGGAGAGGAGTCTTGGGGATTCAGTGAGTTATTGTCATCACTCACTGAATCCATCATCTTCTTCTTGACTCAGTCTTCACCCTTTAAGTTCCGCCTTACTGAGTGGAGAAACTTCTTCTTCGCCTAAATCTTGAGTATCACGAAGATGACTCACTGAGAGACTATGCACTCAGTGACCTGTTAGTGTTTAACGGACAAGACACTTGGGCTATTTTCTATTCAAATCCTAGATTAAGGGGTTTGGATATTTACTGAACCCAAGAGAATATCTAATGACTCAATGTCTTTGCAATTACTCACAATACTTTGCCAAACTCCATAACACATAGTAGAGGAGTTGTTTGATTCACACTCTCCATGTGGGTCGTATATCTTTAATAACCTTTTGCCATAAAGCATTATCCTCAATGTCGGTATGCGTTTATGTTTTTGCATGCTTGTATGTTTTTGTTTTGTATGTTTTTTTTTATGTCATTGTCTTTTCCATATTCACACAAACCACACATAAAGTCTAGATATTTGCTTGCACACATACTTGCCAAGGTTTTTCTGAAAGCAATTTTTTTACCCTCGAATAAAAATGTGACTCTATACATCTTACCTTGTCATATCTCGCTTTTGCACAATTGGTTATGGTTATTGTTGTTTCATTGGACCAAAATGATAGCCTTGTATTATAATGCGAGAAAACATGTACGTTTATGTTTTCAAAAGAAAAATAGCATTACTGTACTTGTTTTATGACACATGGTAAATATACTCGTATTTTATATTCGGTCGGTGGATCTATAAAAAGTTGAGTAGTGAGACTATACAGTAAAACCTCTATAAATTAATACTCGATAAAATTAATAACCTCGATAAAATTAATAATTTGTTCAGTCCCAACTTGGGACCAGTACAAATTTGGGCTCCAATCGATAAAATAATAAGATAATAATTTTTTTGAAACCCCAATGTATATATATTAGTCCCAACGAAACTATAAATTAATAATCACTAAAAGTTCCATATATATGCATATATGTGTGTGTGTGTGTGTGAGAGAGAGAGATATATATGCTTCTAAATCCTAAGATTGTTTAGTAAAAATGAATCCATAGTCTCTCGTTTTTTGTTGAACTTCAAATCTATATTGAGTTTATCATAAAATCCTCTTATTGCACTAAAGAGTTGGTGCGTTATCTTCTCGTATTGCAACACAAAGTGTTAATTTATTTTCAAAAAGTGTGAATGTGTATTTATAAAATGTTAATTGAAACTTGTTTTTCAAAATTATTTTTCGTCTCTAATGAGTATAAATTGTAACTAGCTTGAATATTAGACTTGAAAATTTAAAGTCATACGTAAAACCTCTTTAAATTAATAAATTATTAATTTATCGATATAATAATATCTCGCTAAATTAATAAAATATCCCGGTACCAACACTATTAATTTATAGAGGTTTTACTGTATATGGTTAAAGCCTTTATAGTTGTGGAATGCGACTTATTACTAAACAAAATATAATCACAAATTCATGAGTTACATGTATATATAATCAGGCAAATTATATAACTAGGGACCAAATTAATTTTTATGTATAAGTAAGCTAGGGACCAAATTAATTTTTTTTTTGGAAAGTACCAAATTAATTGTTAGTTGTCTAACTTAAGCTGATGTTATTATTATTGTTTCAACTTTTAAGTCCAATATCTTGTGTCAGTAAAGCTCAAGTTGTTATTGTTATTTCAACTTTAAGGTCATATATAGAAAGATTTCACAAGGATTGCATGAATTTGCAATTTTGTAACCGTTAAACTAATAATGGGTCAAATTTATAATTATAAACCTAATGAGAGAGCTTTCATAATAAGGCGCAGAAAGCATGTTTTAAAAGAAAAAGTAATACTATGTCTGCCACCAAAATATCCTATAATATGTTTAAGTTAGTGGATCTACAAAGATGTATACGTAGTACTATTTAAGATAGATGGTCATCATTGTTACGAAGTGAGAGTTTAAGGACACGTTCTGTTGCAAAAAGTAAGTCGATCATATCCAACAAAAACACATCCTAACACAGCAATTGTCTGTTAAAACTTCACGATCTTGCAAAAACGACAGGATGATAAATAAGATCCTAATCTTAAAAACTTGAACAGAAACGCTACAGTTACAAGGGTTAAAAACTGCTCAACTCAATTTCGAAATCATTTACTAAACATATTAGAGATCGAACAATAAAAGAAACTATTACATCATTTAAGATACATTTTTTTTATGGCTTCTTATGTTCTTGAATAGTGAATACGACCTCATTTCTATTTTGTTATCTAAAAAAGTCGATCGAACCACAATCAAGAAAAAGGAGAGGAGAGGATGTAGGTTTGCTCGGTCCGCCAAAGTACCTGATTTTAAAAGTTTAAGAAAAGCAAGTTACGAAATTCCATCACATTAAAATGTCGGCTCGATCAAATGTTGATTATCTAATGACAAGTAGTTTAGTAGTAAGAATCATATCTCGTGGAAGAAAGTAAGTGATTTTAAGTCTAAATGTTGCTTGATTCAAACAATTTTAACATTTTCAGGAAGATAAATATTTTACTTAGCTTGTGTATGGATTACCATGATTTAACTCAACGTAGCCGGTGTTTAAATTCATATTAATTGACTTAATATGAAAAAAATTGAATTCATTAAATCATATAAAACTATTTGTTTGTAACTTAATAAAAAAATGACTAAAAATATTAAGTAATATAACTGAGATTGTCTGCATTAAGTCATCTTTTAATTAATAACACTTTCATTTCTTTGATGCATGTTTGTTAAGATCCCGATTCTAATTTTAGTATATTATGATTTTACAATATTATAAATAAAATGATATCCTACGTAAAATTTTAGCAAACTTAAAATCTTATAAGATTCTAATATTGACCATAGGGCTTTTAAGATTTAATCTGATTCGATCTTATTTTTTTTCAAACCGCAAACTAAAATACTAGAAATTAAATTTATTAATTATGTTTTTATGGAAATTTAAAAATAATATATTAACTTTTTTTAACATTTCATATACATAATTTAGGACAATATTTTTATAAAATATTTAAAAAAATTTGTGTTTATCAAATATAATAATTTATAAATTTAAATAATATTATAAAAACTACTAAAAAATAACGTAGAATTTTAAAATTTTGATTTGATTTTACAATCATGATAGCAAAAACGATTATAAGGGCACGTTTGGTAGAGAGAATTTCAAAGAAATGAAATGAAGCAGAGAATATAATCTCAGAGAGTAGAAATCAGTAGAGAATTTTGTTCAATTATAATGTTTGGTAACAACAAAGATTTGACCCGAGAAATGAAACTTTTTTTTTATTTAAATAACATTTTGTCATATAAGACTTGCATTTATTTGTTTGTTGATTTTTTAAGAAAAAATTATTTTTTGTTTTTTCTAAATAACTATTCTTAAAAAATATTTAAAAAAAATAAATTACTTAAAAAAAATATCTTTTTTTTAATTTATTTTTTTAAAATTTATTTACTTTCTTTAAAAAAAATTATTTTAAAAAAATATATTTTTAAAATGTCTTTATTTAAAAAAAAAAAAAAAAAAAAAAAAAACTTGTTTTTTCTAAAAAATTATTTTTTTAAAATGTATTTATTTAAAAAAAAACTTATTTTTTAAAAAAGTATTTTTTTTAAATGTTTTTATTTAAAAAAAACTTATTTAAAAAAATTATTTAAAAAAAAAAAAAACGTATGTTCGAAACTAAAGTACAAATTTAAGTTGAAAAAGAAAAAAAACATATCATGAAAAAATATTAAGAATACTAACAATTCTCATTTCTCCAATTTCCCAACAAAAAAGGATGAAAATCAAACTCTAAAATTTACACTACCAACTCTTTACTAATTCTCTCAAATTCTCTCTAACTCTTCACCTTTTAATTTACCATTTCTCACTACCAAACACACCGTTGTAAAATCCCCAAAAATTAATTTGATGAGAGCAACTACCAAAACAAATACTCCGTAAAAGATAGTGCATGACATCATATGTGTATGAGGTTCCATGTGGCACCTCTACACCTCCCCACGTTCAACTTATATCATGTCGACATGCAATGAATCTACTTTACTTTATCCACCTTTCCTAATTCTTCGCATTTCAGGTTTCCAGTTCATCCAACTTCATAGAATAAAACCATATTCAAATTTTGTCTCCATGCAGAAGAACAAGAACAAGTATGTGACAAATGATAATAATAGGGAGCAATTAAGCAAATATGAGGCTGATTTTGAAAATGTCATGCAACAAAAAGAAGACGATGATGATGAAGATGTTGTTGAAGTGGCTATGGTGAAACTTCACTATGCTCATGAAGCTCTTGAAAGAGGTAAGTTTGTTTTTTTACCGTATTATAAAAAGCCCGTCTAGCTCAGTTGGTAGAGCGCAAGGCTCTTAACCTTGTGGTCGTGGGTTCGAGCCCCACGGTGGGCGCGCCAATTTCTTTTGTTTTGGGTAGGTCTACGTATGTTAAAAAAAGCGAACCCGAAACCCGTACTTTTTTGGGCGGGTTGCGGGTTCTTAATAGGGATTTTATCGGTTTTAGGCCCCATAGGCGCCCCCATAAGATCCCAATGGGATCAGGGCGGATTTGGGATGAGTTTTGTTATTCATATATATGTCTTACTAGAAGCTGTCTCTCTGGTTTATTTTATCATAAGAAGGGGTAGGATCTGTTTACATTCCACGTCCTCATACCCGCTTCGGCGTGATTGGATATGTTGTATTTTATCTATAATATATAGAGTTACTTGGTTTTGAAATTCTTTATGATTAATCTGAACTTACCATACAAATTGTTTGTAACGAAATGGGCGTATGATGTTTGAAGCTAGTTGTGATAATCAAAATCAAGTTGTATGAAATTGTGGTAGTTGGTAATATGGATGTGTTATTTTGTTTGCATGGGCTTGTGACAATTATATTGCTTCAAGTCTGGGGCGGAATTAGGGGCTCCTCTAGTATCTCGATCTTTTTAATTGAAACTGCACTCATTCTGTCAATTTTGTTTCCTTTGTTATTGCAAAAAAAAACTTGAAAAACTTGTGCATCCGGTCAATTATAGTCCGTGTTCTTCGTTCCTTTTAATCTTGTTGTATGGAATTTTGGTAGTCCATTTTAGTCTTGGTTCTCCGATCACTTTTAGTCCTGCCGTTGTTTGAGATTTCGATAATTCATACATATTTTGCGGATGTGATAATAACATTGCTTTAATGTTGTAATAGATGTACTTATATTATGTTTTAAGAACATCCCGATGCAATAACCTTTTGAAAATATCAACATTTTATTAACCCTTTCATTGCAATGCAAAAAACTCATTTTCAACTTATTACTAAGGGAAATGATTTGCACACTCTAATTTTTTTATTGGGACACTCTAAATTATGTATTAAATTGTGTACTGCGAATATATTTTGCTTAAACTGCTTGTGAGTGTGCAAATCAAAACAAAATGTGTACAAATCACCTCCCTGTAACTAACCTTTACTCCCTCACACATCTTCCATCTTTAATAGCTTATTCTTCGCTAACCTTTTTCATTCAATAACCCTTTTTCAACGTTTTACTCCAGTGCGATAACCTATTTACAAGTCTTTTTCAACTTTGCATTTGAGATGCTCTAAGTTATGATAATCATATTAATTGAACTCGTAATGATCAAATAATTTAGCTAAGCTAGTGTTTGACAAATTTTGATGGTTAAAGAGAATTACATGAACATGATCATAATATAACTTCATAAGTACTAATCTTATAATCAACCAAGTAATAGCAATTTTCGTGCAAATACTTTTGAACTAACAAGTTACAAATAAACTTGAAGTTGGTTATATAAAATCACAATTAATCAAATAATAATGATCAAAACGCGATTTCAAACACCCTTGAAGTTTTAGCCATGATACATATATAGCGTCCCATTCCACTGCACCAAAAAAATATGCAATGTCCTATTTGTTGGCTTAATATGTTCAGGTCTAAATGCCAATATGCTAGGAATTTTTATTTTTCAGCTTTGTGCTTGATTATAGCATATACAAAGGAGATTTGCAAAGGACTGATAATATTGTGTAGACAAAGTAACGTTGGGTGTTTGTTTTACAGAAGTGCGTGAATTAGAGGGTGTTTTGAAGGACGACGCGTTGTTCTTGGATGACTCGATTGATGAGAGTTCCAATATCTTGAAACCCCAAACCACCATCAACCAAAGTGCATTTGTTCTCGAGGACTTAAAAGCAGAAGTGGATGAAATGATTAAGCAGAAAGTGAATCTAGAGGTGCAATATATAGCACTATCCTCACAACATATGCACACTATGAACAGGCTTGAAATTGCCGAAAGGAAAGCCATTGAATTAAGGGGGCAATATGATAAGCTGAAGATGACGACATGCGACAAGATGTTGGACAACGAAGACGTGTGGAATGTACGAAATAGCGTATGCAAATCAGCTTCCATGTTTGGTATTCAGTTAGTACTGCTTGCTTTAGTTGTATATCTAGTTGTTCAAAAGATTTTCTCTCGTGGCATGGAGGATGAACTTGCAACCACTTAGGAGTTTGACAAAAAGCTAGCTAGTTATAAGTTCATAACTTTTGATGTTGCTGTAGTATCGTTAAACAATATTGTGTACGTACTAACGTACATATTTTGCTAAATTATAGAGCTAATTACTTGACTCGACTAGCTTTCCATTTTCATTTTTTTCTTTTTCTAGTTTCGGCACTCTACAGATTTGAATGCAACAGATGTATAAAATTCGATGCAACTAGCTACAAAGCTCATATGGTACGTGTTCAGTAACGGATTGTTGTCCACATATATGGCATTTGGTACATGTTCAGCGACGGTATTTTGTCGGACAGGTCGATATATTGTCGTATCTAACTGGCCATCTCAAGTCTACTGACCTTATTGAGTTAACATGTAACATTCTTTGATCTATTTCAGCCTCTTGACTTGAATGAACCACCGCCAAATGGCATAGTGTACAAGAAGTCAATGGTTCAAACCTTGCTAGGTGTGTACATCTGAGTCAAAAGGCTCGCCCTCTCCGGTAACTTGAACAGAGAAAACCACATCCCCGTTTACTTTTTTAATGATTTTAGTTGAAATGAGACCAATATTTTCAGGCTTATTGCACACCTATACTTATTGACAAATATTTACTGTCATATAAATTGCAAGTTGTTACTTGTTTTAACCATAAACAACAAATCTAGTACTAGCAAGACATAACAAAAACTTTGAAGTTCAATAGCATCCAATATACAATACACAATAGATTCATTCATTAATCAACCATACATCAACACAAATTTAACCCTTAAACATGCAACACAACAAATCAAACAACCTCAAAAGAAGTTAGGATCATAACCATTGCTTGAAGTAGCCAAGATATAGTAAGCCACAATATGTCCAATAGACCCCCATGCAAGCACGTCCACAATATTAAACCCAACCGGATCATTCGACTTCAACAAACTAACGTACTCCTTAGCACGAGTATCACCCGCTTCGAAATGTGTCACACCGTTTTGCTCAGGCAACCCTTGTTTCGCAACGTTCTCTCTTTGGAAATTGAAGAAAACAAATCGTCCCAAAAAGAGCGATAAACCCGTGCTTAGGCTAATAACCAAAGACGTGTTTAGCTCGGCTTTGATAGCTAGGTTAAACTTTTTTTTGGGTGCGAGGGTCATGGTTGGCCTAGTGGCAAAAAGGCTGGGTGAGTCGGTTGCTTTGTTAAGTGGTCTAAGACCTTGGAAAGATGGCGCGGAGAGGAAGGCGGACGCCATTGTGGTAGTTTTTTTTAATCAGTGGCGGATTCAGGAATTTAGGTTTGCGGAAATGAGTGATATGTGGTAGTGGAATAAGAATAGGAGATATATTTTGATAGAATGAATATTGTGAGGAGGGAAATGATTTAAGAAAGATTTTGGTGTGTACAGGTGGAGGGTTTTGATTGGTTTGTTATGGATCAGAGATACATGATGATATGTTGATATTGGTGGTAAGATAGTTTGGATTTTATATAATATATATAATATAAATGAAGAAAGATAACATCTTCGGATCCTTGGCGCAATGGTAGCGCGTCTGACTCCAGATCAGAAGGTTGCGTGTTCGATTCACGTAGGGTTCAATTCCCATTTTTTTTATTTTTTATTTTTCATGTTTTATACTTTTACTTTTTAATGAGTTTACTTCTTTCACTTTTTTACTTGAAACTTGTCCTTAAGGAGAAAGAGTCACTCATAAACTATAACAAGTAACAATTTTTTACGAAAGTCTGGGCACCTTTACCAACTTTAAAAGCTATATTAGTTAAAGACTAAGATCAGGGACGGAACTTAGTGGAGATTGACTCGGTCCGACAGAAAAGAGTCGTGGCATCCTCAAAATTTTTAGCTACAAGTACATTTTTAACCTTTACACTTTGTAGTGATATGCATTATTAGTACAGATGTTAAATGAAAATGTAAATTGGTGCCCTTAAAACAAATACGTTACAGCTGTTGGAGTAGTAGCTCCCAGCAACAGGGTTAAGATAATCAACTTCAGCAGAAATGCTCAACTGTTCAGCAGAAACAAACAGATGGTCAGCAGTAACAAATACCACTTGGTGGTTACCGGATATCACTTGGAATCGTGTGATCACTTTCCAAAGTAAACTATTCGACCCTAATGCCTGGGCTGCACGAATATCTACTTGGGATAAGACCAAATGCAGTTATGGAATTAGGCACAATTCAATAACCCTTTGCGCTTATAAGTGTTAGTATTTTCTGTGTGTTCTTCATGCATAATCAGATATCCTATTTATAGGATAATACTCTTGGCTAATTCAATGGAATTATGAGTATTAATCGGCCCATTAATAGCCTCATAATTATCCCCATTATAGCCGTTAGTGGTTACATGACCAATTAAAACGTGGTCATTAAGCGGCTTGAAAGCTGCCACTTGAATAGGTCAAAACCGTTACAAGCATACTTTCATCAAGATACTTTCATAGTGCTATCGGTGGTTACACTTCTTCAGTGGAAACACCACCTGCTTCGTGTAAACACTACTTCATTAAACACCACTTCAGTGGAAACACCACTTCAGTGGAAACACGATCCGGTGGAAGTCTGCCGTGGAAACACGATAATCAGTGGTAACCACAACAGTACTTTTACCAAGCACTACCAATACAAACCACTACAAGAGTCAGGGTATTCATGGACCTTATGGGTGTACACTCTGTACCTCCTAACCCATTACAAGGTGTGAACTATTCCCACAAGTGCACTAAATTTTCCAACAATCCTCCCCAAATTTAGTTCACTTTCTTTGCATGAAAATTAAACATCAAGCAAAACATGTGCATAAATGAAAATGTCCTGAGGATTGAATTTCCATCTTAGTAAATTACACGTTTCAAATATTCGAGAATCAGGGTGTTCTAAGAATTAAACCCTTCAACCCATTTGAATACCTGAAGATAAAATACACACAAGTTTTTCAAACACTTAAAGCTCGACACTATACAAGCCATGTGTCCATATCCAAATTCATAAATGTTGTAAAAACGAAAGTCCAAAGCTTCCCTGAAGCGGCAAAACTTCAACATTTACATAGGTGGTTCCTCTTTATTCATGCTCATGCCAAGCACTTTTTCAAATAAAAATAACCATTAAGAAGTAAAGACTTCATCCTCCTTTCAGCAAGTTCTGAACACAACCTTGGGATGTAAATAAAACATGTGCTCCAATTAATCTTTGAATGTTCAAATTTTCCACATTGAACTCAGCTCCTAAGTTTCCTCGGGAGGGAGTTGGGTGTCCTAGCATTCAGTGACTAAGTTGGACTTAAACACATCCCTTTAGCAGACTTTAAAACCAAGTCTCTAGCGGACCCTTCGCCAAGTGATCACTAAGTTCTGTTGAGATCTCACAAACTCTATAGATACCACCCCATTCATGATAAGCTCACGAATCATGCTATGTATGACACCTAAGTGTCTAGACTTACCATTGTACATTTGGCTATAAGCCTTAGCCAATGTAGCCGCACTATCACAACGGATAGAAATAGGTGCTATAGGTTTAGGCCACAATGGAATCTCAAGAAGCAAGTTTTTTCAACCATTCATCTTTACCGCCAGCTGCTAAAGCCACAAATTCAGATTCCATTGTTGAACTGGTGATGCAAGTTTGCTTCTTGGATGCCCAAGAAATTTCACCTCCACCAAGTAGAATACCCCAGCGGTAGATCGAATTGTCTTCTGTTCTTGATCCAACTTGCATCGTGTATCCTTCCAACACGATGGGTAACGGTATATGAGAGACTATAATCCATAGTTCTCTTCAAATACTTCAGTACCCTTTGAACGCTTGCCATGATGAGCACTAGGATTACTAGTATACACGCTCAATTTTCCCACTGCAAAACCAATATCCGGTCTTGTACAAGTCATGGCATACATCAGGCAGCCAATTACCCTAGAGTACTCAAGTTGAGATACAGCTTTGCCATGATTACGCATCACTTCTCACAAGTATCCATAGGTGTACTCACTGGAGTACAATCAAAGTAATTGAATTTCTTCAGCACCTTCTCAATATAATGATACTGAGAGATAGAAATTTTTTACTTTCATGTTTAATCCTTATACCAAGGATAACATCAGCCTCCCCATGTCTTTCATGGAGAACCTTGATGACAAAAATTCCTTTGTCAAGTCAACCTGATTTTGGTCAGTGCCAAAGATCAACATGTCATCAACATATAGACAAATGATGACTCCTTTACCAGAATCATCAAATTTGCTATATACACATTTGTCAGCCTGGTTAAGAAGATAACCACTAGACAAAACCACTTCATCAAATTTTTGATGCCATTGCTTAGGTGCCTACTTAAGTCCATAGAGAGACTTAATCAGTTTACACACCTTGTTTTCATTGACAGGCATGATGAAGCCCTGAGGTTGGTTCATGTAAACCTCCTCATCCAATTCACCATTCAAGAAAGCCGTCTTCACATCCATCTGATGAATAACCAGATTGTGAATAGATGCCAAAGCAATCGCCAGTCTTATGGTATCGATCACGAGCCACAGGGGCATAAGTATCAAAATAGTCTATCCTCGACTTTTGTTTAAAGCCCTGAATAACTAATCTAGCCTTGAACTTTTCAATAGTTCCATCTACCTTCATTTTCCTTTTGAAAATCCATTTGCAACCCAAAGGTTTGCAACCAGGTGGTAGATCAACCAACACCCAGAAAGCAAAGGTTTGGAATCCATCTCATCATTGATTGCTTCTTTCCAGAAAGCAATGTCCTGGGACTTCATTGCTTCTTCAAATGTTTTGGGGTCATCCTCAACAATGAATAAATAGGAGTATTGGTGCGAGACCTCATCCTGGTACCTTCAACTAAGTATAGTTGAAACTCAGGTCCAAATGACTTTGGAGTCCTGACCCTTTTGCTCTTCCCGAGCATAGGTTCAGTTGTTGAACCACAACCTCATCAGGTACCACTGATGGTTCATCATCGGGACCTCGACACACCAAGTATCATGAGTTCCATTAGGAATCCTCATACTTGGTCTAGGGGTGATGAGAATCTATTCTCATCAAAAGTTGCATCCCTTGATTCAATTATTGAGTTAATTGAAACACATTCATTAGGTTCAATAACATAGAACCTAAAAGCCTTGGAATGCTCGGCATATCCAACAAAGATGCAGTCAATGCCTCTTTCACCCAAAGTCTTTTGCTTTGGATCGTGGAGTCTTACAAGCCCTACAACCCCGGCACCTGAGATAGTTCAGGTTGGGTTTCCTTTTATTCCAGAGTTCATAAGGGGTAACATTGTTCCTTTTGTTGGGAACCCTATTTAATAAATAGCAAGTTGTTAACATAGCTTCACCCCAGAACCCTTGACTCATGCCTGAATAGGACAACATGGAATTAACCATCTCCTTCAGCACCCTATTTTTCCTTTCGAAATACCATTTTTTGAGGAGTATAAGGGCGATCGTTTCATGGATAATTCCAACAGACTGAAAATACATAGTATCCATGTACTCACCTCCCCTATCAGTCCTTAATCTTTTGATCAAAGACCCAAGTTGTAATTCAACTTCAGTTTTAAACACTTTGAATTTATCTAATGCTTCATCCTTTGAATGTAACAAATAAACATAACAAAACCTAGAAGCATCATCAATAAATGTCACAAAGTACTTCTTGTTCCCCAAAGAGGGAGTGGCATGCAAATCACACAGATCACTGTGAATAAGCTCCAAGAGATTAGTCTCACGACTAACACCTGAAAAGGTTTCTTCGTAATCTTGGTCAACATGCAAGTTTTACACTTTTAGTTGTCCATGTCAAAGGTGGGATCAACCCATCCTTAGACATATCTTGCATTCTTTTATAATGAACATGGCCAAGTCTAGCATGCCACGGTTGAGTCAGTCAGTCGAGGTGGTCACACAGTGAATTTACACTATCAGTGGAAATAAATGCACTATCAGTGGAAATATTAAGCCTAAACATTTGATTACATAAATAACCAAAACCAATAAAAACACCATGCTTAGAAAGCACAAATTTATCAGACTCAATAACTTGTTTATAACCATGATTATTCAAGATACTACTTGATACCAAGTTCTTCCTAATATCAGGAACATGAATAACATCAAACAAAGTTATAATCTTTCCTGAACTAAACCTAAGATCTACACAACCACGACCATGCACCAAGGCTGTTGACTCATTTCCCATGTGAAGAATATAACCATCATTCAGTGACTCATAAGTCTTGAACCAGCTTCTATCTTTACACACATGAACTGTTGCACCAGAGTCAACCCACGACGCAACATCATCATCCTGCACATAATAAGATTCAGATACATATGTAACATAATAATCGAAAAGACTTATTAAACATATTGACCTTTCATGAGTTGCACGAACCACCACTCCCTGAACCATTAGTGCCCGATCCATTGGCTTTACCACCAACTTTAACACCCTTGCAGTCCCTTTTAATGTGACCTGGTTTGCCACATTTCCAACAAGTAGGTGTTGCCTTCTTGTTAGGATCTGCCCTTGTGTTGTCATGAAATTTGCGTTTGCCTTTGTTGTCATTGTACCTGGTGGAGTTGTTATGCTCCACCATATTTACAACAGATGCACCAAAGAGCATTGCTTTGCTCTTTGGCTTGTCATTATCCTGCATCTTGAGAGATTCCTCAATGCGCAGATGATTTGCCCCACTCAACCGAGTTAACTCCTCTTTCTTATGTTTCAAGGTATGCTTGAAATCTTTCCAAGAAGGATGGAGTTTGTCAATGACACATGAGACTTTAATGGCCTCATCCATGTTCATATTGTGTTGTGTAAATCTTCCAAGTATTCTAAGAAGTTCATTGTATTGTTCCATAACTGGTCTTGAATCAGTCATTTTGTAATTTGTGAAATTACTAACAAGGAACTTCTTACTTGATGCATCCTCAGCCATATATTTGGCATCCAAGGAATCCCACAGTTCTTTGGAAGATTCAAAGTTCTGATAAATATCGAACAGAGCATCAGACATACCATTGAGAATAAGACCTCTGCATATGTAGTCATCATTCTCCCATTTGCTCCTCCTCCTGATCTGCTCCACAGTAGCATCATCCCCATCATCAAGAATAGGTGTAGTCAACACATATACCACACTCATGCTTGACAGCAAGAAGTGCATCTTCTTCTGCCATCTCCTAAAATCCACCCCTTCAAACTTATCCAGCTTAGCAAAGTTTGAAGCCATGTGTTTCATTGCAGCAGTTGCCATTGATTATCACAAAATAGTTTACTTTGATTGTTGGAGTAGTAGCTCCCAAAGAGGGTTAAGATAATCAACTTCGCAGTGAGAAATGCTCAACTGATTCGTGCCAGAAACAAACAAATGGTCAGCAGTAACAAATACCACTTGGTGGTTACCGGATATCACTTGGAATCGTGTTATCACTTTCCAAAGTAAAGTATTCGACCCTAATGCAGGTTGCACTAATATCTACTTGGGATAAGACCAAATGCAGTTATGGAATTAGGCACAATTCAATAACCCTTGCGCTTATAAGTGTTAGTATTTTCTGTGTGTTCTTCATGCATAATCCGATATCCTATTTATAGGATAATACTCTTGGCTAATTCAATGGAATTATGAGTATTAATCGGCCCATTAATAGCCTCATAATTATCCCCATTATAGCCGTTAGTGGTTACATGACCAATTAAACGTGGTCATTAAGCAGTTGAAACTGCCACTTGAATATGTCAAAACCGTTACAATCAGACTTTCATCAAGACTTTCATAGTGCTATCGGTGGTTACATCGCCGGTGGAAACACCACTGCTTCAGTGGAAACACCATCGCTTCAGTGTAAACACTACTTCAAGTAAACACCACTTCATGGAAACACGATCCGTGGAAGTCGCTTCAGTGGAAACACTGATAATCAATGGTAACCACAACAGTACTTTCACCAAGCACTACCAATACAAACCACTACAAGAGTCAGGGTGTTCATGGACCTTATGGGTGTACACTCCGTACCTCCTAACCCATTACAAGATGTGAACTATTCTCACAAGTGCACTAAATTTTTCAACAACAGCCCTTCAATTAAACTTGTCAAGTTCCGTTTATGACTAAGATACGCATACTTATTGCACCAAATGGCTTATTTACCCAACCTCCTCGTGAGAGGTTTAGGATTGGATATTCACCAAGTACATATTTGTGGGCGTCAGAAAAAACAAATAAATCTTTTTATTAGTAGAGCGTGGTAAGGGAAAAGGGCTATAAACGGTCACGGAGATTTCTCGATTAAGTCGTGTACATCTTAGTCGTTCTCCCTGTGTAACCTCAACATGCCAATTTAAGATAAGCATACTCATATTTTATGACGTTACTTGGCCGTTGTTGTTATAATAGTATAAGAACCATTGTCATCCAACACCACCTTATAATGTGTTTTTCTAAATTGTACTAACAGGGGTTTATTTGCAAAACTCTTGAAAAATCAAAACTAGCATATGTTATTTTGAACTTTGAAGAAGCAACAAGACAATGTTATATCACACAGGTATAATATACTTGTAAGTTGTAACATGAAAAGAAAATTAGATTCTTGTTTACAGAACTTAGAAACACTAACACCATATATCTGAATTCACTTGAAAAAAAGTACAAAAATAGTTGATTATATATGAAGGTCTTGTAAGTTGTTACATAAGTACTTACTACCAAGAATTCATATAAATCTTTGATTTGATTACAATGGCCAGTATCTTTTTTCTAGCTTCTGTACATCTCTCATTCTAATAACAATATACACCTAGACGATTATCGTTACTATTATAGCACGAAAAACCGGGGGTTACGACATAAAAAGGTAACCACCTTTTTTTGTGTATTCGCTTATATCAAAGTTGGTTACTTTTTTATGTGACAAACCTTAAATTAGAGAATCCAAGTAAGAATAATTGTGTCTCCGCCCAAACTCCATTAGGCTTCCATACGTTCGATCCCATACTCCGATGAAAAGCGACTCTGTATCAGGACTAAAAGATGTTCCTGATATCTCGCCAAAGAAATCAATTTCTTGTTCTTTATTGTACCCGCTTTTGACGTCAAACACATGAACAAAGTCAGCAGGTTCCGCCATTGCCATGAACTGGCCGTCTGAAGAGTAACGGATAGATCTAATGGCTCCTATGTTGCCCTTTAGAGCCGTTACTGATTTTGACAGGTTTCTTATATCCCAAATTCTGCAGGTTTTGTCTTGGTTGCCTGTTGCAAAAGTTTGACCATCGGGATGCCATGCTGATGCAAACGAGAAATCTAAGTGTCCTTGTAAGGCTGCAACTGTCTGCAAACATTCCACAAATTTTACTTCTATATTAGACAAAATGAAATCGGGTTATTTCATAAAATATCAACAGTCTTTCATTTGTCCCGTTTTAGCGATTATACTTCTTCTATTAGCCAAAAACTCATATGCTAAAAAGAGTACAAAGGGATTTATTAAAAAGTACGATTCTATATTATGCTAATTTAAGGTGTTTGTCTAAGCTTATATGATGGGCTTATAAGCTTATTAGCTTATATGTGTTAACTAAGCCCAAACAAGTGTTTAACTAAGCTTATATAAGTGGGCTTATGAGCTTATATAAGGGGTTTTTAATAAGCCCCTAAAGTGACTTTTTTAAGGGTGGTTGGGCTTATATAACATACTCCATTACAAATTACAATTTTACCCTTATTATACATTATCTAACATTCAGATTTTTCACCTCATGTCCTTTTTGGTCATTTACCGATCTATGCTAAACCAAATACTTTAACTTCTTAACTTGTTAAAAATAAGCTAATCCAAACACTTAACATGGGCTTATGAGCTAAAGATATAAAAGCCATAAGGTGCTTATATTACATAAACATAAGCCCAATTGATAAGCTTAGCCAAACGCCCAAGAAAACATCAGACGATGCAAACTGCTTAAAAAGCAATAAACATCAGACCAAGAAATCCCATCTTGATTGAAAGAAAAAACAAATTTACCTTTCCTGAACTGGAGTCCACCAACAATCCTTCGGGGCTATCTCCCATGATTATATAAAGCTTGCCATCGGGGCTAATAGACGTATGCTGCATACGTAAATAAGGAGCAAAACTAATTAAAATACAGCATCGAATAAGACAATAGAATCAACAAGATCTAAAAAGAGAAGGGAAAAACGTAAGAGATGGAGAGAGAGGGTACATTAACGGGCCAAGGAAAACGGAAGTGTTTGGTCATCCGAAAATTTTCCATATCAAATTCTCTAACTCCACAGTCGTTGTTTGAAGCTGTTAAATGTAGTGCACCACTGCAATGAAGAAGATGAATAAAATCACAAGATAATTCATAATCATAAAATTAGTCACCAAAAGATTGAAGAAATAGATACCTTGGAGTAGTATGAATGTCAAGAGAATTAGTGATAGCGTTATCGTCATAAGTTGTCCTCGAGCAGTAGGAAACTCCAGGTCTATCTAAATACTGCAAATAATGACAAGGAAATCTCGTGTTTAGACCTCCCGAAACTAAAGAAATAGCTTAAAAAAGGAAACGGGTCAAATGAGTAACAACCTTTTAAGCATCTTTATTCATAAAAGTTTACCCCTTTCGAATAGCAAGTAATCTTTCTTATTTTGATCTTTCAAAAAGGGTCTATTAATATTTAATATCACATAACGTAGAATGATGACTATAAAAAGTGTGAGTACCTTGCATATAATTTCTCCTTGGTATCCACCAGCAACAAGCAAATTATCTTTTACCGCCATTGTGCTAACGTGCGGCTGAGTGAATCCTTCCATTAAATTTCCAGGATGATTCTGCATACCAAAAATTGTCAAACACTATCGATTGAATTCACATGACTTAAAAGGTTTACAAAAGAAAACATTTACCACTCACCTCACTTGGTGCCACGTGTCCCGATACGTTAAGGACTTCATTCTTGTTGCAATTCAAGGAAGACCAACGGAAGACAGAGTAATTATACATGAAGTACACATTATGCTTTGACGTGGCCCATACCAGGTTCCTCAACTAAATCAACAAAAAATAAGTATCACTTCATTCAGTAACACATCACAAGATTAAACGCAAGTATATGCAAAATGTGACAACAAAATCGTACTAGCATACCTGAAAATGAAAGATCGTTGATTTTACAGATCTTGAATTCTGTCTAAAGTCATAATACAATCCAGTTTTGTTCGTGACTTTGCATGCCTGTCCACAGAAAGTAAGTAGATATAAGGATACAACAACCGAACCATGGTAATTATCCAAGTGTTTGGCATTTCGTTTAATTTCACTATATCCAAACAATATTTGGCTACTTATGTGTGACTTACAAACGCAATAAATAAGATTAGCAGTTTCAAAACACAATGCCAAACACCCCTAATATCATAATAATAGACATCCATACCTTTTCTGAACCCTTTCCGGACTCAGCAATATTTTCGTAATTCTTGTACTGTTCTAATCTCGTTTGCCTATATTTCTCCCTAGTGATGCTTAGCCTTTCCCACGGGATACCTTGAATATCTTTGCCCCTTCTTGCCTGAGCGGCAGTCGTATTCTCAAACTTCTTCTTTAACTACAACAAAGATGAATTTATTAGTCTCATTGAACTTTTTTGTACACCCGAGTTATTAAATCGCTTTATATCCCATTCGGGTCATTTTGTTTAAAAAGATTAGTATTTTATCCAAATATTTAATGTGTAAATTCTAAAAGGATTGATAACAAACCATGTAATCGTGTTCATCAACATCAGAGTCTGAGCCAATATCTCTCCCGTATAATTCTTCCTCCGTAGTATCGTCTAAATCTTCCATTTCATATTCATCAGCCATGAACTCATCATCATCGTGGTATTGTGACATCATCTGCACAACAAATAATTCCATAAGCGAAACCATTCATTGCAACATAAATTGCTAAAACAAAGATTCAGTCATTTAGACCATGTAATATCAAAATTTAGCATGTATTGCACTATACTTATTAAAGGGGTGTTTGACATGGCATTTCATAAAACGAGTCTCTAGATATAGTGTTTGGACATGCTATTCTAAGTGTTTGACATGTTCTTAATATTAAAAACGCGTACAATTACCTTGAAATCATCAAACACTAATCAGATTCTATTTGTTTGACAAATTCTAATCATTCGTTAATTTACACCAAAAAGAACCTCTAACTATTAAATAATCATAAATCACTTTCACTGTTGAAAAGCAAAGACTCATTATTTCCAACTCGAAACACGGCAATCAAAATATACCCCCTGCCAGGAACAGAACAGAACCAAATATGACCCGGTGCACAATTTTTTTTTATAGGTATACGAACCGGTATATAACACTAAAAATACATTTCGATGGACCGGGTGCATTTAAGACGCATTTAGGAAAAACTAATGATTTTTCAAAAATTAACACTACATCGAAAATCCATAGGTGTCCCGGGACCCTGCTATGCAGTTTAAGAAAACTGTAATCATTACACTATTCCACCAATAACAACAACAACAACAACAACACCCAATCCTGCCAGGGCAGGGTATGGGGAGGTAGAATGTAATCAGATCCTACCCATACCCACGATAAACCGAGAGTAGAGAGACTGCTACCTGAAACTATTCCAACAATAAAATTTATCTAAACATAAAAATCTCCAAAACACCCATATATTCATACAAAACTACACTTTTCATATAAAATTCTTTTACAAAAACTTGAATTTCACGTAACTAAACAACTTTAATCCAAATTAAATATAATCATACAAAAAAAAAAAAAAAAAAAAAAAAAAAAAAAAAAAAAAAAAAATCAACAACCAAACCAATATAACATTAACATACATATATATAATACAACATTAATGAATGAATGATGAAAAAAAAAAAAAAAAAAAAAACAACAGACCTTGGTAAAATTGTATGATCAAAAAAGTTGGTAGGTAATGTGGTTGGAAAAAAAATATGATAGATGGTTTTAAGGAAGGTGGGAAAATGACATGGTTATATATGGATGTTCTGTTTTTGTGTCTTTTCAGTATATGCAGTTTGGTCCCTGTGATTTAACGTTACCAACCCCCGTTATCTCCAGACTTAACGGAGTTTATGTTAAGATATTTTGTACGACTGTTTCTTTTTATAAAAGAGCATTGATTGGCATGACTACTTCATATGCCTAAATTTATGCCTAAAAAAGAGATGATGACATGTGGCAAAATCAAAGGTAAATGTTATGAGAGAGAAATAGTGGAATCCACTTATCAAACATTGAATTTGTTAGCCACAATATTAGTCATGTGAATTAAGTCTCCCTATCATTTTCCTTTATGAAAATGACATCTGCTTGTTTCGTTGTGACTAGTGGTGTAAAAAAAGTCGACCAGTTTTGAATTCGAACCTTTGTTCAAAAAAAAAGTTTTGAATTTGAATCGATTAGTCGGGTCAATAATTTTATTCGGGTCAACTCAAGTAACTCGAATATTAAATAGGATCAAGTATCGGGTTGTTCGGGTCGACCGATTGACCCGAATAACTTTTTTTTTTGTATTTTCCTAAATATATTATTATAAATTATCTATTTAAACTAGTACAAATTTGCAATTTTATTATCATTTTACTCATATTCGGGTTGACCCGAACATCCATGGACCCGACTCGAATTGACCTGAACTTGACTAACCCAAATTTATATAAGGTCAGGTTCAAGTAAGGGTGAGCAATCCGACCAGACCGACCGACAAAACCGACCGGATCGAAGGACCAACGGTCCGGTCTCGATCTGGAGTTTTTCATTATTTCGGTCTCGGTCTGGACCGGTCCGGCATACAAACCGGACATTTAGCCTATTTGGACCGGACCAACCGAAAGACCGACCCGGACCGAGACCGTATCGACCACATTCGGTCCGGTCTCGGTCTAAGGTTTTTGCCTAACTCGATCTCGGTCTTGGCCGGTCCGGTCTGATTTTTAGACCGTTAGCACCCTTAAGTTCAAGTATCTTATTTTTAGCCTTGACCTGAATCCGATCATCCCAATCCGATTAACACCTCTAGTTGTGATGGAGCATGGATCAGGTTTTTGATACTTTTTATTATCGAGAAATGAATTTGGTTTCAAAAACTTTTATGTTATCTTAGTCATTTTGTTATTTATTTCAAAAAAATTGTGTGCACTTGAGATGGTGTTTTGGTATGATGGTAAAGGTTTATGTTTAGCATAGGGGTTTTAAAAACAATAGGTGTCGTCGCATAAAGCTTTCATTTAAAAAGAGTCGCATTTTTATTAGTTTACATATAAATACATATAATAGTAAACATATATAAGTTATATAATTCAAGTTTATATGCAATTTCTCTTTACTTTATAAGTGTAATAAGGCATCTTTGGTTTTATTACTTAGAACTAGGGCTGAGCATTCCGACCGGACCGACCGACAAAACCGACCGGACCGGACCGAAACCGACCGGACCGATGGACCAGCGGTCCGGTCTCGGTCCCGATTTTTACCTTATTTCGGTCTCGGTCCGGTCCGGTCCGACCAAAAAACCGAAAATCTTGCGTATTTGGACCGGACCGAACCGGACCGGACCGACTACATTCGGTCTCGGTCTCGGTCCCGGTCCCAGTCCCGGTTTTTACCCTAATTCGGTCTTCGGTCTTATCGGTCTCGGTCCGGTCCGGTCCGGTCCCGGACCGATGCTCACCCTTACTTAGAACCATCAAAAACACGAGACGACCCTTATGTTTAGCAACCAATAAGTCTTGAGTTCGAGCATGTTTGGCGCTCTTTTTAGCTTTTAAAAAAAGAATAAAGATAAATAATTAATTTGTGCACATGATCATTCATAAGGCGAATTTGGCAGTAGCTCTATATTTGTCTATAAAAATGTTTGGTAATATTTGTAATTATAATTATGCTCAACGCTCTTAAATGTTACTTCAAAAAGAGTTGAAAAATGAACATTATAAAGCTATTTTTTGTTTGTCCAACCAATCGCTTCTAAATATTTTTAAAAGTTCTGCGGCAAACACACCGTAAGCTTAGGTGTGCCACGGGTGTTGTGTTACAAACGATATTATGTGGATTTATGTGATTGGTTTAGAATAACAGCGGTCGTCACTCGAATAATTTTATACTAATTTTAGCAGTAGGCCGGTTACTATCGTAACGATGTAGGTTTGTTTTCAGTACTTTCGGTTTTAGGCTTATAATGTGTCAACTTTTAACAAATGAAAAATAAGTGTCTTTTAACAAGGTACTTTTGTAGAGATTCGATGTCCGTAAGCTTTTGTCATGTTGGATTGTAGCTTAACGAACAACTCTTCATGTTTGTATTAACTTGTTATATACTTCAATCTTGTACAATAAAATAACGATAGAAAATGACATAAAGAAAAATATGAGATTCTTTAATGATCGATTATATTTATGAAAAATGTACTTGATATTAAATACGTACTGTATATGACATTCACTTACTTTCTATAAATAGATATCTCACCAGACCAAAAGATATGATTACATAATGTTAGCAGCATTTGCCCATTTATTATATATACTACTCGTAAGTCATATTCAAGACTAAAAATAAGGTAACGTATTAACCAAACTAACACACACGTATTCAAAACATTTTTCGCTCCAATTATAAGAAATAAGGTTGAAGGTTCTTGATACGCTAGCCTCATACTCTGTCTTGATGGGATTGGGTATGTTGTTGTTCTCGATACACTAGATATAACACATGATCAATCATCTTTTAACCATATCAGCTATTGTTAGGATCAAATAAGAAATAAAATTAAAATAAAAAATATGAAAAGAAATTACACCCGCACGTCCGCACATTTCATATGCACATACAAACACAATTGCATTTTCTTTTAAAATTCTCTCTTTTATTCTTATCTAAACTGTATGACTAAAACTTCTCATTTTAATTTTTCTCTTATCAGCCATCGTTAGTCCCGTTAACTTAAAAAGAATACTAATAATTCAAGTAATATTGTTTTGGATTTTTGTTATCATCCAATTTTGACTCAAATGTGACATATATAATATGAAACATTATCCATACATTATCCTCATATCCATATGCACTTTATATCATATTCATTATATGTATATTTAAAATATATATCAATCATCTTAAAGACTTTTATTATTTAATGAGTAGATGTATTTGAGAGGGAAAAGTGAAAATGTATTATTGTGAATCAAAAGATTACATGGATAGATGGAGTGTACATGTATTTATACTATCATTATACTAACTAACTAACAACTATGTTAAGCTGACTTGTACATATGCTAACTATACTTGTACAAATGACTTTGATACTTTATAGAATAAGGTGAGATGTTATTGACATTGAGTTGCTTCAATATAGTGTTGACTTGACTTGTAGCTTGTATTCCAATAAATACGGTAACAAAACTAAAATTAAAAGCGATTACATGCAAATTAAAAGTTTAATCATTAAACAAAGGAAACAAATGAGCTAGAATTTACAATCATTAGTATCAAAAAACCGCTTATTTTTTGTTTGTTATTAAACTAACTAAATATGACTGCATACAAAATGTACAGCATACCTAACTGTATATGCAATGTATATACATACAGTTAGGTATCATGCATTTTAAAAAAAGTAAAAGACCGTATTATCAGGTTTTGATAAGGTAAAACTAAGCTATCGGTTTTAAGTTTCAGTCAGTTATATCAGTTTGTCTTTTTTAAAATTTTCGTTTTTCTTTTCTCACCCTAAATTAGGCACAATACATGCACGAAGCATCATACCTGTTTCCCAACAAAATTTTACAAATAGTGGGTTACCAACACAAACAAAAAAGAGGTTTTTGCATATATATCCTTCCGAAAATACAAAATTGCATATATATCCAAAGCATGCATAAAAACCATTGTAAAATGTGCTTAAAAAACTTGTACAAAGGATATATATGCAATTATTCACTTTGGGAGGGATATATATGTATTTTTGCCAACAAAAAATGACATTATGCGAATTGGTCAAACAAACAAATAATTATATATAGGTTTGACCGAGTAGATATATTCCTTTCTTTTTTTAGTTTTACAACCACTAAAATATTCCCATTAGATAATGAAAATATGAATATATTTGTTAAATATGCACACTTGTTCATTAAACAATGTATTTTAATCATTTATATTAATATAATAGTATCAAAGAACTTGTAAACAATTAAAGATATATTAATATATTAACATTGTAGGCATGTTGCCAATCAAGACCGAGTTACATAGTCCGCGTTCGACACATCAAGGTTGTTTGGGTTTTGCATTTACAATTTGAAATTGCTTAATGTTGAGTGTTTCAAATTGTTAATAATCAATTTTGAGTAAGAGTGTAAAACGAGTGCTCGTGAGCTACTCGAGCTCGGCTTATTGAAAACTTAATTTAGGGTGTTGAGCATGACTTTCAAATTGTTAATAATCAATAGCCCAAGAACCACAAGATTCCCAGAATACAAGAAACCACCAAATTAAAAAAATTAAGGTTTCTTCCAATCGTACCAAGAAACCAACAATCCAACTTCCCAAACCACCAAAAACACCTTCAATCCAAGCAAGAACCTCAGTAACCAAAAACCCCCAAAAATTAGGGTTTCAAGAAAAAACCCTAAAAAACCAATCGAACTCACAACTCTTCAATTAGTCCAAGAATCACCAAGAGATCAAGCAAACTATCAACCTAGAGCTCTGATACCATGTTAAAATGGTACGTAATAATATCAATAATCACCCAACCAACCACCCTTTGGTGATAATCTCTTATTATAACGATAAACATAGTAGATTAGTCTCCAACACGGATGCTAACCAATACAGATACAAAGAAAGATTGTTGTCCCTCTAATAGGTGCAACAATGAAATACAACTACTCACACACTAAAACCAAACCAAAGATCAAGATGATCTACAATACGTTTACAACAGTAAACAACCCAGAAACCAAAGAAACCCAGATGAATAACAACCAGACTTGTATGTGAAACCTTGAGTGAATATTGAGAGAGAGAGTTATCAAACCCTAGCTGAGAAGAATCAATATATAGCCAAAGATATTACACATTCAACCCTGCACAAATAGAACTTAACAAACAAAGATCCAAAGTATTAGAGTTAGAAATATTAGTATAGAAATGTTACATAAAATACCCCTGAAGGTTCAACTGTTTGATAAAGATATTTCTATACTTTCAACACCCCCTCTCAAACTGATGAACCTGCAAACAGATTAATCATACCAATATTTCTAACCATAACACCATGCCTTTGACAGACCTAAGAGCTTTAGTTAAAACATCAGCAGTTTGACTTTTAGAGTCAACTTTAACAGTTTTAATCAAACCAGATGCAACCTTTTCTCTAACTAAATGCACATCAATATCAAAGTGCTTAGTTTTTTCATGCATCACAGGATTAGCAGCAATTTGTATAGCAGCTTTGTTATCACAAAACAACTCAACTGGCAACAATTGTTCAAGAACACCCAAGTCCTTTAATACTTTAAGAATCCACATAACCTCAAATGTAGTAGAGGCCATACATCTATACTCACTCGGTGAAGACTTAGACAAAGTAGCTTGTTTCTTACTCTTCCAAGAAACCAAGTTACCATTTACAAAAACACAATATCCGCACTGCAGACTTTCTAGTCACAGGACATTTAGCCCAATCGAATCGTAAAAGCGAAACTTTAAAACTTTGATTATTCTTACTAAAATGCAGACCATTACTAGGTGCAAGCTTAAGATACTTTAACAACCTTAAGCCAATATCAAAATGAGATTTTAAAGGAGAATGCATATATTGACTTAAGCAAAGGTACAGATAAGAAATATCGTGTCTAGTCATAGTAAGATATATCAACTTCCCAACAAGTTTTCGATAACTAGTAATATTTTTCAACTTTTTATCATCACTAGTTTCTTTATGATTCAAAACAATATTTTCGTGCAAAGGAGTTAACACATGTCTACAACCAAGTAAACCATAATCATTTAACAACTCAAGACAATATTTCCTTTGATTTAAACACAAACCTTTATCGCTTTTAAAACTTCAATTCCAAGAAAATATTTTAGTTCTCCTAAGTCTTTGATTTTAAACTTATTTTTCAGAAAAGTTTTAAAATCCTCAATCTCATTTTCATTATTACCAGTGATCACCAGATCATCAACATAAACAAGTAAGTACAGAATAGAACTTCCCTTAGTTTTAACAAACAAGGAATGATCATTTTAGATCAGACAAATCCATTTCAAACAAGGCTTCGACAACTTAAGATTCCATTGTCTTGGAGCCTGTTTTAGACCATAAAGAGACTTTTTAACCTCGCAAACTTTATTATTGTTTTCTCGAAACAAACCAGTGGAGGCAACATATAAACCTCTTCATTTAAGTCACCATATAGAAAAGCATTGTTAATATCCATTTGAAATATTTTCCAATCATTTTGAACAAAGAATGCTCAATAAACTCCTAACAGCATCTATTTTAACCACAGACTAAAAGTCTCATCATAATCAAAACCCATATTTTTAATGTAACCCTTAGCCACAACTCTAGCTTTATATCTTTCAATCTCTCCATTAGATTTCAATTTAATTTTCCAAACCCATTTAGACCCAATAGGAATTCTTCCTTCAAGAAGATCAACTTCTTCCCAAGTATCATTTTCATATAAAGCAACTAACTCATCATTCATAGCATTTTTCCAATTTATGTCCTGTGAAGCTTCCTCATAAGAAGAAGGTTCACATGACTTATTCATGTTAGCAACAAAACAACAATTATCTCAGACTTAACCAAGTATGGTTAGCATACTTATTTAGACCATACTTAATTTTAGAATCAAGCACATAATCATTCAATTTAGTAGGCAACTTAGAAGATCTACTAGACCTTCTATAACTAGTAGTTCCTTCCTTAGTTTGACTTTGAACAACATTTTGAAAACTAGGCACATCCTGCTTCTAGATAACATTTCCCTAATTATTATTATCATCTACAGGAGTTGCAAAACTAGGCATATCTCGATTGCTGTGGTGGATCGAATTAAGAATCGTTCTAAAACAATATCCCTGATCAACATCCACTACCCTACCAGATTCACCTAGATTACCTTCTCTACCTACAAATGTTACATCTATATCCTCGTTCATCATTGGGAGAGGGACTAGAGTTCCGTTTTTGACTCAAAATTATCAAAAAAATTTAAAGTGTTAACATCAAGTGGATCATTTGAAGAACCAGACTATTTCATTTTATATGGAAAAATAGTCTCATAAAACTTAACATCTCTTGAGTATAAACCTGATCTATTTTCCGCACTTAATAATTTGTAAGCTTTCTTTCCACTTGCATAACCAAGCAAAACACATTTTTCAGATTTTTGAGAAAACTTATCGCACTCTTTTAAAATAGTAGCATAACAAAGATACCCAAAACTCCTAAGATGTGCCAAACTAGGTTCTCTTCCATAAACCAAAGAAAAAGGAGATTTTCCATTCAAAGCAGATGAAGGCAACCTGTTAATCAAATAAGTAGCGTTAAAACACAATCGCACCAAAACACAAGAGAATCCCCTAAAACATAAGTCTTCTAGCTACATTAAGCAGATGCCTATGTTTCCTTTCAAAGAATACCATTCTGTTGAGGGGTATATGCTACACTAGTTTGATGAATAATACCCATTGTATCAAGAAATTCACCCATTTTATTATTAACAAATTCAGCATCATTATCAGATCTCGACAATTTTAATTTTCTTATTAAACTGAAATCAAGACCATCTTAAAGAAACTTTGAAACATCTCAAAAACCTCATGTTTTTATTTTAGCATATACACCCAAACAGATCTACAGAGTCATCAACAATAGTCAAAAATATCTCAAACATTCCCTCGCTAACCACCTTATAAGGCCCTCATACATCAAGATGTATAAGGTCACCAAAAACAGATGTTTTATGTTCACTTAGAGGAAATGGATCCCTTGTTTGTTTAGCCTTATGACAAACATCACAAGGTGCTCCATGATCAATATTAGTTAATTTTAAAGATCCTTTTAAAAGTTTCAAACTGGTTAGCAGGATGTCCCAATCTACTATGCCAAACATCTTTAGAAACAAAACAACTAAAACACTCACTATTAGACACAAAAGCAGAGGAAACTTCAGACTTATCAAACAAATACAAACCACCAGACTCACTACCAGCCCCCAAAGACCCTCTGCATGATTCAAACTCTAATATAGCATTTAGTCTCATCAAAACCAACTCTCAACTTACTATCTTTAATCAACTTATTAATGTATATAAGACTAACACAATATTCAAGAACAACAAGCACATCAAACAAAACCACATTATCATTAAGTTTTAAGTTACCAACATGAGTAACTTTAGCAAGAGTACCATTAGGATGTCCCACAGTAATTTTCAACTCAGATATATCAACCAAATTATGCATATTAAGAGGACTATTAGTTAAATGCTGATTAGCCCCAGAATCAATTATCCATCCAAGATGGTAATTAACCCCATTCAACTTAATATTAGCACCAAAAAATCTATAAAAATGCTGATTAAAGAAAACACTGCAGTTAAAAAAAGAACAAGAATCCCTACCAGCCATGCTAGCATGAGCAGAGGATCCTGGTTTATCATTCAACAAGCTTAACAACTTCATAACCTGTTCATTACTCAGAGACATACTTCCAGAACAATTCTTAGAGCCATTATTAACAACAGAGGCACTTCTAATATCATTGTTTCTATTAAAGTTATTAGCAAGTTTCAGATTAGGATTCTTTTAAAACCGTGAGGATAACCAATAACTTCAAAACATCTATCAATAGTATGACCTTTCAAACCACAATGAGTACAAAGTAAACTATCATAATTTCCCGTTATTAGACCTGAATTGTTATTATTATGCTTTTCTCCGCCTAGTATTCTTATTATCATAAGTCTTAGAAACAAAAGTAGAAACCTCGAGCCTTCTCAGCTTTTAACAGCTTGTGGTTGGAACCCTCTATGGGATTCTTCCCTTGATACAATGACAAAAGCATCTTTGACTTCAGGAAGGATTTCCCTGGTCAAAGAGTACTTCTTATGGGTTGATAAATGTCATCAAGACCCATAAGGAACTGCATCAATTTTAACAACTTCCCATGATCAACAAGTTCTTGTCTAGCCTCACAAACACAATCAGGCAACTTAGTAAGAATATCAAACTTTCTCCACAAAGAATTCAACTTATGATAATACTCGATACAGTAAACCACCTGTTTAACACTATTAATCTTTTGAAACAGATTAAAAACCACATAACCATCAAGTCTATCATATATATCTTTTAAATCTCCAAACAAATGTAAGCATTAACAAAAAAACATGTCCAAGATACACATCTTGAGTTAAAGAACTCAAGATCCAATTAAGCACCACTGATACATCTGTCCCACTGGGCTTCCAGAAGGGACTTGCAAAGATAAGCAGCTTCTAAGACAAGTACCATCAAGAAACCCCATCTTATTTTTAATTTGCATAGCAAGTTTTATAGCACTAGCCCAAACTCTATAGTTCTCTACACCAACCAGTTTAATACTAACAACAGATGCACAATTAGAATCATTAGGATGCAAATGCAGAGGATTACTCTGATCAAGACTACTAATCATGATAGCCATAATGACAGAAAGAGAAACGTAAACACAAACTAAAAAAACAAACAATCAAACAGATATACTAAGAAACAACAAAAACTACCAAACATAAACTAAACCAAGAACACACACCCAGACTAACTTAGCCAAGCCAAGAGTTGTGGATTGACTGCAGCGTATTCACACCTCTCAAGAAGGCAGATCAAGAAGTTAGTCAACTGCTTACGCCACTAAACTCAGAACTAGTCAATCCTAAAGGAAAAGAAAATAAGCCTTACAGTGCGTAAAAGATGAAACCAGCAGCGGAAAAGTAACAATCAATAGCCCAAGAACCACAAGATTCCTGAATACAAGAAACCCCCAAATTAAAAAATTAGGGTTTCTTCCAATCGTACCAAGAAACCAACAATCCAACTTCCCAAACCACCAAAAACACCTTCAATCCAAGCAAGAACCTCAAGAACCAAAACCCCAAAAATTGGGTTTCAAGAAAAACCCTAAAACCAATCGAACTCACAACTCTTCAATTAGTCCAAGAATCACCAAGAGATCAAGCAAACTATCAACCTAGAGCTCTGATACCATGTTAAAATGGTACATAACAATATCAATAATCACCCAACCAACCACCCCTTGGTGATAATCTCTTATTATAACGATAAACACAGTAGATTAGTCTCCAACACGGATGCTAACCAATACAGATACAAAGAAAGATTGTTGTCCCTCTAATAGGTGCAACAATGAAATACAACTACTCACACACTAAAACCAAACAAAAGATCAAGATGATCTACAATACGCTACAACAAAAACAACCCTAAAACCAAAGAAACCCAGATGAATAACAACCAGACTTGTATGTGAAACCTTGAGTGAATATTGAGAGAGAGGGTTATCAAACCCTAGCTGAGAAGAATCAATATATAGCCAAAGATATTACACATTCAACCCTGCACAAATGGAACTTAACAAACAACATCCAAAGTATTAGAGTTAGAAATATTAGTATAGAAATGTTACATAAAATACCCCTGAAGGTTCAACTGTTTGATAAAGATATTTCTATACTTTCAACAAAAATGCAAGTCAAAATGCATAAAATGTTTCGTCAAAACTTGGAGATAAGTTTTTTAATTTAGACAAACATTTTTAGTTTTTCTTTTTGTAGTTTTCATCATATTTCAATCTAAACACAAACGTTGTTTTTCAAAACTATAACACGTGCACTATACATGATTGTTATTTAATTTCTCCCTATATCGTGATTAAGGTTGTGTAAGTAGATGTTGTCCGGTACGACCAATAGGAATACACTACGTGGGACGGAGTAAAGACCAATTTCCGTCCTACGAGTCATCTGGCATAAAATACTTTTAAATAGTTTATGTCGCTAGACACGTTTTCAGTGTCTCGTCTTAAAGAGTACGCTGTTTTTTAAGACAGCAATGTACTTTCATAAGTGTCCTGCTTTGGTACATGTATTTTATCCTCGAAAGCCGAATAGCATGAACTTTTCATATGTTCCATTTTAGCACGCCGATCGACGCACTCAAAATGGAACACTTATGGAAAGTTCATTGCTATTCTACTTTTAAGTTAAAAAGTACACGTACTAGATTGGAACACTTATGAAAGTACATTGCTATTCTACAACTTAAAAAAAATACACGTACTAAAACGGGACACTTTGAAAAGTACATTGCTATTCTACGACATAAACCCTTTTAAATATGGTCCAAGGTATTGAGGTCGTCGATCTCTTAATCATGAGGATGAATCGATGTCATTCAATGGTATTGAATAATCCAAATCGTAAAAACACATCCAAACAATACTTTCACAATCTATTTTATTCATAGTTTTGTGAGATAATTAATTGTCGTTAAAATAAAAAGTAAAAAGCTAAAAATAGAAAAAATAAAAGAGTAAATTACATAAATCGTTCTTGTGGTTTGTTTAAATTTGCATCTGGAGTCCCTGAAACTTTTTTATTGCATTCACAGTCTTTATTTTTGCAAAAAAAATACACCTCTGTTAACTTTTTTGTTAAATCCCTCATCTACACATGAGAGTACAATAGTCATTTTTTTTCTTTCATTCAAATGATACAATTATCTCACTTCTCTCTTTCTTCGTCACAAAACTGCCCTTTTTAGTATATAAAATATTTTCATTTTTATGGTTATAATAAAAAAAAAAATCAATTTAATAAATACATATATCTCTCGCTTTCTCCTTCTCTCTAGACTTTCATCCCAAAATCTTTATCTTTCTTTTTTATTTACCCAACAATCCCGACACTAAAACAAGATCATGAAAAAACACCAAAGAAACCATCATCATCTACTCATCATTAAAGTCAACTCGTCATTGTTTATTTATTTTTAGGAAAAACCATCGCAACTCTTCCTCTACTTCAGTTTCTAACCCACTCATTGTTGTACTCCAGCGGCATTGTCACAACAATCGTTCTATTAACTTGAATCAATCATCGATACAACCATCACCTTTACCAACACCTACACATATCTAACCATCACCATTGGTGCGATGACACACTTGTTCAACCAAGGAAAACAACTTAAATTTTTCTTGTAATTTTCCTTGTTGAGTTAGGAAATAGGGGATTTTGTGTTTTGCAAAACATTTTGTTAGAAAACACTTATTTGAATGCGATCTTTGTTTTCCTTGTTTTTTATAAAACATTTTGTGAAAAACAAGGGTGTTTTCTCTTTACTAAGCGCACCTTTAGTATTTCCATTTTTTAATTTCTCTATAAAAATTGTAATTTCTCCATTTGTGTGTTGGGATCAATTGCGAAAGAAATAAGGTGACAATGTCGTTCACAAAAGGTGGAAGTTCACGGTTTTCAAGAGTTGTTTATTATGTGAGGTTGGCCTAGTGTTTGTATTTGTAAGCCTTAACTCCTAGGTTTGAGATGTTGATGATAAATGATGATGCTTAAAAATGTTAAGGGCCCGTCTGGTTAGGGTGTATGGGTATGGATCTATAACTTTGAAAGTCATTAATGTTGTTTGGTTGGTTATGGGGCCCACCACAATGGAGTGAGAATACCTAAATGTGAAGGTTTTCTCATATATTACGTATGTGGATGGTTTCATCATACCCTCCGATATCATTCCACACTATACTAACACTCATACCCATTGTGATTCATAGTGACAAACCAAACACACCCTTAGTTTATGATATTCATGGAGTGTTTGGGTTGGATTAAGAAAGAAAAATTTGAGAGGAAAAGACAAGTTTACCCTGGTTTAACAAAAAAAGTTAACGAAAGTTAAAAGCAAAGACTGCAAGTGTGATTTTTTACAAAGATTAAGGGTGCGTTTGGTATCTTGGAATGAGAATCACGGAATGAATTTCCTTCAAATCAGGGTGTTTGTTTAAAAATGAGGGGCTCATTAATATGAGAATGAATGATAGATTTGTTCTATACTCCATATACATCAAGAGAGCTAGTTATGGATCTTTTATAAATAAGGAGTCCACCACTACTATCAAATAGGGGTGGCAATTTTCGACACGACACGATAAACGACACAAACCCGACACGAAGTTAAACAGGTTTGGGTTGAGGATAAATAGGTTTGGGTAAAAAATGGGTCAACCCGTCTAACCCGCTTAATATATGGGTCGTTTTGGGTTGAGTAATGTATTTTAACAGTCAACCTAACCAGCTTTTTAAGTATATAAGATCTTAAAAATAAAATATATAACATGGTTTTTATATTGGATGTGGATTAAATGTATTTTGTTATTTACTTAGTATGAGTGAATTATAATTTTATACCTTAGATATCATGAAAATTGACGCTTGTAATTCAGAAAATTGTCGCATATTATTTGTATGTTATTCTTATCCTATTTTAGATCCTTCAAAACGTATCATTTTTTATGCTTAAACTAGTTAAATTAACAAACCACCAAATTTATTCGCTTTTGACATATTTACTTAAATGGGTTAAACGGGTCACAAATGGGTTACACGTTATGCAGGTTAGGTTGAGTTTCTGACACGATTAATAAATGGGTCGTGTTTGGGTAAAGGCTATACTAACCCGCCAACACGCGAACCCGAATAAGTTAACACGAACACGACTCGATTGCCACCCCTACTATCAAACTCATATCCATTAACACACCCTAAAACCATGAATGCAACAAAAAGGTTTCAAAGACCAAATGCAATTTTGAACAAACCACATGATCGATCTATGTAATATTTCAAAATATCTATACTATATAAAATGGAAAAATTGTCAAAGTGGAAAAAGTGAAAAATGTTGAAAATTGAATGTTGAAAACACACATAGAGAAATAAACCACAAGGAATATAATTAATACTCTTATTAAAACACCCCATTACTTAAAAGTACAATAATTTATTCACATTGTACAACCAATTAAAAGCACATCTACCAAATTAAAAAACAACCAATTAAAACACCATTTACTAAAAAGTACAATAAAATTTTCATAACGCACTCTTCTTTTAATTTACCCGGCAAGCTACCACATAATACAAAATATAGAATAATTAAACACACTAATTAATGTTATTTTTAAACACCCTAAAATTAAAAGTAAATGTTATTATACACATTGTACATATTTATAAACACGCAGCTTCATACAAGCTCTAAAAAGTTGATTATATATTTTGAAAGTTGGACCAGACCACCAACGTGTTCAAAGCCTTGTCACCACCGTTCGGCTAACCAATTAAAGCCATCCAAAACGAACCGATAGGACCCTTGAAACCGACACCGGTTGACTCACGCTTCAAACCCGGCGGATCAATCTTTAATTTGATATTTTTCATTCCAACCTATCGGTTTGACTCGGTTTAAATCGACATGTTTTTTTATTGGAACGGTTCAACCAACTTGAACCACAACCTTGAAATCGGTTTCAAATTGACAAAATTATATGAGAAATGATGAAGTATGAACCCGTGACAATTTTTTTAAAGAGACCAAGTAATTAGGGTTTATTGCTTATGATGGTAATTTGTCATTTGTATAATGTTATTTTAAAAATGTTGCTCTTGCACCATTTAGCGACTAAAGATATATGAATCGCCGAAAAGTTAATATATATTGATATACCTCATTCAAAGATATCAATAATGTTATCAAGAGTTTTTATTAAAATCACAAAAATAAATAGTGTTTGTTATCTTTAAGCGATAATTATTTGACCTCAAACAAATAAAGGTTTGAACATGTTGATGCATAAATATCTATACAAATTTATTGTACAAAATAATCTTATATGGTGATATCCAATTTGCAAAGTTACAATTTTAAAAAGCCACATACCAAATGAGAGGACAAACGCTACAGTTTACGTAAAAAAAAGTTATCACGCCTAAATTATCGAACAAAACAAGAAAAGCGCCACACACGGGCTATACCTCTAAACTACAATATAATATTACTACATAATACTGTTTGTAATGCTTGAATCTATTATTACTAAAAATCTTAATAACTTAAAACAATCCTATTGGAAAATATACTCACACACTTAGATCGACTCCACATAATTTTTTAAAAAACTATATATTTAAGTTGCTATGCAACCACGATCGAATGTAGTTATTCGAAAATGATTCTCTAATGCTACAAATACAGTTTATTAAAAGAAACTTATGGGCCGGAAATAGTAAAACTAGACATCACCGCCAAGCAGGCAGACTGCTTCAAGATAATAAAATTTCAAAACACCCGTAGCCAGTTAACCGACTTAACCCACAAACCACACACCACCTTCCAAAACTCACAAGGTAAAAAACAGTAAATAGTAAAACCAAAAGTACCAAAACTTCACAAGACCATACAACTTTAATAAGTCAACTCAAGTAAAGTTACAGTGTAGTTAGGCAAATCCAATGCACCAAAGTAGATAACATCTTAATGCCTTAACAGATTTCGCTAATAACAATAAGTTTAAAACTTAAAACAACTCGCTTAATACTTATGCTGATTCGAGTAGATATATGCTTTATTTATCAAAAAGCTTAAATATCGAACCCTAAAATACTAAAAACAAATATTTAAAAAAATAAAAAAATTGCATAGTACATTTTTTCTCTTAACAGGTCTTAACAGATCTTAACAGGTACCTAATTTGCCGCTATAATAACATCCAACACTGGGCCCCAAAAACAAAACCAACAACCAGTTTTACATCCTCCATAATCCACCACATTTGACCTTAACAAAATCATCAAACTGGTTTCTCACTTTCTCAGTACTACTTGTGTTCATTAAACAAACATGTCCAACATATTTAAAAAAATCCTAGAAAATATCTCATCAACTCATCGTACAAATTCAAATAACAAACATAATAATACAACAAACATGATCAATAATAAGTATCATGCATCATCAACATCACTTTCTATAAATAGCCATGATCATGATGATGATGATCATATGATGATGATGATGATGATGTCATGTGGGTCAACTGGTGAGTTTGATAAGATACCAGTTGATGTGTTCATGCAAATAGTGAAGCTGCTTGAGCCTAAAGAAGTGGCTAGGCTAACTGGTGTTTGTAAAACATGGAAACTCTTGGCTGCTGATAATAAGCTGTGGGTTTATTATTTGCAAACTCAGAAGCTTGTTCCTTGGGATGCTATTTTTTTCTCTGAGGTTTCTTTGAGATCTGGTTTTCCACTCCAGTATGTTGTTTCTTTCATTTTTGGGGTTTTGCTTATTTGATTAAGTGTTTATCTGCTTATTTTTAAGTGGAAAAGTATAGTATGAGACCCTTTTATTTGTTTTTATCTAGATCAGTGAAATAAGCACTTAAATTTCAAGCACCCCTAATACTAAAGTGCTTATCTGAGTACCTTTTAAGCAGACAAGCAGTTTTTAAGTAGGTTGATTAGTTGCTAGTTTTATACTCATTATACTTGATACGTGTTTAATTATTTCTAAGCAGATAAGTACTTATGATTAGCAATCCCAAATGCCCTCTTGGGTTATTGAAACTGTGTATGTGCTAGTTTTGAGTGTTTGGTTATAGCTTATAAGAAGTGAACTGCTTATGATGGTCTGCTTATCTGATGGTGAATTAGTCGTTTTGATGGGGATGTTTGGGATTGTTCATATGAATGCTTATATGCTTAATGTAGTGTTTTGATGCAAATATCCTAAGAACTCTATTGCAAACTGCTTATCCACATAATTTAGAAACTGAATGAATAAACACTTGATTATGCTCAAAGTAGATAACGACTTTAAATTAACCCATCCAAAACACCCCATGAATAAGCAGTTTGGGCACTTATTCTAACCGGTTATCTTGCTATGATTATTTTAGTTTTTAATTCCTTTGATAAGAAAATTTGCCAAACTATCAAGCACCTGCTAGATTATTATGTTTCATTACAGCTGATGTAAATATGTTAAATCCAATCTCTATCTCGTGCGTTGCGTTTTGTTACAGCTGACGAATTCTGCTTATTACAAATGAACTCTAAAGTTCTAATACAATCCCAAACACCCCCTTAGAACTCGTTTATGTTTTTTTAAGTTAATTTGCCTACTTGATATAATTCTATTAACTTAATGATGTAAGAACTGTAGATTTAGGGTGGTAGTAAGTGTAAGTATCAGTCAAATGATAAGCTTAGACAGAAGCATCAATTTTAAATGCTTGTGTTTCATCTCTCAGTTCTCGGTTTGAAAATTTTGACTACTTTTATCATACTAGTGTTTTTAGTAACAAGTAATACTATGAATTTTGAAGATAAGACTGTCATTTTATTATGTCGTGTGATCTGATAATACAATTTTAATTTGTGATTGTAGAACATATCCTTCTGAGAGGCAATCATTTATGAGCATCTATGGTCAACGATCAAAAGTCCCTGGAGCTATAATCATTGATGGTATGGATAGTTTTATCGAACTAAATTGTGCTGCACTAAATTTGATCATTTTTTTCCCTTGGCTTTATGCTATAGCTGATTATTCCTAAATTTGGACGATGATTTTATGATACTATAATTGGTTGTTTCCGAATTTCATTATCTTTGCTGTTGGCTTATACCAAACACTTTATGCTTAAAGGCGGCTCTGGCTATTGTAAATTTGGTTGGAGCAAATTTGATTCTCCTTCTGGGAGGTCGGCAACATTCTTGGTAAGTGAATGCTTTGTATCTACTTAGCACTTATGTGACTAGTATTGTTATGGGACAATAAATTACAATTATTATTTGACCTTAGAGATTGACTTTATGTGTAGGAGTTTGGTAATATCGAGTCTCCAATGTACTCAAGGCTTCGTCATTTTTTTGCAACAATTTATAGCAGGTGTTGGTCATTGTTAATTACTTTTGCATCTTAAAAATTATATATTTCCCCCTTTCATTTGAAGGCGAGAATTTTGTTGACCATATAACTTGAATAACATGCAGGATGCAAGTGAAATCATCCACACAGCCAATTGTTGTCTCAGTTCCGATAACGCAGTATGATGGTAGGCTTCTAACAATGTCCCATACTCAATGTTCCATGGTCTGTTTGTAATGTTTGTGGGTTTGTTCTTCACTAAATTTGTCTCAGATACTGAAGCTGCTAAAGCAGCTAGACGACAACTTAAAGAAGCTATATACTCGGCATTATTTGGTATGAATGTTCCTGCTGTTTGTGCAGTCAGCCAGGTTTGATTAAGTACTTATAACCTTTCAACTCTTTAATTTTTGTAGATACTGACCCAACTTCTAAATATGTTCCTTAACATGCACTAATATATCATTATTATAATTTTTCCGTACTTCTCTAATGTTTGCATTATTGATCATGTACAGGCAACTTTAGCTTTGTTTGCAGCAAAAAGAACTTCAGGAATTGTTGTCAATATCGGTTTCCATCAAACATCTGTCGTTCCAAGTAGGCTACAATTTAAGTTTGAAGTCACTTTTGAATGTTGTGTAATATGAAAGGAAACGTAACTAAAGCTGTCAAAGTTAAAATTTTTACTGTGAAAGCTGGTTATTCAAAATATAACAACTTCCTTGTATGTTTGAAAATTGAAATTTTTTAAGATTTTAGTTACCGACTTACCATTATCGGCATATTTCCCTAATATAAGTTGCGTTTCCAGTTTTACATGGTAAAATAATGCGCAAAGTGGGTGTCGAAACTGTGGGAGTTGGAGCTTTGAAACTTACTGGATACCTAAGGGAACAAATGCAGCAAAGAAATCTACATTTTGACTCGTTATACACTGTTCGCTCACTGAAAGAGGTATACAAATTAATTTTATTGCATAATAATTTAACGCTTTTTTTAGTTATGTATTATAAACTAATGTTGTGTGGTTGAATTAACTTGCAGAACCTTTGTTATGTTGCTCTTGACTATGAAGCCGAATTATGCAAAGATACAGAAGCTTCATATGAAGTGGCTGCTGCAGGCTCGTTTACTCTTAAACGAGAGCGGTTTCAAACAGGAGAGGTTCTATTCCAACCACGTATTGCAGGAATGTAAGTTATTGTAAAATTTTACATTTTATAGTCTTATTTTGTTTTTGTTTTTTCCTTTAATAATATCTTCGGTTTAGGCGTGCGATGGGTTTGCATCAAGCTGTGGCACTTTGTATTGATCATTGTCATGATGCTGAGTTGACCACTGATGAAAGTTGGTACAAGACCGTTGTCTTGGCTGGAGGAACTGCGTGCTTACCAGGAGTAGCAGGTATAATGTATAGATGAGTATCATATGTAAATTGAAGTGTTCGGGTGGTTGTTGTCTTGTTTTCTGAACTGTTTTTTCAACTCACAGAAAGATTAGAGAAGGAACTTCATGATCTTCTTCTCCCGTCTGTAGCCAATGGAATCAAAGTTATTGCACCCCCTTATGGTGCGGATTCTGCGTGGTACGGTGCAAAACTTATCAGCAATGTAAGTTATATTAGCCAACCTTCTTTTTTTTTTTCTCAAAAAAACATTGATTTATCACAGGGAAAACTACAAGAACTGCAACGTACTATTCACTTTTTATCGACATATGCAGTGGACTTTTAAAAACCATCTATACCATTAAAAAGTGAATAAATCTTTGCTGTTGCTATTCGCCCTATATTGTGGGAGACATAAAACCCATGAGGAAGTTGCGAAAATAACATGTTTTTTTCTTTTGGTGCAGTTGAGCACATTCCCAAACTCTTGGTGCATCACAAAGAAAGAGTTTCGGTCCAGGGCAAGAAGAAACCTCATATGGTGAACTTGATAGTTGAGGGTACTAGAGCTTGTATTTGTCGTTAGTAACAAGCATAGACGAATAAAAGTAAAGTGCTTTTTACAGCAGTTGTGTTATGCTCCAACATAATGATATGATATATATAGAAACTGAACCTCAGTTTTCTTGTCTTTTTTCACTTATTACTTTCAATCAGTTAGTACTGTATTTGAAAAAAGACGAGTCCCTTTGTTATCCCTTTAAGGGGCATTAATGAGACCTTTCATTATTACCAAAACCCGGCCGATCTAAATACTTTATGGCGTTTTCAGTTTGGGTGAACCGAAATAAAACAAAAACTTAACCATATTGCTACGAAATACTGTAATTGCTAAAAAAACATCAACCTACACAGAGAAGTAAAACAAAAGGGAGAAAAGCAATATATGGTTATAAAGTTATTTCTTTCTTAAATTAGAGTCGGAAAACAGATAACAAAAACTATCACAACTACATGATGTGTCGATTACTCGCCTCTTATAAAAGGGGGTAATTGTGTATGGATGCAGTTTCTCCATATATTCATATATTTGCTACTGCTATATTGTTGTAAGATTCACCTCTCTTCCTATTTAGCTGTACATTCACTCGCAACACAACATTCTTCGCCTCTGCACCCAAAAAAAACGAGTCGTTTAAGACTATGTATTCAATCAGATATAAAAACTTGAAATTTGATTTCATTAATTCAGTTTCAATTTTGATACGCCTTATTACAACATTTTCAAGGGGGAAATTTTAGTTAAAGGAAAAATATATATGTTACAGTGAGAGCTTCTTGGTGTTAAAAATTGTGAAAAGCTCTATATTGATGTTAAACTTGACAAGTATCCAGCTGTCATATAAAGTATTTACGATTTAGGATAGCGCTAAGTGCTTTCTCAATATTGCATTTTTTTCTTGAACAAAACAGAAAACCATATTTTTTTTTTCAAATAGTTTGCCAAGCGCTATTTTATTATTATACGTGTTTTGCAAAAGTAGTAATCAAATGATCTCCCCGAAACACAATCCCAAACACCCTCTTAGAAAGTAACTCATCCAAAAGACTTTAATAATGAACAAAAATGAGAGGAAGTAGTTTACATGGAATTTAGAATCCTGCAGATTCTCCATCAAGGCTGCAATCTCGAGCTGCTTCACCACAGTAGCATGTAGTACCTGTGAAATAGGAAATCATGACATTGATGATGATGTTAATGATTGAATTATAAAAGTTTATGATAATGTTGTAAAAACCTACTCGCTTTGTTTTATTTAGGTCAAACTCGACTGATTTGATCCTGTCCAAGGAATGATGCAGCATATGCTCTTTCTCAACAGGAATTTGAGCAGGCCTTTTTCTAAGTTCTTCAAGTATATCCTCAAGTTTTTGAAGGCGTTCAAGACAAGGAAGGATCCGATCTTCTCTGATAGCTTCTGCTTGGATAGGTGGATCACTCTCGGGTATGTTTTCCACTATATTAGTTGGATATATGTTGTTTTGTCTTCTTAAATATTCAATGGGTAGACTACGAAGATGACCAATCAGTTTTCCTATCAAGGAAACCAGTGGTCTCGCTATACAATTGTAGCTCCTTTTAAAAACCTTTTCCAGAATAGCGTCCAGTAATTGGACAATCAACGCCCCTAAACCAGAACAGTCATAGCTTGATTTAGAGTAAATCTAAGATTTTATCTTACCAAAAAGCAAAACCTTTTAGTTATTTTATAGAGCAAACATACCTTCTGAATCTTGGAGGGCCACACCAGGAATGTAAGGTCCTTGGTCTCCTTGGTCTATGACGCTTGCTTCTTCACACGGACTAAAATGATCATTGCAACTATAAAAGGTTGGTGAATCAGACGTTGTAGCCTGCATATTATACAGTCTTCCTGTTATTATGCATAAAAAACACATATGCACCTACATATATGATTTGTGTTATAAAGGATGTAATAGGGGTTTCCTTTGCACCACTTACTTCTTCACAAACAGATGACAATTTCGAGAGCCTAGGACCATTTAGGCTAGTCATAGAGCAAAGTTCATCCACATCTGATCCAGATTCTATGTTCAACATGTCACTTCTTCTCCCCTGAAAATACAAATACTTCTTGTAAGGAAACCATGTATGAATATCAATGTTCTATGTATTTGGCTAACTGGCACTTACCTTCACAGGGTAAATCTGGGTATAAGAGTCCACTTTCTCTTGATCACTAGAGAGACTGGTGATCTGCCTTACAAATGTGGCTTCGGCATTATTAACAACCTGCAAAAAGGGCACGGATTTTATCACAAAGTACTAAAATGAAAATACCCTGATAAACTTTAGGTTCACTAAAATGCTTCCTAGTTCTTTTACATGCATATTTGATATGAGTCATATCTATTACATCATTACTGTTCAGTTTTTTTCCATAACTTACTAAGCTTTTCTGTAGTGGAGGGAAGTTTTTGAAATGGGAGTATTGATTCGAGTTTCTCGTTTGAAGGTGAGGAAACACAAATATAGTACTGTAGTTCCTTTAAATGTACATGTAAATCCTCAAAAGAATGCATACCTTCATTATTTCTGGGTCATTCCATGGACCCATATTCGACCTAAGGCAGCCACCTTCAACAGGACATGAGCAGGAACCACCAAGGAAGTCGGGCAGTTGACTACAAGGAGTACTAAAAATCAGGACAATCCCTTGTTTTGAAGATTTTAACAGATCAAAATTAAGTTGAAAAGCAAACCTTGGGTCGATGACCTCATGTAGTTTACCCAATGACTTGGGGTCCAACACCTGCAATAACAAAAACATAAGAAATGTTGTTGCAGACATTAAAGCGATCGAAATTATAAACAGAAAGACTTACTAGCTAGCACATTTAGTTACCTGGATTTTTGCAATTGTCTTTGCATCCAGAAATTTTTGTGCTGCAGGCCATAGAAATTTCTTAAACGTAGGGGAAGCATTCACGACGTACATGCGGTGTAGCGTCTGTTAATAGATGCAGAAGTCCATTATTGGCAAAAACAATTGGCTATCTCGTAAAAGCAAGTTTCTGGAAGAAGTTATCTACCTCTGGGTAGTAGTTACTGTCAACCTTCGCCATGGCCCCAAGGATACTTGCTGCAGTTGGAGTGAAATTCTTCAAGCCCTGGACAATAAATGAGAAGGTAGGTAAGAGATTCTCGCTCAACAATAAGTATATTCTCAGATACATTATCATATTTAGTAGGTTTTGTTACCAGGGAAACAAATTGTGGTCACATATCATATTATCAAATCAATGGTTCACATACCAAGCCTTGTACATCCAAAATTGTGGTAGTAGAACAAATATGCCTCTTTGCTGCAATTGAACAAGCAGGGAACTTCTCGCCAAAGGCCCTCTCAAACTCTTGGACATGGTATTTTAGGTAGCGCTCTATCGAAGTGATGCGCATAAGCCTACTAGGGTGTGCTTTTCCAAGCCTTTCAATATAAACTGGTCTCCCTTCCCTATCTACTCCATGGTACCCATGGGGGTAATGCTGCAAAACTTCTTCCAGCTCTGTATATTCAAAATCCTAGTGTTCAAACAAATATAAATTAGTTAAATCTCGATAGAACAGAAATATAAATAAAATTGGAGATACCACATAAGTGTTACTCATATGTATAGATGGAACAATGGAATGTTTTAAGAAGTTCAGAACTACCTCCAATATTGTATCAGTCCCATACTCTTTTCTCCAATTGAGCATTTCTTCCCACATATGGATCGTTCTTTCAATGTTAAAGTCTCGCGCCTTCAAGAACCTAGATCAAAGCAAATAAGAGGTGTCAGATATCTGTACTTGATATACAAGCTGATATTTCACATCCTAAATTTAGAAAATTCACATATTACTCGTCATGGTTTTTTGGCATGCCACATCTAACAGTAAAGACTTGAAAACTATTTAAACACCAAAAGCTTTATTAACCTCAGCAAAGTATGATAGTCATCATGCCGAGGTGGCAGCAAGTCCTTATCAAGAAGCTTTTGCCGCAACTCATGGACGGCTCTCTCCTCGTTTGCATTGCGTACGTCTTCTATCGAAACCGAAGGAACCCTGTAATCAATTTTCCTCTTTCCCCTTTTCTTGAGCGAGTGGGTGAACTTGTTTGAAGCATTTATTGCCTTCTTCCTCAGAGCTCCAATTTTTGACTGCCGTCTCTCGTCTTCGGAAATTTCGAAATCTGACCTTCTTTCTCTTGTTTCGTCAAAGGCCTCAATTCCTTCTATGCCTGATACACAAAACGTAAAGTCTCGTATCATGAAATGGAACAACACTGACATTACTCTGTAGTCCGTATTTTACAATACACTATGCAACTTACCTGACATGTTAGCCAGGTGCAGAAGGTTCGAGACACCACACTATAATTCAGCACATGCAAATATGTCCGTTAACAAAGGTATTAACGACCATGGTCATCTAAAATCTGCAATTAAGAAACAAATCACGAATAAAGTATACCACACAGCGTGCAATAACTACATGCACACGACTATCTGAGTCAATGTTTTCAATCAAGTCAATGACAACATTTTTATCAAACAAAGTCTCAAAAATTCCACATAAGAAGACAAAAAAAAAGTAAAATGAAACCTCAAATTAGTCGGCTCATACATGTCGACCATATCTTATAATGTCAAATCAATCTTCATTAAATATAAATCTAACTAGTGATAATATTAACTCTTCTAAGCAAGCAAACTTAGATACTGTTTCATTTTCGTCTTAATTTGAAAAATTACTTTATCTGGTAAGGCAGTAATGACTTGTTTGTTACAAACTTAATCCGGAAGCATGACTTAGTAGAAGCGAGTCTTTTTTTTTTTTTTTTTTTAACAGCAATTTTTTACACAAACTATACGGCCTATCTCACAAATGCCTCTGGCAAGGCTTGAACACACAACCTCTAGGTTGGTGGACAACTACTAGACCAAAGGCCTTAGGTAGAAGCGAGTCATTAATATCTACGCTAATCTCACACATGACATTACACAAGAAAACACGTAAAATTTTAACAATACCAGTAACCAATCAGATCTCAAATTATTAACCTCATAATAATAATAATAATAATATCTAATAGAACTTAGAAACTTAAAAAACTAAAGACATTTAACCTTACAAATATATACAAATTCTTGAGATCTCTCAAGTTATTCATTTTATTTTAAATAACATTTAAACCTAACAAATGCATATATACACTCAACAAACATTTCATTTAATTTTAAAACATATAATTGAACAACAAAAACACATCAAATTCAGCAATGCGAATTAATTCAGATCTCAAAATTAACGAAAAAAAGTTAATAAATTAAATTATACCGTAGTAGAAGATCACAATCACAATCACAATCGGCACCGTTGAATCAATCTGTAAAACAGAATACTGTTTGTAACAGAATATTCAAATTAATCGGCTGAAAGGATCTGTAACGGAATCAGTTATATGTTGTATCTAATAGGTGTTTGTGTGTAACAGAATATATATTTATTTGTATATGAAATGTGTGTTGTGGGTGATTCTTTATTTTGTGTTGTTAATGTAACAGCTGCTGTTGAATGAGTTTTGTTTTGCTTTTTCAGAGTTTGCGTAATTTATTGCTCCATGTATTGTATGTATGTATGTCTCTCTTCTACGTTTCTTTCTTTCTTGTGATTATATCTCAAGCTCATAATTCCATATTTCAACATGCTTTAAAAGATTGTACTCATGAAAACTTCATTTGTAAATATGGAATTATATACGAATTTTCCTTCTTCTCTTTATACACTTTTTTTCCACTTTCGTCCTTTGTATATGGAACTTCTGCGTATAAGTCCTTCCAAATTTTTATTTCTTCCGTCGTTGATATTCTACTTGAATGCTTAAAAATTACTATAATTGTCCCACTTTTATTAAAGTATGTGATTTTTATCTCTTGACAATAATTTTGAGACGAAGAGAGTATCAGTTAAGACACTGACTGTATTTTGTGAATTTTTTAATCATAGATGAAACTAATACTCACTCCGTCACTAAATAGTGTCATGTTTTGACTTTTTTTCACTTTGACCTATAATATTTTTATTTTTTTTATATAATATTTGATGAAAATTATATTAATAAAAATAAATTTAAAACTCAATTCATTCATATACTTTGCATCAAGTATTATATAATAATAATAATAAATGTCAAATTGAAAAAGAAATACTTCAAAAAATCAAAATAAGACATTTATTTAAGAACAGAAAGAGTAACTTATTTGCTTCGTAAAATAATCTTGAAGTCACGATAAGTACGAATCAAGTATATCATGTGTTTGATTAAAAAAAACTAAAATTAGATCTTTTAAATTATGTTTATTTTGAGTAAAAAAAAAACATTAATAAAAAGCTATCCATAAAGTAAAAAGTTATTTAAATTTACATTGCTTTAACCTCAAAGTTTTGTGTAAGATTAATTGCTTGAATAAATATAAATGCCTTGTATCTTTTATATAAGACAATATTATCCAATTTTCTATAATAATAATATAATATAGAATAATGTAATGTCATGTAAGTATTATTATATATATATACTAAATGTAGAAAGAGATAGCAAAATATTAAATGCCAATGACATAAGTTCCAAACATTAAGTTCACAACTTAGTTTAATACAAAAATAAGTCCAAACATTAAATGCAAAGTTTCACAACTTAGCAAAAATAGTCTTTGAGGTTCAAGTGTCATCAGTCTTTTGGCCAATTCACGGCTTTACACTCGTTAGTATTATAGTAGATAGTTATTTCCAATGTATTTATTTCATGGTTTTGAATTCCTTCATTTAATGGACAACTTTACTCAAATTGTAATATTATTGTAGAGCTGGTTTGTATGAATATCTCTTTTTATTTCATTGTTTTTTACTGTATCAGCTTTGTTTAACAATTACGCCTTAATTGGTTATCATATAGTTCACAACTTTATATAATAACTTTTTGATTTGAAAAGAGACATTGTGAGCCTTAATTGGTTGTCATATAGTTCACAACTTCATATAATAAGTTAGAGCCTTGATATATGGATCTAATTAGATAGACCTAAAAGGTGATCTACCATATAAATGACTTGTACAGTTATGCAACTATACAAGTTATTTATGCGATATATCACCTTTTAAGCCTATTTAATTAAGTCCATTTATCATTTTTGAATAAGTTATTGATTTGAAAAGAGACATGGTCAGTCTTTTGTCAGTTATAGAAATTAGCAAGTTATTCTCAAACTACAAAGGGCTTTTCATGTAGTATTATAATAATACAAGGGTGTATAATGCAATAAATATGTACAGTATAATGTTTGTTGGCGAGTCTATAGTGACGGTGCGGTGAAAACGACGCTACATTTACAATTCCCTCATCGGATTCCTATTTGCTAAAACTAAAATAAATGCTATTCTTTGTATTTACTGCCATTTGGACAAGTAAATAAATGTAACAGAACGTCTTTTCAATCTGCATCCAAAAAAACAAAAAACAAAAAAAAACAGAACGTCTTTTCAATTTAACACTATTCTTAAGTTGCTTTGTATGTAACGTAAAAACATTTTATAAGATTGAAACATTGTACCTAACAATCTTGTAAAATAATTTTCTTTTTTTTTAATGTAAATACGCCTTGCCTAGTTTTTGCAATCTATACAATGTAATAGTGTGGGTAGTTTCTTTAACAAGCTACTTACCAATTTAAACATTTGGTCGATCATAATTGTTGGTTATCGACATTTTTTAGTAAAAAAAATAAAATGCATGTAACGTAAAATTTTACTCTCTCCTTCCTAATATATTTGTCCGGTTTTGATTTTTTTTTTCTTTTTTTTTTTAACTTTCATTTTAACTATTTTTTTTTATATTATATAATTATTAATATAATTTATATGAATGTACTGAGTTTTAAATGCATTTTTATTTATATAATTTTTATTAAATATTATATAATATAAACATAAATACTTAAGATTTTTTTTTGAAAGGTATAATTCATAAATACTTAAGATAAAAATCTAAAACTAAACAAATAAATTATGATGAAGGAATGTAATAAAAAGATGTAACAAAAATGATTGTAAAATAATGAAATGAAAGAGCAATGGTAGAGAAAGAAGCAGTAGTCACAGTAATTGCAATGGGGCATGTTGAAAAACTGAAAGGCTGGGTGCCTAGTGTCTAGATTTAGCAATAGTAGGCATGTTCCACCTAGGCCCAGTTAGCTGACGTGTTTGGCTCTGATTTAGACACATCAATTGTTTAGATTTTGGTACTAAATTCGAATGTCCATAAAAAAAATATAAACTTTGCAACGATTTTATTTTCCAACGTTTTTTTTTTTTAATGGTGTCAAGATAGTGCAAGCATAGAAGAAAAAAAGGTATATTGACATAAATAAGTATGGTACTAATGTGTAAACTAAATATTACTCTTTTCGTTCAAAATTATTGGTAGAAGATAAAAATTAAATAGTTTAATAAAAGTGAAGTCACTTTAATTTTCAACCGCTCAAAAAAATATTCTCCCACTAAATTCTCTAATTTTCCTTAAAAATGAAAATTGACAATTATTTCGAGACATCCCGAAAAAGAAATATGATCTATAATTTTGAGACGGACGTAGTATTATTATACTCCCTTCGTATCTAAATAAATGTCTACTATTAACTTTTAAAATATATATATATATTTTTTTCAATTTTGACATTAAATTATTTCGTTTGTGTTATGTAATACTTGATGAAAATTATATCAATGAACACATTTCAAACTCAATTATATATTTTGTATCAAAAATTACATAACACAAATAAAATAATTTAATATCTAAATTAAAAAATGAAGACTTTAAAAGTAAATAGTGAACACTTATTTAGAGACGAAAAGAGTATCTATTAAATAATAACATGCTGCTGGGAAAATTAACAAAGAGTTTTGCTACCGATTTAGCCAAACGCATCGGTATCTTACTTGACATTGATTGCGTAGGTGAAGGTGTACAAATTAATCGCAGCTTTCTTCGTTTCAGAGTCTCACAAGATATAACAAAACCTTTATGTCCGGGTTATTATATGGAACGTGAAGGATTAGAACCTTTGTTTATTACTTTTAAATATGAGAGACTCAGAAACTTTTGCTATGCTTGTGGTCGACTTGGACATGGTGATGAAAGTTGTATTTATCCCAAAGATCCAGAATTAGCAAAACACTTAGGGCCGAAACTTAAAGCTAATTCTGTCAAGCGGCTATCACCTTGTCCCAACACGATGCCAACGTCCTCATCTTTTGTTGCTCCAAATCTGGAATCTTACAAAAAGGACTTGAACTTTGATCAAAAAGCCGATGGACAGTCAATCCAAGGTAAAAAGACTCCTTCTAGTTTGATACTTTTACCAACCATACCTGAAAGTTCAACACCTATAACGCATTCAAATAATCCAAAACCTATTGTTTCGACTACCACTCAAGCAATCTCCACCCAACCCCAAACCATTATAACTAATCTTGGTAGCGCACATATTCCCTCCAATCTTTTTGAGCCTCGATCCCCGAATCGTAAACCAAACACCGAACAGCCTGCGTATTTCATCACTTCCCCCACTGAGAGTCCGAATGCAAGCCCAACGAGAACCAATAATGTTGAAGAAACTCTCTCTATTACTCCTGTTGATACTTTTCTTGAGAATGCTTTATCCAAGTTGTCAATGAAACGAAAAGGTGACCCGTTGATAGGTAACTCATCAATGACAAAACGTTCAAAACCATCTTTGATTGATATTGCATCAGAAAACCATGGTTCTCCAAGTAGACCTCAGGCAAAGAAGTATAAGCCTCGGAAACCTAGAAAAATGAAGGCGAAAGATAGTGACCAATCCTTTTCAATTCAGGGGGTCGAAGAAATGACTCATCTTGTTGATGTCCCGATCGAAAATATATCAGTTAACTCTCACCTCGTTCTCTCAAAGGGTATGGTGGCTGCCCAAAATCAGCCACAAGACAAATGTTAATGCTATCTTGGAACTGTCAGGGAGTTGAACGACCCCTGACAGTTTCACACTTGCGAGAGTTTTGTCGGGCTCATCATCCAGAAGTAGTTTTCTTGATGGAAACTAAGAACAAAGAAAAAAGAATGGAATCTATTTGACGCTCGTTGCATTTTTCTGGTCACTTCTACATTCACCCGCTTGGTCTATCAGGTGGTCTGGCTTTATGGTGGAAAGATAATATTGATATTCATATTGTTTCGGGGGACAAGAATATTATAATGGCTAAATGTACATGCACTAGTCATAATGTCTCTTGGACATGCATTTTTGTTTATGGCCCTCCTAATAGAGAGGACCGTTTTTCTGTATGGAATAGAATTCTTCGTTTAGTCCATTCTGTATGTGGCCCATTACTAATGATTGGTGATTTTAACATGATTGGCTATCTATCTGATAAACAAGGTGGCTCAAAAAATATATCTCGCCAAATTGAAGAGTTTCAAGATTTTATCTCTGCATCTATGCTTTTTGACGTTCCTTTCAAAGGTCTAAGCTATACATGGGATAACAATCGCAAAGATGGTGCAAGTATTCCTGAGAGAATTGATCGTGCACTCGCTAATGATGATCTCCTTGAAGCTTTTCCGCCCCACATGCTAACTCACCATCCCCTCATAGGTAGTGATCATGCTCCCTTATTATATAGCACATGCCACACAGTCAAAAATCATAGAAGATCTTTTAAGTTCGAATCTATGTGGACTCTCGAGGAATCGTGTGAAGAAGCTATTGGTAAACTCTGGGTTAATTCTAGTTGCACAAACATGATTAACTTACTTGAGAAGAACTTACGTAATTATGCTAAAGGCCTTCGCTCTTGGAGTCGTGATCACTTCGGTAATAATAAAAAGGTAATTGATCAACTGTTAGCTGAAATAAGAAGTATTCAAACACTTCCGCCAACTGCTAACAATTGTGCACGTCAAAACTTTCTTAAACTATTGGAATCTTTTGATGTAGTTGTTTCTGAGAGTATGAACTTGTCTTTAGAAGCTCATGTCTCTGATTCGGAAATTCACAAAGCAGTTAAGCAACTTGGGGCACTAAAAGCTCCAGGAAAAGATGGTTTTCCTGGGCTCTTTTTCCAACGATATTGGCATATTGTGAGTAACGCAGTTATCAAGGCTGTTAGGAAATTCTTTGTGAATGGTGTAACGCCTTCAAGCTTAAATAAAACTATTATGGTTTTGATTCTGAAAGTTCCATCCCCCGAGAAGGTCGGGAAATTTCGTCCTATTAGTCTATGTAACTTTGTCTATCGAACTATATCAAAAATCATGGCTAACAGGTTGAAACCTTTCATTCATAAAATTATTTCTCCACAACAGTCTGCGTTTATCCCAGGGCGCCTTATTCAAGATAGCATCGTAATTGCAAATGAGGCTTTTCATTATATCAGGAACAAAAAGAAAGGTAACCAAAATGTGATGGCCTTGAAAGTCGACGTAAACAAAGCTTTTGACAGGGTTGAATGGGACTTCCTGATGTCAACACTTAAGAAGATGGGTTTTGGGGATAAATGGTGTAGATGGGTTTTCGCTTGCATTTCCTCATACGAGATCGAATTTATTGTTAATGGTAACTCCATTGGCATTGTTAAACCTTCGAGAGGAATTCGTCAAGGAGATCCTATATCTCCTTTTTTATTCATAATTGTTGCTGATGTTCTATCAAGAATGATTAATGATGCTTTACAAAGATCGATTATTACATGTATAAAAATGGCTCGTGATTGCCCTGTGATTTCTCATATTTTCTTTGCAGATGACTCCCTTTTTTTCTTGAAAGCAAATATTGAAGAATGCAAAAGACTTATTAGTATCCTTGAAAAGTATTGTGTTGTTTCAGGTCAAAGCATCAATTTCTCAAAGTCAGCTGCCTATTTCTCTCCAAATACCCCAGAAACAAGTAAGCATAATCTTTGTTCTCATTTTCGTGTGCAGATTATGGACCCAAAAGCTCGTTATCTCGGTATGCCATCAATACAGGGTCGAAACAAGAGTGAACTGTTCTCTTTCATTTTGGAACGAGTGCTCAACAAGATGCAAGGTTGGAAACAAAAACTTCTTTCAGAAGCAGGTTGTGAGGTTCTAATCAAATTTGTTATCCAAGCTATCCCTTCATCCGCTATGCAATGTTTTTTACTTCCAACAGGTTTTCTAAATAAACTTTTAAGTTATGTGAAACGCTTCTTTTGGGGTGGCGATGCTCACGGGAGTCATATTCATTGGGTTAGCTGGGACCGCATTAGTAAACCGAAAGATGAGGGAGGTCTTGGTTTCAGAGATCTCAAAGCTTTCAATCTTGCTCTTCTCGCTAAACAAGGTTGGCGTCTCATCATTAATACATATTCTTTTTGGGATCGTGTTTTTAAAGGCATATACTTTTCTAGATCAAACTTTATTACTGCTCGAAAGGGATCTCACCCCTCATGGTTATGGCAGAGTTTATTACAGGTACGTGACTTATTGCTCCAAGGTATTCAATGGCAAGTTAGCAATGGTTCTGATATCTACTTTTGGACACAAAAGTGGGTTCCTTATCCAGAAGATTTCTATGTTCGAACCCCCCGTGGGCCTTTTGATAATTCATCCCGTGTTTCTGACTTCATTGTTAATGGTTATTGGGACATGTCAAAGCTAAAGGGTCATCTATCGAACTAGGAAGCAAAATTCATTTCTGAAATACCCATCTCCCGTACAAATATTCCTGATAAAATTATATGGCACTATGAGTCTAAAGGTAATTACACCGTCAAGTCTGGTTATCAGATTGCTATTAAGTGGCTCAATCTGGAAACAAGTTTGGAGTATTAAAGTTATTCCTGATAAGGATTTAAAAAGTACACTTTTAAGGGGTCATTTAAGCCCTCAATCGCCCACTTTAATATCCGTTACTGCTTAATTTCATTCCTTTTCACTTTTTAGGTCTCTTGGAAGCAAAATGTTGGAATGATGCATATTTGGACGAAAAGGAGTGAATATATGAAGAAAATGGCTAAGTCAAGCTCGAAGACACTCAAGCTGCTGAATTTGAAGCTGACGGCGTCACAATCCAAGGGCGACGCCGTCCCTTTATACGTAATTAAATCTGTGACGGCTCAGTAGACTTTTTTCTAAAATACGCCTGACGGTGTCAGGCTTTGAAGAGGAAGGGCGTCACGAAGACTTTTCATCCCAGACGGCCTAGATCCAGACTCAGACGACGTCACTACTGAAGCCCGACGGCGTGACAATTACAACGTGAGGCCGTCCCAACTATTACTTGGTCAAGACGAAACACTAATGACGGCGATCTGACGGCGTCCCACCTATAAGGCGACGCCGTCGCAAATGTAAAATTATATATAGAAATAGAATTTTCATAATTTTAGGAGGTAGACTTGTGGAGTAAAAACCTAAAACGATTGTAGTCCGGTTTGGACAGTATCTTAGGGTTCTCATACCCTATTTTACATCAAGATAAGTGTTTTACTTCATTGATTTCATTATGTCTTCGATTGAATGTGTGTATGCTTGCATGTTTAACATGTCCGGCTAAATTTCTTGTGTGTTTGCTTAGATCTATGAAACCTAGTTATTAATTATTGATCGGTTGTCTCTTATCTTAATTGTAATTGGCTTAGGAGTGCATTAGGCTATCGTTGTGTTTAAATGTTTGAGTAATCTTTGTGAACCTTAGTTTATGAGTCACTTAGCGGATTTGTAGGCTAAACATCCAAAGATAACCTTAGAGTTAGTTTATGATTGACCTAGAGATTTCGTAGGCAATAACCTTAAGGTAGTCTCAAAGAGTTTGGGAAAAACACATACCCTACGACCTTAGAAAACACAACGCGTTAAGAATAAGGACGTGACAATTCAACCACCAATAAAAGATAACCAGGGAGTAATAGTATCTAGGTAGACACATTTTTAATCATCATACGAGCACACATCAATAGACATAAGACTACCCAAAGTTTAGATAATTAGATAGTAGAAGTAATCGGTAGAAGTACCACCCCCCAAATCCAAACCCCGAGATTTTACCATTAGCTTTCTAAAAAAATATAAAAAGATAAAAAATAATCTTCCTCAACCTCAACCTTAGCGTAGTACACTTCTCACTAGCATTCCTATTCCCTTAGAGAACGATATCAATACCCGAGGCTTACCCAATACTACACTATAACGATTAGGTTCACTGCCCAGGGTGTTGAAAAACTTGCTCGACGAAAAGGAAGTTCCTTTGACCCCGAACGCGTTGTACGCGCATCAATTCCTAAAATCAAATCCTTTTTGTGGAGAGTTTGTTCTAATGCTATAGCCACTCGAGAAAATCTATTTAAACGAAATTGCTCACCATCTCCTTTATGCCAAATTTGTAATTCTCAAGTTGAGACTGTCGAGCATTTACTATTTGAATGTCCTTGGACAAAACCAGTGTGGTTTGGATCAACTTTGGGGCTTCGGGTCGAATTGTTATCTGGTAATATTACTTCTCGTATCTCCGATATCTTAAACATAAAAAACTCGAAGTCGGAATGTAGGAAGTTACTTGCATCTATTGCCACCATCTCATGGAATATTTGGAAGTCTCGAAACAGATTCATTTTCGAGCATGCTCAACCTTGCCATGTTCAGGAAATTTCCGCTTCTAACATTATGATGCATGAAACAGATTTAACTCTTTCACACTTCTCAGCTTCTAATCCTTTGGTTCTTCACGGCTCCTCTAAAGAAAGTTCACATAAGTGGGCCCCCTACTTCTAACATTGTGAAGCTTAATTGTGATGGAGCGTTTAAATTGAACCAAGGTATTGTTGGTATTGCGGCTCGAAATTGTGAAGGATCTTTGCTTTTATGTCTTGGAGAAAAGTGGCACGCTTCTTCAGCAATTGCTACCGAGCTTATAGCATTGCGTAGCGCCTGCAGTCTTGCAATGACGAAAAGGTAGTACAACGCGATCATCGAGTCTGATTCACAGCTTGCTATCTCTCTTGCTTCATCCGAGTCCGACCCTCCTTAGTCACTTGATGCTATTGTTGGTGACATTAAGGATTGGGCATCCCAACTAAATTTGCGTTTCTCTTGGATTCCCCGTACGTGTAATCGCGTTGCACATTCTGTGGCACATGTAGCTTTCAATTCTGTTGCAAATTTTATTTGGGATGTAAACTTTCCTGTAGAAATTACCTCAACGATGAGAAGTGATCTTAAATAAATTTTTCTGGCGTTAGCCTTTTTAGTTAAAAAAAAAATAGCTTATGTTAAACTTTATGATAGCGTATAATAGTTTTAACCCATTGCAAAAGCCTATACGAATAATATAAGCCGAGTAAGTCGGAAAGCCCAACCAATCAATGCCAGATAAATGACAGTCTAGGCAACGACCAGAATGTGAGTTGTCGCCCATAATCGTTACTGTACACGCCACGTGTGGCTATATGATTGGTGCAGAAGTAATGTGGCGCGCATACCGCTAACCATATCCCGTACGGATATTCCATTGTATGAAGAGCCGAGGATAAACAACCACGTGTCATTCTTGTCTCATTCATCGGATGACTCTCAAGTGGGTCTTTCAAAAGTGTTTGATTTCACTTAACCTTAAATGCATTCTATAAATACACATGCATTTCAGTAAAATGACTAAGTTCATCTTCTCTATCCTTTTTAGTTCTTACACACAAACCCTTAGTCAATGTGAGTGTTATTCCGATTTTAGATAAACACTATTATTTCGACGTTCTTGCGCTCATCTCATACAATTAACTCGTATTAAATCCTTGCTTTACGAACAATGGTTCGCCAACAAGATTTTATGACACTGACTAAATGTAAAAGAAGAAAAATATACGATTTTAATTTTACTAAAACATTTAATTTAAGTAATTTACAAGTTTAGTTAATGTACATTAAATGTAATTTTTAATTTTTAAAAAAGTGTGAATTTAATTGATAACATCACCAATGATGTGAATGCACTTGTTAGGCATACTTCTTTAGATTTAATATTTTCTTCTAGAAATGTTTTTAATACATGAATATATTTTTTTTGTTTAGAACGATATGTTTTGAGCAAATTTCACAAAATGTCCTAAAAGTACATTTGTGATTAACTCATGTGCTTCAAAAATTTTCTATTTTTCAAAATGCTTCAGGGCGAAAGTCGCATCGAATAAGTTTGAGCGACTTCCAATAAAAAATATAAATTGTACTTCTTACCTACCGGTTGTCCAAAAAAGTAAATTAATGAGACCCAGTCGCCCAAGAAATAAGGGCACGTGTCACTGTTTTAGAGGAATCGTCCAAGAGCGACCTGAGGCAAAAGTCGTCCTGAGGTATTTTGAAAAATAAAAAAATTTTAAGGCACATGAAGGGTGTGTTTGGCAAAACTAGTTGTGAGTAGCTGTGAGCTGTGAGCAGTAGCTGTGCAGCTCACCACTCACCGCTCACAGCTTCTTAAAGAAGTATTGAAAAATTGAGCATTCCTAAAAAATATGAAAGCTCACCGCTCCTTTACCAAACGACTGCTAAAAATCAAAATGCTCATTGCTCACCGCTAATCGCTCCAAAAAGCTTCACACCGCTCCGTGCCAAACATACCCGAAGTAACCACAAATATACCTTCAGGGCATTTGTGAAATTTGCTCTATTTATTATTGTATTAGAAAATTCACACTTAATATGATTTTGTTGGTTGAACGTTAGTAAGTTACCTAATTCTTGGCTTTACGTGTAGAAGAAATTTTTAAATTTGTATATATGAATGGTAACTAATAGCCTTTTCTTGTGGCGTTGTTAAAGTAACCAATTTGAGTAATAACAACTACAACTTACTTAAAAAAAATACTCCACTTGATCTTCTTTTAGAACACACATTAACCAACCAATCTACATTTCATAAAAACTAATATTAAGAATGATAACATATTACAAATTACTAGCAGGGTACCCTGTGACTAAAATTTTCGGCGAACAAATGTTATTTTGTTTTGAGCTGATGGATTTCAGATTTATGTTTTTGAAGCTTAATTAGATTGTACATTATGGTTAAAGAGTTGTATATTTTGGTGAAGAAGTGAATTAAATTGTGTATAATTATATGTGTTGAAGAATGTGTTTTTAGTTTTATTTGTATTTATACATTGTGCTTAGTTAGTTGTATATATTGGTGTTGAGGTATATTAATTGTATGTATGTAATAAATAATATTTGCTTAAAATCAATTATGCTTTACATAGTTGTACATTATGTTTTATAAGTAATATTTGTTTAAATTCTAATTTAAGAAATTTTAAACTCATAAATAAGAGAGAAGGTTACCCTTTCATTATAAGTAGTATAGATATACGTGTCAAATTCCATAAAACATATACCATATGAAATGTGAGGACCTACGACAACCAAGTAAAATTTCAATGCGAAATAATCAGAATTTTCCGAAAAGTCATTACAGTATTTTGTTTATTACACGTCTTATCTTCTATTTATAGAAAATGTGGGGCATATTACAAAAGTCAAACTCAAACGTTAAGACCTTCAAAAAAAAAAAAAAAAAAAAAGGTGAAGTATAATGACTAAAAATCTATAATAGCTTTAAAGAAGTTGATATAAATATAGCGTTAATTCAAAGTGGATACGCTGTCTGGAAAATTATAGAAAGTTGTAACATATCTTGAAAGACTTTAGGAGTATTAAAAAAAAAGTGTGCACTTGGTAGATAAGTTTAGAATCTTCTTTGATATGAGTTGTGTAGAGGAATCTATAATCCATCTTTATGCTAAATAGAGAAACTTATGTCATTTAAGATTATTAGTAACTCAACAACTTTCCTGTTATGTGTTAAAGTAACTGTTTATTTTTTATTTTAATTAATTAAAATAAAGTATAGTGTGTGAAAATAATATTTAACTGATTGAAAAATATAGTAATTTTATTTCTTTTAACTGTATGATTTTTGTCTGTAGATGATAATTTTGAGATTAGAAAGAGTAACTTTTATCGTATCAAATAAGAAGTTTAGAGATCCTAATTCCTTTGAGTATTATTTTTGTCTCTCTAATCTCTTTTAACATTAAAGGTGAGATGTACAAAAGTGTTTTTGTAATATTTCATTCATTGTAATCTGTTAGTATTTGAAAATGTTTGCAAAGTTAGGCCAAAGTTAAAATGACGCAACTAGTTTTCATGTTAGGCACGATTAAGGCTTACACTTTGTATCAGGCTTGACCAAGTCACTTAACTTTATTATACTATAGATGACCAAAACTATATCTTATAAGTTATGATCAAATAAGAAATAAAAGTAAAATGAGAAGGATGAGAAATAACCACAGCTACACATTTCAGATGCACTTACAAATAGAGATGCATCTCCCATGAAATTCTCATTTTTCATTTGAAATGTGTGGGTAAAAACATTTCTCACTCTTCTTATTTTTTGTTTTTCATCTTAGTGGATCCATTCCCACAAGTTATAAGTAAACATCATACTAGAAGAGAAAATTTGTGTCTCCACAAAACTTACACACTTTATAGCCATTGCGATTACTATTTATTGTCGATGAAACATGAGCGTCATCTCACCATACAACTCTTTACAATCTTTACCCTAAAATGATCAGTGGTCACCGCTAACACGTTTCTTAGAAGAATCTGCTTGTGTATTGCTCGGCATAGGAGACCAAGCTCCCAAACCACTAGCTGACTCGAGTTGTCCCAATCAGGAGCGGACTCAGATCTGTAAGTAGTTAGGTTTATAATTTTAATTTTTATAAACTAAGCAAGACATGTGACACAAGATTTGGCAACCATGTTCATTTAAAAAAAATCAATGTTTTTGACAAAAATTACATTACAGAGCTAAAATCCATAGGATTCCCATGCACCCCCGGAGCCCTCTTGGGTCTGCCCCTGGTCCCAACATTGACGCCAAGCAACCCCGAAGCCGAGCACAATGACACCCGGCCGGCAAAAACAAACCTATTGCGAGTGCTCCAAATGTCTACACAACTTTTTTTACAAACTTTTTCCAACAAAAATACCAAACTAAAATGATATACAAAAAGTGAAAGGAGCAAAAGGGCTGGTAAGAAAAAAAGAATCACACGAGAGTGACTCTACTTTAAGCGTCGGTAGAGACATCGTTTTCGTGATGGATACCTTTCTATACACCATACTGCTACTTACAGTTTGTTGTCACTTTCAATGCCATTATTTTACCTTACTCTTCATCGACACTACCAATACACATACTGTCATAGAATTATACATCTTCAATAATACTCCAAGTAATAAGTGACAAAAAGAACAGTTTGTCTATAACATAGGAAATCAAAGGACAATATGCATAAGATCTATCCAAGTTTGTAGTGATTCATATATATGGTAAGGTTGTTTTCTTAGTAGTAAGACAAGAGATGCAGTGATGCCATACCATGCATGCGTGAGTAAAGTTGTTTTCTTCATTGTTCACATGTGCAAGAAAAAATTAAATCACTTGCGCATGCTAGAATTTAAAGTTTTGAGGAGTGATACAACCACAATTCCACAAACAAACTTTCAAAACAAATTCACAAAATAACGTGTCAGCCACAATAAACTTATTGGTTTAATCCGAAAGAGGAGAGAAAAACTGCCGTAAAATATACAAATCATCCACTGACACGTCATTTTGTGAAAGTTTGTTTATTGATGTATCATTTCTCTTAAAGTTTTGTGTGTAGCCGTGTATGTGAGTGTGTTAAAGGGTATATCTTTTTGAGTGTGTTATTGGTAAATGGTGATAAAGTTGTAACAATAACGAGAGAAAAACTATAATAGAAAGTGTTGTTATTATATCCAACCTAAGAAAATTACAATCTCAACTTGTTTATTTACGTATTGTGTAATTTATAAAACGAAATACATATAACTCGTATTACCAACCCAATCATATATGTTCGCATTTGATGTGAAAATCCAAATTACAGAGACAACTTTTTTTTTTTTTGAAAGGTGAAAATATATTATTATCAAAACAACTTACAATAATTGAGAAAACATACACAATGAAATGAACATGCCCATTTAGTAAATAAAGACAAACATACAAGTTTGTCACATATCAGATACAATTAGAGCATACATCAAGTCTGAAACAACTCAAACAGAAATAGTGGACAGCTTCATACTGTCTGTTGAACAACCTAACAGACAACTCTAAATATACCTTAAATGCACCAAGACCTAATCTACATTTCCCAATGGAGTGGTCGGGGTGGTCGAAGACCTCGTTCGCTTCTCTCTGGAAGTTGTTTATAGAAGTTTTGGTCAAGGAAGCTTTTCTAATGGTATGCCAGGAATTTCTGGTACTTTCAACTTCATGATTGTATTTCAGGCTTCTATGGACTTCTGGGCAAGGTATTTTCGTAAACGTAATATATGTTAACATGACTAATCAGTTATATCGTAGTTAGTCATATTAACATAAATGATTGGGCGCATCTCGTCCGTGCAAGTTGCGCGACATGGGTCAATGACTATTTTCAGTTTTTCTCAAAAATAATATTTTTTTAAAGAAAATGATCAAATATAACTCTTTTGATAATTATCCTAAAAATATATCTCAAATTGATCTAGATGGAAAAATAATTTTCCTTATTATTTAGTGACAATTTTCAATTCACCTAGACAAATTTTCTTATTTGTCATTATTATGTAAATAAAATGATTTTGAAATAATTGGAAGGGTGGAAACACGTGGGTGGTGTCGGAATGGCAGCGACGGCGATAGGTCGTTGCAGGAAGTAGGGTAGACTGGACTGGACCATTCTCGTGAACAAGTACTCATAAAACAACACACAAAGACACCATTAATTACACTCAGAGTACTTCCTGTACTTGGCATGTATCATTTCACCATCATACCGTAACACATAGCTATAACATTCCCCTTTACTAGGGAGATGATTTGTACCATACAAACTTTTTATTTATTTATACATTAAAAGTATCTAATCAATGTATTGAATTTTCTTAATTAATTTTATACCTAAATTAAATATTAAAATGTCATATTTCTCTTACCTAAAATCTTTAGATGTTTAATGTTTCGTATGTATTGATATCATAAAGAGTGTCAACCTTGACATAAACATTTAGACCTTAGCTCATACAAAATACATTCAGGCTATAATAAATTTGTTACTAAGAAAATCATCTTACATATTATGTTAAATTACATTCATTGGGTCTTCTTATGAATAGTGTTATAGGTTTTTTATTTTTTAGTCGGGCCCTTTGTGTTACTTTGTTTACACTACCCGACCCATTCCCTATTCATCTTCACTCACACGCTACGTTTACCTTTTAGATCCGATCGGGTGTGCCTCCAAAAAATTATCCGGCGATTTTTTGATCCGAAGAAAATGAATTTCGTTGTTAGTACAGGCGATTGTGAGGGGGCTACAGTTGGCCGTACCATCAACCCTTTTATTTTATTGATTTTGTGGATGGTTTTTTGCCATTTGATGAGTGTTACAGTTGAACCCTTCTTTTGGTCCACAACTTTTACCCTGCTTCATATATTGTATATTTGTCTAATTAAAGTTAGGTGGATCACTTATTTGTGATCCAAATAAACTTCGACAACTTTGTTGTTTGGAAGATTGGATACTAGGTTGAATGTTTTTTCCCTTTAGTTTTTGCCTAGGTTCGTTATTCTTAGGGTTTATGTTTAATTTTTGGGGTTAAATAGTTTATACTAATCAGGGTTTAGGTTTAATTTATGGTTTTTTTATATTCTGAAATTATTTTGGGCGTTTTCCACTTTCAAGTTTGTAGATTAATTTAATGATGATAAAATTAAGTCATCTTTTCATAAATATTGTCAATTTACTCTGTGTAAAAAAAGCCAAAGCCATCTGCTGATGTTGGTGAAATGAGATCTTATATCTTATGCTTAAGCAGTTTATGTGAATTAGGTTTTACTGAAATATTATAACATCTACAAGTGTTTGTGGGTTTGCCATGTTTTCAGGTGACGCTGTGGCGGGGTAGGCTTGCTAAGTTTGCAGCCATAGCAGTGACATGTATCTTGGTGGGCCGTAATGGCCACTTCTACTGAATGATGTTGTTACAGACAACGCTTTGTTTTTTACGTTGATCCTGGTGAAATGTGATTGTTTGAAACTTGCATGTCATGATCGTGGATTACAAATACAAAGAAGGCCCAATGAATGTTAGTTTACCCTGTTGAATGGTCACCCTTTGTATTCCTTTTTTGAGGCTGTGATGAATTGGGGTTTCTTCGGTAAACATGAGATGGCTCGTATCTTGGCAGGGTGACATACAACTGTTGCAGCCATGGCGGGTATATCCTCTTTGCTTGAATATTCGCCCATTTAAGCCACCTGTCCAGCGACATTTCCACTTTTGTCGTGAAACTCATTGTGGGCTCTTCACCGTTAACCTTCATTAGTTGCACTCGCGAAATAAAAAATATTTGGTTAAGGCAATGATGATACCTGTATGCAATTTAATATTTGCCTTACATAATCTGCTGATGCTGGTATCTTGGCAAGGCAGTTTCGAATTGCAGCTATGGCCGGTATTTTGTTTCAGATTTTACATGTGCAAATCTAAGCCTTAAGATGAGATTATCCGCATGTTGGCAGGGCAACCCATAATCGTTGCAGCCATGGTGGATGTATCCTTTTTCTTAACATGTTACTTTGGTATCTGTTTGAGGTTACAACTGCTGCAACTATAACCGGTCTTTTCAGACTATTGCTGCAACTATCTTCAGATCAAAATATCACCGTATAATTTTACGGAGGTACACCCGTTGCTATCTAAAAGGTAAACGAAGGGTGTGAGTGAAGATGAATGGGATGGGTCCGGTAGTATAAACAAATACGGCTATATGGTGCCTTTATTCCAATAATGTTGTGGCAATGAGGTATCAGCATAATATATATTATGTTGGCTATTTTAATTTGCATTGATGTGTTCATCAAAACCCAATAGGATGTCGCAACCTTGGTTCATAATTTTTTTTAGAGTAAAGGCACTTGATAAAGAAGCTTAGTAGAAGAAATCTCTCTGATTGTTATGTAGATATATATATATATATATATATATATATATATATATATATATATATATATATATATATATATATATATAATACATAATATATAATAAGGTTGTTGGCGCAATGACGATAGTTTTCTGCATTTATGTCTTTGTTGAGCGTAGTTTATCAGCTTCCGTCTGTTGGTATGGCACCCACATCCACATTGTGGTTGCAGCCATGGAGGGCCTTTGGTATGGCTCCCATACTCGCAGATCTGAGCGTCTCTATATATTAAAAGAATGAAAACTGTTGTCGGTTTAGTTTCGTGTGAATGTTTCGTTTGCATGATCTGCTGATGCTGGTATCTTGGCAGGGCAATTTGGAATTGCAGCCATGGCCGGTATTTTGTTTCAGATTTTAAATGTGCAAATATGAGCCTTATAAATATCTGGTAAAACATATGCTCACATCAAATACATGTATTCATTGGGCCTTCTTATGAATAGTGTCGGTGGGGTTTTTTTTTAAAACGAGCCCTTTGGCTGGACCAGATAAGAAGGTTCTTGGCGTTCCTAATGGTCATTTTTTGTCAAGAGATAGGTATGAAACCGTTTGGCAAACATGGGTCAAAAGGGAGCGGGGAAAAAACCAGGGGTTAGTCATGAATGAATGTATGTTGGTGGTATCTCTATGCCTTAAATGGCCTCCAATAAAACTGTTGTAAAATTATTTTGATTTAAGTTTTTTTAGTTTCTAAAATTATTTTTACTGTTTTCTAATTTCAAGTTTATAAATCAATTTAATGATGATAAAATTAAGTCCTCTTTTCTTAAGTGATGTTGATTTAGTCTGTGTAAAAAAAGGTTCGGCCATGTGCTTATGTCGGTGAAATGGGATCTTATATCTTATGCTTAATCAGTTTACGTCAATTAGATTATACTGAAATATTATAACTTCTATAGGTGTGTTGTGGGTCTGCCATGTTTTCAGGTGTTGCTTTGGCTGGGTAGGCTTGCTGAGCTTGCAGCCATGGCGGTGCCCTGTATCTTTGTAGGCCATAACAATGTCGTGTTTACAGCCATGGCTGGTTGGACGCCATTTTGGTTCTATAGGTTTTCTTTGCTCATTTGCGACACAAATGACAGTAATTTACATGGCACAATTGGTTTGGCATGTCTAGAAACATGGTTACGTATGGGTTTGTCATTTGTATCGTGTGCGGTGTACGGTAAGGAACCATCATATTTGACGATCTTTGTTTGTTTTGGTAACTGAAGTTTGCCAAAAAAACATACCTTGGCGGGGTGACCATATGGTTGCAGCCATGCTGTTTTTCAGGTACCACTTCCATTGGGCTATCATGATCCTTTTTGCAAATTAACTCTCCCGTGAGTGTGTATTTTGTTTTAATGTTGCTATTACACGCGAGCATTTGTTTCTTATGTTCCCGCTGTTACTGAGGATTTCTTGGGTACAACTTCCGCTAAATGATGCTATTACACACAAGAGCTTGGTTTGTTATGTTGATGTTGGTGAAATGTGATTGTCTAAAACTTTGATTTGATGATCTTGGATTGCAAATGAAAAAAAAAATGAATGTTATTATGTGTAGCTGCGTTTTTTCGGCAGGCTAGCCTGCTAAATGGTCGCCCTTTGTATTCCTTTTTTGAGGCTGTGATGAATTGGGGTTTCTTCGGCAAACATGAGATAGCCTGTATCTTGGCAGGGTGACATGCAACTGTTGCAGCCATAGAGGGTGTATCCTCTTTGCTTCAATATTCGCCCATCTGAGCCACCTGTCCAACGTCATTTCTACTTTTGTCGTGAAACTAATTGTAGGCTCTTCACCGTTAAACTTCATTAGTTGCACCCACGAAAAAAAAGTATTTGGTTAAAGCAATGATGATACCTGTATGCAATTGAATGCTTGGCTTACATAATCTGCTCATACTGGTATCTTGGCAAGGCAGTCTGGAATTGCAGCCATGGTCGGTATTTTGTTTCAGATTTTACATGTGCATAACTGAGCCTTAAGATGAGGTTATCCGCATGTTGGCAGGGCAACCCATAATCGTTGCAGCCATGGTGGATGTATCTTTTTTCTTAACATGTTACTTTGGTATATGTTTGAGGTTGCAGATGCTGCAAATGTAATCGGTCTTTTCAGACTCTTGCTGCAACTATCTTCCGATCAAAATATCGCCATATAGTTTTACGGAGGTATACCCGTTGCTATCTAAAAGGTAAACGAAGGGTGTGAGTGAAGATGAATGGGATGGGTCCGGTGGTATAAACAAATACGGCTATCTGGTGCCTTTATTCCAATAATGTTGTGCCAATGTGGTATGAGCATAATATATATTATGTTTCCTATTTTAATTTGCATTGTTGTGTTCATCAAACCCCAATAGGATGTCCCAACCTTGATTTATAATTTTTTTTTAGAGTAAAGGCACTTGGTAAAGAAGCTTAGTAGAAGAAATCTTGCTAATTGTTATGTAGATATATATAATACATAATATATAATAAGGTTGCTAGCGCAGTGACGATAGTTTTCCGCATTTATGTCTTTGTTGAACGTAGTTTATCAGCTTCCGTCTGTTGGCATGACACCCACATCCACATTGTGGTTGCATCCATGGCGGGCCTCTGGTACGGCTCCCATACTCGCAGATCTGAGCGTCTCTATATATTAAAAGGATGAAAAGTGTTGTCTGTTTACTGTGCCTTGTACATTCGCCTAATAGACTGTGTTTTTGTTACTTTGGTACAAGACATGTTTGTTAATAAGTGCAGTTAATGTTGTGATGGTTATTTATGTATTGTAAAGTCACTAGGGCGATGACGATAGTTTTATGCATTTATGTCTTTGGTGAGCATACTTTATCAACTCCCGTGTGTTGGCAAGGCACCCATATCCACATTGTTGTTGCAGCCATACTAGGTCTCTGGTACAACTTCCATACTCGCAGAGCTGAGCCTCTCTATATATTAAAACCCATGATAAGCGCCGTTATTTTCATGTGATGACATGTAAGTAAACAATTTTTAAAACACAAAATAAACCAAATACTATTTTTTTTACATCCACTTCTCCTCCACAGTTAAAAAACAGTTTTTGGTCACATGTGCTGCTATAAATCTATGCATTTTACTTATACAATATCTGGTCTTACCATTCCAAACTAAAAGGCGAGCTTTTTACTATTTGCATAGGTCATTTTATTTCGCTCCAAACACTACACTGGGTTTCCATGTGTTATTACATATGCTCTTTTTAGGTTTCTTGCTGCTGTTGCAGTTACTAAAACAGACATGCGTGTGTCGTTACAGGTTTTTTCTACTTTGTTGGTTGAAGACAATGGAAAAGATATGCAGCACATTCTCTCTCAAATGGTATTGCTTTTATCTGTCTTTTATGTCAAGCTATATACCAACCTTTATACCAGATACAAAGAGTGTTGGAATCAACCCTAAACCTTATTCAAGTGTTAGTTACTCATATGTAATAGTTAGCTTATTATGGCCTTTATGTTTGTTATTAGCCTTAAGCTTATGTAGAAGGCCCATGAGCTTAGGCCCAAGCCCATAGGAGAAAGGAAGGGAACTAGGAGTGTTGCCCTAGCTTCCCTTCTATAAATACCTTATGTAAACCTTCATTTGAAGGTTGGTTGTTCAAGTTTTTCTTTCACTACACTCTACGCCTAAACCGTCTTTACTCATACGTGTGTGTGTGTGGGTTTTACTTGTTCAATCGCCTTATCTCTTTCTTATAAGTTTGTGTGGTAAACCTTGTGACCTAACAGTGGTATCAATCGCCAAATAGTTGGGTGAAACGTTTTGTTTTTGAAGATTTTTGTTCTTTAAAAGTGGGTGATACTTTGGTTCGCTTAAAAACGTCTTTTTTACACTTTTGAATCCAAGATTCTTGTACTTTCAACGTTTTAAGGTGTTAAAATACGTGTTTTTGGCAAAAAGTTTCGAACTTTACGTGTGGATCTAAGATTTTAAGCTTGTTTTTGTTCGTGGGTATAGTTCTACGCGTAACTGTTTTAGAAGGTTTGGTTCAACAAATTTCACATCCTAGTGTTATTTGGTGATCTTGAAGCTATTTCATCACACAAAAACTAGTTTAGAAACATCTTTGAGCAATATCCAATTTACGAGTAGATCTACGCGTAGTAAAACCCTAAAACTACGCGTAAGTATCTCCTTGGTTTGATCTTCATTTTTGTGGTTTATTCCGTGTTTTCTTACTTGGATAAGTCTGAAAATACGTCGATTTTGGATATCTTTTGCCTTTGTGAAGTGTAAAAGATCACTTGGGATAAAACCCTAAAATTACGCATAAGCATAAGCTTACGCGTAGAAATCCTACGCCTAAGATTTTTCTTACGCCTAAGCCTAGTCTTACGCCTAAGATAATCCTACGCCTAACTTTCTACGCCTAACTTTTGTCTACACATAACTTTAGCGTCTTTTCCTTACTTACGCGTAAGCTAAATTCTACGCGTAACCTCTAATTGTTACGCGTAACTTTGGTGTTTTTACGCATAAGTGTTACTTGGCTATTATGATTTCTACGCCTAAGGATACTTCATCAACAAAGGTTCATTCGACTACAAAGATCCATTTTACCAACACAAGTTTATCAACATGTCACAACCACCATACTCTAACTATTTCCCTTACACTTATCCTCATCCTCAGCGTCAACAACAACTAACTCCACAACATCAACAATGGAATCAACAACAAGCAATTTATCAACAACAATTTAACCAACAACATACTCCACAACTTGCTGCAAATCCACAACCTCAAATGGTTCAACCACCACCAAGTCTTCAAGTTCAACCGTACACAAATGACTTCAATCAACATCCATCAAGGACCATTATGAAGGAACCCACTTGGTTTGTAAAGATGTTTGAAGCTTTAGCACCAACAATCAATTCATGAGGCTGGATCACTTGATAGACCTCCAATGCTCACTCTCGGAAACTATGATCAATGGGTGATAAGGTTCTTTAGGTTTTGTGATCTAAAGAAGCCACATGCAAAGTTCTTAAAGCAGGTTATCTTGGAAGGTCCATTTGAGATGCCTACTGTCATTGTAACCGGAGATCCAAATGCCATTCCACCAAGAGATGAACAAACGAACATTGCTACGGTTGCAGACTTGAATCCTCAAGAACTTCTACACTATGAAGCGGATGAGCTTGCAATGGAATATATCCTCTTAGGATTACCAAACCCAATTCTTCGTAGTGTTGATGCTCAAAAGGCTGCAAAGAAAATGTGGGATCATATTCGTCTTCTTATGGAAGGATCTGTACTCAATCAGGAAGATTTGGAATCCAAAATTTACTTGGCTTATGAACACTTCATGATTGAACCTGGAGAGACACTAGAGTCCTATTGATGAGTGTGTAAATACTCATCATTTTTGGTCAAATCTGAACTGCAAAACATTTAAAAACACTCAGAAATGCATCAAAATACTGAAAATATCCCAAAATTGTATTTTATATGTGTCAGATGCAAAATGTTTAAAATCAGATGAAAAACGAGCTAAGTTTGCATAATTGGCGGTTTAGGTCCCTCAACTTTCAAATCTTGACAAAATCAGTCCCTGAGCATTTGTTTGGAATAAAAGTCAACCCAAGTCCTTTCAAAATCAAAATTTATCAAGAATGATCCTTGGGTAAAAAGTTTGGAGAATTTACAAGTTTGGTCCTTCAAGTTTCAAAATTGGCAAAAATAGTCCTTGGAAGTTTAAAAAATGGAAAATTATCTTTTATGGTCCTTGTACTAATGAAACTTGGCAAGATTGACCCTTGGAACAACTTTGCAAAATTACAGATTTGGTCCTTGGTTTTTGTGGAATTGCAACTTTGGTCCTTGTGTTAACTACAAACAAACGGACCATTTGTATTATTGAACCCCGGCAAAACAACCCTTGACCCCCCTGTCTTGAACCCCCTTCCTTAATAATACACCGGTCAAACCCCCAGTCAACTCTCACCCCTTTCCCTCCAAAACCACCTTCTTCACCCACCCTCTGCAAAACCACTCATCAGCCATGCCTCCAGCTCATATCCCACCACCCTTATCACTCCACCTCAACAACAATCCAAGAAGCATTAAATGTTTCTCCTTCCTTGCACTCAAAACCCTCCCCCAGTTGCTATTTCAGTTTTGGCGCCAAAATTCATCAAACGGCTAAAATCCACTCCAATGATCCAATGGCTCTGAAAAGAGGTGGGAAATGCTCAGAAGACACGTGGGAGACTTTTTGTTGATAAATAGAAGGAAGAGAAGGCAGAGAAGAGTAGTAATTAATTTTTATAATTTCTTGTAAAATCGTTTTTATTATCAATGTCTTAGTTTAAGTCTTAAATTGTAATTTTCAGTTTCTATGTACTAAATATAAGTTACTTAATCGTTTGTAATCCAGTTCAAGTTCTAATTAAAAGTTTATCCAAGTTTCTTGTTTTTAAGTTTTCTTTTATTTATGCAGTTTTAAATAATCTAAAAGCCAGGTTTCAATAAGCTTCATTATAACTCAAACAAGCTTACTAAAGCTTCCCATAGCTTTTAGTAAGCTTATAACTCAGTTTCAAGTAAATTGGGTACTTGGTCAACAAAAGTCAAACTGCAGATATCTTGGTTGAACCTCCTACTGGATTCTTTGATATAATGATGGAATTGGGTTGAAATTCAGTTGGTTTTGGGATAAAAACAGTTGTAGGTAGTGGTTGAGTGAATTTGTTTGGCAAGCCATAGTGGCTAAGGATTCAAGTGAGTTTAACTTTCAAAACTGAATCATTGAACATTCTGTTTTAGTTGTGCTTAATTGTTGTTTCTATTGTTTCTAGTTCTATTTAAGTAGTTGGAATATAAATTTGTTACTACCATTGGCTAGATTAGAAGACGAGGTTAGTTAGATTGCATTTTAGTGTGGTAAGTGGTGTTTGGATCATTGGATAAATCTGAGTTAGAGGTAAGAGTTTTAGTAGAATACTGTTGCAGTAGACTTAATTAGGACCATTAAGTAGATTTGGATTTTTAAATTGCACCTTAGTTCATCAAAAGTCAAATTTCACTTTAAATCTATCCTAGAATTAAAAGCAGTTAAATTTAACCATTCATTAGCTTAATCTAGGCTCAGATTTGGAAGTATTAGCTTATTTCAGTTTTACTTTAGCTTATTTCATCAATCTCAGTTCACAAATTGGATTCAAATCTCAGTTTGGTCAAAGATCAACTTCTGTTTCAAAAGTCAAAAATTGTAAAACTCAGTTTTCACCAACCTTTGTTGATTTTTCATAGCTTCAATTTTGGTTCAATTCAAGTGAAATTTTGGGCTTAACAACTTCAGTTGGTCAAGAGTGGGAATCTGATTTTTGTGAAATTTTAGTAATTTTTTATAAGCCCCTTATCAGCTTGTATTTTAAGCTGAAAGTGCCCTGTGCACACATGCTCAGCATACTGCTGAGTGTGCACAGGTTTGTCAGAAACTCTCAACAAGCTCATGAGAGCTTGTCTTGGTCTGATTTTTGGTTTATATGCTCCTTGCCAGGTCTACTTGAGATTGTGATATTTGGTTTTTGGTTTCAACTAGGGTAGCAGCTTATTTTTTAAGCTTGAAATCACACACAGGCTGAACTTTCTTATTTGATTTTGAACTCATAAGCTAGTAGCTGGTTGTCTAGAGGTTTATAGCAGCTGGAATTAGTTGTTTATAGATAAGTTTGGCATATTTTAGCTTATGCTTTCATTTGGTGGTCTTTAGTGCTTATTTGCTTAATTTGAGTGCTTATTTATAAGCACATTTCACTACAGCTTCACAACCTTGCACACTAGTATATGTTTTTATATTTTTTATAAATTTAGAATAATATTTTAGACTTTTTCTGAATTTTTCATAATTTTCCATTACTGTTTGCTATTTTTCTTTATTTTAATCAGTTTTTAGGACTTTTTAAATAGCTTTTAATACAAATAAATCAGAAAATCTTCAAAAAAATAAGTTTTCAATTTTCATAGATTAAGATAAATATAAAAATCCAAAAAAATATTTTTTTATAATTTTCCTAGTTTAAATAGTAATTTTTAGCATATTAATTAGTTTTATATATTTTTTAAATCATAGAAATTAGAATATAAATCAGAAAAATACAAAATTAGTTTTGAAAATTCTCTTTAGTTATTTTAGATTTTTGAAAAATAGTTTCACAATTCTCCACTTTATTTTCATAATTTTTAGTATTTTAATTTAGTTTTAAAGTTTAAAATTAGTTTTTAATTCAAATTTATAAAAGTAAAATCAAGAAAATCCAATTTTAAAAATAGTGATAGCGTTTATTTAATATAATTTAGCTTTTTAATTTTCTTTCATTTTTCCTTTGTTATCTAGTATCAATCATAACCTCTTTCTTGTTCAATATCACCCGATCACTACACGTTTGGTTATTATTGATCGCCACATTTCGTTGGGACTTAACGACACGGGAAACACTAAACTCTCCTGGTTAATTGCATTGCGTTCTCAAGCTGTTTGACTTTTATTACGGTTGACCATTCACAAGTGGTTGACTTGTGTAATAAAACTGACCGTTTGGGAGCCAATCAAATTTTGGCGCCAAAATTTGATCGGCTCCCAAACGGTCAGGTTTATTACACAAGTCAACCACTTGTGAATGGTTAACCGTAATAAAAGTCAGACAATCTAGAACCAAAGCAATTAAGTCCGGAGAGTTTGTGTTTCCCGGTCGTTAAGTCCCAACGAGCTATGCGATTGAATAACCAAACGTGTAGTGATCGGGTGATATTGAACAAGAAAGAGGTTATGATCGATACTAGATAACAAAAGAAAAATCATGAAAATCCAAACGAACTATGGCGGAAATGCTCCAGGCACCCACCGAGGGTTATGGAGATGCCATCGTTTTACCGGTAATCAATTCTGATGACTTCGAATTAAAAACACATTTGATCCAACTTGTGTCTACGAATCAATTCCACGGGTTTGATCGAGAAGACCCGTATGCACACATCCGTTGGTTTAACAAGTTGACCTCAACTATCAATTACAAGGATGTGCCACAAAAAGTGATCAAATTGATGCTATTTCCATTCTCACTTGAAGGGGCAGCCCGAATTTGGCTGGAAAAAGAACCCCCTCGATCCATCGAAACTTGGGAGGATCTTGTTCAAAAGTTTGTCAATTATTTCTTTCCTCCATCAAAGACGACTAATCTTAAAAATGAAATTTCTGGATTTCGTCAAAATTTCGATGAAAACTTTGGAGAGGCATGGGAGAGATTCAAAGATCTCCTCAGGAAATGCCCCCATCATGAATTCACGGAGCTTCAACAAGTTAATATCTTTTATAATGGGTTGAACGGTAACGATCAAGATTCTTTGAACGCAGCCGCAGGTGGCAATATCTTGAATCGTAAGCCTAAAGATGTGATTGAGATTTGCGAGATAAAATCAAAAGTTCCTATTTCTCGCAACAAAGTCAATATTCCGAACACTCCTGCTTCTTCATCCGGTAACTCTTCCGATTTAGCCGCTCCGTTAGCGCTCTAACGGGACGTCATCCGTTGTATGATGAAAGAGGTAAAGGAAATCAAAAGCCAAATTCATACGCCGGAACCAATCAAATCCGTGAACAAGGTGTGTGAAACTTGTAGTGGTCCACACGCGTATTATGATTGTCAAGCAACCGATGCTTCTTTTTACCAAGCTCCCATAGCTTCTGTAAACCACAATCAATACCGACCACAAACTGATCCTCAATACCGTGCACCTAGCGGTATGACACCACCCAGTTTTCCTCACGTGCAAAACCATGGCAATCAAAATCGCTTTGTTTCGAATCAAGGACAAAACTTCAATAACTCTCAAAATTTCAATCAGAACCGGAACAGTTTCAACCAACCATATCAAGCTCCAAATCAGCAAAGTTATCAACAACCTTCTCAAGCTCCCCTACCAAATGACTTCATAAAATTACTGAGTCAAGCATACGTTCAATGCAAACTCAGATCAATAACATGAGAGTTGAGCTAAAAAGGAAATTGATACCACAATGTCTCGGCAGACAAATGAGTTGAAGAATATGATGAGCAGTTTCATGAACATGAATATGAACAAAGCTTCGTCATCTTCTGGAGGACTCCCAAGCAATACAATTCCTAATCCAAATGCCGAGTTGAAAGCCGTCACCACTCGTAGTGGTAAGACGCACAATGGACCTTCGACTCCAATGCCTCCTCCACCGGGAGCAATGAGTCAAGTTACCAAGGATACAACGGACAAGGTGCATTTCTCAAGCCCACGAAGTACCGCACACGTCCCACCTTCGGTAGTCCAAGCTTTAAATCCGGAACACGAAGTTCCGAAGACAAATTCTAAGCCAGAAATGACTTCCGTCCCGGCTCAAAAGTCTAGTCAACTTCCTTACCCATCAAGATTGCATGATGAGAAGCTCAAAGACAAAACCAAAGAGCAAATGGAAAAAAATTTCCAAATTTTCAATGAACTACACTTTGATATAAGCTTCGTTGATGCTCTCGTTCTAATGCCCAAATTTGCATCCACGCTTAAAGGCTTACTGAGCAACAAAGATAAGTTATCCGAGATGGCTAAAACCCCTCTCAATGAACAATGCTCAGCGGTCCTTCTCGAGAAGCTTCCAAAAGCTTGAAGACCCGACAGGTTTTAATCCCGTGTGATTTCTTGGGGATGGTTCAATGCTCCGCCTTGGCGATCTTGGCGCAAGCATTAACCTCATGCCACTCTCAGTATGGAAGAAACTGTCTCTTCCTAAACTTACATCCACTTGTATGACACTCGAGCTAGCGGACCGTACCATAACTCGTCCACTTGGGATAGCCAAGGATGTCGTGGTAAAAGTAGGAAAGTTTCACTTTCCTTGACTTTGTTGTAGTAGACTTTGATGCAGATCCTAGAGTTCCCCTCATCTTAGGTAGAGCTTTCTTGAGAAACGAGCGTGCTCTAATTGATGTATTTGCTGAAGAGTTGACCATACGGGTTGACAACGAAGAACTCACGTTTAATATCAACCAGAACTCCAAACCTCTATCCAAACATAGTGTTTCCACAATTGATCAAAATCGAAAGAATCAATGCAACACTCTCAAATTTCACGGTTAAGAGGAGTCACCAAAAACGTGCTGAGCTAAAAGCTTTGAAGATCAACCCGGTTCAAACAAATGGTTTGAAAGTTGTACCAAGGAAGTCAAGAGTGTTCTTGATGATGATGATCTAGAATCGGAGACTTTATCGGAAGTGGTGGAAATTGCCAGCTCTAGTAGCACACCACTTGTCCCACCTCCGGAATCAGTTTATCGTATCGAGTTCGTTAACTCTGTGGATGAAACCAAACTATCTTCAGTTTCATCCGGATTGGATGATGATGTTTGTGATCCAATGGGAGACATTCTTCCCATTGAAGAATTGCTCAAAAATGATCCATCATCTCCTAGTCTTATTATTCTCGACTCTTCCATCCCTTCTCTCACTTCGGATGAGGAAGATGACAACCTTTGGAATGAAGTCGATGCCTTTCTTAGTGATGAGTCGATTCCAACAGGAATTGATAATACTTACTTTGATTCGGCGGGGGACATCCTTTTTCGGAAAATCTGTTGATTGAAGAACCGTTTCCAACCCTCCCTACCGGAAATTATGTTGACAATCACCATACAAACTTCAAGACTAAGCTTAAAAATGTCAAAAATGGTGATTTGCTTTTTAATGATGAGGAATGGACTTGCATTCTCATGCACATCTTTATTCCATTCTTCACAGATGATGTGGTTGCTCTTTCCCTTTTCTCTTTCCGGAATGAGGACACCATCTTTGACCCCGGTATCATCCTTTATAGTTTCTACTATTAACAATAACGCGGTTGTATCTCGTCGGTGTGGAACTTTCTGATGTTCATATGTTTATTAACACTGTGAACGAAAGTCCGATCGAGATTGGTTTTCCACGTTGCTTCCCCAAGAACAAATGAATACGGGGTCGAGTCAAGCTAGCGACTCGGGAATTAAAAACAGTAGCACACTATATGGGTTTTCACCCGTATTTCTGACTTCTTTCTACTTTCTACCACCCCAGTGTGGGGGAGTTGCCCCCCGCTGTTGTATATAAAGTTTAAAAAAAATAATAATAAAATAAAATAAAAATTTCACAAAAATAATGGCCGTAGTATTTCCCTTTTACATTCTATGTTTCGGCATAACCGCCGGTACTTTCAATATTGAGGGAAATATTCATTTCTAGTGTGGGGGGGAATTCTCACGAATTTTATCATGTAATTATACCACCCAATTCCCCATTTTTGGCCAAAATTTTTTTTTGGAGTAAGTGTTTTGCACTTACTCGGCTTATGGCTTATCAGTCTGCCATGTCTAATTAACAGAAGGATTGGCTAATCCAGGAGCAAACGGCTCTTGGTAAAGATTTCTCAAATCCGTTGACGGCTTGCAATTTGCCCAAAATTGTATGGTGTTCATCTCACCATATCTTTAATTAGTGAAGAGTTGGCTAGCCCGCCCGCAAGTTTATGGCTTGTGGTAAAGGCACTTGGAAAACCATAATTGGTAATCGACTCACCAAAGATATTTTATCTAAGAGTTGGCTAGTCCAGAAGCAAACGGCTTCTGGTAAAGACAAATCAAAACCGTTAAAAGCTGGTGATTTGCTCAAAATCATTTGGTTATCAGTGTACCAAGGTTCTTACTTGAACTAAAATATTTGGCTACTCCAGAAGTAATGGCTTTTGGTAAAGAGATTCAAATCCATTAAGTTTTCTCAAAATATTGCTAGGGACTAGCAATAGTTTAGTGTTGGGGATTGATGAGTGTGTAAATACTCATCATTTTTGGTCAAATCTGAACTGCAAAACATTTAAAAACACTCAGAAATGCATCAAAATACTAAAAATATCCCAAAATTGTATTTTATATGTGTCAGTGGAAAATGTTTAAAATCAGATGAAAAACGAGCTAAGTTTGCATAATTGGCAGTTTCAGTCCCTTAACTTTCAAATCTTGACAAAATCAGTCCCTGAGCATTTGTTTTGGAATAAAAGTCAACCCAAGTCCTTTCAAAATCAAAATTTATCAAAAATGATCCTTGGGTAAAAAGTTTGGAGAATTTACAAGTTTGGTCCTTCAAGTTTCAAAATTGGCAAAAATAGTCCTTGGAAGTTTAAAAAATGGAAAATTATCTTTTATGGTCCTTGTACTAATGAAACTTGGCAAGATTGACCCTTGGAACAACTTTGCAAAATTACAGATTTGGTCCTTGGTTTTTGTGGAATTGCAACTTTGGTCCTTGTGTTAACTACAAACAAACGGACCCTTTGTATTATTGAACCCCCAGGCCAAAACAACCCTTGACCCCCCCTGTCTTGAACCCCCTTCCTTAATAATACACCGGTCAAACCCCCAGTCAACTCTCACCCCTTTCCCTCCAAAACCACCTTCTTCACCCACCCTCTGCAAAACCACTCATCAGCCATGCCTCCAGCTCATATCCCACCACCCTTATCACTCCACCTCAACAACAATCCAAGAAGCATTAAAATTTTCTCCTTCCTTGCACTCAAAACCCTCCCCCAGTTGCTATTTCAGTTTTGGCGCCAAAATTCATCAAACGGCTAAAATCCACTCCAATGATCCAATGGCTCTGAAAAGAGGTGGGAAATGCTCAGAAGACACGTGGGAGACTTTTTGTTGATAAATAGAAGGAAGAGAAGGCAGAGAAGGATAGTAATTAATTTTTATAATTTCTTGTAAAATCGTTTTTATTATCGATGTCTTAGTTTAAGTCTTAAATTGTAATTTTCAGTTTCTATGTACTAAATATAAGTTACTTAATCGTTTGTAATCCAGTTCAAGTTCTAATTAAAAGTTTATCCAAGTTTCTTGTTTTTAAGTTTTCTTTTATTTATGCAGTTTTAAATAATCTAAAAGCCAGGCTTCAATAAGCTTCATTATAACTCAAACAAGCTTACTAAAGCTTCCCATAGCTTTTAGTAAGCTTATAACTCAGTTTCAAGTAAATTGGGTACTTGGTCAACAAAAGTCAAACTGCTAAGATAATCTTGGTTGAACCTCCTCTGGATTGTTTGATATAATGATGGAATTGGGTTGAAATTCAGTTGGTTTTGGGATAAAAACAGTTGTAGGTAGTGGTTGAGTGAATTTGTTTGGCAAGCCATAGTGGCTAAGGATTCAAGTGAGTTTAACTTTCAAAACTGAATCATTGAACATTCTGTTTTAGTTGTGCTTAATTGTTGTTTCTATTGTTTCTAGTTCTATTTAAGTAGTTGGAATATAAATTTGTTACTACCATTGGCTAGATTAGAAGAACAGGTTAGTTAGATTGCATTTTAGTGTGGTAAGTGGTGTTTGGATCATTGGATAAATCTGAGTTAGAGGTAAGAGTTTTAGTAGAATCTTTGCAGTAGACTTAATTAGGACCATTAAGTAGATTTGGATTTTTAAATTGCACCTTAGTTCATCGAAAGTCAAATTTCACTTTAAATCTATCCTAGAATTAAAACAGTTAGAATTTAACCATTCATTAGCTTAATCTAGGCTCAGATTTGGAAGTATTAGCTTATTTCAGTTTTACTTTAGCTTATTTCATCAATCTCAGTTCACAAATTGGATTCAAATCTCAGTTTGGTCAAAGATCAACTTCTGTTTCAAAAGTCAAAAATTGTAAAACTCAGCCACCAACCTTTGTTGATTTTTCATAGCTTCAATTTTGGTTCAATTCAAGTGAAATTTTGGGCTTAACAACTTCAGTTGGTCAAGAGTGGGAATCTGATTTTTGTGAAATTTTAGTAATTTTTTATAAGCCCCTTATCAGCTTGTATTTTAAGCTGAAAGTGCCCTGTGCACACATGCTCAAAGATACATCTGAGTGTGCACAGGTTTGTGCAGAAGCTCTCAACAAGCTCATGAGAGCTTGTCTTGGTCTGATTTTTGGTTTATATGCTCCTTGCCAGGTCTACTTGAGATTGTGATATTTGGTTTTGGGTTTCAACTAGGGTAGACAGCTTATTTTTAAGCTTGAAATCAGACACCAACTGAACTTTCTTATTTGATTTTGAACTCATAAGCTAGTAGCTGGTTGTCTAGAGGTTTATAGCAGCTGGAATTAGTTGTTTATAGATAAGTTTGGCATATTTTAGCTTCTGCTTTCATTTGGTGGTCTTTAGTGCTTATTTGCTTAATTTGAGTGCTTATTTATAAGCACATTTCACTACAGCTTCATAACCTTGCACACTAGTATATGTTTTTATATTTTTTATAAATTTAGAATAATATTTTAGACTTTTCCTGAATTTTTCATAATTTTCCATTATTGTTTGCTATTTTTCTTTATTTTAATCAGTTTTTAAGACTTTTTAAATAGCTTTTAATACAAATAAATCAGAAAATCTTCAAAAAAATAAGTTTTCAATTTTCATAGATTAAGATAAATATAAAAATCCAAAAAAATATTTTTTTATAATTTTCCTAGTTTAAATAGTAATTTTTAGCATATTAATTAGTTTTAAATATTTTTTAAATCATAGAAATTAGAATATAAATCAGAAAAATACAAAATTAGTTTTGAAAATTCTCTTTAGTTATTTTAGATTTTTGAAAAATAGTTTCACAATTTTCCACTTTATTTTCATAATTTTTAGTATTTTAATTTAGTTTTAAAGTTTAAAATTAGTTTTTAATTCAAATTTATAAAAGAAAAATCAAGAAAATCCAATTTTAAAAATAGTGATAGCGTTTATTTAATATAATTTAGCTTTTTAATTTTCTTTCATTTTTCCTTTGTTATTTAGTATCAATCATAACCCCTTTCTTGTTCAATATCACCCGATCACTACACGTTTGGTTATTCAATCGCACAGCTCGTTGGGACTTAACGACCTGGGGAAACACTAAAATCTCCTGGTTAATTGCATTGCGTTCTCAAGCTGTTTGACTTTTATTACGGTTGACCATTCACAAGTGGTTGACTTGTGTAATAAAACTGACCGTTTGGGAGCCGATCACCTATCATCACCGTTTTTCAGACATCATCAATGATTTGGATAAACATAACATCATCATGCCAAGAATTGCTATGAATACTAAGTTCCTGAGTAGTCTTGGTCCTGAATGGGAGAAGTATGTCATTTTTCTCCGTCAAGCGAAAAACATGCATCATTCTACATATGGATTACATGACGATTACTTGAAGCCTCATGAAAAGGAAGTTGATAGGAAAGGATTCTCCGTGCTCAAATTGCTCCACCGACACATCCGGAAAATCAACAACTTGCCTTATATGCTCAAAACAGTTATTCTCCTCAACCAGCAACACAACCAACTGCTACAATCACACCACATGATCCTTCACAACCTCCATCTCAAACTCAATTGGTTCCATACAACAACCACAATGCTCAAGCTGAAGCTAATGAGGAATCTGATCCGTTCGAAGCACCGCAACAAGGATTTGCTATGATTGCTAATGCCTTTAGCCGTTATACCAACAAATCCAACAACCGTATTCGTTCCTCATCTAATACAAGGAATCAAGCTGTTGTGAACAATGGACGAGTTGAAGTTCAGAATTGTGGTTATGGTCGCCAGATGGGCGGTGGTCAAGGGTTTAATGCTGTGGGTAGGAATAACAATCGAGCTCCATGGTGGAACAGGGAAATGCTCAGAATGGGTTGAATGGTCTTCGATGCTACAACTGCAATGAGAAGGGACACTGGCTAATGCATGCCCAAAGCCAAGGACTAGGGGCAGTGCTTATTTCAAAGAGGCTCTTCTTTGGCTCTTAAGGATGAAGCCGGTGGATCTCTCACAGACAAAGAACAGAGTTTTATGGCAAATTCAGATGATGATATGGAGGACTTGCGGCCAATGCTATCATGTTGATGGCTAATATGCATGAGTTACACATGAGTGACACAGCCTAGTGTATGACACCGATGGCTTGTCTCCAAAACCCGAACAATCCATATTTATCTCGATCTCATATCTACGCCAACATCTGAATCCGGCAAGGCTCAGAATGTTCAAAATGCGCCATCCACATCTCATTCCGACGATTTTCAACTAGACCCCGTAGTTATATTTGACGATCAAAATGACCAACCGGTTTCCCTTGATAATCAAATTGACTCCGTGGTTATACTTAAGGATATCAGTAATGATCATGTTGAGACTCACGTTGAACACGCCGAACTTTTGCCTCATCCAGATTTTGCTCGGTTAATACAAGACCAACAGACCTTAGTGGAAAAATGTCATGCCATTAATCAGGACTTAAAATGCAAGAATGCACTGTTAACCAAGGATTTTGAATGCCTACAAAAGCAACTCAACTTTTTCAAAACTCAAGAAAACGTGAAAAACGGTTTTGAAGCAGCCTTTGCCAAATCTTCTCAAAACGAAAAATATTTAGAAAGACAGATGCGTGATCTAGCCGCTTCGAAGAATGCTTTGTTGTCTGAAATAGAACAACTGAAACATGAACATAAAAAGCAAATTAACGCTCTCACATTGGAAAATCAAAAAGCTAAGGCCGAGTTGTTAACTTGTCAAAAACAGTTCTCTGCATACAAACAACATTCAACGAAACGAATAGATGATCATCTTGAAGAAATCATCGGCTTGCAAAACAAACTTAAAGAGTTTAAAATGGTTGTTTACAAACATGGCGAGTCGGTCAGACCATTGAAAAGTTTACTTTAAAACCCAATCCAAATGGATATGGACCGAATCTTGCCGATTACAAACCTAAGCTTTCAACCAAAGCATTCAAACCAAATCCTGAAGTTTCCAGTGCAGAATATAAAGTTGATAATTCTGTTATGAGTGTTGTTGAATATCATCGTCAAGAGGAATTAGATGTAGAAGACGAGAGTCAATCAAAATTATAAAAAGTTGTTTACAACAAACCTTTTAACTATTCAAAAGCAGTCACTTTCGTTACACCAACGGATTCTTCTAACACACCAAGGGTAATCATAAAAACACCTGAGTCTTCTAATGTTAATCCCCAACCATATTATGCACAAACTTATGGTCCTTTACCTTCCATCAGTGAAGTAAACTCAAAACCTGAAAATCGCAAAATTCTTCGATATTTTGACCTTTTCATGGCTGACCTCAAAACTTTACAACATGAGATAGAATATCATTATCAAATCAAAGTTCAACACTTTCAATCGCCTCTAGCGCGAGAACAAAGAGACATTTTTCCGAAAAATCTTTTACCAAATGTTAAAAATTTGAAAAGTTGTGCATTGTCTTGGGAAAGGGACTTTCATAAGGAACTTGTATTAATGAAGGTCGTTTTCGAGAAAACTGAAACATCTATTTCTAACACTAAACGGAAAAAGAAACTGTTGAGAAAAGATGTTGATCGACTCTTGGAAGATGTCATCTGTGTTGATATCCATAATGTTGTGCTAGAGAATTCTTTGTCATATGCATTTGATTATATCTCTGCTAATACTATTGATTCTGTGGTAAATGTTGAGAACACCGATAATGTGCTTCAGATCGAGTCCTTAAAAGTTGAAAACAAACGATTGTCAAACGAACTTTCAAATGCAATTCGTCGCCTTAATTGGTGTCAAAAAGATATTCACGATCAACAACTTGTTTTTCAACACAAAATCGTTCAGTTGCGTTCAAAATCTTCTGATCCTAAAATTGAGCAACTGGATGATCAAAACGTGTCTTTAAGTGTCAAATCTCAAAATATGAACAAGAACTTGTAAAAGTTAAAAAGGATTATGGTCTCATATTTGATTTACTCAAAAAGACTCGTGATGAAGCATCAAATGAACTTGATCATTATCTTGCACACACTAAAGAAGTTCTGCATTTTGCTGGAAATGTTCGGTCCGAAAATCAAGATCTGATTCACACTATCCTCAAGTTAAGAGAAATGTTAGGAAAGTATGAACAACTTCCGCCAACCATCATTAAGAGATTAGCCCCAGTAACACTTAGCACTCATGAACCTAGAATCCCTACTGCCAAATCACAAGTTGCTAACGTGCCTCCTTCTACTGAAACAGGAATAGTTGCATCTTTTCCAAATGTACGCACTTCACAGCCTAGGAGCACTACATCAAAGAATAGGAAGCTGCGACCTAAGAAAAGATCAATCAGGAATGCTAAAGTAGAAGAACACTCTAGGACTATGAATAAGACAAACGTTGCCTCCACTATAGATATTGCGTCCGGCAAATGTAATAGAAATAGTGATGTAACGAATGCTAAACCGTTAAGTACTTTTGATATTCAGTCTGATGCACCTTGTGTTATATGTCGTAAAAGTATGAATTCTGATTGTCATGACAAATGTGTTGCTAAAGCTATTATCTCTCGTTTAAGGAATCCTAAGAACCGGAATACCTCTAGGCCCACTAATCTTTCTAAGTCTGTGCTTGGTAGACCGCCCTTTTTAGATTCTACAAAACGCATTGTTATCCCTGTAGCTCCAGTTTCACCTCCTAGGAATGTAGTACCACCTAGTGCATTCACTAAGAGTAAAGCAAACACTAGTTGGAGATGGCCGAAATGGATATATAACACACTAGGATTTAAGTGGATACCTAAAGCTATTGATGTGTGTATATCTACTATACCTGCTACGGAACCCTCTAACATTTCGGGTTCCACATCTACTTCTATTCCATCTGTGTGTACTGCAGGTGATACAGATTGATGAGTGTGTAAATACTCATCATTTTTGTACCATTTAAACTGCAAAAACATCTGAAAACACTCAGAAATGCATCAAAATGATAAAAATATCACAAATAAGTGTTTTATGTGTTTTAAATGCAAAAATATGAAAATCTGGTGAAAAACGTATAAAGTTTGCATAATTGGCAGCTTTAGTCCCCCAAGTTTCAAAAATTGTCAAAAACAGTCCCTGGTAAAACAAAATAAAGAAAAATGTTATTCAAGGTCCCTGAAATATTTTAAATTGTCAAAAATGGTCCTTGAATAAATCTTTTGTCAAAAGGCGAAAAGGTCCCCAACTTTTGAAAATGTCAAGTTTGGTCCCTGGAAATTTGAAAATATCAAAACTGGCCCTTGTACTATTGGAACTTGTCAATATTGGTCCCTTGTAACAAGTTTGGAAAATTACAGGATTGGTCCTTCAAGAATTGGAAAATTACAAAACTAGTCCTTGTATAACTAAGCCTTGTCAAAACCCATTTAGACCCCTGCCACTTAACCAATTTGACCCCCTGTCAAAACCTATTTTGGACTCCCAGTCAAACCATGGTCAAAATCTATCCATTTCCCTCCCTTATCCTGTACACTTTCTTCTCCACTTGCTCTGCACCCAATCACCTTTTCCACCACCCTTATCCCTGCACCCTTATCACCTCAACCCCTCTCATCATCATACCTACTTCACCCCCCCCCCTAGTTGCAGTAAAAAAGCCACAGAAGTCAAATGGTGCCTTTCCCGCCAAAATTGATAAAACAGCAATGCACTCAAACTCTCCCATTGGCCAGGAAAAGTGGTGGGATTTACTCAAGAAGACACGTGGAACATTATTGGAGTATAAAAGAAGGAAGAGAGGCATGAGAAGAGACACTTTTGGACTATCCATTAGTCACGTAGTGTAATTTTACAAGCTTTCTTTAATTTAAATGTCATTTACAGTTTAAATGTTGTTATTTTACTTAAAATAGTGTAATGGAACTTAATTTTCAGTTTAATTGCAAGTTACTTTCAAGTTTCATATTTTGCTTAAATTTCCTTTAAATTTGCAAGTCATTTTAATTTCAAGTTATCTAGCATTTTAATGAATTCTATAGCTTGCATAAGCTCTTGACAAAGCTCACTAGGCTATTAGAACCATTAAACTAGCTAGAACTTTTAAATTCAGAAAATACAAAAAAAAATATAGAAAATGGAAAAATAATCAAAAATCTTGGGAAAATGAAGAAGATGATGAAGCAGGGTTGAATTTGGAGTTCTATGGGTATTAGGAGCTTATTGGTAAGTCGATAGGTGTAACCTTGTCCATTTGTTCGGGTCTCAAATTCCTATTCTCATTTGTAAGCCATTTTTACAATTTTTGCAAGTTACTGTTTTAATCCTTTTCATGTCTTGATTCTTATGTTTTCCTGTTTCTTAGTAGTTGTTTAGTGTTATCATAGTTTAATATAAGCATTTTGTTTATTTAGAATCACTTGTGCTATGAAATGAAAATAACTCAGTTGGATTGCAAATTTGACAAATCTGTGTTTCTTGCTTGAGTTCTTGAAGTTTTATACTCAAATGATCTTATTATGTGATAATTAAATGTTTGGAATCTGCTTTAGACTCAAATTGAGTAAATACTTTGAAGTTCATGTGAAAAGTGAAATTAAAAGGAGTGATTGGATTTGGCCTTGATAAGCATAGATTCCATTGTCTATCTGTTGTTGTTTGTCATTGTTTTATGTTTACTTAGTAATATATAGCTCAGTTAGCAATAAAACCAGTCTTTCTTTAGTTAAAAGTCAAAATCCTCTTTAAATTCACTTACTTTGTTAACTGTTAAGAGTTAGGAATACATTTTGCATCATATTAGCTTAAAACTTAATACAGTAGCTTAATATCACCTTATCATAGCTTATTACATCATATTAAGTCAGTAGATTAAGTTTCAAATTCATTTTAGTCAAACTTTAGAGTTTTTGTTAAAAGTCAAGTTTTTCCTTGTGTCGTTTTTGAATAAAATATATAATTTTGTTGTGTATTCAATATTAGGATTTAGCCTTTAAGCTTTTAGGATAGTTAAGTTTAGTTGCTTAAGAAAAATAGAAAAATACTAGTTCTCATTAACTCAGCTTATAGAGTACTTATTTTCTAGCTTATTTTGAGTACTTGTTTGGAAATCATGCCCTGCACCACAGTTATGGTGTCAAGTTAATGAGCTTGCATAAGCTTCATTATTTGACCCTAGCTTGTGCATTTAGCTTCTTTGTATAGCCTGTGTGGCCTTTTTATTATTTGCATGCTTGTTTTTATATTTGTAGTTTATTTGCATAGCTTAATCTTTCCATCTATTTTGTCACATTCACTCCTTCCACAAGCAAAACAAAGGGAAGTGGAGTTGTGTTTCTATGCCTATGAAAAGTTCCCTACAGAGCTAGAGCTTGTGATTTTTAGCTTCTTGTGAAGTTATTCAGTCATACTCTAAGTCTCAGTATTGGTTGAGCTCTCATGAGCTTATTTGATAAGTCTTGTGAGCTTGTGTTTGCCCATTCCTACAGTTCAAACCATGAACTTGCACAATTTCCACAAGCTCACCCCAAGCTCCTTAGTGATCACTAGTCTTTGTGGCTTGGCTTTTTAGGAAGCCAAGCTACCCAGCTTTATGATCATGTGCTTAAAACTCACCTTGCACTTATTAACCAGACTGCAAGTAGCTTTTAATGTGTCCCATTTTACTCAAAGATTCACTCGAGTCAAAACAAGGTCCGGGACCATCTTCATAAGTTTCAAAAGCTCATCAGTGGGTCCCACTTGATGAGCTTTGGCTTTTTGGAAAGCTAACCACCTCTGCTTGCTACTCCAATTCTCATTTTGGCCTTTTAAGCTTATTCTCTTAGCTTAAATGACCATTACATTTAGCTGCAGGGGGTGTTTGGATATGTAGTGCAATCGGGAGTGTTTATTTGCTTATTTCAAGCTTATTTGCCAATTCCAGTGTACAAGCTTGTGTATAATAGTTTATTATACTTGTACAAATATAATTTTGCTTTTGGTTTACACTGTATAGTTTTTTCAAGCTTATTTTGAGCTTATGAGTCCACTGTGAGCCCATAAGCTCAACTGAATGATTCATAAACTCATGTTTTGCTTATTTCTTTGTTTGTAAAGCTTATAATTCATTACATGTACTTATTATCTGTATATATTTATGATCTAAAAACAGAAAAGCCCAAAAACAAGCTTTTGCAACTAGTGCTAGCTTCTATGTGGAAGCTTTTGGCTTATTTGTTGTCAAGTTATGGAAATAAGCTCCCACAGAGCTTATTTCCAAGTTTTACAAAAGTTGTCTTTATTAAAGTTTCTTATATTTAGCTTATTATTAGTTTTGCAAAAAGAAAATTAAAAAAAAAAATGTTTCACAAAAGGGTGGAGGCTGCTCGAACCTCGAGACCTCCACCCCTTTAAGAGTGATTGTGGGGTACTGTAACCATAAGCCCTTGGGTCTTTCTTGTTATGGAATGCAAAATCAAATATATAAGGGCATTTGGAAGCTATGGTTATAAGCTCTTTTGAGCTTATTTCCTTATTTTCCACAAGAACCCACGCTTTCTTATTTTTCTTAGATTAAGATTAGATTTTAGTATTTTCTGTAAAAAGTTGAGATTTTTCCAATTAGTTTTAGTATTTTTAAACATTTAATTAGTGTTTTATAGTAATTAATTCATAATAAAAATATAAAAGTCAAAAAAATATAAATCTTTTTTCTAAAATTTTCTTTTATCATATAGTATGTAATAAAATTAGTTTTATACTCATAGGCCTTTTATTTCATCAATTTTACGTTTTGTCTTTATTTCCAAATGCGTCATTTTTGTAAATAACGCTTGCTTTTTTTAAGTAACGCTTCTAGGTAATTTTAGTACACGTTTTAGTTAAAATAATTTATTTAAGTTATTTTATTTTATAAAATCAAATAAACGCTCATCGATCTGTAAAAATAGTGATAGCGTTTATTTAATAGATTTTAACTTTTATTTTCTTTAATTTGCATTTAAGTCGCTAAGACATGCAAATCCCTACTATAGTTATAATCGCTTTTAGGTTTCGATTGCACGCTTTTATTGACGTAGCTGTGACAGAGCTATTACTATTCACATTCCTAGTGTTAGTCAATCAGATTCCTGTTTTTGTACTTTCTATATCATTTCAAAGATTCACAAGTCATTGTATGTGGATTATCACGCCTCACCAGGACATAAACGATCCAAGGATATTTTTAATCCTTGGTAAACTTGCATTCTCTCCCGGGCTGTCGCCCTTTTATCATCTGTTACGGTTGACCGTTCGCAAGCGGTTGACGAGTGTGACGGAGAAATAAAAGATGGGTGGTTCGGAGAAATAAAGGTAGGGATAAAGGTAGGGAGAATTATTTTATTGCCTATGAAATAAAGGTAGGGAGAATTATTTTATTGCCTATGAAATAAATGACGAGTGTGACAGATCATTCTCTGGATTGTTGATAGCGGATGTTCCCGACACATGACAGGCAATCTTAAACTGTTATCAAACTTTATTGCAAAGTTCATTGGCACTGTCAGGTTCGGGAATGATCACTTCGCAGCTATCATGGGCTACGGAGACTATGTCAATGGGAACATCGAAATCAGCAGAGTTTACTATGTGGAAGGCCTCGGTCATAACTGCTTTCAGAGGTCAGTTTGTGATGGAGATTTGGAGGTTGCTTTCCCGGAGAAAACTTGTTTCATTCGTGATCTACAAGGAAATGACCTTATGTCCGATCGCGTAATTCTAGTCTCTACACTATCTCTATGAAAGACATGGTTGCTTCATCTCCCATCTGCTTACTTTCAAAGGCAACATCAACAAAATCCTGGCTATGGCACCATCGTCTCTCACATTTAAACTTTCCAACCATCACCAACCTTGCTCGACACAAACTAGTTGAAGGACTCCCACGGTTTCGGTATTCTAAAGATCACCTTTGCTCAGCTTGTGAACAAGGCAAAAGCACTCGTGCTCATTTTCATTCAAAGGTAGAACACGCTCTCAAAGATGTGCTTCATCTTCTTCACATGGATTTGTGTGGCCCGATCCGCGTGCAAACGATCAATGGCAAACGCTACATCTTAGTAATTGTTGATGACTATTCACGCTGGACTTGGGTCTACTTTCTTCAAGCAAAGACCAAGCTCCACAAATGATCATCACCTTTCTCACAAAAATACAAGTTCACTACGAAACACCGTAGACTAATCGTAATCGATAGAGGCACCGAATTTGTTAATCAAACTCTTCGTGAATTCTATGAGAAAGTGGGAATTCAAAGATCGACATCTATTGCACGCATACCGTAACAAAACGGAGTTGTCGAAAGATCTAAACCAAACGCGTTAGTGGAAGCCGCAAGAACAATGTTAATCAATGCTAAACTTCCAGATTACTTATGGGCGTAAGTCGATTCATGCATGCTATACTCAAAACCGTTCTTTGATCACAAAACGCCACAACAAAACACCTTTTGAGCTTGTCCACAACAGAAAACCGAATCTCAAACACTTTCATGTATTTGGATCTCTTTGCTATCCGAATAATGATCGTGATGACTTTGGAAAGCTCAAAGCCAAAGCTGACATTGGAATCTTTATCGGATATTGTGATAATTCAAAAGGTTTCCGACTGAATCGCCGTACAAAACAGTGATGGAAACGATTCATGCTCATTTTGATGAACTTACGAAATGGCTTCGAGTATACCGGCTTGGAACCGGACACAACCGCTTAAACTTCCCCAAACCCCATCATCACCGAATCAAAGCCCCCAGCTTACTCGCCAACAAATGGAAAGGTTATTTGCTCACTGCTCAGCTGATCGATATTGATGAACGTGCTCCGTGTGTATCCGCCAAGCTCCGCCGCCAACCCGATAATACTCTTATACCCGATACACCTGCTACAAAACTATGCAGAAGCACCACCAGTTGACTCCAACACAACAGTTGAACACACCGCTTCCAACAATGATGAACCGGCTGATGATGTTCTCAATGAAGTACCCCCACCTGCAGATTTTGATCCAAATGCGTTCTTTAACTTGTTTGCTAATGAGACCGCCGCACTGATGTCGCGAATCTTCAACAAGCCATTTGAATCCTCAAATCTGCACAATGTATACCAACATCAACCCTCCACACATAGATGGACTAAAGACCATCCTCTGGAAAATATTATTGGCAACCCGAATCAACCAGTCGTTACAAGACAACGCCTTCACTCAGATGGTGAACATTGCATTTATGCTCTCACCGTCGCCAATCAACCTAAAACATCAAAGACGCAATGACAAAAGACAACCGGATTGAATCCATGCAAGAAGAACTCAACCAATTCAAACGCCTTGAAGTATGGGAACTGGTTGAAAGATCAACATGGGTCTACGTCATTGGTCTCAAATGGATTTGGAAAACAAATTGATGTCAAGGAAATGTTATCGTAAATAAGTCACGCCCGATGGCTAAGGGTTATCGCCGAAGAGGGTATTGACTTTGAAGAATCTTTTGCCCGCTGCTCGCCTTGAGGTCGTTCGATATTTCTAGCGCTCGCGGCTCATATGAATATGACGGTCTATCGATGGATGTCAAACGCGCTTCTCAATGGACAACTTAAAGAAACGGTTTATGTCACCAACCGATGGATTCGTTGATCCCGAAGTTTCCAAATCACGCTACAAACCTAACAAAGCTCAGATGGTCTCAAACAAGCTCCTCGGGCATGGTACGATAAGCTATCATCCTTCCTCATTGCTAATAATTTCACCAAAGGTTCGGTTGACCCAACTCTTTTTATACAATATCACGGGGCACATATCTTAATTGTTCAAATTTACGTGGATGACATCATTTTTAGGTCTACACATAAAAAGTTTTCAATCGCTTTTGCAAAACTAATGAAGAAAAATTTTGAAATGTCCATGATGGGTGAACTCACGCTCTTTCTGACCGCAAGTTCATCAATCACCCCGTGGTATTTTCTGAGTCACCCAAATATGCCTTTGAATTGTTAAACAAATTTGGAATGAAAACTCAGGACACCTATGCCACACCAATGGCTCATACCAAGAAGCTAGACGCCGATTTACATGGGAAATTGGTGGACCCTACAAAATACCGTAGTATTATTGGGACTCTCATGTATCTAATGCCAGCGCACTGATATTGTCTTTGCCGTATATCTTTGCTCTCGCTATCATCGCGACCAAACTGAAACCCACCTCTCCGAGGCTAAAAGAATCCTCCGATACATCAAGGGAACCATTAACTTGGGGATCCGTATCCGGCGATTCGGTTTTGAACTAATCGCTTTTCAGACGCCGACCACGCAGATGCTTAGACTCACGAAAAGTACTTCGTGAGCTTTACAATTTCTTGGTGATAAACTGGTGTCATGGCAATCGAAGAAGCAGGATTGTACATCGCCGTCTTCAACCGGCAGTAATATGTAGCCATGTCGGCGTGTTGTGCTCAAGTCATCCGGATGAGAACACAACTCAAAGACTATGGTTACGTATTTGACGTAATCCCGATGTATCTGCGACAATCGGAGTGCCATTGCGATCTCGTGCAACTCAAAGACTCGAAATCAAAGCACATCGATCTTCGATATCATTTCATCAAGGATCACGTGGAACAGGGTACCGTTGAATTATATTTTGTGGGTACATAATACCAATTGGCATATCTTCTCACCAAAGCCTTGCCTTCCGCTAGGTTTAATGAGTTGGTCCACCGGATTGGTATGAGGTGTTTGACTCAAGAGGAATTGGATGATCTCCCAAAACAGTCTTAAAACCTCGCCAAACACCAAAATATCTTTTGTAAATAATTTTTCAAAAACAAAATACAAAAGTATAAAATCTGATAAAACGACAAAAATATTCTTCTAATCTATTTTTCTTTCAACATGGCAAGTACATTTCTTCCGTCAACACTTTAATCTTTCAAAATTAAGTATTTTTCCGATCAAGTGTTGAGGGGGAGAATACAAAGACTTAACTGTTTCAAAACATCTGTGTACTTGTATGTTATCTTATCCCGGTTGTTTCTTTTATCAATGGTGGTAAACTTTTCTGGTTAAATGACACTCCTCGGACTAAAATTTATAACCTTTCATCATTTATTAAGTCGAGGGGAGTGTCGTCAAAGTTTCTTTCTTAAAATCTTTGTTTGGTAACCAAAATGGAAGTTAAATGGCTTTGTATGAAAAAGGAAAAGGTGGAGGGACCAAAAATGTCAAAATGTTAAAGTTATTTTAATAAAAACACTCTCCACCTAACAATCTCTCTTCACATTTAATATTCCTAACCTAAATAATCCTACGAACCAAAATCGTTCAAGAAATCCGTGCTTTAGATCATCATCTTGTAAGTGTTTTCATGATCTTAACGATAATACAAGCTAAGGTTTTGAATTTCAAGCAAATCCTACGGCTAAAACGTTTGTTATGCGTGATTATGTGTTCTACGCATAAGCGTATGAACACACAATCATTATGAGTGTGTTTTTGGTTGAAAAGAAAGTGTCAAAACGTGTTTTTAACAACAAGGATACTATTTTTATCCTCTAAATCCACCCGAAACACTAATTGATGATTTTTGAATATTAGGGTTTATGAGTCGATTTGGGTGTTTACAAATGTGAAGGTTTTTGGTCAAAAAGATTGTTGTGTGATGTTCATATCAGGTTGAATTAATGATTTCCGTGCACTATAACAACCCGTAAACACTAATTTAATCAGAATTAAGAATTAGGGTTTAATGTTCTTGAGTTTGGGTATTTTTGATTCACCACGATTTAGATGTTATAACTTGGTTTATAGACTCTCACAACATCTTAGAACTACCAGAAATTGTTTGGTGCAAATCCCATGGCTAGAAAGTTTATGCGTAATTCATAACCCTTGGGGTTTTAACCTACGCGTATGACTTTTTACGCATAAATGTTTAACGTGTTTTCATGCCATGATTTGTTGTAAACTGAATATACGTGTTAAGATTACTGATCTGATGATTTTATTTCAAGCTTTGCTACGCTTAATATTCAGAATCAAGGTCATTTGAATCTCTACGTATAAGGATTACCCTACGCAGTAAGTTATGCGTAAGAAAATCCTACGCATAACTATTACGCCGTAAGGTTCTACAATGGGACTACGCCGATCCTCGTGAAGGATATGCGTAAACAAAGTGACCTCTACGCGATAAGGTCTACTCTTACGAGTAAGCCTTACGCGTAAGGTATAAATACGCCTACGCGTAAGCTTTACGCATAAGGTTCCCTTTTCCTACGCGTAGTTAAGATCCCACGATAAGCTTTCGCTCACGCCAGTATGTCATTATCGCACGCTTAACTTTGCCAATTCTACGCCTATGCCTTGATTGACCTTCATTATGAATTGTTACGTGTACAAACTTGTTAATAAACTTATCATAACGTCACGAATCCAATAATGTCACTAATAAACTTAAACGCTTGATATGTTGTGAACAATAAGTGATAACATAAACTTTAAAACTTAAAGTTAACTAACTCACTAAACATTTCACGACGTCATTGGACTATTGAACAAACAAGTGACTTAGGACTCGTAACAATCATTGACCCTGTACATTCAATAACTAGACAATAAGACCTTCCGTTGACTAACACTATGTCTTTCGATATGTTGGTTCTTTTGGCTAATGTTATTTCAGATCACGACATGGCTGAACAAATGAATGTGGATGCATCAGAAGTTCTTACAATTGCCGATATCTTTCCAAATGGTTATCCGAGAAAGATTGGAAAGAACAACCTTAGGGTTGACTTTGACACCCTCACATGCTCAAAATCTTCTTGTCTCATTGCGTGGATATTCTCGTGAATCATCCCTACCGTAACATGCTCTCACACTCGCCACAGCCCGAGGTCTACATTCAACAATTCTGGGATTCTATGCAGAGGATCATCGTCAAAGTGCGTGAATGTGACACTTAATCACAAACAAGTCACTATCACTCCTGCTGACTTACGGGCTGTTCTCATCATTCCTGACATTGTTCCAACCGACTTCTTTGCTACCCCTATCAAGAGACAGTCCCGAAATTCTTGATAGATATTGGTTATGATGAAGCTTCAGGAATCATTACTAAGCACTCTCACGTGGAGCTCAAGAATATTCCTCAACCATGGAGAACACTCTACATGATCATCACCAAATCGGTCTCGGTCGCGATGGCTATGAGCATCCCAAGCTCATGGAACGCAAATTTTCTCGTCGTTGATCAACAAGAAGGACATTGAAATCGAAGCACTGATATGGGAGGACATGATGCTATTTTACAAGAAGCTTGGCTCCAAGATTCCCTATGTCAGATACACCAAACTGTTGATCCAGAGAGCACTTGGACTTCATTCTGATATCCCCATGAGGCTCAATGACCCGATAATCATGACATATTGATCGAACCCATATTATCCGTCGAATCAAAGAATCGTCAACAAAGAAACAGTGGTACAGTATTACCTCGATCACCTTCTAACTACCGAAATCAAAAAGCTTGAAACATACAAAAGGTATCGGTTAGTCGTAAAAGAAGGCAAAGTTGGTCATCTTGATGAAAAATCTTCTCGTACACCTACTGGAGGACCGTAAGAGGCAAAGGTGGAAGTGTCACAAGTACAGATATTTATAGGAAGCTTCCCAAAAGGAATCCTCCTCGTAAAAGGATTGTTCCCGTAAAGGAAGTTGAACCTATTCCTACACCAACCGCAAAGAAAGCTTTGGAAGAAAGCTCAAGAAACACAATCGATGAAGAGGTCCACTACTCAAACCGCAAAAGGATGACTCTCCATCAGCACCAAAACCTCCTAGTCTAATAGCTAACATGGCAAAGGAAAGACTCCTGTACTTGTGCCATATGATGAAAGCTCAGAACGTGATGAAGAGCAACCGAGAAATCCTACAGAAGAAGTTCAAATTGCTAGACTTCAACACGCTTGCACAACAATTTGCTAAAGAACAAATGGGTGGCCCCGAGGTCAAGTGGTGCGCTCAACCTTCACCAGATCCCGATGCGGTTAATCAACCCGATAAGGATCCGGTGCCACCACTTTGTTACAACAACAAAACGTGGAAGATACTATTGAGTTTGATTTTGAAGAACCGAACCGAGAAGCCGAGAAGGTTAAAGTCGATAAACAAGCTAAGACGGCAATGAAGAAGATGTTGAGTATGATACGCTTTCTTCTAGATAGTCCCGCACGATCAAAGGAAGAAACCTCTCAACCTCCGAAGGATCCAGAGTCTCCTCATATCTCTTCATCATCAGATTCGCCTTCTCACTCTTCACCACCACCATCAAAAAGATCAACCAAATCATCATCCGGATCGTGAAGAAGCCACCTCGATCTTGGATTTCTCAGACTCATAAAAGAATTGTGAAAGCCGCCAAACAAGTCGAAGAAAGACGTGCTCAACAAGAAGTTGAATTTCTTTGTTGATCACATACAACATCTGTATGACGAGAATGAAAAGATGCAAGGAGAAAGGAAGTTTGTTCAGGAATTCATGAAAAATCACCGCCAAGAGGAACGAACGAAATGATCAAGGATACACCTAAAAGTACCTTCGAGTACGCTCCTAAAGTCACAAAGGAGTTGTTCACCAAACAACTTTATCCAAATCTTATGCAGATCGCCAAGCAAACTATTCGATCAACGCCTTTAACCGTCACAATCAATCCAACCGATCCGTAGTTTTCTCGATAATGAATTGGTGGCCAAGCTTGTCACACAAATGTCCGCACGATGGGACATTTACTGATGAAGGAAAGTTGTTTCAAGCATTGCCGACTACCAACTTCAAGAAGCTTGTAGATTCGAAGCTGAAAAGTCTAAACGTCCTAGAGACGACGAAGACAAGGATAAGGATAAAGACTCGCACCTAAACGCCGGCGTACCGGTGAATCTTCTTTGATGCAACCTCCTCCACAACGCCTCCTCGTTCAACAAAATATCCTCCTCGCTCTTCTACGAAAACCTCGTGATCGATTCCGAAGTTACCACCCCCGACTCAGAAAACCGGTGATCACTTTGAGTATACGGGTGGTGACGATGAAGAGGTCCTTGAGCCCCTACAACAACCCTCCTCTCCCAAACAAGTTCGAAACCGTAATCATCATCTAGGCCTTCGAAAAAGAAGAAGAAGAAGACGCCTCAGACCGACGTCGTATCATGGCTAGATGACGATAAAACAGAGGAATTTGAATGGTTTGCTACTCTTGTTAATAACACTCCCTACCCTAAGAAGGCCAGATTTGGTAGACGGTTCTACATTGGAGCATGCTAAAATTCTGCAAGAAAAGTTCCATGTGAAGAAAATGACGAAATCTGAGTTGAAGCGAATCAAGAATGAAGCGTTTCGACTTCTAAAAGACAGTACCAAAGTGCCCTCGAGGTCGAATATCACCTTGAAAACATTGCTCGAGCTATGTCTAACAACATGGATTGGCTCAACCCCGAAGCAAACATTGACTTCACACAAAGGGACAACCCTCCATACTACACCGATTGGACCAAACCTCTACCAACAATTGGCCAACCAGCTGAACCAAGGATTCCTTTCCGATATTTCTTCAACAAAGACTTGGATTTTCTTTTACACGGTGGCGATGATTCAAGAAAATACGCTACATCATTGACACTTCCATTCCCGCACTGCCTACTCAAACCGCATAGCCATTGAGGAACGTGCCAATCACTTGTTCTCCAACACACTGGAAGCATACGACCGAGATGCATTGTATGGGATTCATCACCGCCGTAACGCCGAATTTAATCTACTACGTAAGCCGCCAGTTCGTAAGTCTCAACATGCTGTGTATAGTTCTAAGGATATCGTTGCCATCATACACGTTGACCTTTCGTCTAAATGGGACTACACATTCCTAAAGAAGATCGTAGTCAAACGACAAGATGAACGGGACTATGCTTTCTCGGAAGCTGACTTTGAGAATTTGTCTCTCAATGACATCAAGACATGTACCTTGCCAAAGTACAGGTCGCATGAGACAATTCTCAACCGCAGCATAACGAATTTATCAAGTCACTTCTCATCTTCATAAGACGCATTGTCATCAAGGAAATTGTAGAAGATCTCCAGCTGGCTGTTGAATCTTATCGACGCTGTCAACTTCACTCCTCCAAAGCTTGATCTTCCCGATATCAACCAGCTATCTCAATATACACTCATCAGGAAACCTTTCGGCGTTGTTTACCGTAGTGAACTTCAAAGAAACTGCTTAATGGCGTGTAGCGAACTTCACAAGTTCCGGGATCATACTTTGAAGCTGGTTAGGGATGGAATGGCATACAGGTTGAAGGATATACGCAAGAAAATTGGGTCTCCTAAGCTACCGGAATTCTCGTGAAAGGAGGGATGTGAGACGGATCATCACAATGATTGATGAACGGTTGTTTCAAGGGATCGCCTCGCACGATTGGAGAGTTATGTCGGGGTCGCACCCAGATTAACATAACCGCTTTCAACGCCCTCGCACACCCCCGGGAACATCAATCCGCACTTCCGGTACCCCTTGAATTGTTTTCTTCATATAATTTTGGATGTTTGATTGATTATATTAATGGCTTGTGCACACATTACGCTGTACAACCCGTACTTGTAAATAAAGGACCCCGTGGTACGCTGCCACAATCCTTATAAAAGGAGTGAAAGCTTCTTACTTTTGAGTAAAACCTATCAAACCTTTCACTTTTCAAGGTTTTGCTCAAAAGAACAAGTACTTTCCCTTATGATTTTCAAAACCTCAACCGTTTATATCACTTGTTGAGGGGAGTACTTGACTTAAAACTTTGTTCAAAAATTGTTCACAGTGGTCATTCTTCCCGCAACACTCTAAATGGTCATATTTATTCTCAACTTTTCAAAAATAACATCACATATGCCATTTTTGAGGGGAGAAAATACGTGATAAGAAATATGTTGTGTCAATGCAAATGAATCTTTGTGCTATAAGACTTAACCCATGAATTGACGAGATCTTAACTGTTAGTAACTCGAAAAGACTTGTCCGCGACGGGTAATAATTTCAAACTAGTTCGCTAGTGATGTAAACGTGTCTCGCAAAGGACTTGTCTGAGTAGAATGTACCATTCGAGAAACTCTTGGTAGACATGAACTCCGACGGGTTTGACAACCTTTCGAGGATTGTCTACACCTTCAAGGTAGTTATTAGAGCCCGTTGTCACCTAAAAGCTGACAATGCAACTCTTTAACTATGCCACGTAACCGTGTCTCGCGGGGAATGTCTATCTTGAGTGAATCAATTCAAAATGTGCGCTTCTTTCCTCATTGTGCATTTTAACCGTTAAAACTCTTAAGCACATGTGGAGGAGGAGTATTTATGCAAAATATTATCTCAACAAAGGGTACTAAAATGTTTTTCATTCACAAACACTTTGAGAGATTTTTCACAACAATGGTTTTAATGGCAACATAGGTTAGTCATGGAGTTATAAGGTGACTAAGGTTAGAATAACCGTCCTATGATCCGCCAGAGTCGGAGGGATCTACCCAAGGACACCACAAATAGTTAGTATTTAGAAGTCCTTAGGTATGATTATAAAAAGGAGAAAATGAGAATTGGAGAAAGAAGGAGTTGAAGAATTAAAAAGAAATGCAAAGAAAAGGGTGAAAAGAAATAGGCCTCCCGATTATTCAACTTAGGCGCATAATCGGGTTCAATTCATATGCTACTGGTTGTCACTTAGTGACGCCGGTATTGAAGATTAAAAGTCGTCATGGACCCTGTGACGCATGCACTAAACCTTCTTATCCACTCAAGTTTCTCTTAACAGAAGCTTATTTCATTCTCACAGGGAACCCTAAGTAAACTATTGGCTTTCTCTTAGAGATTGCTGGTATTGAAGAAGGAGAACCTCTCCCTAGTCTCCGCTCAGGAAAACCAAAACGCACTATTGAGTCTAGAGCCACGAGATTCATCAAAAGATCTCTTAGGTACACTTGACATTTCATCACTTGATATTCAACAATAAGAATTTCAGTGGTACATTATCGAGTCCTTCACAGATCTTAGAAATCTGTCGAGAACATTTATGAGAGGCTCACATTTGTGATCCTCGCTGATTGAATGGAAATTCTGCCGTGGTCAACATCAAACGTACCGACAGCAGTCGCTTCGCAACTCCCCGTGGATTGCGCTTAGTGGTCTCAAATGGTCTACAGTCGTGAGGTGATGCTTCGGTGTACCTCAACGACTCATCTGAATCGTAGGTGTACTTTGGTACATCGTGTTATCTCACTTATGGGACTCATTCAGAACGCCTTTGTAAGAATTAGAGTTGTGTTTTCACACTATGCCGTTAACACTCTCGAAGTTCAAACTTGTAAGTGCCTAATCCGCTTATTACTAACCGCTTAAATGTTTTCTTCTTATGGAAGCTCTCGAGCGGAATGATCGTGCAGATTCTTCTCATGCTCACGCCAACATCATCACTAATGGAAGTTCTATCCAAAATCAACACAACAAATAATGATTCTTCGTCAATACAGAGAATCTACAAAGTTAAAGACTTAAAGAACTCCATCAAGATCGAATTCCAACGCCAAAAGAGCGTGTGAGCATGTTGAAGAATGACGGAGACACCGGAGCAAATGGAAGCGCACTGAGGCGCATACAACAACATACTATCACTTTCATCACAAAGAACAATGATCAAAGAACAAAGTTAAAGATGACGCCAAAGCATAACCGTTCAAAGTAAACTATCTCTACACCGGGAGATTGTTCAAATCAAGGCAATTCTTCTCACAAGAAAGAAGAATGTCAGAAGACGCCAAAGCTACTATTACATCAACGCCTTCACCGTCTTTCATCACCAACACTTGAGTGTTTGTTACTCATATGTAATAACACTTGAGGGGGAGAATGTTGGAATCACTCCTAAACCTTATTCAAGTGTTAGTTACTCATATGTAATAGTTAGCTTTTTATGGCCTTTATGTTTGTTATTAGCCTTAAGCTTATGTAGAAGGCCCATGAGCTTAGGCCCAAGCCTATAGGAGAAAGGAAGGGAACTAGGAGTGTTGCCCTAGCTTCCCTCCTATAAATACCTTATGTAAACCTTCATTTGAAGGTTGGTTGTTCAAGTTTTTCTTTCACTACACTCTACGCCGAAACCATCTTTACTCATACGTGTGTGTGTGTGGGTTTTACTTGTTCAATCGCCTTATCTCTTTCTTATAAGCTTGTGTGGTAAACCTTGTGACCTAACAAAGAGTACTCAAAAAACGTAACCTGCGCACATTTAGTTATGATCACAGTGTGCCATAATAAATATATGCAATTCTAAAGCATGTCCATGCACCTAAGCTTTACCAACATAAAATACCTAGTGTAGAAAGAAAATCGCTGATAATGTGATTTACAATACTCCTAAAATTACTTTAGAAATTTCAGATGGTTATACAGCTATGTATCATACTTTATTTTTTGTTTACCATCAGTTACTAATACAACAATTTTTATTTCGCCATGTATACCTGATCATCACTAAAACAACAACGACTTATATTTACCGTCTTTAGGTAGTTTCCTTACTAAAACTGATTGCCCCATTCTTTGTGGTTACATTCAAGTTCGAAGTTCCCATTTGAATCGCCATTTACATTTAAACTGGAATTTCAGTTGTCATGATTCTGAAATCTTTAACATTTAATTTTGCTCCTTACACACTAACAATTAGCTTATTGTGACAGGTTGCGAATTGCACAACCAAAGAGAGCCAACTACTTATGGAACAAACCAAAGGCTCCCAAGATCAATCTAACACTACATGGCTACAACATCAGTATACAAAGACAACAAGCTACAACAGATATAAAAAACAGGTATGTTCCAACAAAATTAATATGCCACCATAAAACTTAAATTAATTAACCACTGAAACATTAAAAAAAAGAGATGTTCAAAGATCCGAAAGCATAAATATTAACAAGTGTTGGTCAACATATCCAAACAACCCTACCCATCTGCAATATTGTTTAGACCCAAAATAGATTTCAAAAACAACAAAACCAACCACATCAATACATCATCCCCTTAAGCTTCTCAATGAATGACATAAGCTCATGTGCTCGCTTCTGCTTCTTCATGACATTCACCAAAATCACCGCCACCTCGCCAAATCTCCGCCCGCAACTTGGTAAGCTCTGAAATACTCTGCACACAAGAATCGAAAGGATACAAAAGCTCCAACTCTCCAATGACATAGTCCCTCTCAGCCACACGGGGACCTAATGTCTTGGTCTTTTTTCATCAACTCTCATTCATCCACCATAGTCACAGTAACCTCCCTATGAAATTGAACGACCATCATATCCCTAACAAGACTCGATCCAGCAACAACAGCAAGGTCTTCACAGAAAGGCATTGGTGTTTTCATCCTTTTTAGTTTTTAGTTTTTTTTTCTCTCTGCCTTTTTTTTAGTTCTAAAAGAGATCTTCTTTGCTATGTGTGTGTTTTAAAGAGGAGGTTTTTCTACAACACTTATGAGGCATTTGATTTGACTCCCACTCTAGAGCCACCAAATTCAAAAGAAAGTAATGATGGCTTTTCCTTCCCCATAAACAACCATAAATTAGGCAATATTTCACATACTTGCCATTTTTTTTCCAAATGCATCCCCTTAAAAAATCCATCTGCTCTTATTAAAAAAAAATACAGAAACCAGATAATATATATATATATATATATATTTATATGAAACCAGAAAAAAAAAAAAAAAAAAAAAAAAAAAGGGGGAATTAAAACTAGAAACATGATTACAAAGATTACAAACAATTTGGCAAAAGACATTTACCACATACTCCTTTAAAAAACCATGTTGATAGGCCAGTTGATGAAATGCCTGATAATGTAACCAAAGTTAAAGTCATGGAATATATTTTAAAGAAACTACATTTTTTTTAAGTTGTTTACATGCAAAGTTGAATCTAAATTTTCCCGATGTTTTTGCCAACACTGTAGGAGCATCTACTTATCAAAGATACTCAATCAAATATGACACATCATATGGACTTCTTGAGAGAGGCTGTACGAACAAACAAAAGTTCTGGTAAGCTTGGCGTTAACGGTGTCCAACAAATAAGTATGCAGCACCGATTGTCAATCTAATTCAGCCAGTGGTGTGGTCATTGTTGGTCACAGAATCTGCTTCCTACACAGCTAAAGGTACTCTCATGTATTTCGTGATATATCTTAAATGCACGCGAGCCAAACCAGTGCAAAGCATTTATTTACTTACAATCCAGCTTTGTTGGTTGAATAACACGTCAAACCTAGGATCATTTGTATAATTTATAGATCATCCTAGATCTGGCATGCCATTCAATCAACAAATCTGGATTTCAGCTGAAGAAACAGTCTACAATGGGTTACTTGGTATGCGTCATTCTATTCTGTCGGGTCATTAAATGCTCTTATTTAGAAGCCTCTTTTACAGTAACAAAATTGTTAAGCTCTATTTGTTCCACTTTTGATCCACATTCACTTAATGGCCATTATTTTTTTTTTATTAATTTTTGCTTGCTTATCCGTTAGTTTAGTAATTGTTTATAATAAGTGTCATTTAAGAAGCAGAATTGCTTATTTAAGATTTTAGCGGTTAAATGTTTTGGATTCCAATAAATGTTTTGCTAGATAGACTTATGATCTTTGTGTTCCACGAGAAACAACCTATGTTCTGCTCCATCAGGAAAAAGGTGTGTTATGTTTTATATACTTCTTAATATTTCATTTTTAGACGACATTTAATTAAATTGAGGGTCTAAGAATACTGGATTTTCTGTCGCAGGATCAGCGTAATTCTTTCCCAGTTTGTCAACATGACTTGCTAACTGATTAGCATGAATATGAATGTTCAAATGAGCCAAAGGAGGAGGCACAAAAAGATAGGTAAGTGAGTCGATAATGCGGTTTGCAACTACAACAAATACAACCGGTAATTACAAGATTGTCCACCCATTTTAATATTGATCTTGCGATTATATTTTTGGCCCATAGATAATAGCATTATGGTTGGAAAATCTAATTTGTAGTTCTAAATTTGTGTTCAGATTTTGGTTTGCTTTTGGGTCAACTTCACGTGCCTTCTAAGGTGTGTACTGGAATCGCAGATGATCTAGAAGAGCCCAACATCGCTGAGGTAATCATGATAGTTGTAGGGAGAAAACTGTATGGTCAATCTAATTGTGCTTCAATCTAATGAGTCAATATATTCCTCCCAGGTTCAAGAATATCGCTCTCACTTCAGTCCGAAAGTCACTTTTAGACATGCAGCCCATGTAAGATTGGAACCGGCGATGCAACATCCTACCGCCTCTATTGTTTTTAACAAAGTGTTCGCAGGTAAAATTTATTCCATTATTTGCTGCTGCAAAATGTTTTGTGTCACCACCATTCATATGTGGTGACTATGTGATTGAGAATATGTGTATGCAATATGCAATTCATAATTTGTCATGCCACATTAACTACTCTCAAGCCTGCACTGCACAAGTTGGATTCACTCTTTTTTTAACTGCATAGCACATTAACTGATTCTTTTGATGAAATGAGAATCTTTCATTCACTATTTTTTTCTTCAATCATGAACTGCACATCTGTACATATTCCATTATTGAAATTTGATCATGCAAAGACACTCAAATGAAGCCTCAGATAATGTCTCGCTTTAATCACATCAGGACTGTATACATTGACTGCTTTAATTCACTGCTTTTTTCTTCAAGCCTGTACATTCTCTTCACATATTCCATTCATAAACCAAACACTCAACTGAGATTTCACCTATAAAAAGCCTCTCCACCAAACATTCATTCACCAAATAATAATCTGAAACAAACCACATCATGAATTCCAACATGAAAAAAGGTTTCTCTTTTTCATTTCCATCTTTATATCAGAAGGGCACACCATGACCACATACACTCACTTTTTTTGTGTGCAGAGATCATCTACATTTCAAGCAAAGGAATCAAGCTCAGGAGGTCCTGAACTTCCTATGCCATGGGAAGACTACCTTCCGGTTGATTATTGTGGTTCAGGCTCTAAAAAAGATGATGCTAGGAGGATTAAAGCTCCGAAACAGCTTGCCCGAAAAACTGATGATATCATGGATAAAACTCTAAAACAGATTGCCAAAGAGGCTTTTAATGCCACGATCAAGGTTCTTGGCCTTCCCAATGCTCATTTTTGTGAAGAGATAGGTATGAAACCATTTGCCAAAGATGGGTCAAAAGGGAAGGGAAAAAAAAACTAGCAGTTAGTCATGAATGATGTATGTTGGTCGTTTCTGTATGGCTTAAATGCCCTTGAATAAAGTTGTTGTGAGGCTAAGGAACCATAATATTTGACATTTTTTTGTTTATCTTGGTAACTAAACTTTCTCGGAAAACATACCATGGCGAAGCGACCATATGGTTACACCCATGTTGTTTTTCAGGTGTCACTTCCATTGTGCTATCATGAATCTTTGTGCAGATTAACTCTTCCGTTAGTGTGCCTTTTGTTTTTATGATGCCACTACACGCGAGCATTTGTTTTTTATGTTGGAACTATTACTGCGGTTTTCTTGGGTACCACTTCCAATGAATGCTTCTGTTACAGACAAGGCTTTTGTTTTTGTATTAATGCTGCTGAAATGTGATTGTCTGAAACTTTTATATCATGATCTTGAGTTACAAATACAAACAAGGTCCCGTCAATGTTAAACTGATATACAAAAGAAATCACAGATTACACGTTTACTTTAAACCTATTATGTTTGCACCTGTCTTTAAGAAAACAAACCGCGGCAACGCGCTGGCTCTCCACCTCCTTTAATTTAGACATTAAAATATTCATTTCTACACATTTCATTATTAAATTAGTTAAAAGTAACAATAATTAAATACTCAATATACGCTTTTTGACAAATACATCTCCATGTGACAACAACACCCATCGCCAAACAACTAATACAAAAACACCACAGCCACTGTAACAAACTAAAACACTCTGCAATAAGTTGAAAGGGTAATAATACTTGTTCAAAAAACTATTCTGGGCATCGAACAAATTTTTTGCTTATATAGGTACTGAACTTTCAATTTCGGACTTTTTGAGGTACTTTGTGACATTTTTGCCCTTCAAATTATTAAAAATCCAGGGGCAAAATGTCACAAAAGTACTTCAAAAAGTCCGAAATTTAAAGTTTAGTACTTCAAAAAGTCCAAAATTGAAAGTTCAGTACCCGTATAAGCAAAAAATATTATTCGATACGCAGAAGAGTATTTTTAAACAAGTATGAATTTTTTTAAAATAATTATCCCTAAGTTGAAATCAAGTTTCTATGTAAAAGGATCTTGATGTATTGTAATCTATTGATTGAACTATGCATGTTTTAGTAGTCTAATTTTTTCTTCGCCATGTACATGATAACTTTGCGACCTGTTAAGTTTGATGAATTAGTGTCGTCGTGAAAAATACATGTTAATTATAAATTTGTGGTTTGTCAAATTACGATCTATTCTTATACTTTTTGCAGTTTCTCCCTGTGATCTCGATACGTCCCTTGCAAATACTTTCAAGTGAGGATCATCATATTTTTTTTATCGAGTTAATATAAATGTTCTTGTGGTTTGGTAAAGTTACGATTTGTCCCCGGGTTTATTACAATATATATATATTTTTAAAACGCTTTTTCTTTTAAAAAAATAATTTTATTAAAAATTAAAATAAAATTAAAAAAAAAAAACAATTTTTTTAATTTTATTATAAAACAGATGAAGGCTATAAAAAAACGCTTTTATACGGTTTTCTATTTTTACGCTTCATTTGTTTTTATACTTTTTCGCCTTTTTGTATGAAAATGTATGAAAACATTTTTGTACAAAAATGTAATGCTTTTGTATGAAAATGTATGAAAACATTTTTCATACAAAATGAATGAAACCGCATACATTTTTGTACATTTCGTACGTTTTTGTATGAAAATGTATGAAACATTTTTGTACAAAAATGTACGCTTTTGTATGAAAATGTATGAAAACATTTTTCATACAAAAGGAACTAAACCGCATATTTTTGTACATTTCGCTCGCTTTTGTATGAAAAATGTTTTCATACATTTTCATACAAAAACGCATTTTTGTACATTTCGCTTGTTTTTGTATGAAAAATGTTTTCATACATTTTCATACAAAAACGCATATTTTTGTACAAATACGCATATTTTTGTACAAAAATATTTTCATACATTTTCATACAAAAAAACGAACTAAACCGTGATAAAAACAAATGAAACGTAAAATAGAGAAAACCGTGATAAAAACGCTTTTATATTTCATCCGCTTTTATAATAAAATTAAAAAGTTTTTTTGTTTTTAACTTTATTTTAATTTTTTAATAAAATTATTTTTTTTAAAGAAAAACAGCTTTTAAAAAATATTATAATAAACCACAGGGACAAGATGCGTGAACTTTTACCAAACCACACTGACGATTTATGTAATTAACTCCGATCGTTAAAACCAAAATATGATGTTAGTCCCTCACGTTAGAGAGTATTTGCAAGGGAGATCCTTTTTTTGGGACCGGGTCGGATCAGGGACAAGATCCGTAAGATTTGTAAACCACAGGGACGAAACGCATTGAAAAAAAAGTATAGGGACAAGATCCGTAATTTTGACCAAACCACAAGTACGATTTATGTAATTAACTCAAATACATATAACTTATTAACTTACTAACTTCGAAGTTCCTTAGTCATCTGTAATGCATTTTTACTCTTTCATTCCGAAAGGAATCCACTTTTAATCATATATATTTTTTAGCTTTTTTTTTTTTTTATTATTATTACTGCAATAGTTATCAATAATTGCCTGTTACATTCATTTTACACCATACTACAAACCGTTCATAATTTCTAAAGTAGGTTACATTATATGTCTCAAAGTAACTGTAAGTTTGCAAATCTTTAATTAGAACATTCTTTATTTGATAGGGATTTTTTCTTAATGTAAATTAGACTAAAAACATGTGGGAATATTTGTTGCCTATTGAGAATGGTAAAATCTATTAAAACTAATAAAACAGAGTTTTGGTACAACCTTCTAAAACATCCCTGTAATTAATATTCTTACGTGTCTTGAAGGTCAGAACATTGATATTTTTGTCAAGTACCACTCTACTTCATATCCCCAAACTTTTTCCCTACGCTTCATATTTTCATTCAATCTTGGGCAGTTTCTTCTTCTTTACTCATTCTTCCAACCACCGATTCATACCATATTCAAAAAAAAACTACGCTTCAAATTATGCAAAATTCCACCGATTAAAAAAGGCTTTCTTGCTATGACTATGGTAGTGATTTCTATACCTTGCTAACACTATGGCGGTGTTCAATTCAATCACCGTGATCTAAACATTTGTAAGTTTTAATTGATCTTCCTTTATTTAATTTGATGTGTTAATTTGGTAGTTCTTAATTTTCCATTAGTTTGATATTACAAGAAAATTAGATTTTGAATCCGAACCATGGCCTACAATTACAGATAGTGCTAAAGATCTTATAAGGAAAATGCTTGATAGAAATCCAAAGAGAATGTTTGTTATGGCTTAATGGAGCGAAGGCTTGTGAGGTATGTTAATGGATTTGATTTTCAAGATAGTGTACCGACGTAAGCAACTCGCTTAAGGAATTGGTACACTTTCAAGTTCTCGGTTTTGTGTTTCTCGTCCTAAAATCCAAATATCGCCTTTCTTTTAAAGTTGTATAGCTTGCGTGGGCTCATTTTACGAGAGTAATCAAGGGCTCATGGTTGCAAAGATCACCTGCGCTTTGGCCGCCGCCTCCTTGGCTTATGCTATGCAATCGCTTGTGCAAAAAAGGTACCGCCAGCTTCTAATATGAGACCCAATAATGTGGTCTTCTATTTAACATTACATTAACTGTTATGTTTGCAAGCTCTTAGATGCTCCATCCAATTTGTTTTTTGAATTACTCTTATAAATTCCTTAATGCTTGCAATCATAAAACATGTATGCGTCTAGAATTTTGGTGCCATGGTTGTGTGTAAGTGTAACATGTGTTGAATCCCCGTGATCGCTGGTTTGAGGTGCATCCCTGTGCGGCTTTTAACCATAACCAACAGGAACATAAAGCCATAACTATTCTATAATGACATCTAAAAGTAGCGATAAAATGTTATTTAAATACTATGCAAAAAAACACAATAACCATGCCTTATAACTTGACTATAGCAATAGAACTTTGCCATGATAAGCTATCAAACATGCCGTAATATTCTGTTCCTAAAATAACAGACCAAACCAACAACAATAATATTTTTTTTTTCTTAATGAAAGAACAAGCTGCCATAATCTTTATTTGAGTCAAAGCCTACCATGGTTACTTCTTTTTTAATGCAACATGTATAATCACTATAAGAAAAGGCTTAAATCCAAACACAAATCATTTACACGCAAAGAACCCAATAGAATGAATTATTGAAAATTCATGCAATATTTCTCTTTTCTTTTTACCTATGAAAGTATATGGGTGTTAAGTGTGAAGTAACTTTTTGTAGTTTTTCAAAGGTCATCAAGTACCAAGGTAATCTTCTTTCTTTCTTTGCAAAAGAAAATAGGTCATGTTTCATATTTAACGACTTAATGAAGAACACATGCATTAAACTGAGTTATGTTAATCGTTATCCTAAAGCCCAAAATGCATATGTAGGGTAATGGGTCAAAACCCGCTCCTTTTTATGATGATTGACACAAATTGGTTTAGTGTGCAAATAAGATGACTTGAGTAACCGGTGTTTGATAGAATGTGTTTCAAGGGATGGTTGGATGGAAAAAGTTTATCGGCATTCTCGACGTAAATTTTTTATGGGTTGTTTGACATAACCTATTCCGTGGGTCTTCTGACATAAAACTTAAGCAAAATTAGACAAAAATACAAAACAAACAATCTGAATAAAAAATATGGACAAGAACTATTACTATTTGCCCCTTCAAAAGAACCGATATTGATTCATAATACTTTTAAAGAACCATTCTCGATATTTCCTCTACATGAGAGTATTTATACTTTACAGTAGTTTACCATAATTTATTTTAATCAGAACCATTTGTTAATTTTTGTTATTTTATTTTTAGGACATACAAGCATTTGGTGATGACTTATGGGCCCTCTTAGTTGAACTTGAACATGCATATTTAAGTAATGATCTTTTTGTAATGAATGCTACAAAGATGGTAAACAAATTTCCTAATACTAGACGTTCCAAAATAAATGGGTTAAAATGGCAAACTCTTTAGTCTCACCTTTTGTCAATAATGTTACAATTTTGTTCTTATAAAATCTTAACGCCAAACTACTTTATAGGTGCAGCTAATCTAAATTGCCGCAAAGCCGAGAGGATGAGATAAAAGTTCATCCTTGACATGGATAAGTGGATTTCATCCATAGTGGCCCTCCACTCCGTGTATATATTTCTCGCATATACGCCTTTCGCTTTGGTTAAATTGTATGAAATCATATTTATGTGTCTCTTGAAATCTGTGATTTTAAATATATGAATATTTTGCTATGAATAGGTTCATTTATATTACATGGGGCAAGGTTTAGTCACAAATGATATTGATAGGGTTTGTCTAATTTACTATTGATGAATTTTATAGAGGGTGTTTGGATGTCGGTATTAGCTCTGATAATGTTGCAACAAGAAATAATAATTATAATTTTTAAACTTTTTGGATTAATAAATTATGTTTTCAATATCTCTTTCTAAAAGAATGTACTTTTCAATCACATTTGTGTTTCCCAAACGCTCCAAAGGGTATTTAAACTACTTATTCAAAGGGTCGTTCTGAGTGTTATTTAAACTACTTATAAGGGCTTTTTGGAGTGCTTCTTTAAACTAATTATAGGGGTTGTTTGGAGTGCTTATTTTAACTACTTATAGGGCTGTCATGGAGTGTTTATTTAAACTACTTATAGGGGTTGTTTGGAGTGCTTATATTAAAAACTAATAGGGTTGTTTTGAAGTGCTTATTTAAACTACTAGGGGTTGTTTGGAGTGTTATAGCCTTATAGGTTAAGAGACCAATATATGTTTCTTAACCTTAGTCTTTTAGCGTATAGTTTGAAATGGTGGTTTAGATACTTATTTTTATCTCTTTTATTTCAAAGTGCAGTGCCACATCCTATTATTCATTGGTTGGGGTCTTGTGATATAAACCCTTTGATGATAAAGTGGATTAGAGTATGGTTCCTAAGGCTTTTGTGTGTTATGTGAGAGTAACTTTTAATTTCATTATTTTGTATTCTTAGTGGAAATGAGGTTTTTAGCTCACAAGATTTTTTTGCCTTTGATCAAGATATGAAGAGCCCTATCGATCGAACCGCTAACTTTTTGAAAGTAATGCTACTGTGAGACGTAATATGGCGTTGGAAACACGCATGTGTTTGTAACTCGGATACTATAGAATTAGCTATTTTTTACTATCTTTCTCGCTATGTATGTGCCGCAATTTGTATACATGGACAGTTGATGTCATTTTTCCACTAGGCCTAAGTCGAATAAAAAGAATGGGGATGAGGATGGTGACGCCGCTGGGCAAAAATAAATTGATGGCTTCGATATACTTTTGCATCGTGTACGATTTCTTCTCCATTAAGCTAAGTAATTTCTTATAGGAATATAGGGGTTGTTTGGGATTGCATATCAGAAGCCATTAGGTTTTGGCAATGTTGTTCAAGTGGGTCGGGTGTTTTCTCGAACTACTAATAGTTCTTATCTTTCCTTCAATCTATAACGTTAATTCCTTAAATTTCATAAAAGGATATACTTTATAGATTGCTAATACACTTTGGGCTTAACTTAAACCCATTTGTTCTATATAGGTCCAACACCCCTTATGAGTCTGTGATGCTAACTGCTTTCTTCCATTGTTTTCATGCGTTGAAACTTTGGGTGACTTAAACCCATTTGTTCAATATAGGTCCAACACCCCTTATGAATACACTTTGAGATACGAAAGATTTAGCATTTTTGTAGATTGCGAATACACTTTGGGTGACTTAAACCCATTTGTTCTATATAGGTTTTAACACCCCTTTTGAGTCCGTGATGTTGCTGCTTTCTTCTTGTGTTGTTTTCATGCGTTGAAACTTTTCGGTTCCATCTTTTAATCTCCTTAGTGAAATGAGGGGAAATTAAGACTTTGATTTGGGTTAGCACAAACATACCCGCTGACCACAAGGAAAGTCTCACAAAAGTACCCACCTTAGGATGAAAATACCACGCGGTGATAAACGGTTGTCGTTAAAGATAGCAAGGAAGCAGTGGGTCAATAAAAGCATGGGTCAATCTCTGAGGCAAGTCGGTTTGTATTTGCCATATTTGCCATGCTCGCTTTCACACATGGTTAGTTGTATGTGCCATTGTCTCACATTAGAGCAAAAATGATTGAAGATGATAATTATGCGCCAAGAAAGCAAATAACGATTTACATGTCAACTTTGTAACTTTTGATTGTTTTCGTGTACATTAAAGACCAACAAGATAAACATCCACTAATAAACCAAGAAGCAACATGATGCCCCCAACAGTTTCGAGTGCATAAAGAAAACCTTGAGTATGTCATTATGTAACTTTATGTGATTTTTTGGGTATTCTGATTAACGTGTAGCTTATTACCTATGTTTAATTACTAGCATATATAGTTTGCTATTGCTTATGCTAATGTGGTTCTCTATATAGTCTAACTTTGTCTTAACCAAGTCGAAAACTATTTTTTGACGTTTCATTAAAATACCCGTGAATTTCACGGGTCTTTTAGCTAGTAGTCTATATATCAGTAATTTATGATTGTTAAGAGTTTTAAAAAGTAAAAAGATTAATAATTGAAAAATGGGTACATATAACAAATTTGTTGTTTATATTGAGTATATATATGGTATTATGGTTTTTTGGATGGGGAATTATTGCATTTAAGAGTTTAATTTGGGTAATATGGAATTATACCATTATTATATTACAAATTTTAATTTTATAACAAATCAATTTCAGGGGAATGGATTCGGTGAGAAAAAAATAAAAAGAATTTCTAGCCACACGTTTTAAATAAGAGAGAATTTTAAAAAAAGATGCATGTATTTTTTTAGTTGCATCTGAAATGTATGTTATGGTTTCCTCTCATTATTTTCATTTTAATTTTTATTCTCATGTGATTATAAGTCAGCATTTTAATTATTAAAAGAGAAATAGTTTATCAAAAAAAATTATTGTAAATTACATGGATACCCCTGTGGTTATACCAAAATTTTACATTTAGTCCATAAGTTTTAAAAATTACACTAATAGTCCCTGTGGTTCTTAAATAAGCACACATTTGGCCCTTAACACTATTAACACTTTTAAAATGATAACAATACCTTTTAGTTTTTGCCCAAACACCCTTTAACCAAAACTTATATAACTCTCTACCGAATATCCAAACACCCCCATCTTTAGCCTTATCTAGTTATTATTATTTTTTTAAAACGCTAAAAAAATAAAATAAACATGCAACTAGCTTAACATTAGTGCTAATACATGAACCTAAAAATAGAAAAACCCTTTGAAACGTAGTAATGTAAATAAATAAAATGATATAGAGTAAAAAATAAGATTCTCATCTTCGAATATCGTAAGTAACAATTACAAGTATTATACAAACTAATTATTGTGCATGTTAAAAAACTAAAGGGTGTTGTTGTCTTTTTAAAAGTGTTAAAGGACCAAAGGTGTGCTTATCTAAGAACTACAAGGACTAATAGTGTAATTTCTGAAACTTAGAGACTAAATGTGAAATTTTGGTAAAACGAAAAAGACTATCCATGTAATTTACCCAAAAAATTAAAAAAATAAAAATAATAATAACGCAAAGATGTTTCAAATCACTTGGTCAATCAAAACAATTACAATGACACAAGTGTGTTGATTTTTTTTGTAAGATTTTTGAATATAACATTTTTAATTATAAAAATGAAGTAATTTATTTTACTTGATAAATGACTTTACACATCATTATTTGATTTTTTTTCTTTAATTAATATTTTAAGGATATATCATAACTCCTATTTATAAACTAGTTACTTAAAGCAAGGGGTATGGTGACATCCACAATTCTCTTCATTTGGGCCCCACGTGTGCCACATCACCAACACATCACTCCAACACACTAACAAAAAAATACCCCCCAATCACAACATACTCACTTCTCTTCACTTGGGCCCCACCCACTCCTATTTTATTTCTTTTCCATACTTTCCAAACACAATTAAATTCATTTCATTCATTTAAGACAAAATTACACGGTTGGTCCCTGTGGTTTGTCCATATTGCAAGTTTAGTCCCTAAGTCGTTTTAATTACACCAAAGATACCTATTTTTGAAACCTTGCACTCATTTAGTCCCTATTTTGGATGGCCGTTAGTGCAGTCCGTTAAGTTATTTGCGCTGTTAGTCCTTTGTTAATAAATTTTGCAACTGTTAGTCCTTATTTTCTAAAATATAGTTTTTCACGCTTAGTCCTCCGTTAATAATAGATATCGCCCATTTTTTACGCTTTTGTCCGCTGCTCGCTTTTTATCCGCTTTCCCCTTTTTAAGTTTTTCGTCCGCTTTTTTCGCTTTTTATAATTTTTGTCCGCTTTTCTTACGCTTTCTCCGCTTTCTTAAGTTTTATCGGTTTTCATCCGCTTTTGTCCGCTTTTCTTACATTTTTCTTAGAATTTTGTCTGCTTTTATCCGCTTTTCTTACGCTGTGTCCGCTCGCTTTTGCCCGTTTTCATCCGTTGTTCTTACGCTTTTGTCCGCTTTTCTTCATTTTGTCCGCTTTTTACATTTTGTCCGCTTTTCTTTCGCTTTTGTACTATTTCAACATATTGAAAATTTTTCCAAAAAATTTGAAAAATATTCCTAAAAATGAAAAAAATTCAAAAAAATTTTGAATTTCTAAAAAATTCAAAAAAATTCGAAAAATAAAAAAATTTTCCGAAAATTTCAAAAATAAAAAGAATATATCGAAAAATTTCAAAAAAAAAATGAATAAAAAATATTTTGAATATGTTTGTTTTTTTTTTAAATTTTTCAATATTTTTAAAATTTTTTTAAAAATCTTTAAAAAAATATATTTGAAATTTTTTGAAATTTGACATTTTTTATTTTTTCGAAATTCAAATTTTTTCGAAATTTTTTTATTTTTTGAATTTTTTATTTTTGAAATTTTTCAAATTTTTTTTTTATTTTTCGAATTTTTTATTTTTGAAATTCAATTTTTTTTGAAATATGAAATTTTTTATTTTTATTTTAAATTGTTCAAGATTTTTTAAAAATTTTCAATTTTTCAAAAAATCTTAAAAAAAATGAAAAAAATATTTTTTAATTTTTTCGAAATATTTTTTCCAATTTTTTTGAAATTTTTTTCCAATTTTTTTTTCTTTTGGAAAAATATTCAATATGTTAAAATAGTACAAAAACGAAGAAAAACGGACAAAACAGATGAAACTAATAAAACGCATCTAAAACGGACAAACGTAAGAACAACGGACAAAAACGGATGAAAACGGCAAAACGAAAGAAAATGACAAAACGTGAAGAAAAACGGATAAAAATGCAAGAAAACGGACAAAACGGATGAAAAACCGATAAAAACGTAGAAAAAAACTGGATAAAACGTAAGAAAACGGACAAAAACTATAAAAACTAAAAAACGATCTAAAAACGTAAAAAAATGGGGAAACGGATAAAAAACTAACTAAAACGGACAAAAGCGTGAAAAAATCTACGATATCTATTATTAACGGAGGGACTAATCAGTGAAAAACTATATTTTAGAAAATAAGGACTAACGGCAAAATTTATTAACAAAGGACTAACAAATAAGAATAACTTAACGGACTGCACTAACGGCCATCCAAAATAGAGACTAAATGAGTGCAAGGTTTCAAAAATAGGTATTCCTGTAATTAAAACGACTTAGGGACTAAACTTGCAATATGGGCAAACCACAGGGACCAACCGTGTAATTTTGTCTTCATTTAAAATAAAAATACAACGTACAATACGAAAAATAAAAAAAACATACGATAAATAAATAAAAACATACGAAAAATAAAAAAACATACGGAAAATAAAAACCATAAGAAACTTAAAAAATACAACATTTTTCGCTTTTATATGTTGTATTTTGCTATTATTTGGTCTTGTTTCTTTTGATGAGTGATTTTTGGCTCCGTAACCCTCCACATCAAGCATGAGAAACTGCAATTCTTGGCACTCTTGAGCCGACTTTTCTTTAGCAATCCTCGCCAGTACACTTCTCGCTCGGTCAACTTTACGCTTATACTCTTGAGCTAAAGCTTCCGCAATAGCATCCGATTGACTCCTCCTGCTCGCTGATCGACTCCATCGAAGCTAGATTTTTTGCCGGACGAGGCTTGCCCGCGGGACGAGCTCTAGGATCAGGGCCGAATAATTCGGCGATATTATCTGCATTGATCCCATCCGGCGCGTCCCATTTGGGATATTCTTTCAAAACCTTCCATGCCGAAACCATATTAAAGTTTTTCCCTGTCCCATTTTTGTAAGCAAGTCTTGCATTCTCTATGTGATCAACATCATTTTCCCCGAATCTACGCTGCAAATGCTTGTAAAAACCATGAAACTTTTGACAATCACCGTTTATCCGAGTCCATTTTCCCGCGCACATATTTTTTGTACGATAAGGCTCGACTACGAGCCTTGAAGTCCTCCCAAATCCGAGTCCAAAACGCATCGCTTAGTCGGTCATTACCGATAGCGGCGTTTTGGGATACCTCACCCAACACTCGCTAAAAAATTTCTTCATTGTTTGACCAACGAATTGTCGTGCGACCCTCTTCATCAACATCCTCATCCTCGCCGCCGGCCCAAGTTTACAACGGCCTTCTTTTTTTCTTTGTCGCTTTGGCCGGTTTTTTCCTTGACGACGCTTTTCACGCGTTTCGGTTGGTGGTGGTTGAGGCACTTTGAATTGTGATTCAAAGTAATGTTGTTGTGAAGGGTAGAATTGCGTTGGTGGTGCTTGTGACGGATAAAATTGCGTTTGTGATCGTTGTGACGTATAAAATTGCGGTGGTGATGGTTGTGAGGGATAAAATTGCGGTTGTGATGGTTGTGAGGGATAAAATTGCGGTGGTGATTGTCTTGGATATTGAAAAGCTTGAAACCGATTTATGAAGAAGTGCTTGAGGTTTGAGACGATGGGGTGGATGGGTTTGACGAAGACGAAGTTGAGGAGATTCATAAACGACATCTCGTTGGGATCTTGAGACATTTTTTGTTGTGGATTAAGATGAGGATGATAATATATTTATGGTTGTGAATGAGAAGTGTGAATGTTTTGGTAAAAAGTGAGTATTATTTATAGAGAAAAAGGGTATTATTTGGGTTTGATATAAAAAAAAACAAAAACAAAAACAAAAGAGGGTAACCGTTTGAATTAAAACGGTTGGATTGCAACGTTAATATTTCAAATGAACTTTGTCTTTTTGCATGTCGTTTGAACGACGAAAACCACATTGGCGAGGCTTTGTGGTGTCACGGCGAGGAACGAATTCGAGTGGCGAGCTGCCACCTAGGCACCGGCGAAAAGTGGCGAGAGCCATACCCCTTGCTCTTAGAGAGCTAAAATTATCGCTTTTGCATATATGTCCTCCCGAAAATGCAAAATTGCATATATATCCAAAGCATGCATAAAAACCATTGTATTATGTGCATAAAAAACTTGTACAAAGGATATATATGCAATTATTCACTTTGCGAGGGATATATATGCATTTTTTTCTTAATTATATAACTAAACTCATGCATTAGTTCTTCACTGGTTTAGTGCCATAAAACTTTATAAATAAATAAAATATAAAAAGAAGGTGATGCAAATTGGACTAATTGAACTTCTTAGAACATTTTGAATTACTAAAGTTTACACCACCACATAAACCATTTGCATCATAAGTCTTATTCACAAAACCACATATTTTTAGCAAATATAATAGGGTTTTTCTAACTTGTGCCCCTAGGGCACAAGTTAAGCACACCATAAGTACATAGGAGCCTACGAAAAAGTACACGGGGATTCACATAAAAGTACAGACAAGTGTACTTTTATATGGGTCCCTGTGTACTTTTGATGTACTTATAATGTGCTTAACTTGTGCCCTTAGGGCACAAGTTAGAAAAACCCAATATAATAAAGTATGGTCTTCTAGAGCAGTGATTGATGAATGACGCAAAAGATTCTTTGACGATATCACCATTTTTGAGTGTCATCGTTAGCATCTCTCTTTCCCCTTTGAGTTCGAAAAACTGAAGGCTTAGGTCATCAATTATAGCTAAATTTTAGAGTAAAATACATCGTTCGTCCTTAATATTTTACACACGCATCATGTTAAACGAAATCTAGGCATTTTATCGCCGGTGGTCCAAAACAATGTTTTTATAGTCTAAGCAAGTCCCTTGACCAGGATTGCCAAAGTCAATGTAACTTTTCTGGTTGTACATCGAGGGTATAATAGACCATTCACAATTATAACATGCCTTAGTTAAATCTAACCCAACCAAACACTATTAGTCTTCTTGAAGTAGTAAGATCTTGAAGCTCTTCACTGAACTCTCAGTAAGATCTTTAAGATCTTGAAACAACGTAATAGAGCAGTCATGTTTCTTAAACAAGGATATGCGCTATGGTCTATGCAACAAAGGCCACATTGCAATACTGCATCATAATCATATTATTCAGATATGCAAAAATGAACCAGTACATCAAGAAACGTCAAAAATAGGAAGCTGAAAATGCAACAATCAGAAATTTCATCCCATATATTGATCAAACTGTTCATACTTAAATAAAGAACAAAATTACAAAAAGTCAAGAGCTGCTAAGTTCAACTCTTCCTTAATCTGCTACTTATCTCATCATTATCACTACCATATCATTCTTCATCATCAATAATAATCAATCCCATATCAGAAATTTTTTCTAATTGCACCAACTTAAGCTAAATGCCTCCAAAGAAAGGTGTGATGAATCTAGAAAATCTTGAAGAGGAGGCCTCCATGGGTGGCAAAAAATGGAGCAAATACGAGCGATTCTACAGCCATGAGCTTGATGAGGATGTTTAGAGACGGTCCAGAGGTGTCCTTTAAGGGGTCTCCAATAGTGCCGCCGATCACAGCTGCCTTGTGTGGGTCTGACCCTTTTGGACCAAGTTTCCTTGCATGCTCAGAAGCACCAGCTTGAAGTTGCAAAGATAAGTACCACACAATGGTCGGATAGATAAGACAAATATCTTGCGTCGAAAGGGACAACTGATAAAAACATGTAAAAAAGCACCAACGCACATTGATGGTATAGCCATATACGTTGAAATCTCAACCCATTTGCTTATAAATGATTAAAATGACTGATTTGAGTCGAACATGTATTTTTAATAGAATAGTGTCAATTTTTTGTGAATTTTAATTTAAAGAAAGGCAATGCTCGGTTTTACCAAATATCCATTATCTCTTAATAGCCAAAACATCAGGTCCAAAAGGGTGACATGATACATATAGAAATAGAAAGGACTGCAGGAATCAACCACCCAGAATTACTAGAAATCAGTATTTATAGGCTACAGCTTGATCAGAGAGGTGAGGCATGTCGTCAACAAATCAATATTTACATTATATACATTTGGAGTGTTCTAGATTCCATCCTAGTGAAGTCATAGCTGGACAAACGAGATAGTCCTCACCTTCAAGATCTTACTACTTCAAGAAGACTAATAGTGTTTGGTTGGGTTAGATTTAACTAAGGTATGTTATAATTGTGAATGGTCTATTATACACTCGATTTACAACCAGAAAAGTTACGTTGACTTTTGCAATCCTAGTCAAGGGACTTGTTTAGACTATAAAAACACTGTTTCGGACCACCGGCGATGAAAATGACTAGTTTTGGTACAACGTGATGCGTGTATACAAGATTAGGGACGAACGGTGTATTTTACTCTAAATTTTATAAAGCTTTAAAAATTTAATATTTCATAATATATCATTATTTTATAAACCTTTTGTGTTAATAAACCTTTAATATTTCATAATATATCATTATTTTATAAACATTTGTGTTAATAAACCTATCTTCATTATAGTACAAACATTTTAAAGCTATGAAATTTTTTCACATAACATATGCATTTAATATCTTGAGACTATAAAGAGGTTTAAGTTTTTGGACCTTTTGCATGACACATAGACATGAAATAAAAATTCACTATGGTTGAAATGAATCATAAACTTTTTCAGCAATTATAAACAGAGACGGAGCCAAGAATCTAAGTTAAGGGGGGCCAAATTTTTTTACTGCATGATAGTAACACACGAATAATAGATCGTCAAAATTATGAGTATTCATAAAAGGGCCAAGTTTCATTCGATTTTGTTGTTACAATTGCAATAAGAAACTTGTACATTTCGTTTTGCGCATCTTATTTTTTTTAATAACAAGAAATTGACAAATGGGATAACAAATACTCCTACTTTAGAAATTAAAAGCTTTGTTTTGTCTCCAACCAAATATTTTGAACAACATATTAAAATGGGGTTAGTTTTGTCAACTATTAAATGTTGAAGGGGTCATGCAAAACTAAATTTTTACATCTTAATAAGGTTTGATAATAAAACAAAATTTCCTTGAGCCCACAAATAAACAAATACGTAGTACTACGTATCTGCTTGTTAGTTGTCTTCCCCATCAAAAAGAAAGAAGCCATATCCTGTTCAAGTGTTCAGACCGGAAATCACAAACGCATACCGGAAAATCAAAAAACATAAACGCTGATGCAGGTTTTACTGACCAGGTCTTAATATTTATAGTGTCTCGTAATACCTATGGTCTACCTTAGTGCACTAACGGGCAGTGTACCAGGTCGTGTGTAGTGTAGTAATCGGTAAAGCCGAGGTCGTCCCAAGAGCTATGTGTGTTGGATTATTACTAAGTCTAGTGTCACAGATTAATAATGGTTTCAAAAGGGATTTAATTAATTAAACTACTAAAGCAGACTAAAATAAAGCAGATAAATGGTAAAGGGAAATCAATAGAGGAAAGTGGTGCTAACCTAGTTAATCTTCCTAGCTAGTTATGTCTACGTCTACTTACTTCCAATTACTTCAGGTGGGGTGAAATTCGAGAGGACAGCATTTGGTCAATTCGCCCTAACCTATCAGCAAAGATGCCACCATAGGAGAAATCAGGCGCACCGTCATAAGTCCTGTTGTTCCTGGTCCCCTAAGCCAAGTTATTAAGTACCGCTACATGCTAGATTTATAATAGTGAATGCCTGGCCGTTAGGAACTTAGACACGCACCCCCTAATTCTTAAGTTCATCCAAACGATAAGTGATCAGTTGGTCAAATCGCACAAGTAGAAAGGGTCGTCATTTGGTCATATCTTACCCTTCCTGTCTCAGTCCGCTCACCTAGATTCAGTTGGTCATATCTCCTAGGCAATTGGCCTCTATCGCCATTCAAAACTACCGAACCAAGGGTGACTACCAATAAACTATGCATGCATACACTTAGAAATAATTGTGCGGAAGTAAAGTAAACGCAAACAAAACAATTAAGGAATCATAACTAGGCTAGCACCAAGAGGTTCTTAGCCGCTTATATTAACTATAACAATCGATTCAATATTCAAAGTTACGAAATACATGAATCGAAAGTAAAGAAAAGATAAAATGCTAATGCTTATCGTAGGGGAGTGTTTTCTCCCTTGGAGACAGCTCCGTATGCTCCTCTAGACCTGCCTTGAGCTTTTTCCCACGTTCTCTGAGTGTTGTGTGTGGAATGGAATGATTAGAAATGCTGGAATTCGTGGGGTATTTATAGGCTAGATCTGGGTTATGGCATAACTAAAATAAGAGTTACGCCGTAACCTTCTATTTTGCACTAGATCTGCTGGTTACGGCGTAACCTGATAAGTGGTTATGCCGTAGTCTTCAATAAACTCGGTTAGGTCGTAGTAGATGCAGTAGTTACGGCGTAAGTATCAGCGGCGTGGAACCTTATTTGACCTAATATAGTTACGTCGTAACCTTTGGGAAGAGTTACGCCGTAACCTTCTTGATAAGTTGGTTTTCGAGTCACGCAATAGTTACGGCGTAATGTGAGAGACGAGTTACGCCGTAACTTCTTCAAAGTAGCATACTGTGATAAATCTTTAGATATTTCTCCAGTTCTCCGTCTCTTTAGCTCCAATGCTCGTAATTTACCTGAAAGTGGAAAACAAGCGTAAATCCATATAAATGATATAAATTACAAGCATTATCGGGGGAAATTGACACTTAATATTCATGACTATTTGATGTTATCAAATATCCCCCCACTTGAACTCTACTTGCCCTCAAGTAGACCTTATTAGAAAGATTCCTAAAAAGATATCTCCCATAACCTGAAAAATATAAGTTTATAAATCCCTTATGCTAGAATAAAACAAAGCCGAACACCTCACGAAAAGGGGAATAAAACACTCAAATCTCTCAACTATTCTAAGTGTCAATTTCGGGGTGATCACTCAATCGCACAGTCATAGCATGTATCTATCATAAGCTTGGCGGTTACACAAATCTCCACCACTAGAGTTAAGGGCTAAACAATTCTCGAAGGCAGTATGGGTAAACACGACAAAGGTTAAGGGGTGACTCGTCATTACTAACATGTCACGGCGAAGTGGACAAAATCAATGATACATGACCAAATCCATGGCCAAGACACCAAAGATTGCTCGCATCACCTAGACACGCTTCATGACTAAAGGGTAGGATAAGACATGGGATATATAATTGGTGTAAAATAAAAAATAAGCAGGTAGTCTAAATCTATAACCAAGTCATCACCACTTACCGTCCGCCCAAAGTTCAAGTTTTGAAGTCAAGAAACCGGATCATGAAATGCAAGGTAGATGTGTCATTAGAGGACGTCGTGATGGGCACACTACCTTTTCTTCAACTGTTGTCATAACTATCAACTCCAATCTTCAAATGTGACCGAGGTGGCCTCCTCGATACTAAATCAATAAAGCTCATACTACAGTGCTTATAACATCGCACTTTACAATATCATAACAACTTCTTTTCTTTTTTTTTTTCTTTTTTTTTTTGAATCATTTTTTTTTTGAATCATAACAATAATAAGATAACATAATATCCCCCCACTTGAGATGAAAAATGGGAATTCGGGGGGTCTTCAATGATCTTCAGAAATGTTGTCGATGAAAGCGTGATTTCCGAACCTTTCCACTCGAACCTTGAACTTAGGCAAATGATGACTTCCCAATCACAAATAAAGACTACAGGATAGGCTAAGGTGTATAGGTGTATCGAAACAATATATTGGGTTGACAAAATGAAAGGAATGGCTCAGATGGGTTTATCTAGGGGTATCTTGCACTAAAGATGAGTGCAACAAAAGGGTTTCACCGGGGGGTCGAAAATTTGAGGTTACTAATCGATAGACACACAATGGTAGGCTGTTTGGGTGATAATCCTATAATATTGTCTTCTAAAACTGAAAAGTCCAAATACATCGAGCTAACTCAACATACCTCGTCTATGGTCTCGAAATGATGCAAAGGCCAAGTTCTAAAGTTTACAAGCTACCGGCACACTCATAGTTTGGTGGATTTTGGGTAAAATATTGGAAACGGATAAGGCTAATCTCACCATATAATATCAAGGGTTGTATGTGCTCGACTAAGGTCTAATCTAGTTAGGTTAAGAAAAATATGTCAAAATTTTTAGAAATTGCATAATTTTTCAAAATAAACTAGAAAAATGAGGGCGACATAAAGTTCAAGAGATAATTCTACTCCCGTCCCCCCACTTGAATTGTACAAAGTCCCTTTTGTACTAGGCATTAAATAAAGGAGAAGAGAAAAGCAGAATTAGAGCGAGAACTTCCCTAAAATTTGCTCCATAAAGAAGGAAGGCCCACGAAAAAGAGACGTGCCTTCGTATAAGCATCATGAACAAACTTCAATCCCTGAAATCACACTACCGACAAGCATAATTCTAAAAAAAAATGAAAAAGAAAACAAACCTAACTCACTTTCGTAGGAATCACGGTTGCATTTAGCATATGCAACAAGCCTTTTAAACCACTTGGTGTCCCAAGTGGACGAGTGAAGTCTCGTGAGGGTTTACAGGGAACACACACACAAAGTTTATTTAAAATACTAATACAAGGTTATTGCGTTTTAAAGTGAAAGAATTAAAGCAGATGAAGGTTACGTCGTAACTCTTTTGAGGGAGTTACGCCGAATCGGGCAAAACCCGACATAAGTCAGCAGCGAGTGGTTACGGCAGAACCACCGTAACCACCGAGATGGTATTACCGTAATTAGTAATGCCAAGAATTCTCGCAAAAAGTTGGTTACGCGTAATCACATAGATGAGTTACCTAACTCTGGTCGATTAGCAAACCGCAGCATTAATTACTTCCTCGCTCGCAAAATGGTTAGAAAACACAAAACCCAACAGAAATGGAAATAAAACAAATAAAAGGGAAGATAGGCATAGGGTGCCTCCCACGAAGCGCTTGTTTTTGTCCGAGTCACGAGCTTGACTCCACCCTTATTTACTACGTAAAAGGGTGTTCATCCCCTCACTTGAAATCAAGTGTGGATGAAAATAGCAATAAATACCATGAGGGTGTGAATTTGCTATGGGATGGGGAAATGATAAATAATAATCATACCTTAAAGGAGATGGCATTTCCATCCTTACCTTACCCATTTTAGTTGATGGTATTGATGAAAGGCTCACCTTGTGATGTGGCTGATTAATCGGCTCATATGTCTCCTCGTTAATCACAGAGGTGTCCAAGATTTTGTCCTTTAATTCCTTTGCAATATCAACTAAAATTGGTTCAGTAGCCGGAGCTACATCATCATCGGGAGATGTGACGGGTTGCACAATTTCATTCATAATTTCAGCAACATGTAAAGAAAAACAAGCAAGATTGTTAGGAATAAAAGAAGAGCTAGAAGTCATATCGTTTTGTGTTGTGGTTGATTCCTCATTGGCTTGAGGAATTTCTTCATCACCCTGTAAGCTCTTTGCTTCCATTTTCTTTGATTGATCATTGCCTGTTTCATCATCTTTCGCAACCTTTAAACGTCCTGGAAATGGGATAGGTGGTACATAAGGTCTTATATAGGGTAAATGAGGAACCGGCTCCTCGTTGACTTCCGTCATCTTTCCTACAGTGGCTTTGATAGTTCCAATCGTATTCTTTTTACTTTCCAGGACTTTTTGGTTTAATTCTTCAAGCTTAGCTTCCAAACTTTTCCTCTTAGCGTCAAGATTTTTTAAATTTAAGTCTGCGCCCTCCTTGAATTTTCTAATCCATTCATCATTCGAGTCGTGCATCCTTTTTAGATTATCTGAGAATTTATTGACGGCTTCCTCCAATGACTCAATATACCTGACCTGCTCATATTCTTCGCGTTCTTCTTGGAGAGAATTCTCTTGTATAGCATGAATGTTCTCTTTAACCAGATTCATATCACATCCAAGTCTATCAATTCCTTTGACGATACCACCAAAATTGTCCACGCTATTGCTATTAGTGGCCCAAGTGGTAGCTTCATCGCATTCGCCGTGAATGGTCCGCCATATTTTGGATTGATCTCGTGGTTTGTGCAGAGGCATCTCGGGATTTGCCCTTGAGAGTCAAGCATTTGGCGGGAAGGGATTTTTAACCCGTTGTAGAAAATAAGGACTTTCTAATAGTTGTTGAGATCATGCATTGGGCAATTGTATAGAAGGTCATTATATCTTTCCCAAGCTACATCTAGCGTTTCATCTATCTCTTGCCTGAAACTCCTCATCTCTTCCATTTTTTTGGTAATCTTCGAAGGAGGACAATATTTTCGAATAAATGCATTATTTAGAAGATACCATGTATTGATTGGCCCTGCTAACATTCTGTCAAACCATCTTCTAGGCGCTCCAGTGAGTGTAATAGGAAATATTCTGAGCATAAGAGCATCATGAGTGATCCCCGAACGTGAAAAGATCGGCTATCTCCAAAACTCTTCGTATATGTAAGTGGGCATCATCATCATCAGTTCCCGCAAAAAGCTTTTGTCTTAGTTCCCTCATGAATTGGCAGCTGATTTCAAACTGGACATCTGCTCCAATCGCCGGTCTTACGAGCCCCGACCCTTGTTCTTCTCTTGTCAACGCCAAATATTCTTCAAGCGTGAGGTCATCAATGTTAACAACTTCCATAGTACCTGAATCTTGAAAACATATTGTGAGACTTTGAGAAAATTTAAAACAAAACAAAAATGAAAGACTTAATAGCAATCCTAATATAACTCCCCGGCAGCGGCGCCAAAAACTTGATGCAGGTTTTACTGACCAGGTCTTAATATTTATAGTGTCTTGTAATACCTATGGTCTACCCTAGTGCACTAATGGGCAGTGTACCCGGTCGTATGTAGTGTAGTAATCGGTAAAGTCGAGGTCGTCCCAAGTGTTGGATTATTACTAAGTCTAGTGTCACAGATTAATAATGGTTTCAAAAGGGATTTAATTAATTAAACTACTAAAGCAGAATAAAATAAAGCAGATAAATGGTAAAGGGAAATCAATAGAGGAAAGTGGTGCTAACCTAGTTAATCTTCCTAGCTAGTTATGTCTACGTCTACTTACTTCCAATTACTTCAGGTGGGGTGAAATTCGAGAGGGCAACATTTGGTCAATTTGCCCTAACCTATCAGCAAAGATGCCACCACAGGAGAAATCAGGCGCACCGTCATAAGTCCTGTTGTTCCCGGTCCCCTAAGCCAAGTCATTAAGTACCGCTACATGCTAGATTTATAATAGTGAATGTCCGGCCGTTAGGAACTTAGACACGCACCCCCTAATTCTTAAGTTCATCCAAATGATAGGTGATCAGTTGGTCAAATCGCACAAGTAGAAAGGGTCGTCATTGGTCATATCTTACCCTTCCCGTCTCAGTCCGCTCACCTAGGGTCAGTTGGTCATATCTCCTAGGCAATTGGCCTCTATCGCCATTCAAAACTACCGAACCAAGGGTGGCTACCAATAAACTATGCATGCATACACTTAGAAATAATTGTGCGGAAGTAAAGTAAGCGCAAACAAAACAATTAAGGAATCATAACTAGGCTAGCACTAAGAGGTTCTTAGCCGCTTATATTAACTATAACAATCGATTCAATATTCAAAGTTACGAAATACATGAATCGAAAGTAAAGAAAATATAAAATGCTAATGCTTATCGTATGGGAGTGATTTATCCCTTGGAGACAGCTCCGTATGCTCCTCTAGACATGCCTTGAGCTTTTTCCCACGTTCTCTGAGTGTTGTGTGTGGAATGGAATGATTAGAAATGCTGGAATTCGTAGGGTATTTATAGGCCGATCCGGGTTACGCACAACTAAAATAATAGTTACGCCGTAACCTTCTATTTTGCACTAGATCTGCGGTTACTGGCAGCATCACCTGATGAGTGGTTACGCCAGAAGTCTTCAATAAACTCGGTTACGTCGTAGTAGATGCGTAGTTACGTAAGTATCGGCGCGTGGAACCTCATTTGACCTAATATAGTTACGTCGTAACCTTTGGGAAGAGTTACGCAGAACCTTCTCGATAAAGTTGGTTTTCTCGAGTCACGCAATAGTTACGCGAATGCGGAGACGAGTTACGCCGTGAATTCTTCAAAGTAGCATACCGTGATAAATCTTTAGATATTTCTCCAGCTCGGTCTCTTTGCTCCAATGCTCGTAATTTACCCGAAAGTGGAAAACAATGGAAAACAAAGCGAAATCCATATAAATGATCTAAATTACAAGCATTATCGGGGGGAAATTGACACTTAATATTCAGGACTATTTGATGTTATCAAACGCATACCGGAAAATCATACTACAACTACAAAGGTAAGTTTGGCCGGTTGGGGCTCACCCGCCCCACCGGCCATCGGGTTCGCCTCGATTTTAAATCTATTCTTGTACATCTCATAGTTCATGCTCTTAGTTTAATGATTTTTACTGAAAGAAGAACAAATATGTGTGTGGTTTAAAAGATTGTGTGCATGTGTTTTAATTTGTTAATGTTAATATATGTTCATTTGTTTAATGTATGATTAAATGTTAAACGAGAATAATTACATGAGTTTCAATATTAATTACAGATAAAACAAAACAAAACAAAGTTAAGAAGTACTTTCGTATTTACGGGTCGAACAAGAAATTTAGTATAAGCAATCAATCGCAAAAGTTTGGAGTAGTCAAATCTTTGCCCTTTTTATTAATTTAGTATTAAATCTGTTTATTACTTTTGACACCAACAAACAAACAGAAGTCGCCCAAATTACATAAGTCTTTAGTCGCATAAAAAGTAAAAAGCCTAATCAATTTAGTGGTAGCTTACACCACTCTTCCACCAATTTTACTTTATTATTAAAAAAGTGACACGTGTTAAGAATTAAATAGAGTCGCACAGTCGATATGTCGCAATAGTTTATTTTGAGAATTGAGTGAATTTCATAAACGGTCTCTGTGGTCTCTCGGGTTTAACGGATTTAGTCATTTTATTTTTTTAACGGGTTTGGTCCCTTTGGTTGCGACCCATAATGTGACAACTGGTAATTTAGGGAGCCATTTTAAATACCGTATTACGTTAATTAAAACGAATAGTAAACTATTAGAAATTATTTTTGGAATCATGTTGAATTGTATTTGTATCGTTGATTAAACTTCGTGGATTATTATGATGTTGAATGATTAATGATATGTTTAGTTTAGGCACTACGCGAGTCGGCACAATAGAAACCTAATAATGGGAGAAATATTAATATTTGACTCGTTAAACGAAAATAGATGTGTTTATAGTCATTTTTAACAGAAAAAAGATTTAAAAACAATGGCGCGGCTTAAAAAATTATTCGGTCACATCTAGTATATTTTACGAGCCCTTAATCGTCTGTCGGGAAAGTTAAAATAAATTACAACTATGGTTCTTGTAGCCCACTAAGTTCTAAGAAATTACGTGAATGGTCCCTGTGTGGATAAAAACCCTAACACAACCTTATTGTCAATTTGTCATCATTTCCATCAAACCTTAAAAATACATTTTCCGTCTCCCTCTAATTTTTTTCTCTTGCAGCCGCCGCCGGCCAAACCCACAACATTACACCGCCACCACCAACATTAACCTTGTGACTCCCTAATCACACCTAGCCACCACACGCGCTAAAAAAACCATCACCGCCACCAATCCATCACCCACGCGCTACCACTGTCACCAAAGACCACCTCCATCGTGTAGATCTAGAAGAAAGAAGGCAGGACACTCTGTTTCACCCTCGTGTATGACTCGATGTGGGCTAACTCATGGTCAAACGAGTCACTTTATTTTTTTTTGGTTCGGGTTTAAGGTCTAAACGAATGGAAACATCATTTTTATTAACAAAAACGTGAATGAAATATAGTTTGGTTAATCGTGAGCATAAGCTCATGGTTGTTATCATTGCTGCTGTTATTGTTTTCATGTTGCTCGGATTTGATGTTGGTATTATTGTTGTTGCGGAGTGTTAGCCGAGAACCAAGAGGGTTCGTTTGGGTTGGTGTTGAGCCGAGGAGAGTAGCCGAGACCCAAGAGGGTCCGTTTGGGTTGTAGCTGAGAGGTAGAACAAGACCACTAGGGTCTCGATGTCGGGTTATTGTTATTGTTGAAGTTGGTTGATTAGTTGTTGTTGAAATCGAGTTGGATTTGATTGCGGTTATGTGTTGCCGAGCCGTAGGTTTAGGGCCGGTAACCGATATGTTGGCGAATTTGGACTTGACATATATACTTGTGATGATTTGTGCAACGTCGGTGTCACCTTGACTTTCTAGTCTCGGTTTGACCCCGACAATGTCGTAACATGGACCGTAGTTTATTATGACTTACTAATGAGCCGAGAGTTGATTACTCGGACTCGTGACTCAAAACGGATAATAACTCATTGGAAACTCATATTTAATTATATAACTAGAAATACAAATAAATAATGACGACTAATAAGTAAAAATAGTAAGTAACCATATTTACTTGTTATTTAATATTTAACGAAGTATGTAACTTAAAAATGAGAAGTTTTATTACAAAAGAGTTATTTAATGTTTCGAGGGCACGTATATTTAAATATGTCATTTATAAGGATTTAATAATCGTTATGGAATTTATTTTGGGTTACGGATGAATTGACATTAATATATTTAACCCACGTAGATAACGGATTTATTGGGTTGACGAATCCGATAAGAGCCCGTTATGTATGTTGGAAGAACTTATTAATGGATAACTTATCCTTATGACTCGTTAGGTTAGTGAATTGGTTTTTGGAATAATAAGTGAGACGAGTAAATGGTTATATTTATCGAGTTGACGAATTCGATAAGTTCTAACGATTTATCCGAAAAACTTATTAAACTATAACGCTTATCACATACAGGTCGAGTTGTTTTGTCATGTTTATGCTTTGGTATTTTGGTAGAGTGTGTTCACTTGAGTTTCGTTGAGTCGACACCACACACGATGATACCAAACGCTCATAAATAATTTGAGAAAGAGATATTTTTGAAAATAGAAATGGAATATATTCAGGGATAGAAAATATTAATTTGTAAATGTATTTTAAGACGAATCTATATTACTAGGTTGTGCCGAGTCCGTAGTTACCGAGACGTGTTAGCTGCTTTCTTGTTTACTTCTATTGGTTAATTGTGCTTTGCTTGATCAAGGTGAGTTTCATACCCCCACTTTTACTCATAACTATGTTTTATTTAAACTTGGGGTGAGAAAACATGCAAATGCCACTACTTTTTGATTTGCTATTGTGTCTTGACTAGTTAAGGTTAGATATGCGGTAGATGTTGACTTAGACTATGATAGCAATCCTATGCTATATCATTGGTGCCTAGCTAAGAATAGATATCTACTCCCGACCTAGACCAGGATAGCAACGTAATATACCTTGTTATATCGTCGGTGCCTGACTAGAGTCACTTAGGGCCCTACTGAGATCTCACTCTCTCTATTGGAATGTTGATGGAATGTATGATATATATCTACTCTAGTCTCACATAGCAAATAACTCTATTAGGTCCACTACTGAATTTATGATTAAACCTATGAACTCACCAGCGTTAGCTGACTCTTTTAACATGTTTTCTCAGGTAATTAAGATGATGTTCTGGATTGCTTGTTCTTGGAGGCTTGGCAAAATGGCATGGTTGAAGGATCAACTGAAACTCTGATCATACTTATAGGACCTATCTTATGCTTTCTTTTGAGCCTTACTTTCAGTACTTTTGAATAAATGTAAACCTAATGACTAAATGTTGGATTGGTTTTACGTAACGGATTATGCTATCTTGTTGTCCAATGCTTCTGTTGTGTACGAATCCCGTAGCACCCCGAAAGCTTGATTAGTCTTCCGATGTACCAAATTTTGGAGGTGTTACACATAACAGGTTTGGTCCCTTGACTAAATTTTTCGTTTGTTTGACTGTCAAAATACAAAAATGACATAAATACCCTTAAAAATAAGGTCCATGATGCGTTTGTGAGGTATAACAAATTTAGTCCATATATTTTTTATTACGTTTCATTCGTTTTCATACGTTTTTAACCGTCTCCGTCCGTTCTTTTACGTTTTTATCAGTTTTTATTACGTTTTCATACGTTTTCACCCGTTTTTATACGTTTTCATCTGTTTTTATACGTTTCGCCTATATTTATATGTTTTTTTCCCGTTTCTTACGTTTTCATCCGTGTTCGCACGGTTTACTCCGTTTTCGGCACGTTTTTAACATGTGACCAAAAAAGAAAAAAAAATTCTAAAAGAAATATTTCAGAAAAAGAATTCAGACAAAAAGTTTGAAAACAAAATCTCGAAAAAAAATGTTTTTGAGAAAAAAAACCGAATAAAGGATTACTAAAAAATTTTGAAAAAAAAAATTGATAAAAAATTTAGAAAAAAAAATCAAAAGAAAGAATTTCGAAAAAAAAGATTTTGAACAAGAATTTCGAATTTTTTGTAATCCTTTTTCAATTTTTTTTTATAATTTTTTTTTTCAGTTTTGTTTTTTCATTTTTTTTTTCAATTTTTTTTTCGAAATTCTTTTTCAAAATTTTTTGGTTATCCTTTATTCGATTTTTTTTCAAAAACATTTTTTTCTACGATTTTTTTTATATATATTTTTTCAAGTTTTTTTTTCATACTTTTTTTTGAAATATTTCTTTTAGCTACTTTTTTTTCATCACATGTTAAAAAAACGTGACGAAAACGTGCTAAAACGAACTAAAATGTGTGAACACGAATGAAAACGTAAGAAAACGGACAAAAACATATAAAACGGGTGAAAAAAGTATAAAAATGGACGAAAACGTATAAAAACGGTTGAAAACGCATAAAAACGAATGAAAACGGATAAAAACGTGCGAAAACGGATAAAAACGGACGAAAACAGTTAAAAACGTTTGAAAACGAACGAAACGTAATAAAAAAAATAGGGACTAAATTTGTTATAACCACAAATCACAAGGACCTTATTTTTAAGAGTATTTATGTCACTTCTGTAAATTTGACGTTCAAACAAACGAAAAAATTGGTCAAAGGACCAAACCCGCTATGGGTCGCAACCACAAGGACCAAACCTGTTAAAAAAAAATAAAAAGACTAAATTCGTTAAACCTAACAGATCACAAAAACCATTTATAAAATTAATTCTTGAGAATTTGATTACTTTTGAACTAGAAAATGAAGTACACCTTTTATTTTAGGCTATTTAAGGAATTTTCACAATACTTAAACACAATGCTTTAGTTTAACCGTACAAAAATCGACAACCCATTGTTTTTGATCTTGTCAAATTAATTATGTTTACTTATCTCATTAAAACTAAGGCTACTCGCTGTCGGTCGGTCATGGCTATCGGTTATGGTCGGTCGAGCCGACTGTGGTCGGTTGGTCATGATCGGTCGAGCAAGCTCAAATGCTTTAAATCGGTCGAAATCTAGACCGATATTTGTTACATCTTTTTTTCTTTCATAAAATAAAATACACACAACACAAGTAACTCGGTTATCAACTATGGTAATTTGATTGTATATGATACTCTCTGATCATCGAAAAAAAGAAAACTGATGTGATAGAATCATGCTCGATCACGATTGTGCTCAGCCTTAATAATGATAAAAGGATGAAATAATTACAATCGTCTTCCAAGATGTGGGCCTGTGGGGGTTAGAGACAATTTAATGTTTCGTGAAAAGTACAATAATGACTAACATGTCTTTCTTTTTTACCTGTCGACACGAACCAAACATGAATGAAAGAGGGTGACAAAACATTGACCCCCAAAGATCTTTTGTTTAGACAAATTTGACGCAATGGGACAAATATTATTTTGTCCACTCCTTTAAGCTGTATTTGATTTAAGTTTCTTACGCTAGATATAAGAAGAACATCTCAAGATCTCATTCACTATTCGAGGGTGAAGTCAGAAAATTATAGGCGAGAAGTCAAACTTTGATAACTTTTAAAAGTCATACTACAAGTTGGTTCGTTAGAGAGTTAAATTACAAAAATAGCCAGATATTTTAGGAAATTTATACTGTAATTTTTTTCGCTAGGGGGACACGTGCCCACCTCTTATCTCCGCACTATTTTTACTTTAACGTCATATCAGTTTTCTATCTCTAGAACCAACTTCATCACTAACTTTGTGTAATAAGACAAACAACTTCACCACTAAAATTAAAAATTCGTTAATAATTGAAATAAAAACATTACACTAAAATTTCAAATAAAATGAAAGTACAAATTAGTGTGCATTTGCTTAACGGCAAATGTGTTTCACTAACTTGTTCTTCTTCATCCGATGATGTAAAAAAAATTATTTGGAATCCATTCGTTTTATATGAGAACTGTAGCGTGTATAAAAAAGAATGTGTTTGAAAGTGTGAATGAAATGAAAAAAATTATTAAGGGTTGTACATAGATTTAAAAAAAAAAAAAAAAAAAAAAAAAAAAAAAGTTGCCAAATGGCTACTTTTATGACCGTCAACCTCATTTCCTTTCTGCTAGGACTCGGTCTTTGCACACGACCGAGTCTTGCATTTTTCCCATCTTCAACGCATCTTGGGGGGCTCCAAAACAAGGAGGACACGTCCTCCTTGTCCGAAGACTCAGTTTTGCTTGCCTTATTACCCCCGGTCTAACCTATATAACGTAATACGAGTACAACGTTATATTAAACTAAGAATCAGCTCTGATTTAATACTAAAGGGTATCAACATTCACATTCAAAGGTGACGTTCCAAAACCAACTTCTCACCCGTTGCATATGTTTTATTTAAAGACTGAGCAATATTCTCTGGCTTGATCATTGTTCTACATATATTGCAATATTATATCGTAAAGCATTATCAGTGTTTTGGTCGGACAACATACACCAACATTTAGAAGTATAACACGGTGTAGCTATGACTTCATGTTACAAAAACTATTTAACTTACCTTTAAAGCTGATACTTTAACGATATCCATGTTGTGTGTGAGAATGTTTTGGTTGTAGTTTTCAAGCCTCATCCAGCACATACGTGATAAATTTGTGATGTATATAGTATGAATTTGGAGCACATTTCGATATTATCTAGAGCGGCGTAGTTTACCTCAACCGACATATGTTTTTAGTTACATTAGTCATATTATAGTCACTTTCAAACACAATACCAAACACAGTCATAGTTGGAAAATGAATTGAAACTTTGAAGTTTGAAAGAGGAAATGGTTTGCTAGTAAATGGGCTACCTAGTGGGCCCATAGTTCTTCCTTGCCGGTTGCCAATTGCACTTTATAAATTGTTTTAACCAAATGGGCCTGAGGAAACAGAACATCACAAATTGTCAAATTATGTACTCCGTAATATTTCTTCTCAATCATAAATTTAGATTATTATTTTTTTTTATTTATTTTTTATTTTTTAAATAGCAACTTACTATCTCACAATCTACAACACAAACTATGTCAGATGTCCTAAGTTGGACTTGAACCCGTAACTATTTGGTTGGAGAGCTTCTCACATAACAATGAGTACCTTTGAAACAAAAAGAATACATTAGGTTAAATTTAGATATCTTGCGTTTGATTTTCAATGGTAAAATAAGAATTGGTGTGTGTCATGTCGCATCCTTCATGTCTTATAAATTTAGATATCAAATAACTAATTCTTACAAGATATCAAGGATGTGACATGACACGCATCAATTCTTATTTTACCATTAAAAATCAAAAAGAAGATATCTAACTTTAACTTAATGTATTCCTTTTTTGCTTGAATTCAATCAACCTAATAAGTGAACAAGTTTCTTAATCTCAATGATGATACAACATTATATTAAAACAAAAACCGACACAACTTAGAAGCATAACATATACATAGAACAAACACTAGCAAAAGCAACTTAAATAATCTCCTCTTTTGCATTATATTATCACTCATTACGAAAGTGCATTTAGAAGAAACGGATTAACGATTCATAGATAAAAAAAAGATGGCAACAAAGGAAAACAAGTTTCTTAATCTCCATGTGACTTATTACTAGGAAGCGTATAAACATTTATGTACAGATCAGAAATTTCTGGCACTAAAGCGTCATCAAGGCTTGGTTTTTTAGCAATGATACAATTGAATGCACAACCTGCATATTTGATATATCCCACATCTTAGAGCAAAAGATATCACAATGACAGATAACACGTCATTGGTATGTCACATCAGCGCCACATCATTCACCTCCCAATAACACACCAATAAAAACACCTATCTCATAACACACCACTAACATGTTGTCGGGCCACAAAATCCCGCTAAAATATCCACTCACTCACAATCAAAAAAATAAAAACACAAAATAAACAAATGGCTTGAGATTTCAACATTTCGAATGTGTTTGGCTCATTGCATTAGCACAAAGTGCGGGTTGTCATTTGGCTCACTAATAGTACGAAAATGAGACGAATGACATATTAAATGTAATGCATACATTTGATACGATAAAATATGCGGAGGTGCAATTACAACAGGACCGGTCCTGAGATTTTTGATGCCCTGGGCGAGACGATCGAAAAATGCCTTTATGGAATGTTGTAATAAAAACCTACTACCTTTTGAAAAAGAAAACCAAGTATATTAGCTACTCCCTCGGCCCACATTAAATGTGCAGTTTAAATTTTCTAAGTCTTTTCTCAAAACTTTTGATCATAAATATTTTTGGTTGTATTATATAATATTTAATGCAAAATATATGAATATATTGAGTTTTAAATGTATTTCTACTACGTATTATTTTTATCTAATACTATATAACACAAGCAAAAATATTTAAAAGTTGAAGTTGTAAAACTTGAGAAAAAGTCAATTGGGCATTTAATATGGACGAGGAAATATAAAATATTGATACTATTTATTGATTTTACTTTAAAATTATTTGCAAGCGGTTTACTAGTGATCTGGTCAGGCCCGTTACAAAACTTGCTTGAGATCATGATTTGCAGGTGAAAAAATAGGGTCAATTCCATATATATTCAACTAAAACAACGTAATGAAATTATCCCATTATCCCAAAAACATTTAACTAATTACGGAGTATATTAAATATATATATGACATTTTAATGTTTAGATTGCGTATATATAAAATTATCCTAATATCCCAATATATATATATATATATATATATATATATATATAGCGTTCTATGCAATATCAATATTAGATACAGTACTTTACAGTACCATTTTAGACTAATCCAGACCTTTGGATCATTTGATCAATGGTTAATAATCCATGATGGCATTTATGTAAATATTTAAACTTTTTATTTAATTTAAAAGGGTATAATAGTAAAATACATTTTTAATTTATTTTTTGAATATTTTTATTATAAAAATCGTTTTTTTTTAATCCAGGATTTTAAGAACTTTAATTGAACACTTTTTTTTTTTTTTTTTTAAAAAGTTTTGCAAGCATGCTTTAATGTCGGTGCATATATATTTTTCCTATATAACATGTGTTTTTAGTGTAGAGTTGCATAATATATATTGCTAAAATTAAAAATATTCAATCAACCAATCTTTCTTAACATATATGTTAAGTTATACTTTTCAAGTTTTAAACAAAAACTAGAGAATAAAACCTCTACAATAATTCAAAAATCATATACTTTACTTTACATTTCATTTGATTACAAGTAAAAAACACATCTGATAATTGTGTTTCTTGATGAAATTTATTTGTGCATTTCATAATAAAAACACATAAGTAATAATCATATTGCTTCCTCAAATTATCTTTTTGTATGCATATGTGCATTCATCTACATTCCTTCAATATCATTCTCATAGGTCTTGAATGTCAAAATCATCTCCATAAATCCTGATACAAACATGTTCAAATATAATTAGGCCACAAAAAATGAGTAAATGAATTTTGAAATGTAAACAACTAGCATAACACATATGCACTCTCTTTGTTTATATCAAATGAATTATGTAAATAAATTAGTTAGTAAAAAAAAAAAATAAACAAGAAAACATGTATGTTCTAAACCAAAATTCATGTATGTTCTAAACCAAAATAAACAAGAAAACATGTATGTTCTAAACCAACATGTATGTTTTGAAAAGTAAATAAATAAATAACATTACAACTAACATAACATATATGCACATTATTTGCGTTAGGAAAATTGAACATAACATTTGTAACACCCCATTTTATTGATTTTATATCTATCGTAAAACACATATGCACCCTTCCATTAATTTTATATTAACCTTGAAAAACATATGCATGCTAAACTTAAAAACTTACCTCAAACATAAATTAGCAATTATACATGACGGCAAATATTTACATGATAGAAATATTGATAAAAAAATAACAGTGAACATGATTTGTTAGCATGTCAACAGGTTGGATCTACACAAATATTTACATATATGATTTTAACAATATGACATTCATGTTCAATGGTATTTTGGATATCCTACTGCATTTTTTTCCTAATACATGATCAAGCACAACTTGAAGGCGTCAACAAGGCTTGAGTTTTTTTCACTGAACATCTATGCATCTTGATGACTACCACCAAACAATTTCAATACATAAGACACTTAAGCATAAAGCATAACCAATCATGTAAAATGTTTTTTGAAAAGCTTATAAAATACTTAAAAGGCTCCTAGATAGAGGCCAAAGGGCAATAGAGAAAAGCGTATCGAGGGAAGAAGAAAACAAAAAAACTAAGCCAAATTACAACCAAGAGACAAACATTAGGATTTCTTTAAAAACGATCGGATACTTTAAAAAATAACATACTATATAAGGCTGAGCAAAATCACGAACCGACAAATTGACCGAGACCGAGCCCAGGCGGAACCGACCTTATCGGTAAGGTTGGTTCGGTTTTTGGTTTTGTATAATTAAAACGGTGCTCACTTGTAATCCGTTTATGCTAAGGACATATGAGATCTTTAGCACTTAAGAGGAGCAGTAGGAGTTTTTCACCTAGATATATGAATAATTGGCAAAAACAATTTAAACTTCAAACAAATGAAATAAGTTAAGATAAACATAGGGAGGTTTTCTATCTTGCGACAATGTACAATCATTATCTGGATAGCTTTTATTCTGATCTGGATATGAAGTAGGAATATTATTATTAAAACTAAGCCAAATTAAAAGAGGAATGCATACATAAATATTAAGATATGATATTCTCGAATAAAATAAACATTAAAAAGAAACTGCCTGAGGTAATAACATTAATTTTAAATGTTTCATGTATCTTGTATCTTGCTATCATAGATCTTGCAAAAAAATTGAAAATCAAAGAACAATATCTTACCCGTGACCATTATTCAAGATCTTTTATGCTAAACCGAATAAGAAACAAACTATAGGATTTCTTTTACGTGGCGAGTTAATGTAGATGATTTTGATTTATAGATTTTTAGCGTGAGAAAATATTGTAGGGAGATTGATAAAGTTTGTGGCTAGGGTTTGTGGTGAAGAAGAAGTAGATGAAATCGCGGAGATGAGATAAGCCATTTGTGAGTTACCTAAAAATATGGAGGAATTTCAAGATAATATAATATAATTAGTAAATACCATAAATAACCTTGGATGGTATTATGAATTAAATAAATGAAAATTAATTTATTAAATTGATTGGTTAAAAGATGGTGCTGTGAAAATCTTGTATTTAATATTGGTCCTGTATAGAATACAACAATATATATATATATATATATATATATATATATATATATATATATATATATATATATATATATATATATATATATATATATATATATATATATACAAAATAATATTTACAAATTAGCATTCAGATATAAAAATGGCACTAATTTTTCCGAAAATGCAAAATTGCATATATATCCAAAGTATGCATAAAAAGCATTGTACTACTTACATAAAAAAATTATACAAAAGATATATATGCAATTATTAATTTTGAGAGGGATATATATGCATTTTTGCTTTTTTTTGTCAAACCCACGAGTCCTTTTAATTTTTTAATACGTTTTGAATTTACATAAACAAACTTGAAAATAGATATAGTTTTGAATTAGCTCGTATATTAGATAAAGTCAAAAGTCAAAGTTAGAACTTTCATTTTTTACTGTACTTGTACTATATCATTTTAGAAAGTAATTTTATTACTTGACAAAGCAAAAGTAATTGTATTCCCAATAAAAAGAAATAATTACATGTTTGGTCCCTATAGTTTACCCCAAATAACAAGTTTAATCCCTAAGTCGTTTTAATTACACCACACGTATCTATTT
>OU343224.1:179289351-179504653 GCA_910596185.1 Chrysanthemum makinoi
TTGAAACCTGTTGCCCATTTAGTACACAACAACAACAACAAACCCAATCCCGACAAGGCAGGGTATGGGGGAGGTAAAATGTAGACAGATCCTACCCCTACACCAGGGTAAACCCGTGGGTAGAGAGACTGCTTCCAACGAGACCTCCGACAAGTGCATGTGTGCTAGTCTTGAAAAGAATAGAGATAGCATACAACAAAACAATAAGGTAAAAGCATAGTAAAAGCAAACAAACAAGCAAACAGGCATCTGAGGAAAGAACCGCACAAGCATAGCGTAAATAAGCCAAGCGAAAGCATGAGAAATGAACCAAAAGCCTAGGCACACCAAAAGCGGAATATGAGGGGCAACCTGAGAGCAAAACAGCGTAACACCACGAGGCATAAAGCCCAAGGCAAAAAAACAAAGCAAAACAAAGCGTAGCACCAAAAGGCATACTTGAGGAGCAAGAGCAGCGGTACATTGGATATTGGATTTCACAAACACATCTAAACCATGATCAAAGTAGGGCATATAAGAATGTTAGAGAGAGTTCTAGTGAGAGAAAGGAGAGAGTTAGGAACTATAGTGAGAGAAAATATTATTATGAGCTCCAACTCTCTACCTTGGAAGGTAGAGAGTATTTATAGTCTAACAATAAAATGCCACAGCGGTACGTGGATCGGGCATCTGATGGGTAAAGACCGTCAGTCCTCCCGCGGTGTTACAACTAAATACTACTTAACATAAAGTACTATGACTCTGAGCTTTCTAACGATTACATATACTTGAGGTGACCGACTCTTTAATACATGGAATTTCTAATTCCTAACAATCTCCCCTAGGGAGGTCACCTCAAACATATACTAAAATGACATTGAATACAATCAGATATTACATTAACAATTGATCTTGCATTCTTGACATAGTACTTTGCTCCGGCTTCGTAGTCATTGATTCCACTCATTGCATGTTTGGTTAATCAAGTGGAGGTCTTTTCTTGATCAGCGTGATAATAATGTTGAGCGACTTTTGAGATCATCGGCTAATAGAAAATCTCTGATACATCCATTGTGGTGTTGGTATTATGTGATGTTGTGACTTTCGGACCGACATGCTCACATTACGGATCATGATATCTTCTCATCAGTTAGCGGAAGCATTCGTTGATTCATGATATTGGCGGCGTAGCGAAGCATGGAGTGAAAATATCCGAGTCATTGATGCACTAATCATGATTTCTTTTGAGATGAATGTGTTAGGTGAGCATGCGGGTATGAATTGACCGCTTCATTACGATCGTTTGCAAGCGTCGGGGTGTACTGCATAAGACGATTAGCAATAAAGCGCCGCGAAAGTGTCTTTGATCACTTTCGATGAATTGAGGTACACGGCCGCGGTTCCCGTTGATCGATTACAAATCTTGCTGTGATCGGGTATAATTCGAAGAATTTCCTTGGGTTTCGCGGTACTCTAGGCGTTCTCAAACCGAACGTCTCAAAGACAACGGGTGAGTGAACCGGCGAATTCGTCCAGCGATTGATGAAAGAGATTTGAAAAACAAGCGTGTATTGCTCAATAGAAATTGTTTTTGCAATATAACGAAGGTTTTAATGAAAATCAATTATCAATCATAAAACACCTTTTGATTTTGAAAAATTAGTACCGCGATCGGCGTGCTAATGAAAAGAGTTTTAAAGCACAAAGACTGGTATTTCAAAGGTATCCGTCAATCCATAACTTTGAACGGGATTGATTCAAAAGATTGAATCCCCCATTGTTTACATTCGGTTGTCACATGGTTGATCGTATAATAGATCTCACATGCCACCTACCAGGAGCTTGTTAGATGTTGGCTCCTGAAGGCTTTCCATCTTCAGGTGAATATGTAAACACATCACTTCGGATGTTACGGCAATACCACAAGGATAATTCGTAGGACTCAAGATATAATCTCTCTTTCCACATTGTGTGAAACAGAGTCTTCATTGAAAGTGTCCTAATGAGATTTATTGATGATCTCGTGGCACTAGACTCAATTTGTGCATATTTGGATCCTATATCGGAGACTATGGAGAGGGTCTCCTCTTGAATATCAACAATCTCTAAGAGAAAGTCGATAGATAATGTTGGTTCCCGTGAGAATGAAACAAGTCCTTTTAAGAGGAACTTGAGTGGTTTGGGAAGTTGAAGTGCGGTCGCGTCCTTTGGGTCCATGGCGTCTTGTCTTCAATACCGATGTTACCATCAGTAGCATATGAATTGAACCCGGTTTCCGCCCTAAGGTTGAATAAATGGAGGGCTATTTGTTTTCACCCTTTTCTCATTCAATTCTTTTAAATTCTTCAACCCCTTGATTGCTTACAGAGACTTCATAGCTAGAACCTTGTTGGGTTTATTCGATACTAGCTCGGTCTCGTCCGCTCTTCCCATATCTCATTTTCTCCTTTTATCATCAAACCTAAGAACTCTACACTAACTAGTGGATAGTCCACAGGTAGATCCCTCGATTCTGGCGGATCATGGGAACACATACCTAACCTTATCGTCCTTATATCACCATACATAATGTAAAGTTGGTTGGTCTTTTTGGTATTGTTCATCTGCCATAGGAACCAATTGAAAACCATTTGAAAATCAATCCGGATACTTATGATATTTTATCAAAGCATTTTGTACCTGAATTGTTTTGATATTTTTAGAATAAGAGCTCCCCTCAACATGTGCATCAAATGTTTGAAATCGTTTTGCACACGGAGGCAAGAGAAAAAATTAACTTCTTTGATTACCATTTTCAAAAAAATATCAACATCACTTCCCTAATCGATCAAGTAGATAAAGCATTTTGGGGAAGGATGAGGTTTTCATGATTTTGCTCCCCTCAATATGTGCCTCGAGATTTGAAAAGAGTTTTGCACATACTAGAGGGAACACACACATTGAGATAAGTGATCACGTTTCAAATCATAGGTTTAAGATAGATGCTCCCCTCAACATGTGCATGGAAAATTTGAAATCGTTTGTCACATGTGGGAAGAAGAGCATGTACATCCTTATAAAATCATTTAACGAATTATCAATTTAAATCCAATTTAAATCACACATTCTCCCCCGATCACAATTATTAAATCATTTGAGATTTGTGATGTCTTATAGATTTAAATTGATTTTGAAAGCTTTTAGGGAGAATTGTGACTTTATTATGAAAGCGTTTTAGCGATAAGGATCGGATGTTAAGACTTTAAACTCCATTGATAAAACATGCATGTATATCTTTTGAAAACAATTGAATGCCAAATAACTTTTAATTTAATTGAAATCATTCTCCCCTCAATCAATGACATAGGTTGTTGATTGAGAGATTGATCTTTTGACAAATAAGTCTAGATGATTATCAAAAATAGAGACTGAGTTATTTTTCAAAGATTAGTTTTCGTGAGATAAATGTTTATAGAATCAGAGCATTGAATTTTGAAAACATGATAAAGTATGGCTCTGTTCTTTCTTTGAAAAGCGGGTTCTTGCACGAAATGACAATAAACCATTGTTTCTCTTTCTCTCTTTTTAATATTTTTTTTTTTTTAAGAGTTGAACAACATCTAAAGTCCGTGTCATTCTTTGAATGACAGCACAAAGACCGTAGATATTATCGAATCGAGAAAAGCATGACAAATTGACAATAATTTTTGAAGATTTTTTGAATTTTTGATTTTTATGGTTTTGAAGGTTTTATAATTTTGTATTTTGTTTTTCGAATAGATATTTACAAGAGATAGATGAAGATAGACCTTTACTCCTCGTCTTCCTCACGAAGGCGTTTGAGTGTTCGGTTGAAGACTTTTCAAGCCAAGGCGTGGAAGAATAAACTCAGCGTTCTCTTGGAAGAGCTTTGGTGAAGATGTACGCTAGCGATATTGAGACCTCACAAAATAGAGTTCCACCACACCTTTTTCCACTTGTTCCCTGATGAAATGATGTCGAATGTCGATATGCTTTGCTCTTGAGTGTTGAGCGTTGTTGCATGAGAGAGCAATAGCACTTTTATTATCCAGATGCAGAGGATTTTGTTGAATTCAAAGCCATAGTCGAGATAATTGAGATCTCATCCATAAGACTTGAGCACAACAAGATGACATGGCTATGTATTCAACCTCTGTAGAGGAAATAGAAGTACTCATTTGCTTCTTTGAAGACCATCTCACAAGCTTATCACCCAAAAAGAGCACCTCGGATGTACTTGACGAGTATCTTGACACCCTGCATGATCGGCATCGCATAGGCATTAGTAACATCGGTGTCCTTGGTACCAAGACCCATATTGATGGTTCCTTGGAGATACGAAAGACCCGTTTAACGCTTCAAGGTGCTTTTAGTAGGCTTAGCACGGTATCTAGCACACATGCAAACATGGCGAACAAGATGTGCGGTCTACTAGGCGTGAGGTACATCGAGGATCCAATCATACTACGATATTTTGTTTGGTCAATCATGATCCATGAGTGGTCCTCATCTAGTTTGGTTCGATCAATCATGGGGTGTCAGCAGGTCACTTGAATCAAATCCAAATTTCTTTAAGATCTCGGTTGCATATTTAGATTGATTTATGAAAATGCCTCAGGGACTTTGCGAAATTTGTAATCCCAAGAAAAATGACATTTGTCCCATCATTGACATTTGAAATTTTGAACTCATTTCATTAGAAAAAAGATCACATTCCATTGGGTCAGTCGAGGCAAAAATAATATCATCAACATAAATTTGAACATGAATTAAATGTTTGCACGACTTCTGGTGAACAATGTTGGATCAACTGCTCCTTTGCTAAATCCGGTTGATAGAAGAAACTTTGACAGTGTATCATACCATGCCCTTGGAGCTTGCTTTAAACCGTAAAGGGCCTTCTTCAAGCGATAAACGTGAGTAGGATGCTCTTGATTTACAAATCCTTGGGTTGGTGGCGTGAGCGACTTCTTTAAGGTCTCCGTTCGAAATGCCGTCTTCACATCCATCTGATAGACTACCATGTTCTTACTAGCAGCATTAGCCAGAAAGATTCCGATTGCCTCGATTCGAGCAACTGGAGCAAAAGATTCTTCAAAGTCAATACCCTCCTCTTGGCGGTATCCTTTAGCAACTAATCGAGCCTTGTTCTTCAACACATCACCATGCTCATCAAGTTTCACTTTGAAGATCCATTTTAGAGCAATGTTCATAGCACAATCTGGGCGGTACTAACTCCCATACATCTAGTCGATCGAACTCATGAATTTCATCTTGCATAGCATTGAACCCGCTATCTTCATTCATGGCGGTTTTAACATCTTTTGGTTCGATCTTAGAGTCACGAGTTGAAGAAGCACCATAAGGCATCGGTTGCAAGTTGTTTCCGTGTGGATACTGGGCGAGAGGGATTTCCAATGATGTTGTCTAATGGATGATCGTGAGTCCATTTTCAGAGGTGTTCATGTGGTAGTTGTTGAGGGCTGAAGTAGCGAGTTGATGTCTCACGGCGAAGATGGTTCGATGAAGATTCAGGAGCAAATATGTTTTCAAATGGAGCATCTTCAGGAGTAGCAAAGGGATTAACTTCATCATTGAAGCCAGAAGCAGTTCCATGATGTACATTTGAAGAATGATGATTTGTTGATGAGGCTGAAGGATCGCGGGTGCTTCTTGACTTAAAGATATTGAGGCCGAGGATTGACTTCATTCACTGGAATATGGCGACCTCTGTTGTAGGGATCAACACCTCATTAGTATTCGGATCATAAAGTTCATCAAACATAGGATCAAACAATTTCTTTAAATCATCTTGAGATGGAGGTACATATGGAGTTTCTTGAGAAGAGTTTGGAACAAGGGATGAACCAATTGGGACATTTTGAAGTCGGGTCAGGCTGGAATTGTTCGAGGAGCCGTTTGACCGTCGACTCATCAAAGCGTAGCGTGAATTGTTTCCATGATGTTTTGGGTTCTTTTGTTGTAGATTCGGTATCCCTTTTTGTTTGGTGCATATCCTACAAATACTCAATGTCGCTTTAGCTCTAAGTTTGCCTAAGTCTTGACCCTCATTAGTTGGATAGCACAATGCTCCAAACACACGAAGGAGAGAGAGATTAGGTTTTACTTTGTGGACAAGTTCATATGGTGTCTTTCCATGAGCGGTGTGAATCGAGAGCGATTTTGTGTGTAGCATGCGGTGGCAATAGCTTGACCCAGAGAAACATTGGAACTTTTGAGTAAATCGGCATTGTTCTAGCGGCTTCTACAAGAGTTCGATTTCGTCTTTCAACTACACCGTTACATTGAGGAGTTAGTGGAACACTTCTTTGATGGCTGATTCCAATGCTTTCATAGAATTCACTAAGTTGTTTGTTAACAAACTCAGTTCCATTGTCTGTCAGGATAATTACGGCGGTTTTGTTAAGTCGAACTGCGGTTTGTTTGATGAGTTTGATGATGATATCTGGAGTTTCATCCTTTGTCCTTAAGAACTTGACCCCGGTGAATCTAGAGTAATCATCAACTACAACTAACACATATTTCTTCCCAAAGATATTATGCACTCTCATTGGTCCACATAAATCCATATGACTTGTATGAAGAACTTACGTGAGAGAGTTAGTAGGTTTGGGTTTATGGGCATACTTCTTGCTTTTTCCCAATTGACATCTTGAACAAAGATGATCCTTTTCATACTTTAGTCGAGGTAAACCTACAACTAAGTCCTTTCTGGGGAGATCATTGATGGTGCCGAAGTTCAAGTGATTGAGACGTCGATGCCATAACCATGACTTTGGTTTTGAAGCCTTTGACAACAAGCAAATTGGAGAAGACTTCATCATATCTTCTATAGAGATGGTGTAAAGATTTGAACCACGAGTTCCTCTTAAAAGTTCCTTACCATCAAGTTCTCTAACAAAACAAGTATGTTTTCTGACAGCTACTTCTAGATCGAGTCCACGAATTGACCGACGAGAGAACAAATTATGACCAAGACCTTCCACATAGTATACTCTAGAGATAACACTATCACCAACAACATAATCACCATAACCCATAATTACACCGAAATGATCATTACGAATCTAAGCTGTCCCGATGAATTTTGCTCACGAAGTTCATGAGCGCGGACCGGTCTCCGGTCATATGCTTGGAGCGACTGAGTCCGGTACCACGAGCGATTTGAAGCGATCTGCGGTTGAACAGAGACAAGAATGGATAAGCGGATAATTGGGATCCCCATGCAAGAATGGGTTCCACTTGGTTATTAACAGTAATTGGAACACCCAGCATCGAAATAGAAACATCCATATCAGTAGTAGAAGCAATGGAATCATTGGGAATAGATGCAATGTTGGTGTCCGTATTTGACCTATTCAAAGTATGTTCACTTCTTAAGGGAATAGTTCTACCAGTAGGCATCCATTTTCTAGTGGGCATAGTCTTAGCAGTTTGAAGACAAAACTGATTATTCTTATGGCCAAAAGGTATCCAATAATAACCTATCTTTATAAAAGTTCTTCCTGTGGGTTTCCACCGTTTTCTAACAATCTTTCGTTTTTGCCTTATTGCCTTATTTGCACGATTATTAGCATTAACAATTTTAAGCGGGCATTTGACACATTAGACAAAGCATTCACACCACATTCATGATTAGCAACAAAATTCAAGCAGACATCATTACAAGGATTGCAAATAGTATCAATTGAATTAATTACGATGCCTAAGGCTAATACTAGAATCAACACGATTCGTTTTATTCAACTCAAGCTTAAAGTTCCTAGATTGGTCTTCTACTCTCTTCCAATGCACATTCTTAGCTTGCAAGGTCCTATCATTCCTTGTATTACCTTGAGACTTTGACACGCTTCGCTTTAAAGTCATGATTACTCTGTAGAGGGAATGGGAACATTAGTTGGTTGATCTAATTTTTGCATTTCTGAACTTGATGTGCAAGGATCTGAAGTACTAGAAGGCACATAAGTGTATACTTTCTTAAGGCGTGATTTGAGCTTTTTGCAGGCACACTAAAGTTCACTTTCTTAGCACTAACATATCAGGAATCTGAACTACTTGAAGGCACATTAGTTTTCCTTTCTTAAGGCGGGCATAGAGCGGATTTCTGCTTGGCACTAGGCATAGAACAAGGCTTCACAGCCTTGCCTTTTTCACCTAAGGGTTTTGGACATGTTGCAATTACACATTCTAGCAACTCTTGAGATCGTTTGGCCTGGAGGCAAGCAAACCTAATTTCACTATCAAGAGGTTTGTTAATGAAATCCTCTTCGACAATCTCGCAGAGACATTCTAGACTATCCTTAAGGTGAGCACAATATTCATGAAAAGCATGTTCATTATTCCTAAGATGAGGAGGAATATATTTAACTGTCACAGTGTATTTGCGGTCTAAGGGTGATTTTGAGACAACATTCTTATTGAAAACAAGTGGCGGTTTCCCATTTCCACGACTTCTCAGATTCTCAATTTCCTTTTGTAAAGGCGTTATTTTTTCGTTGTTTTGGTCACGGGTGACTTTTATTGAATCATATAACTCTTTAAAATGTCGTTTAACTTTTTCATTTTCTTCTAGAAAACACTCGTTTTCCTTTTGTAAGGCATCAACTAAGTTTTGAAGATGAAAAGTTTGAGAATTCTGAGAATCTAAAGGAGGAGGCATTTGGGAGCTGTCATATTGTTCTTTTGACCCTTTAATTGAGAGATTTGGGCTTTCAACTTTCGATCGTGTTGCAGAGCTTGAATCATTCATCACGTTTGTTAATTTGAAAAGCGCATCAAACTCTGGAGCATCTGAGGATGTCTTGATATTTGAAGTTTTGACATTTTCTTTAAGATGTTGATATTTTAGTTGTAAATTAAAATGCTCAACTTTCAGTTTAGAAAAATGTTTAACCAAATTGTCGTGATCATCCAGTTCAATTTTCTCGTTTAGTTCAGAATTAGTTTTTCAAGCTCAATGACACGATCATGGGAGACTTTCAGTACAACCGATAATTCATGAAATTTGGAAGCATTAATGGAACAATTTGTTGCAGTGAAAAACACATCTGAGTGATACATTCGAAATCAGGTTCTCATTTAGTGTATGCAAGTTCTTCCTCTCAATCTCATTATATTTTAGTGCTCGCTCATAGTCACTAACTTCAACTATCATTGCATCAAATTCCTTTTCCATTCCCTTAATATCAGTTTCTATCCCCTTTTAAGACTCTCAAAGTGATCTTTTAGAAGTTTAAAGAAAGGCATGACCTCAGTTAAATAACATTCTTTCATTTGTTCAAAACCCCTTTCTCCTTCCGTAATACCGGTGGGTGTGATCCTTTTCTTGCAAGTTTTCTCAAAATCAACAAATAGTTGAAGTATAACATATTGGCTAATTAAGGTCTTGCTTTTAGTGGCAATTGTTCTAGGAACAAGATGCATTGGTGTATTAGGAGGATACACCGTCGCTCTAGGCATTTTCCAAAGAGGAGGGTTTGTTTCAACAATATTTTCAGACTTTACGCTTATCTAAATCCATTTTCGAGAAAACTTGTTCGGGAGTCAACAATGTCTGAGGTTTAAACATGTTCAAGGAAACCAGTTTTCCTTCTTGTAATCATGGGGTGTGATCTTTATTTTCTTCTCTCTACATTTAGGATCATCTAATTTCTTGTTCATCTTTTACCTAGTGACTTCATCTGATTTCTTATCTTCCTCCGTGCACTCAACGCAACTAGGTTTCTGTCTAGGTTTAAGGATTTCATTGCCATCATAAAGAACCTTATGAGCATTTCTAGCCCTTTTAATGACCTCTGGGTTTGGTTCCTTAACAAGGGGAATGCTATGCTTATCGCTTAGGACCCTATGCTTAGTGATCATGTGAGCGGTCTGAATGGTGTTCCCTTGTATGTACAACTTGTTTTCAAGTTTGTTTTCAAAGTTTTCAGATTAGAAAAATCTTTCAAGAGTTTTGATTCCTTTGCATTAAATTCTTGCTTAAGCATTTTCACATTTTCTTGAAGTTCTTGTTTTTGCTTAGCAGTTTTAGAAAGCTTTTCTTGCAAGGAATTTAACTCTTGTTTTAATACTTCTTCTCTAAAATTACTTTTTCTAATAATTGTGCGCACTTGGTCATCCATTTCCTGCTCACGAGTGGTCAACTCAAATTTAGCACGTTGTTCATAAATAGCAACCCGTTCTTTATAGGCATTTAATTCAGATATTACTGAGACTCATCGGGCACGGTGTATTCATAAAAATATAGTCATTGTTGAATGCAGGAGATGCATCACTTGGTACAACTTCACTTTCACTTTGTTTCACATATTGATCATATGGGACAACATTGATATTACCCATATTTTCAATATTTGATACAAAAGTTTCATTGATAGTACTTTGTCATGCATCTTTTGCACATCAGCATCATCGTATAGTTTTAGTACCTCTGAGATGAGTGTGTCTTTGGATGGGCCGGCTTGTGGTGAAGAGGAGACCTTGGGAGAAACCATTGGAGAAATGCTAGCCATAAAGATTGTGTGTGCATTAGGTCCATCATCCACATCAGAATCGTATGCATCACAATCGGCTGACTTGAAAGGCATTCGATGATTGTGACCTATCTCCTGAATAGGCTGCTCATCCACATCTGCATCATAGATCTTGGCATTGCCCTCAGCTAGAAACAACAATTCCTCTTCATCCAAAGCGGCACCATTATCCGAGCTTGCACAAGCGGCATCTTATCTCTGAAGTAATCGGCATTCGTGGGCGCTTTGGAGATGTGCAGTTCCTTGCAATGTGTCCCTCACCACCACAATTATAACATTTGATCAACTTAGCTTGACCTTGATTACCATTCCTTCCTCGATTCCGATTACCAACATAACCTCTACCAGCTCCACCTCTTCCCTGATCATACTGTCTTTCCTGAGCTGGTTGCACCACGATCCTCCCATCTTTAACAGTAGCTTGATTGTGTGGGTTAGATCTTTCTGAGGTTGTTGTTGGTTTGTGGGAGAGAATTCATGTTTTGACTAATCGGAAGAGCTAGTTGATTAATGAAATTACCCACGTGTGCATCAGCATCAGCTTGTTTGAACATAGGATCAAGAATTAGTTTGTGATTACCATTTCCCATGGGTATGACTTGTGAGGCTTTGGTTGTGATTCCGATGTTTGAGTAGAAGGCAGTTGAGTCATTAGGCGAGCTTGTCTCTCCCTGGTTGGTTTTGAACTGATTAAGAACCAATTTTCAAACATAGCATGTCTCTCATTCTGAAGGAGGAAGGCATAGAGTTGCTCATAGTTTGTATTCTTCAATCCTTAAGTGAGCTTCACAGAGGTGACAAACTTGTGCCATTCGGGATTCATGTTGTTCACAAATTTTGAGTTCAGCTGAATATTAGGCATTGTCATTCGATGTTCCTCATGTCATTCACCAACTTATGAAATCTCACATAGTACTCATAGACACTCTCATCTGGTTTCATCTTGAAGTGTTCAAATTTGTCATAGAGTTGTGATTCTCTGTCTTCCATAGTTAATTCTGAACCTGAGAGAAGCAGCTTAACATTATCCCATACGCCTTTGCTTGTGTTGTGATTGATCAGCTTGTAGATGTCTTTAGGAAGACCTTGAAGAACAATGTTTGAAGCCACGATATCGGCATCGAATCTCTTTTTCTCCTTATCATCAAGCTCATCATACATCTTTGGTCTGTCCATTCCGTAGATTAGAGTTCCATCTTCAGATATCAAGTACATCTCTAGTCGTCTCAACTCGATACACGGTCCTTCATCAATGGATTTGAGAATGTTGACACCATTTTCCTTTCCAAGGCAGTACAATCTGATTCGTTGTGCCCAAGAATCGTAGCATTCTGTCAAGCATGGGTGGGACGAGTATCTGAACCAGCTGCTTGAACATCCTCGACAGCGATGGAGATGATAGTAGGAACGTTTGTAGACATGTTTCAAGCTCTACGGGATTTTGCAATTCTTTGATTAAACCGGAAATTGATTCTTTCACGGGATTTTACTAAACCAAAAGAACAACCGTAAGAATGTAACACGAAGAAGGAAAAGGTCTAAATGAACAAGTCGCTAAACACACAACTCGCATAAGCAGTCAACTTGCAACACACTCAACTCGCTTAATTAATCAAGTCGCTAAATAGCCAACTCGCTTTAGTCTCATCTCGCAACACAATCAACTTCGCTTGAACACTAAATTAAGCTTAAGTTAACTCGCTAACGTTACACCTCGCTAAGTAGCAAGTAAACTTTAGATCTCAAGTCGCTTAAAGAAACAACTCGCTTAGAACCCAAGTAGCATAAATATCAACGCGCTAAACAGCTAAGTCGCATGTACCAACTCGCTTTAAATAACAAAGCAACTCGCTTTGAAGAAACACCAGTCCGAGACACAACTTCGCAGTCCTTTTTCAAAAATAACCACTTTATCAATCCAAAACAACCAAACCACAATGATTTAAGGCTTCCAATTCAAAACATAAACACATATGATGATCCTAAACACAAAAGTACAAGCAAAATTCAAACTTTAACACAAGAATTTGTCCAAATGAATCAAACTCTCCTAAACCCTTAATACTCCAAAACCTTATGAAATCCACCAAAACAAAGAGCATGAAAGATGAGTGATCAAACCATGGCTCTTGATACCAATTGTTGGATATTGGATTTCACAAACACTCTAAACCATGATCAAAGTAGGAGTATAAGAATGTTAGAGAGAGAGAGTTCTAGTGAGAGAAAGGAAGAGAGTTGGGAACTATAGTGAGAGAAAGAAAATATTATTATGAGCTCCAACTCTCTACCTTGGAAGGTAGAGAGTATTTATAGTCTTACAATAAAACGCCACACAACGGGCTGTGGATCAGGCATACAGTGGGTAAAGACCCGTCCGTCCTCCACGGTGTTACAACTAAATACTACTTAACATAAAAGTACTATGACTACGAGCTTTCTAACGATTACATATACTTGAGGTGACCGACTCTTTAATACCTGGAATTTCTAATTCCTAACACAGGCAAACCTAAGGTAGCAACAGAGCAATGCAAACCAAGCACGGGGGCCTAAGACTACGGCAAAGCAAAAAGAAGACCCTAAAACAAAACATGCAATGAGGCAAAAGGGGACGCCTTAAAGCCAAAAACAACCTAGCACCACTACCCGCAAATCCTAATTCTATCCCTCCACCCCTTCCTATCTGAGATCATGTCCTCGGTTAAACTAAGCTCCATCATGTCAAGCTTAAGTCTATCCTCCCACCTGGTATTGGGTCTACCTCTCCTTCTCACGCCATCAACAACTAGCGCTTCGACCCTTCTAACTGGCGCTGACTGTGGCCTCCTCCTCACATGTCCGAACCACCTCAACCTTCCTTCTCGCATTTTCGAAACAACATTCTCGACCTCAAGTTTTGCTCTGAAAACTCCGTTCGGGATCATGTCAAGCAAGGTTTTACCACAAGTCCATCTTAGCATCCTCAGTTCTGCCACCTCTACCCTGTTAGCCTGTGCCTTTAACATAGGCCAACATTCAGAGCCATACAAGATAGCCGGTCTAATCGCCACGTTATAGGGATCATTTAGTCCCTATTTAAAAAAATAGGGATCATCTGTGTATTTATTTTTATTACACGGATAGTCCCTATTTCCCATAATAGGGACTAAATGGGCAACATGTTTCAAAAATAGGTATGTGTGGTGTAATTAAAATAACTTAGGGACTAAACATGTTATTTGGGGTAAACTATAGGGACCAAACATGTAATTTTGTCCAATAAAAATAAGTAGTCGTCTCCTCAATTTTTCTTTCTCTGTAACTTGCAACTCAAACAGTCAACCCAAGTAACCAACACCACTTTCATCACATACAACTAGGGGTGTTATCGGGTCGGGTTATTTGGGTTATCGGGTTAGTCGGGTCGGGTTGAGTCGGGTTTTAAATCTTTTCAAAGTGACCCGCAACCTGACCCGATTAAGAATCGGGTTATCGGGTTCGGGTGGGATTCGGGTCGGGTTATGTCGGGTCGGGTGATTCGGGTTATCGGGTGACCCGATTAAGTATCAGTTGTAAAAAAACATCAATTATTTGAAATATTCAAGGAATGGGATTAAAAGACTTATAAAGGAGACTTAAACCATTGCAGGCGTGTACTCCGTATATCAATTATTGCTGTACTCCGTATATCTTTCATGATATGTTTATCTTTTATAACCATTTTATTCATTCAAAACAATCATTTTTAGATATCATACCTACTATCCATAACTCTCTCATCAACATATTGATATTGATGAGTCTGCCATCAACATAGGAACAAAGTATCAACTTTGTAATATTGCCATACAAACGTAAAAACTCATTTGTCTTACCAAGGAAATTTAATATCATATTACCCTTAGCATAATTTCAGCAGACGTGATCCATTGCAATTTGCAGACATGAACCGATTGTGATTGTCGGGTCTTATCGGGTTGACCCGATAACATTATTTATTTAACCCGAACTCGACCCGATAACGATATCGGGTTCGGGTCAAAACAACCCGACAAGATTTTTTGACCCGATTAGACCCGACCCGATTAGCCTTATCGGGTTCGGGTCGGGTCAACCCGACCCTACTGACACCCCTACATACAACCGATTCATCACACAAAAATTATGATGCCCCTTATTTGTTTGATGCCCTGGGCGGTCGCCCAGCTCGCCCACCCTCAGGGCCGGGCTACAATATCAGAAAAGGGCCAAACCCATATCCATCACGTAACTTAGCTGCTGCTAGTAGAGGTGCACAAAAAAACCGGTTAACCGAACCGCCTCTGAAGTCAAACCGAAAAACCAAACCGGTCAAAACCGGTTTTGACCCAAACCGGTCCGGTTTATATCCTAACCGCCGGTTAGGAACCGGTTCCCCATCTTGAGAAAACGCCCGGTTTGAAGACCGGTTTTTTTAACCGGAAAACCGAAACCGGTTCGGTTAACCGGTTAGGAACCGGTTTTTGTGGTAGGGGCGGGATTTTTTTGGTTTTTTTGAATTTTGAAATTTTGAATTTGAATTTTTAATAGAGGGGCGGGAAGGAGCGTGGGGGGGGGGATTTTATTGAATGTTGTTAAAAAATTACCATTTTGCCATACAAATGTTAGTATAAATAGATGTGTTATGTATTTAGTTAATTACCACTTTCAAGCAATCAAAAAACACTCAAAAAAATCAAAACCGAAAGTATTTCACTAAACACAAATGGAAAGTTCAAACACCAACAACACCACCAACACCGAAGCTGGTTCAACAAGTGCAGCGACGGTTGAGAGAGTTTTACCGTGTGACCGTGTAAAAGATCCATGGGAACACTTCAACTACGTCCTAATGTCAGACGGTAAGAAAAAGGCTCAATGCAAATATTGCTTGAGTATATTGTCAGCCGGTTCTAACTCGACGTTGAAGGCTCACATCAAACAAAAGTATTGCAAGGCACTCAAATCGGTTCCGAAAGCCGGTCAATCGTCCATGGCTCGAGACGGGACTATTTTTGCATACGATCATGATTTACTCCGTGAAAAATTGGCCGGTTTGGTGATTCAACGTGGTTTGCCGTTCAACCACTATGACAACGAGCTGACGACGGAGGTGTACCAGAATTATATGCAACCGCAGCACCATCATGTAAGTCGTATGACTCTTAAACGCGATGCTATGAAAATGTGAAAAACGGCTAAGCAAGATTTAAAAAATACTTTTTTAAATATGGATGCTTGTGTTAATTTAACAACCGATGTTTGGGGCGCTCCTCATAATTTGCCATTTTCGTACCTTTGTGTTACCGCACATTGGGTTGATACCGAAAGTTGGCAAATGATGAAGCGAGTCGTAGCATTTGAAAACTTTCCGGTTCCTTACTCCGGAGAAGCTTTATACAATTTGTTGAGAAAAGTGTTTCATAAGTTTAACATGACAGAAATTTTTTTTCAATAACGTTGGATAATGCTAGTAACAACACAAATGCAATGGGTCGACTAAAAATGGAATATGAGCCACCTTGTAATGGCGAATTTTTTCATAGTCGATGTGTTGCACACATCATTAACTTGGTTGTGCAAGCGGGATTAAAAGATCCGCATTTGAGTGAAGTGAAAGAAGATTTTAAAAGAATGTCGATGTTTTTAAAAAGGGTAATAAAAGATATAATGCATACATTCGGATGTGTGAAACTGAGGGGGAAACATTGGTTACAACCTTGTTGGGATATTGAAACACGATGGAACTCCACTTATCTTATGTTCATAAGTGGTTTAAGACAAAAGGTGACCTTGCAATATTTTCATGATGAGAAATTGTCGGGGAGGGTAGGTGTGCTCCATTTAGTCAAGATAATTGGGATACTATTGAAAAAATAACCCGACTACTTGAAGTTTTTAACAACGCAACAAAAAAATTGTCGGGGGTTTATTATCCAACGGCTCATTTCGTACTCGAGCAACTATTCTTGATGTCTTCACAAATCGCCGCATTTGAATTTAATGGTGGTGTTTATACTAGCATGGTTTCCGGGATGAAAGAAAAGCTTTTGAAATATTTTGAAACTTTGCCACCGTTAATTACTTGTGCGGCCGCATTAAATCCTTGTTATAATGTAAACGGGGTGGAGGTTCTTATTGACTCGATTGTGACTGATTTGGGTTGTTTTGCGTCAAACCCGAACTATGCTAATGATGCAAAAGAGTCCTTTGGCCATTCTTTTAAAAGTTTGTGGCAATATTATTTTGAAAAATATGGCAACCCACCTCCTACTGTGACGGAGTCTTCTTCATCATCATCAATGGCTTTTAGAGGGAATCAGATACTTGCTTTGCATAAAAAGATAAGAGAAAATCCCAACAAACGGTTAAGAAATGATGGTTTAGCGAACAGTGAATATGAAAGATATATCACAACCGATTTTATCTCACATATTCCGGATGAACAAGTTGAAAACTTTGATGTGTTGGCGTTTTGGAAAGCAAAGGAAACAATGTTTCCCGTTCTATCCCGAATGGCTCGTGATGTATTAAGTGTACAAGCTACTTGGTAGCTTGAATCCGCTTTTCAACAAGTGGAAGGGTTTTATCAAATCTGAGAAACAGACTCACACCGGCTTCTTTGGAGATGTGCATGGGTTTGAAAGATCACTTGGACGCAATGAAGCGAGTGCAAGATAAGACTGATCTTGATAATGCCGAGACTTGAAGGGGAGGTCTACGTGGAAGAGGCACAAGCGGGTGAAATCGAGATGCTTTCCAATGAAGAACTAAGACAAGATCAGCATTTGCTCGAAGCTAGGGGATCCGATGACGACTATTAGGACTTTTATGCTTACGTATTATGTTTTAAGTTTATGTATTTCCTTTGATGTATTTCTTTTAAGTTTATGTATTTCCTTTCAGTTTATGTATTTCCGACGTTATAAATAAAAGTTGAAGTTTATTCAGTGTAAGTTTGTTAAATGTTGAAAAACGAGAAAAAAAAAATAAAAAAAAAATCCGGTTAACCGGTTAAGAACCGGTCCGAAACCGGTTAAAACCGGTCAAACCGGTCCAATATTCAAATTTTAAAATTTCAAATTTTGTATTTTTTTTGAGCGGGAAGGCGGGTAAACTTTCAAAATTTGACTTTTTTTTAATATTTACAAGTTTGCCATTGTAAGAATATTATAAATAAATATATTGTGTTTTTATTTTTTGCAACTTTTATACAATTTAAATTACACTCTAAAAAATAAAAATCGGAAGCATTTCATTAATTGCTGATCCTGCACCGCCTCCGCCACCCCTGCCACCGGTTATTGTTCGTTATTTTCCGGTAGACCGTGCACACGGTAATCCCAAGGTTTGGGCTCACTACAACTACGTCGAAATGTCGGATGGCAAGCGAATGGCTCAATGTAAGTATTGTTTATGTTTATTCAAACCCACTTCCGGCGTGCCGTTGAGGGTTCACACACAGAAGTATTGCCGCCAAGCACCTGCAATTGATGCCTGATTCGAGACCTCGAGTTGACGTTGAGTATCTTATCAAGTTATCGATGATTTATGTTTAAGTTATTATGTGTTGTGTTTTAAGTTTATATGTAATGTGTGATGTATCATGTATTCTCCGTTCTATTAAATAAAAGTTCTAGTTTATTAATATACGAAACAAGAAAGCGATTACAAGCGGCGACGGAAAACGGAAAAAAAAAATACTAGAACCGGTCAAAACCGGTTAACCGGTCTAGACCGGTTCCAAACCGAGCCCAAACCGGTTTGGACCGGTTGGGTTTTTCCAGCCTCACAGCCGGTTCGAAACCGAACTGGTTAACCGGCCCGACCGGTTTTTTTGCGCGTTGACCCAAACCGGTTCGAGTTTGACCAGCCGCCAAACCGAACTGGTTAACCTCTTTGTGCACCACTAGCTGCTAGCAGCAATGATTAGTTCCCCAAACCGGATATACTTACTTACAAAAAGAAAAGATATAACTTTCTAGTAATGTAGCCATAAACTCCCTATAGAGGCGATATTTTCACCTTATAATCTTATATTCTTTCCATCCAAAATATTGCCCGTTTGGTTTGTTGACATGAATCACTATGGGTATAGGTATGAGTATGAGGTGGAATGACAATCAATGTATCATATCCATTACTGCTGTTTGGATTGGTTTATGAGATACGGGTATCAACTATTTTACCCAATAGTCCTTTTATCTTATCTTCCAAAACTGATAAAAAAAATAAAAATAAATAAAGGATAACAAAAAGCATCTGTCATGCTTATTGTACAAAAAGAATGAGATCAAGAAATTTTCACATGCAAGTTCTATCTCACAATGTACCAAAAGAAAGAAAACTTTGCAAAGATCCAAATTAATGTGATTGATATCTACTTTGAAGCTCTAAAAATCTTGTATCAACAGTGAATGAATTAGTGAAGTATTATTGATAAAGGATGAACATCAATACAAGAACTTAAAACGATGTAGATCCATATTTTGGGTTGCATCATAACGAAGATGGGCCATTTATTGAACTTGAAGAATACAAGGACCTTGAATAGTTGAATGTACAGGTGAAGACTTACTATTTGTTCATGATCGAAGCACTTCAACTATGGAGAAAGAAAGGAGATGTTTATAAGGCTAGCCACAATGGAGCAGGTCGAGCTCGGTTGAGTGCATCAGTTGAACAAGGTCGACCCATTGTGGGGAAGAAGGTCGGCGTCGGTTAGGGGGAGAGAAACGTCGAAATCGGTTGCCTCCTCAACCGAGTGGTAAACCACAAAAATCCAAACAATATTCCCTTTTGTAATAAAAAAAAAAATAAAAAATAAAAAATAAACTTTACCACTTTTACAACTTTATAAATACCAACCTCAAACACATTTTTAAACACACAATTTCAAACAAATTCTCATAAACACTTTCAAACACATTTTGATAATTATGTCTTACGAGATATTTTTTAATTCTTCGTCTTCCACACAATATGATCATCAAACACAAGCAGCGGGCGATTTGTCCTACATGGTTTCCACAAGAGGGCCACCGTGATCATGATCCGGTAAGATCCCATGCAGAATCCTTAGTAGTTACTCAGGAGTTAACGGATCGATCAACTCATCTAAACGTAAAATCTGATTTGGTCGAACACATTTGGAGAAACCGTGGAAATGCAGGCAATCAAGAGATTGAAGGCGAAGACGAAAGTGACGAAGACGTAACTGACGATGAAGAGTTTTTGTGATGTTTTCAGTTTTTAATAAGTATTGTTACGTCTACGTTTTATTAGTTTAAGTCTTTAATTATTGTTGTAATGTTAAGTATTTTTATTAATGAAGTTTAATTTTGTTTTTAAAAATATTTGAATTAAAAAAAAAAAAAAAAAAAAAAAAAATCTCAGGTCACCACTGTGGCAACTAGGTCGTCGGAGAGAGAAAGCTGATGTGACACAGACGAACTAGTTCGCCACTGTGTTCAGCCTAATACTTCATTAACTTCTTTTTGGTTATATAAATAAAAGAAATGGGCAGGGTTTTCAGAAACCAGTCAATCTAGGTAGGTATGTATAAACCCACATCTCAAAGGTTTCTCCAAACCCATATCTACATACCAAACATTTTTTAAGACTTTCAAACCCATAGACTCATACCGATACCCTCATACCAAATGCACCCTCAGTCTCTCGACAAAAGGCAAAGAGTCTAAGAAAGACATAAGTATTATTACTTTCTCATTATTACTTTTTTGCAAAATAAGACCCTTACCTAATTAATTATTATTATTAGTATTATTATTATTATTATTATTATTATTATTATTATTTTTTTAAGATTTGTAATAATAATTCAAGTAACTTTACATAAGAAGCTAATATCGATTAAACTTCCCTATCTATTTTTAGTAGTGTACAATTATTTGGGACATACGAAAAGGAAAGGTGGAAATACGAAAAGGAAAGGTGGAAGAATAGTTTTGGATGGAGGAAGTATTAATTAAGGGGAGTGTTTGGCATTGCGCTTGAAAGTGGTTATTTTTTTTTTGGTAAAAGGTCATAAGACCCGGTAAATATATTACTCAAAAAAACGTTTAAGTACAAAGGATTTAGGTGAATCTCATATCTCAGCCCGTTACATAAGAGGAAAATCTTACATAACAAGATACTTTATATTCTCTAAATAAGAAAATAAACCATTACCCATAAGATGACATTAGACTCCTACGAAAACAAAATTACTTCCTACCAAGACCTTGGAGGTTAATATCATACATGTCATAAAAAGTATCCAAATTCCCTGAAAGATCGTCGATCTGGTCCGCATAGTCATCTTCAAGCTCGTGTGGTTATTGTCGCATATTATAACTAATCATCGAATTTTGATTGTTCTATATTACAAAATCACTTTAAAAACACAAAACTCAACGAAGAAGTACCTTAGCGAGACTCCAATGGTCATATTGGAAGTTGTAAAGGTTGATGCTACCGTTGTTGATTACATTTGGATGGTATATTTTGGTCTTGAAATGAACCTTGTAACAAAAGAATTTTAGTACCAAATATTTTTTGGACATAAAATGAATGGTAAGAGAAAAATGCCTGCCCGACATAAGGGCTATCAGATGGAGCAAGTAAATATTGCTCACCAGTTGAACATGTTGTCATCGTTGATAAGGTCTCTATAAACAAAAAACTTACATAAATACAACTTTTTTTGCATGGTTTCCGAACTTTTTCTCAATATACGGCTAATCACTAAATATTAACGTGCAAAGGACACAAACTCTATGCATATAACATAGTGAAGCTAAACAACATAAATAGAAACACAGAATAAAATTGTAGATAATAACTTACCAACACTAAAACTTGAAATAGGATATTTTTGCATTTTCTTGTATTCCTTAATGATGTGCTCTAAAGCCATCACTAGAAATTGAGCTATGTCTGCAAAGTGCTAACAAGTATGCTCAAGTTTAATGACAATACAATTTATTTTCAACAAGTATGCTCAAGTTTAACGATAATGCAATTTATTTTCAGTTTAGTTGGTAAGTTTATACGCCTATTTAAAATTTTAATTAAGTTATGTCTTGCTATCCTATACGTGCAGATACATAATGTCTGTTAATAGATAAACAACACTCTTTATTTCGCATGCCAAATAGGTGCCAAAGTCACAATAGTTATGGAAAAATCAATGACTTAATTGAAAAAGCTACACCCTCCTAAACAAATTGGTATTTGTCTCTGTGGCGGTGAGTTTAAATCTTGTGAATTGGTCAGCCAAAAAGTCAAAAATCATGGCTAAAAAATAATAATAATAAAAAATAAAAAAGTTGGTACATGTCTATATATGTAGGTAGTTGCAATTAAAAAACAAAATTTTACTATAACTTATTAAATTACACATAACAAAGAAACAAACAATAATTAACTTAGATATTTACAAAATCTTTGTTAAACACATTAAAAGATCCTGCCTAATTATGTTAGTCAAAACATAATAAGACGACACGAACAAACAAAGTTGAGACGATATAAGATCTCTTATTTTATATAGGTGTTTTTGACAAACTAAACGCACAACTTATTTGCGACAACATGCTACTACCATCATTTTTTTGAGTTTTCACATCACTACATACATTATTAGGTCATAGTTTACATACTGTCTTAAGGTGCATTTTCATTTATTGTAACCTAGTTAATTGAAACACAAAAACTGCAAAAAAGTTTATCAAATCAATCAATGAAAGTTGAAACATAAATTGTTTTGAGACAAAGCGAATAGATAAAAAGGATTGATGGAATACCAAGAATGCTGGAATACCTGTACGTGTGCGGATTGTTACATAAAATTATCATTATGTGTTAATGTCGATAAATATTTTGTATATATTCTTGTTAATGAAATTGACTTTGTTTAACTCGCATGGTGTTGATTGTTGATATTAATATTGATATTGTTTATATTTAACTATTGATATTAGTCGTAAGAAGAAGTTGTTTTGTTCACTTATACTGAAAAACACTTTGGCTATATTTATAACCAAATAGGGGAGATTGTTGGACCAATTCAGTGCCCACTCATCTTCATCTAGGATCTAAATTGAAAATACCTTAAGTGTAAACAATGTCCCTAAAGCGAGTCATCTTCGGAGTTCTTAAGAGTCTAAAGAAAGACTCGACACTTCCTGAGGCGAAACTCAGTAAGTGAAGTCCCTAAATCAAGAAGAAGATGATGAAGCAAGTGAGTGATGACAATAACTCATTGAGTTTATGAAGATCTCCTCAACAATACAAGACATCCTGAACTTAGATATTTGAGAAAAATATCTAAGTCACTAAAACATAAATGCGGGAACTTTCTTCAGAAAATAAGTGTAAAATACTTATCCAAAAGTCAAAATAGTAGTAGAGTTGGTAAACAAGGAAAAACAGTTGTCAACACTGTTCCTTAAAGTATGGTTGAACATGTTCCAAGAATAGAAGCATTTAATGTAAATGTACTACACAGTTGACTGCTTGACACGTCGCCATTACCCCACATGTACTCACTTCTGTTTTGCCTATAAAAGAGAATACTGTAAATGAGTAAATGCTCATCTCTTGCAATTAAAGTAATACACTTTTGAGAGAGCATTTACTTCTCCAAATAGAACTATAGTCCTTGAGAATTCAGTTGGTTCAAGCATAGTTCTTAGTTAAACATTAACTTTGGTGTATGCTTAAGTTTAGTGAGGAGATCACAAATATATTTTCATTCAACTTAGATTGTTATTCCACTAACAATCTTAATTAAATTCTTTGATTCTCCTCTAATAAAAATTTAAACATTGAAAAAAATCTTTGCATCTACTTACTCATTTATTTATCTTGTTTGAAAGTTTAAACCTACATTATCAAGACATGAAAGTTGGTTAGTATTACGAGTACTTTGTTAAATTATTATAACGGTGATTGAGATTTGTAGGTAGTGTGTGTTAAAAATTAGTAACTAAAGGTATTTTTTGAAATGTTAAAGGGTAAAAGGGATGTTTGCTTAAAAAACGGCTATAATTTGTAACCCGACGACTACTTTTTATTTTTAATCAACATAATGCCCGTTGCAATTGAATAAAAAAAATATCTAAGGCTTGGTGGCTGGCCACAGCGTCACCATCTACAACGCCACATGGGGTATGGTGTTGAGCCATAGTGTGAAAAAGCACCCCATAACGCACCATATCTGCTGCTCGAAATACGAAATGGTTTGACTAAGCATAAATGGAAAAAAAGTTCACATTTGTACATATCCGTTATTATAAGTTAAACAAAATAACAACTTACTTTATATATATTACAAATTACAACAAACACAACATTAGAAAAGTTACATTATAGAGACCAATCATGACTAATAAATTCTAGATTCTAATTCCATAGATGCCTAACTAATTGTTGCCATTGAAATCATATTCTCCATTTCTTAATTGATTTCAGAATACGCACGTTTCAAGAGTATAAAGAAGTTGATTCTCCATTTCTTAATTGATTTAAACGCACGTTTCAAGAGTGTAAAGAAGTTGTGTAGCCGGCCTATAAGATTTTCTCAGGAGACTTATTCCAAATAAGATTTTCTCGATCATATTAAACCTAAATGAGATTAAGTTTAGATTATAAACAATTTATAAGTAAGATATGATGCTCTATCCAATAATAAAATCTGAGATTAAGTTTAGATTATAAACAATTTATAAGTAAACACAACCCTAAGCATTCCAAATTTATGAAAATGACAATTAATGAACTCATATAGTCCATAATTATATAGTTTTAATCATTACAAAAGAGGTAAGTGATGTTAATTATGGAATGTTTAGAGTTTATTGAGTGTTCATTGAATGTTAATTATGTATTTATAGAATGCTTATAGATAGTTGTGTTTAACAAAACCCATAAATTAATAAATCCACGAAGGGTATATAAAGAAGTTGTGTATAGCCGGCCTATAAATATACGTATCACCACTTTCTTTGTTTATGCCTCCTCAACAAATGAATTAGTAATATCTCTAATATCTCGATATCTCAGGAGACTTATTCCGGCCATGTTCGCCTGATCGAGTAGCTAGCTATATTAAGGTTTCTATACTTTACTATATCTGTTATTTATATTCATGCATGCGTAATTGTTTTATTTTATCAAAACAACACTCATGTTATTATGCATGTTAAGTAACGTAGTTATATAGTATCAGTTCCAATTTTACTATAGTTTCTTGGCATAAAAACAAAGTTTCAAATTCGATTCTTATATATTTGTGGATCATACTAATGTAAAGTTAACTTAATAGTGTTAACTTTTTATAGTATTAAAAATCTATATAGTTACTCAAATCAGTGGCGCGACAGGCCCCACAATCTAAGGGGCTTCACTTTGTGTACTTATGTTATATATCTGACGGCCCCTTCTTTGTAAACTCATTAGTTAAATACAACACATTTTGCCACAATAAATAAAACGTCATTAAGGGGCTTCATTATAAGAAATTATTATAAATGAACATATTTTATGTACATCTTTAAGTTTTTTTTTTTTTAGTTTTGATGAGGTTTCTTTTTAATTTTCGCCCGGGGCCTTCAAATTTATTTGCCAGCCCTGACTCAATTATATTTTTAATAAATTTTGATGTACTTATTGGTTTATGTTTTGGAAATTGCTAGCTACTTGCACATATTGCAATCAGAGTTACAGTTTTAGATCTTGGAAGGAGCTAGTTAGCTTTACAGTAAGGCATTCACTTAGGCAATAAGAAATTTTTTAATTTTGAGTATGCAAAAGGTTCTATGTATGCTATTTCTGACAGAACCAAACAAAAGAATCTATGTGGATTGTTGGAGTTCCATGTCAGATTCTTATGTTCTCTTCTTTTTCATTTGGAATTTACAGATTCATTGCATATTGAAGCACATGGCTTTTATGGTTCAGATAACTATTTACTAAATCAAGTAGCTAGTATACTTTATGTAACAAACACACAAAATGTCATGTTGAGTCTCCACATTAAAACATCAGCCATACTGTAATTTGTGGAAACAAGGCTGTTGAGGTTGGAATTCATCAACATGGGGCGTTTTAGCTCGATGTTTAATGGGCTAGCAAAGTCGTTGTCGCCTACAAAAGAGACAACAGAAGCCATGGCAAAAGATGCAAATAAGAATGATTTGATCTTGAGGTCCTCTGGCACCATTATTACCGTCAATAATTTTGCTTCGGTTTGCACTAAAAGAGGCGAAAAGGGGGTGAATCAAGATTGTTGCATTGTGTGGGAGGTATAATTTAATGATTTTCCAATTTTCATTTCCTAAGTAAAATGTGCATGCATAAAAAATAACGTTGGTATGTTTCACTGACAGGAATTTGGATGTCAAAAAGACATGATGTTCTGTGGGATTTTTGATGGTCATGGTCCATGGGGATCATATGTTGCTAAATATGTTTGTGAATCAATGCCTTCTGCTTTGCTATGTAATTGGCAAGAGATGCTAGTCAAAGCTTCAGTTGATAAAAAGTTGGATAAATTGCAATTGTGGAAGAATTCTTTCATCAAGACTTGTGCAACAGTTGATCAGGATCTACGGCATTGCAGAAAATTTGATTCATTCCATAGTGGAACCACAGGTTTAGTGGTTATTAGACAGGTAGACATCAGATCTCGCGTTCGAACGATTCTATTACTCCAAAAAGAATCATGTTTTTTGGATTCTTAACTTTATATAGATCAATGAAAGTGAATTAATGGAAATTTAAATTGTATACAGGGCGGACTTCTAGTAATAGCAAATGTAGGAGATTCACGAGCAATACTGGCTACGGCCAGTGATGATGGCTGTTTGACACCCGTGCAACTTACTGTTGATTTTAAGCCCAATTTACCTCGTAAGCATCATAAGCTTTACTTTTATTTCTTGCTCATATGCTGTTGACAATACTGATCATTCATCTACAGACGAGGCTGAGCGAATTATTCAGTGCAAAGGACGGGTTTTCTGTATGGAGGATGAGCCTGGTGTGTACCGGGTGTGGCAGCCTAACGGGGAGTCACCTGGTCTGGCTATGTCGAGAGCCTTTGGTGATTATTGTGTCAAGGATTTTGGACTTATATCTGTGCCTGAAGTGACACAAAGACGTATTACTGGCAAAGACCAGTTTATTGTGCTTGCTTCTGATGGAGTAGGTTCTTGCAGTTGAATATATTAACACGACAACATATATATGCATTTTTAATCGTTTTCTTCACACAAGCGGAAATGTCGACAAGAATCCTACATTTTTAATTGGACTTAAGAAATGATCAACAGTATACACTTTTTATTAATTCGTTATAGCATTAGTTTCAGAATTGTGCTAATTGTTTTGTGTCAATTTGTGTAGGTTTGGGATGTTGTTTCAAATGAAGAAGCCGTGGAGACTGTATCATCTACCGTTGATAAGTCAAAGTCAGCTAAACGACTGGTGGAGTGTGCAACACGTGCCTGGAAACGCAAGAGGAAAGGAATTGCGACTGATGATATTTCTGCTATTTGCATCTTCCTTAATAATGGTTCACCTCTATAGTGACATCTAAATACTACTGTAATTTAATGAAAGGCTAACTGCTCTTTTCTAATAAAAGGTTAATGCATTTGTCTGTGTGCTTTTTGTCTGAAGTTTGACTCCTGATTTTGCTTAGTCTTAATTTATATAATATGTTAATAACAGTTCGGCATAAAAAATATGCGAATACAATGTTTATAACATTCTCCTATTTGGCTTGATCATTGTTTTTCATACATTGCAATATTACAGTACGGAGTATATCGTAAAGCATTATTAGTGTTTGGGTCGGACAACATACTGCAAACCGAAAGCTAAGCCTACTGATTTCCAACATTTAGAAGTATAACACGGTGCAACCATAACTTCATGTTACAAAAACTATTTAACCTACCAAAAAGGTTATACCCTAATGATATCTGTGTTGTGTGTGAGAATGTTCTGGTTGTAGGTTTCAAGCCTCATCTAGCACATGTTTGATAAATTTGTGATGTTTGTATTATGAATTTGGAGCACATTTCGATCTTATCTGGTGCGGCGTATTTTAACTCAACCAACATTTGTTTTTAGTTACATTAGTCATATAGTCACTTTCAAAACACAATACCAAACACACTCATATGCTACTTTGCAATTGAAAGAGAAAATAGCTTGCTAGTAAATGGGCTACCTAGTGGGCCCGTAGTTCTTGCTTGCCAATTGCAAGTTGTTTTAACCAAATGGCCTGAGGAAATAAAACATCACAAATTACAATATGATTAATTTTCTTCTCAATCATAAATTTAGATATCTAATGACTAATGCTTACAACTTACAAGACATGAAGGATGTGCTTGAATTCAATAAACCTAATAAGTGAACAACTTTCTTAATCTCCATGATGATACGACATTATATTAAAACAAAAACCGACACAACTTAGAAGCATAACATATACATAGAACAAACACTAGCAAGAAACGGATTAATGAATTCATAGATAAAAATAATGGCAACAAAGGAAAACAAGTTTCTTAATCTACATGTGACTTATTACTAGGAAGCGTATAAACATTTAGTTCAGTAGTGATTTCACAAACCCGTTGCTAACCCATTGCGTATGTCCTGGTCCAAATCCGAGCAGTCATCTCGTACTTGGCCGGATCATTTATGTACATATCAAAAATTTATGGCACTAAAGCATCATCAAGGTTTGGCTTTTTTTAGCAATGAGATAATTGAATGCACAACCTGCATATTTTGATATATCCCGCATCTTAGAACCAAAACCAGATATAGTTACTTTAAAAAAATAAATAAATAAATAAATAAATAATATATAATAATAATAACTTTCCAGTAATGCAGCCATAAACTCCTTAGAGAGACGATGTTTACAAATTGATTGCAATAAATTTATAATGGTATGAAAATTATTCACCTTATAATCTTATACTCTTTCCGTCCAAAATATAAGTGTCTCTACAAAAGACAAACAGTCTAAGAAAAGCATAAGTATTGTTGCTTTCTTTTTATTATTTTTTGCAAAATAATAGTTTTACAATTAACTAATTATAATTAATGTTTTTTTTTTTTAATGATTAGTAATAATAATTTTAAGTAGCAGTACGTAAGAATGTAGAATCGATCAAACTTCCCTATCTATTTTTAGTAGTGTACAATTATTTGGGACATCCAAAAAAGAAAGGTGGATAAATAATCTGGGACGAAGGAAGTACTAATTAAGGGGAGTGTTTGGCATTGCGCTTGAAAGTGGTTAATAACTAATTATCGACTTTTGATTATTCTGTATTACCAAAACACTTTAAAAACGCAAAACTCAATGAAGAGGTACCTTAGCGAGACTCCAATGGTCATATTGGAAGTTGTCAAGGTTGATGCTATCGTTGTTGATTACATTTGGATGGTATATTTTGGTCTTGAAATGAACCTTGTAACAAAAGAATAAAGTTTTAGTACAAAATATTTGTGGACATTAAAGGCCAATGGTTGGTATCTCTGAGGCTTCAATGGGTGATCTGGCGTAAAATGAATGGTAAGAGAAAAATACCCCCAACATAAGGGGTATCAAATGGAGCAAGTAATAATGCTCGCCAGTTGAACATGTCGTCATCGTTGATAAGGCCTGTAAAAATTAAAACATACATAAATACAACTTTTTTTTAACCATGGTTTCCGAACTGTTTCTCAATATATGGCTAATCACTAAATATTAACGTACAAAATAAAAAAGCAGATAATAACTTACCAACACTAAAACTTGATATATGATCTTTTTGCATTTCCTCGTGCGCCTTAGTGATCTGCTCTAAAGCCATCACAAGAAAGTGAGCTATGTCTGCAAAGTGCTAACAAGTATGCTCGAGTTTAATGACAATACAATTTATTTTCAACAAGTTTGCTCAAGTTTAACGACAATTTGCAGTTTAGCTGGTAAGTTTATACGTCTATTTAAATTTTTAATTAAGTTATGTCTTGCTATGCTATACGTGCAGATACATAATGTCAGTTAATAGATAAACAACTTTTTCAAATAGGTGCCAAAATCACAATAGTTATGGAAAAATCAATGACTTAATCTCCTAAACAAATTGGTATATGTCTCAGTAGTTGCAGTTAAAAAACAAATTTTTACTATTACTTATTAAACTACACATAACAAAAAAACAAACAATAATTAACTTAGGTATTTACGAAACCTTTGTTAAACACATTGAAGATCCAGCCTAATTATGTTAGGCAAAACATACTATGACGACACAAACAAACAAAGTTGAGACGATATCAGATCTCTTATTTTATATAGGTGTTTTCGACAAATAAACGCACAACTTATTTGCGACAACATGGTGCTATCATCATATATAGAAACATTTTTTTCCACTTCTTGACACACTCTTTCCTTTTAACCATGGCCCTCCTGTAAATGGTTATAGAAACCTTTTTTCCACTTCTTGACACACCCTCTTGCTCAACCACACTGGTTCCTTTCGACACGTCCTCTTATTTTATATAGGTGTTTTCGATAAATTAAACGCACAACTTATTTGCGACAACATGGTGTTATCATCATATATAGAAACATTTTTTTCCACTTCTTGACACACCCTTTCCTTTTAACCATGGCCCTCCTGTAAATGGTTATAGAAACATTTTTTCCACTTCTTGACACACCCTCTTGCTCAACCACTGGTTCCTTTCCTTTGGCAGTCCCTTGACCTGGCTTTGTTTCATGAACATCCTCATAAAAAAGTTTCTCTTTTCCCTTCTTGGCAGCATTTGTATTTTGGAGTTCCAGACCCTCCTCTTGCAACAGTTTTTCATTACCTTGTGCACCACCCCTTTCTCTCTGATGTCGAACCCTGTTTTAGTTTTCGTGATAGATACACGCTTAGTTACCTTCCTTCTTTTGAATGGTGTTGCACTACCGCAACGCATACCAGCGTCCTCTTCTTGCCATACTATGTTTTTGAAATAAAATTTTGACGAAGGTTGTTGCTTGTGCACAATGTACACGTTCATGGATCCATTCTCATCAGCAAGGTCATACATTCGACGAACGTCATTATCAGTGTGCAACAAAGTTAAGCCATTTTCGAGTGCCTTGTTTGGTGCACCATAAAACAAAGCCCATTTTTCCCCTCCAATGTCCTTGAAAACATGATCAAGCACCTTGGTAAATGCACTCCTGGTCGAGCTAAAACACATACTTCAGCAAGGCGCCCGTCTACATAGCGGAGTGGGTGAAATTCAAATTACCGTTGTGATGAACTTTGAATATCACTTCTTTGGTTTCAGCCATGTCCGTTGATCCTAATAATTAAGCCATGAATATAAATTAGAATTAAGCACTAAACTTAAAAGGGTATAATTAGCATACCTATAAAATATAAACCTTAATAACAATTTCAATAACTATGAAGTAATTAAAAAATTAATAATAAAATATAAAATATAAAAATATATATATATATATATATATATAGGGTGTTTTTTATGAGAAGTCTAATTTTCGTGAGAACGCGAGAAGAGATCCTAGCCCTTCATCTAATCTCTCATTTTTTTAGATGTAATGGCTAAAATTAATCCACCATTTACACTGACTACAAGCGTATTTTTGTCACTACAATCCACACACTTAATATATATAAAAAAACACACAAGTCCCACAATTTAGGTGAAATGAACTCCGATCCTCTTTCTCTTTGACCCTAACTGCCTTCATCATCTGCAATCAAAACCACCACAAATCGCTAATAAAACCACGGCTACACCGCCGTACAAACCACCACTACACCGCCACAATTATAGCTGTAATAATCGTTTAAATCAAAACCTTCTATCACCGTCATACCGTCATTCAACTACCGCATATCACCGTCGTTCAGCCACCGTATGTCATCGTCGTTCAACCACTGTATATCACCGTCATTAAACCACAAAAATCACCGCAATCGCATAATTATGAATGAAGAAAATGTGAATTTGGATGAAATTGAACATAAGGAAGCTGAAATTAGTGAAGAAGATGCTTTGTTTAAATCAGAGATTTCAAGTAATTGTTATATTTTTTTTGTTATTTATTTAATTTTTATAAAATTAGTTTAGAATTGTAAATTTTGATGCGTTTGTGAAAGAATAGTTTTTGAATTACGTGTTTGATGTTCAAAGATGATTTAGTTTGCATAAATCATAGATTACTTGATATTATGTATTTAGTCACATGTGAAGAATATCGAGTTTAGCGATTTTTTGATTATTTAAGTATATTAAAAGCATCTTCGCGAGTGAAGAATATCAGTGAGTAATGGAGTTTTGAGGTTATTAGCGGATTTAAGTTTAGTAAAATTATCTTCGCGCGTGAAGAATTTCAGCAAGGATTGAAGTTTTAAGGTTATTAGCGGATTTAAGTTTAGTTAGGGTATCTTCGCATGTGAAGAATATTTGTAAGGAATGAACTTTTGAGATTTTTAGCGGATTTAAGTATTGTTAGAGTATCTTCGCACGTGAAGAATTTCAGTAAGGAATACACTCGCATGTGAAGATATAAGGTATCGAATATCTTCACATGTGAAGATATAAGGTATCGAATATCTTCACATGTGAAGATATTAGGTATCGAATATCTTCACATGTGAAGATATTAGGTATCGAATATCTTCACATGTGAAGATATAGAATATCTTCACATGTGAAGATATAAGGTATTGAATACACTCAAATGTGAAGATATATGGTATCGAATACACTCACATGTGAAGATATAAGGTATCGAATATCTTCACATGTGAAGATATAAGGTATCGAATATCTTCCCGATGTTGGTTGGGAGGCTGACTTAGATGCCATTGATGCACTGGTTGGAAGGATTGAGAGTGACCTTCGATGTCATACTCGCCTATATTCAGGTACCCACTTATTTAAGAGCTAGTTGTACATTAATCACTTCTCTATATTTGTTGTGCATTTGATGGTGTCAAATACCTTCAATTACACTTGGGCTTCTAGAGATTTTTATTAATGAAAATAGCAGGTTGTTTTTCCTCGTTATGCAAAACCAAACACACACTAAAATGATAGAAACATAATGGCTGTAATAGATTTGGAGCTAGATTTAATGAAATTTAAAACAGGTTAGGCCAAATTTGAATAATGAATTGAAATTACCAAAGTGAATAAATGATTATAGCTAAGGCTAAAGAACTGTTATTATCAAACAATGATGTAGATGTTGAAGGAAAACATGATGTGAATCAAGTAACTTTGTTTGTTTATAATGCCAATTGTTTAGACACTTGAATGTTTGAAGATGGAGCCCAAAATGGTTGAATAATTACAAAACAACACTACTGTTACAGTAGTAATGTTATTCTTTGAACTTAAATTATCATACAGTATGTAGTCGTTATCAAATACACGTTTTTCTGGACTTTTAACACATCTGACCCATTCTGTCCCTCTTTGATCAGGCCCGTTTTAGATAACGACAACCCAAATTGACCCGTTTATAAGTTATTGGGTCAAATGAAAGTTTCTGTTGAAGGATTTGGCCATGGTTTTGGTCAAATTTGTTGCCTAATATTATTAGCCCAATTAGTGGGCATTTGGCATCACAATTGTTGAGTTGCTTAAGAACCAATAATCTAGCAAAACTAAGGTTTAAAATAGAGTAATGTGCACAATGTGATATTAATGAATATTGGATCATTATATAAAATATGAAAGACTTGATACGCTGGAGGTAAAGTGTTGTGCAAACACGCGTTTTTGTATTTAAAATGACCTATAGATAAAGGCTTGCATACAACGTTAAGGTTCTTGCTTAATAGTTTAGGCTGCACATATGAGCTAACTAGCTGAATCATGAAGATGCAAGGACTCTTTTTTGCCACTATGCATTTTCACCAAATGGGATTCGAGATGGTGTGACAAATGATCATGTGAACAAGGTAGAAAAAAATACATTTCTTGATCCATAGTTAAGCATGATATACTTACATATATATTTTTTCTGATGTAGATGGTCGTTATCTACAAGAGATTTCCATTGGCCCTTATGGCAGTTGGAGCATCACTATGTAGGCATCCTTTGCTCAACTGGACCAAATATGGGCGGAAAGAGTTGTTATATACGACAAGTGGCTCTCATTGCTATAATGGCACAGGTATATTGGTATTATATAGCTTTTATTATGCATATACACTCTCAAAAAACATCCAAGTTGTCTAGTTCAGGGGGTGTTCAGATGTGATTTGAAAGCGATTGTGTTATGAACAATCAGAATAAGATAATCAGGTGTCATAAATGCGCTGTTGGAGATAGTAGCTGTATGTGTTTTTGCTGTTTGGAGCTGTAAAATTCAGTTAATGAAATGTTTGAGTTTTCGGGAAATTCTGAAATTATAAGTAATTAAAACAAAAAATAAAAAGAAATACATTTTAGTGAATAAGGAAATGCAGCTAGCAAGATGGAGTCAGAGTATCTCAAATTAGGTAAGGAGTATTAGACTGTTAGGTAGTTTTTCCTTTTTATCTTTGGATAATCGGCTTTGCTGCAACTAATAGGAAACTGCTATTCTAAAAGTAATAAGACCTCTAAATAACCAGATAGAAGAGAATTTTATTATGTAAACATCAAAATTCGACTAGTGTGACTGAAATTTGTAATAATTACATAATTAAAAACAAGGGAACTAAAGGTTCAGATGTTCTTTTTTCTTTAGGTAGGTTCTTTTGTACCAGCATCGTCAGCAAGATTTCATGTATTTGATGGCATCTACACAAGAATGGGAGCTTCTGATAGTATCCAACAGGGAAGAAGCACGTTTTTAGAAGAATTGGGTGAGGCTTCTCATATACTTCAAACTTGCACAAGCGGGTCTTTAGTCATTCTTGATGAGCTCGGGAGAGGCACAAGCACACATGATAGGGTAGCAATTGCTTACGCTACATTGCAGTACTTGTTAGAACAGAAAAAATGCATGGTTTTGTTTGTCACCCATTACCCAGAGATAGTCAATATGATAAAAGGGTTCAGTGGCAGTGTGGGGTCGTATCATGTTTCATATTTAACGTCACAGAAGGACGAGGATACGATGAAATCAGATCGTAACCGTGAGGGTGAGAATCGTGACTTTGAAGATGTTGTTTACCTCTATACGCTTGTTCCTGGAGTTTCAGAAAGGAGCTTTGGGTTTAAAGTCGCGCAACTTGCACAGGTCAGTTGACTTCTGACTTTTTAGGGGAAAAGAAATCTAATTGATTTCAAATTATATAACAGAAAGTAAGAATTTAGAACATACCGTTAAAGTGAATATCTTCACGTATGTCCAGTGTTTAGAGATCGCAAGATGGGTTTGTTGGGTACGAACAGATTGGGTTGACCGGCAAACTTTGTTTTATCCATTTTTAAGATCTTTAAATAAATATGTTAGACAATATTTTGACCCAGAAAGTCAAACTTTAGATTATTTTTACTGTGTTAACATATGAATGCATGTTTTATGATACAGCTACCTTTGTCATGTATAAATCGAGCGAGTGTGATGGCAATGAAACATGAAGAAGCAGTGAGCAACATACGTAAAACTAGGTTGGCGCAGATGATTTTACAAGATACGAGGAGAAATGATGAAATTGAAGGTGCTAAAGCCTCGAAAGATTTTAAAGATATGTTTTCAAATCTGAATTTAGCATTTTCAGAAGATGTTGATCCTGCAAAAAGCTTTCAGTGTATAAACTATAAAGCATGCTAGAAACCTTGCACTTAAGTTGATAAATAGGTAAAACCTCAATTCTATGTTCACTAAAAGGCCTTCCACTTTGGTGGTCTTGTAAAAATAACACTATGGCAGTGGCCTCCTTTTTCTTGCTAGATTGCAGGAGTTTTGTTTTTGGGCAAAAAAACATATGTTAATCTTGACCAATCTTTAACGGAATTGAAATTTGAGTATACACTTGATTGGATACAAAATTTGAGTATACACACGATTGGAATGAACTTATGAGATTTTTAGCGGATTTAAGTTTAGTTAGGGTATCTTCACACGTGAAGAATTCATTAAGGAATGAAGTTTTAAGGTTATTAGCTACTTAAAGTTTAGTTAGAGTATCTTCACATGTGAAGACTATTTGTAAGGAATGAACTTTTGAGATTTTTAGCGGATTTAAGTTTAGTTAGGGTATCTTCACACGTGAAGAATTTCAGTAAGGAATGAAGTTTTAAGGTTATTAGCTACTTGAAGTTTAGTTAGAGTATCTTCACATGTGAAGACTATTTGTAAGGAATGAACTTTTGAGATTTTTAGCGGATTTAAGTTTAGTTAGGGTATCTTGAGATTGAAAATATCTTTAAAGCTATAAAGTGTGATGACAGGAACAAGGTAGTGTATGCCGTCTCAAAGTTGAGAGCTTTAACTTTGATTCTTCTACTAATTTTGTTCACTCAGATTCTTCTACTAATTTTGGTTGTTTTAACTTTTAAACAAGGAGAGAGCTTTTTGCAATTTGTTAGAACTGGTACACACTGTTTGTTTTATCCATGGTATGCACTTTTTATTCATGTGGTTATATAGTTTTATGGGTTAGAGAGTGTAGTAGGACAGGCCTAGCTTGAGATAGTGGCTTACTTACAGTTCTGTACATGACATTATGTAATTGGATTTGGTTACAGGTTGGTCTTGTTATTGGTAAAGGGAGTGAGACGATAAAAAATATGCAAGCCAGTACATGAGCTCGTATTCAGGTCTGTTCAAATTCTCACTCAAGGATATATTAGCATAATGTTATAGATTATAAACATTCAAATATGTTGCACATTGTATCAGGTGATACCACTACACCCGCCCCTTGGTGATACTTCAACAGAGAGGATTGTACAGATAGATGAACACCTGATCAGATCGAGGCTGCGAAACAAATGGTTAATGAAGTTATCAATGGGCAGAGAAATTCAATGGGCAGTGGCTACTCACAGCAAGGTTATCAAGCTCAACCACCCACAAGCTGATGGGCCCCTCCAGGTCAACAAATGCAACAGTCGGGTTATGGCTACCCTCAAGCTGGTGCATACCCTCTGAAGGCAGTGGATATGATTACTATGGTCAACAACAGAGTCAAGTACCCGCTGGATTAGGTCCTACAGATGCATCATCAGCATAATTTTCGGGTTTGAACCACGCTGTTGAGCATAACCGTTGATGGTCAAACTGGTCAAAGTGCTACACAAGGAGGTCAGGCCGACAATTCTAATCAAGCTCCCCCAACATCTGCGCCTCAATCTGGCTATGCTCAACAGCGTGGTTCAAACCCGAGTTATCCACCTCAGTCAGGCTATGGGGTCCCACCAACTTCCCAGCCCGGGTATGGAACTCAACCTTCTGGATATGGCAGTTATGGACCTCCACCAACCCAAAAGCCTCCTGGCGCCACTGCTGCACAAACTGGCTATGCTCAACCAGCATACGGTGCACCGCCTGTTGATCAGGTATGCGCTTTTAGATTAGTTTCAGATCGTACACCTAGTGAGAATTCATTAAATTACGTTACTTCATTGTGAACATGACTAAATGACTCTAGGTCGTCCAATGAGTCCACGTCTTCTTCCTCTGATCCAACTCTTAAACACCTTTTTTTGGTACATACAAGTTCCCTTAACCGTTTATAACTTCTTGTCATTGTTAAACTTATGGATTAGAAGAAAATTTAAACCAAATGTAGTATACAAACCTGTCTTTGTCATCTATCTATAGTGTTCTTCCGAATGATAGTACTTATGTACTAATCTGTTCGATATATAGTAAAAGATCCAGAGCTCTTTAGTTGTAGCTAGTAGTGTGACAAATAAGTAAATATAATCTAGGCACTGTGTTAGAATTAGAATTGGCAATGTGTGCCTTCAGTTAATATAAAAATGCTTCATATATGAAATACTAAATTTGTTATCTTCTTTCACATGAGACGAGTTTGGGGTTGAAGATTACAGGAAAGAGGAACAGTGTCAAGGGTAAACCACTTGCTCAACCTATCGACGATCTTTTCGCAGTTTAAATTCCCTCATCGCCTCCTCAATCTCATTCACTTTTTCCTCTTTCAGGTTCGTATATATGAGATTATAGGAAAGAGGAACACTGATCAAGGGTACACCATCGGTTCAACCTTTTGACGATCTTTTCGGGTATAAACTCCATCATCTCCTCAATCTCATTCTCTCTTCTCTTTCAGGTTCGTATATATCTTAAAATGGGCAGGCAGGGTAATGGGTCAGTAATGAAATCGTGATACGTCACATATACTTGTAATTACACATTGTTATGTTTTGTGCTGGTGCTGAAACTTGCTAATAATTTTACTAATTTTGTTAGTAATTTATCAATGTAATTCGAGTCTACTGTTTTTGGGGTTCGTGATCCACATGTTAAGTTAATCTCAAATAAACATTCTTATTCATAGCAATACTAGCATGCATGCTGACTACTCTAGTCAAGGATTTGATCAATTGCTAGACGTTATTGATAAGATAAAGAACAATCCAGATGCTCGTCGAATCCTTCTTTCAGCATGGAACCCTTCAGATCTCAAGCCAATGACACTTCCGCCTTGTCACATGTTTGCACAGGTTTGCATAGTACCGACTTGGTGTTTCTAATGTTCTAACCCTCTTATTGATGTCTAACTAACATATGTGTTGTTCTCTGCTGTAGTTCTATGTAAATCAAGGAGAGTTATCTTGTCAGATGTATCAGCAGTCTACAGATATGGGTCTGGGTGTGTACCATTCAACATTGCATCATATGCTATTGACATGCATGATCGCCCATGTTTGTGGTATGTATATTATAAGGTCTATGAACTAGAATTCTATTAATTAATTAATATGCGTTTATATGGATCTGATCTTCCTGTGTATATGTCCAGATCTTGTTTCCAGTGATTTTGTCCATGTTCTTGGTGATGCTCGTGTCTATAGTGCTCATGTTAGGCCTCTGCAGACCAGCTTTAGAAGACACCAAAACCTTTTCCTGTAAGCTTAACGTTTAGCTTTACTAGCAAAATTATTAGAGGTGGCAATTTTGAGCTATTTACTTCTAAATGGGTCGATTTGGGTTGTGTTCTATCTCAAATGGTTCACCCCGAAACACTTGGCTAAAAGAGGAATGGACCAAACGGGTTGAAAGTGAGCCAAAGTTCCAAAGTTTATTTAATATACTTAAAACCTCCAAAGGTTTTCTTTTTCAAAAAGTTAGGACTGATTTTTATCCTAATGATATTGTTTTTGTAATTGTAATGAACACATCAAATTCTATATGAAACAAATAAAAATAGACAAACATGTGTTTGTGGGTCGATATAAACCGTCCTTTTTAGAACCGTTTGAACCGGAACTGCAACGACCCGTCAAATGTCAATCTACCCGTGTGACCCACACATCTTGCCACCTACAGTAATTGTATTTGTGTCAGTTATTATACTTGGCCACCTCAACATTTTTTCAGTATGTCTATGAAGAAGGGCATGGTTACAGTTACTACTCGCAATATTATTTACAACTTTTAATTTGATTGCAGATCTTGAAGATCAATTCTGAGAAGAAGGATATCGATGCTTTTGTGGCTGATGATTTTAAGCTCATAGGCTACGATCCTCAACAGAAAATAGAAATGAAAATGGCGGTATAGAGCACTTTTTGTCTTCCATATTTTGGTAAGGAAAACCATCGAACTCTAGTTCCCTCTTTGCATTCTTTGACATATGTGTATCTTGTTATCAGTGTAATCCATATTATGAAAAGCCACTGAATATTGGTTACTGCTGTTAGTGGAAAACATCTGATTGCGAAACCTAAATTTAAAACTTACAAGGGTGCAAAATCAAATCTTCTTGACTTTCAGATTTACATCCTCACATGTAGTGCTATAGTTCATGTCAACATGACCCATTACATATTCCATCAGACCTGCTCATTTTTCCATCTCTTGAACATATCCATCTAACAGTATGCTTTGCTGACTTCAAAATTTTAAGAGATTAACAATGTTTAATATTTGCATGCAGGCACATTTGACGTCGAATTATTACGTAACAGCGTGGATATGCTATACTTATGACCTATATAGTAACTTTGAATCCTTTAGTGTCACAACTTTATTCGTGCTAAAGTGATTTGGTATGCAGTAATATTTTGCATTCAGAAGATTATTATGATAACATTCATGTTAAGATTACTTGTAGCGAATATACAAGTGTATGTATGGCGACACTTTTTAGTTCGAACAAAGTGATATTTATTTTATATTTTAACCAATTTCATCACATGAGACTATTGGGAGTATAAGTTTCTCAAGATAACATAAGTTGTCATGTGCTTGATATACATGTACATTTGTACATGAACATATATTTTTTTTCACGTGTGAAAACTTTCTTCACTAGTAAGTATACGTATGTTTATACAAGGGATGCGAATAAACTTTTTTTACTAGTAAATACACTTATGTTTATACGTGAGCATATATATTTTTTTGAAATAAATTTTCTTCACTAATAAATACGCGTACATCTATAGTCTATACATGAGCAAATATATTTTTTTTCGCGTGTGAATAAACTTTTATTCACTAGTAAATACACGTACATTTATATTTGAGCATATATTTTTTTCTTCACGTGTGAATAAACACTAGTAAATACACGTACATTTATATATGAGGATATACTTTTTTCCTTCAAATGTGAATAAACTTTTTTTCACATGTGAATAAACTTTTCTTTACTAGTAAATACATACACTTATACATGAGCATATATTTTTCTTCGCGTGTGAAAAAACGCTAATAAATACACGTAAATTTGTGCATGAGCAAATATTTTTTCTTCGCGTGAATAAATTTTCTTCACTAGTAAATACGCGTACACTTATACATAAGCATATATTTTTTTCTTCGCGTGTGAATAAACTTTCTTCACTAGTAAATACAAATACATGAGGATATACTTTTTTCTTCGCGTGTGAATTAACTTTTAGTAAATACACACGTACATGAATATGAGCATATATACGTGCGAATATAATTATTAATTTTATGTTGTTGCTTTATACAGCCGCACACCGACTCAATTTTACTGACTGGTTGCTTCAGGAGTACCTTGCTCACGAAAACAAAACCCAATCCCGATCTATAGAAAGGTTACACGGGATGTACCGTAACCATGTGAAGGAAATCCAAAAGTGCATCAATCCTGAAGAGTAACAACAACCTGAGCAACAGGTACCCAAACATGAGCAAGCCAACAATAAGTTTAAAAATACTTTTTCATTCAAATGTGAAGAAAGAAATTTCCCATTCAAATAGAAGCTTTTAATTTACTTATTCATTTTAATAACATATAAACACGAAATAATTTTATCTTTGAGATACATGACGATTCAGGAGAAAATAAAGAGACAACCTCCTGTTATAGAAGAACACGATCTTATAGGATATCATTATGCTAGGTAATACAATTAGGTTGGTCCTTCTATAATGATTACGGGATTATGATGCCGCATATTTTATACATGTATTCATACGGCATGCGCGATAACATACATTTTATATGTGTTTTATGAGTAAGGATCAAATGATAAATATAATTAAGATGAGAAGAATGAGAAGAAACCACAACCACAAATATTAGATCCACACTCGGTGTTTTATTATTGTTTATAAAACTTACGATGCATGTTGTCATCACTAAAAAACTTTGTCGCGAGAAGGTTCATTGGATGTTAAGCGATGAAATGTGAAAGATTTGGAGCTAATGTGAATATATAAACACAAGTGTGACATCTCAACATTGTTGCATGATTTTGTCCATAACTTGTTTGTTTGAACTCCGATTTACTTGATTCAAAAGGCTAAGGAAAGAAGAAAATGAGGCCTTCCCATTTAGACGGTTAAGTTGATCGATACTCAGAAGTTATCATGTGATTTATTATTGTGAATCTCGGCTGGACATGGGGACACAAACAACCTAAGTGCAAGATTATTTTGGATTATTCGACAAGGGTCTACATATACTTTGGACTTTGCAGGGTGACTACAATGGAAAATAATAAGAAGCAGCTCAGGTGATGATAGAATTTGGATCATACTTAATTTTCAATGTATATTATTCTATTATTATGGTCTGGATGTTTAAACTAGAAAGAAAAAAGGAGCTAATGTGTTTGGATGGTGAACAAGCTTGGGAGCCTACGAGAACAACAAAAGAACTAAAGAAAATAAAAGAAATCTGTTATGTCAATTTAGTTTCAGGACCATTGGTTTCAACGAAAGAAGGAAGCCCACAAGTCTTTTGATAGATCGGTTTTCACACAAGGCTAAATAGAAGGGAATGACAGAAGGATTGGAAGCAGAATTCATTCATACTAAGGCTTTTCATGCACAAACAGAAAGTGTGACTGCTTTCAAACCGTGTACATAAAGTTAAGATTCTCAATTCCTAATATTCTAGCTGACATGGGAAATCATCTTCGGCAGGAAACAAGTATTGTAAGCTATTTAAAGTATTGTTATATGGAATCTTAAAGATACCTCAATTAGCAAATAGTTACATACCTTGTATCAAATCTCACATGCCCCAAAGTATAAGTACATCTTCCTCGATGACAAATGTTTGTTCTTTCATGATCTAGGCTTATCATCATTGGCTTATTAGACGATACCCAAGCATTACCTTGTGCGTACTCTGGTATCTGCTATTAAAAACATACTCTTTAATTATCTTATTAATTTTGCAGCTACAAAGGGATCAAAAAATCAGCAACCAAGAATTCCTCTCAATCTAAATCTAAAAATATTTTCCTGACTTGTAATTAAAGATCCTTGACGATTAAAAATGATCCTTGACGATTTAGAATGTGTTGACATGTGAATAACATTTCATTCACGGGTAGCTTCAGTCAGTAGTATCTAAAGAAGCCTGCAAAAATCACTTAAACACAAGAATTTCCATCAGTGCCATAAGAGCATATGAAAAAACTTCAACTTATTTACATCTATTGTGTTTAGGTTTCTTAATTCACCCATCTCATTGACATGGACATCCTTCTCTACCAAATGCTTATTCTGGCAAATCAGATGAAAGGCTCAATGTCACAAACAATCTTTGGACTGATGCGACGGGCTGTATCAAGTTTAGAACCTGAGAAAAGAAAGCACACATTTGTTACAGTACCAGAAAACTACAAACAAAGAAAAAAGTCTAGAGAAATATATAGGGGATGTTTGACGTGGATTTTGAAGGTGATCATATGATGTTTAATAATCAGGATAATAGAATCAGCTGTTATAAAACACATAGAAGCTGTTACGTTGGGGATTGATTAGGGGTGTTTAGCATTGCTTATTGATACAACTTATCTGCTTTTTGAGTGAGATAAGCATTTTTAAGTAAGTAACTGGAAGCTGCTTTCACTCATACATGATTCGGATAAGCAGTTGGGATAACTAATCATAACAAATGGAAAAGATTCCCCAGCTTCTCTTACTCAGGTATGTCCCGTATCTTTCCCTACAAGTTGAAAATGATTATGGTCATTCTAATGATGAGAATACAAAAATATTACAATGACAGAGTTGCTTGTTCTATTCTCTACGAAATAGTTATGTTTTTTTTTTTTTTTTTAATCTTAGCTAGACCACTCAGAGTCGTTTCCTTTATCATATTATCACCATGCAAACACATCTTGCAAGTACAACAACCTCCACATGCAGGACAAATTTAATGAACTTCTTCGGTTGGCATGTCAGGATAACTAAAAAAGGGGGAAAAGTTGAGAAATGATACCTTTAAGCAGTGGCCTTTCCCAAATACAGTTAATTTTACCCCGTGGAGATGCATTCATCAAAGTACCCTCTCCTATCACATTTAAGGCATATTATGTTTGTCATCCCGTCGGCATTGATGACATACTTGCCCACCTGTGTCCTCCAATGGTATTGAATTCCCATCAGAAGTTTCCTGAGAATAGGCCAAATGGATATTAATACAATAAAAAATAACCTGTCAAACTAAGTTTGGTAAATCTATGCAGAAAATAAAAGCATCTCTAATAAATGTAAGTCTAAACCAAGCTACCCCATGGTCCGACTTGTTTTCCTTTCTAGTCGGGCATGTTACATGAGTAGAATTAACAGGATAAAACATAGAACTTTTGCAAATCAAATTCAGCTTGTCATCTTAATCACCACATAGACCACACAGATTTGATGTTCACGGGCCACAACAACATTATGAAATTATTGGTTGAACATGACAGTCAGATCCTTTTTATACAAAATTCTCCTATATAAACTTAGAAAATTTATCAAAAACAATACAAATTTGTAATTCCACTTACTGTCATTGAATTTTGAAGATATGTGAACTGACGAGTTTTTAAAGGAAGGTGTTTCAGGTGAATAACTAATCTGTCGCTTTGCTAACATCTCCATGCTTCTACTCCCCGAGGCTGTCATTGGATATTCCACGAGTGGTGAATCCATATCGTCACTCTTACTCTCTAAATAACTGTCACTTTCACCTGTGGGTGTCCTCTTTGCTCTCTTCACCTCGCCCTTATTGCAAAACTTGCAGCTCGTTTCTTTGTTTGAATGAAGTGCTTTTCACAAACTGTTTTGCCAGGCATAGACATTGTGTGGCATCTCTATTCTTTACCGTCTGATCTCTTACAACGTAAATCATTAGGATTCCATTATTATCCTCTGCAGGCCAGAGACAGGGGTTGATACTGCAGGATCTATTATACTTTGTATTCTATAACAAAACTGACATAAAATATGTTACACTAAACCATACGCCTAGGTCAACTTGCATTAAAGCAACGCATAGATATCATAAGCTACGGGACAAAAATAACTAAATGGACTCAAGCTAACATTAGGAACATAAGCTAACATAACCAGTAACGTTATCATAAGGAACATAAGCTAACATCAGGGTAACAAAAACAAGGCATAAACTGATGTCAGCACGCAAAGAGCATTCACATAATTAATTCCAATAATCTGCAAGTGAGCCAGCAGCATAAAGTCAAGCAAACTAAACAACGGGGATCGTGTATCTAAAATCTCTTTTACACCAAACTGAAAACACCTTTCTTGGTATAAAATAAAGCATGTACCTTCAATTGGAAAAATGTTCAACCAAATGTTAGGACACTTTGAAAAGGCTGCAATCAAACAAGCGATAGTCACTTGCTCACCACATGTAGGACATGGCTTGAACCTCACACGCTATTAAAATTCACATGTGCAGAAAAAACTATATATTTAATCGAAAACCTAATATGCATTCACAAACCACCAGCAAAGAAAAGAGATGCCTTCATTTATATTCACGTGTGACAAGAGCTATACATTTCATCGAACATTGACTTGAACCTCACACGCTATTTTTATTCACATGTGCAGAAAAAACTGTACTTTTAATCGAAAACCTAATATGCATTCACAAACCACCAGCAAAGAAAAGAGACGCCTTCATTTATATTCACATGTGACAAGAGCTATACATTTCATCGAACATTGGCTTGAACCTCACACGCTATTTTTATTCACATGTGCAGAAAAAAATATACATTTTATCAAAAACCTAATATGCATTCACAAACCACTAGCAAAGAAAAGAAACGCCTTTATTTATATTCACGTGTGACAAGAGCTATACATTTCATCGAACATTGACTTGAACCTCACACACTATTTTTATTCACATGTGAAGAAAAAACTATATATTTCATCTAAAACCTAATATGCTTATATGCATTCACAAACCAGTAGCAAAGAAAAGAGACACCTTCATCTATATTCACGTGTGACAAGAGCTTTCGATCATTGGCTTAAACCTCCCACGCTATTTTTATTCACATGTGCAGAAAAAACTATACATTTCATCGAAAACCTAATATGCATTCACAAACCACCAACAAAGAAAAGAGACACCATCATATATATTCACATTAAGGGTGAGCAAACGGACCGGCCGGACCGGACCGACCGAAGGACCGACCGGACCGACACGGACCGAGACCGGACCGACCATATTCGGTCCGGTCCGCGGTCTCGGCTTTTTGGCAAATTGGTCCTCGGTCCGGTCCGGACCAAACCGACGAATTTGGCCTTGTTGGACCGGACCGACCGAAGGACCGACCGGACCGAGACGAATTTGGCCTTGTTAGAAAATATGTGAATTAAATTTGAAGTCTATCAAGTTTATCAATCTATATAATGATATAGTGGTCTTTATTTGTCCAACAAAAATTAAGTGTTTCATATTTATAAATTTGACTAGTGAATTACTTGACCTATACTTGCTTATCCGAGTACGTTTGACGTAAAACTTTTGATGTAAAATTCATAACATGAATCATGTCTTAAGCACTTGTTTAGTGTAGTCACATATTTTCACTTGTTTGCTTGTTAACTTATATGTGTATATGAGATAGAATGTTTCGAATAGATGACCAATGAGTTTGGTTTTATGGTTTGATCTCCGGCTTACGTTATGCATTTTATTTTGTTAATCTCTTTTAAACCACTCCAACGAACACTCCGAACCACCATGGACTGTGGCCCGTTGTCGCTAGGAGTAGGGTACCGGATTTGGGCTTTGGCCCATTGATTACCCAATGTCTAATATAAATTACTAAACATGGGCTATGGCCCAACGTATAGCAGAACCATTTTTACCACAATTGTTACTTGTTAGTATTGCAAAAATTTCCTTTCAAATGTTTTAGTACTAGACATCTAGCTTTGACAAAATAGGAAAGTAGTCATGCGTTACCATGGTTGCTCGAACAGACCTTATCAAGTCCTAAATAGGCATATTACAACTCACAAAAATATAATGCTAGAGTAGTTGTCTTTGACACGGAGATTCAACGTCAACGGTTTGACTTCAAGATACAACTTGGCTATGGTATGAATTAGACTTAGTGAAGCCGAGACTTCTCGACCAGGGGATAAATGACCTCGTCACCGTGGTACTACCAAAGTGAGTTTGTCGACTCACTATACATTTTCAAAACGTTTCTATTTTGATAACAAGTTTGTACCTATTGAAATGAATTAACGAAAAGGAAGTGACTATGAACGAGACTTGTTTCAAACGAGATTTGACTAACCCATTACTGAAAATGCGAGCAAAGGTGTGACGAAACCATATGTTAGTTGAGTACTACTCAACTTGGTTCCATTCCGACAACCTATTATACTATTACGGACCGTGACAAAAATATAGACTTGGCTCTTATCCTAGACGAATACAACAATTCTAATTTGTGCACTGCGTTATGCTTCTCATGGATCTTTGAGTGTTGAGTATTCTATACCATTATTTTCCTTTTTGGATCAGGATAGCTTCCAGCTTTGGTGTAAAGCGTCTCCCTTGAATGGTAGAATCTCTGTCATACCCAGGTATGTCTAAAACAAGTGTATCACATGATTTTTCCTTGCGCAGTGTTTGTTAAGTTAACCTAGGGTGTATGATGATCTATTCCTTTCTTGGTTCAGTGTAGGTGATAGGATACTAAGTATGAATCGGTATATCCGAGGTGTCAGTCTCTGCGTCCAGTGTTCTACAGGGAGTTAATTCAGTGTCGAAGATTCAAACGTTTCACATTCGTTTCCTTAGTAGAAGATTTCTTCTCTTATGTGGCACGGTTTATTCTATTCCCGTGTAATGTGAAATGTATGGCATTTTAAGGTGGGGTGTCGAAGTGAGATATGAACTTTACTATTTCGTGATAGTGAGTTAAGCATTTCCTTTAACATGACCGGGTAAGAATTTCAAGAATTTAACCATGCCCGCACACGTGACCCCTCCCGAATTATACGTAGGTGATCAGGCTATGTATAATTGGGGACCGGTGACGTGTTGTTCGGTATAGTCTTAATCTTGGTGTATTTATTCTTTGTTCAGCGGAAATGTCGCAAAAGTTCAGGAGCAAAGTTTTGATGTGATGATTTATAAGATTTGCTAGGTCGACCAATTATGTCAACATGACCTATGGCTCGCTTGACCAATATGTGTGAAGCAATGGCATCCTGGTTAGGGATGGAATGTTGAATTTGTGATTCTTGGCGAGGTAACAGTTTGTGTTGGTCTTATCGGTATTGATAATAACACCTTAGCAATCTTTGAAATGTGGATTTTTCTAAGTCATTTCGTCGGGTGATACCAACTTGTCAGAGAGACTAGTCGTATATCCAAGATGACTTTCTCTTATCTTCAGAGAAATCCTTTCATCGTGATAAGATAGTTGAAATCCTTATTGATATGGGGAAAGTGGTCATGGAGAAGACATATATTAAGATAGCACGATAATGACAACTGATATATTACAAGGAAAGGTTTAGTACATTAAGGTTACATAGAGGAGTACTTAAAGTAGATTCCTAAGGCTACGACTTGGAAGTTTAAACTAAGCTTTATTACAAACAGCATCTCTAGCTAACTTAGTTTCTTCCTTGGTGTCCGTTGGAGGCCTGAATAATTCTTCACACTTTCTTCAGGAAATTGTTTCGACAGTTGTTGCCTCCATGTTGATCCTTCCTATACGGGCACTTGTTTTTATTGTGACCCTTCATTCCACACCCATGGCATACCACTGCCTCCCGATTGGGTTGCTTACAATCTCCCATCTTATGTCCAATTCCTTTACAAATTCCACAAGGTGTAGGGCACTTTCCGTAGTGATAATATGGGCATATATTGCACTTGGGTTTTGTTCCAGCATACATCACTCTCCGTTTGGTTTCAGCAGTCCTAACTTCAGTCGTCCATCGGCGCTTGATTGATTGTTGCATTTGATCTTCCTCACCATCATATACCCAGTTCCTCTTGTTACCACAGTACTCCATTGCTTTGCTTTGGGGCAGTGACTCTGTCAATCCAGAAGTCGCACCAGTAGCTTCTTGAGTGGCAATAGGTGCGAATGCAACCACGTTCCCCCGAATTTCGGGTGAAAATCCACAAAAGTATGTTCCGAGTTTCCTTTTCTCAGGTACTATCATATCAGGACATAGTTGGGCCAGTTCGCGAAAGCGGTTGGTGTATCCTTCGAGGTCATTTCCCATCATGGTTAGTCCACAGAGCTCTTGTTCCATTATTCGCAGTTCATTCCTTGAGCAATATTCTGCAATCATCATTTTCTTCAGGGTGTCCCACTGAAGTGAGTAAGCAGCGTCTATTCCTACTAATTGAACATAAGTATTCCACCACATGAGGGCTTGGTGCCGAAAGGTGCAAGTAGCATACTTGACTTTACAATTGTCCGCGCAACTCTGCTCGTGGAAAATTGTCTCTAACCTTTCTAGCCATTTTGCCAAACCTATGGCTCCTTCAGTCCCCTCAAATGCTGGTGGTTTACAGTTCCTGAATTCTTGGTAAGAGAAAATTTGTGTTGTAGGCGTCTTACCAACAGCTTCTTCCTTATTCCACTGGCTGATGTTGTTGATGTTGTGATTGACTTGATAGTCAGCAATCCTTGAACCAATTTGTTCAGTAAGGGATTTCTCAATGGTGGTTGCATCCATGTTCAGCTTTATTGGGAACATTTTCCTTCAACCACAAGAAATGACAACAATAAGTTTTCTATGAGTAGGAGGACCATGGTGGAGATTCATAAGGTTACAACACGTACTACTTCTCCATCAAGTATTTCCTAGGTTGTATTGACTGGATGTCACGTAGACTTAATTTATTATGATGATGTTAAGAAAACGGAGATTGGTTGGAGTGAGTTTAACATAAGGTTATAATTTACTAGACGTTGTTTATTATGCATAGTCGCTCATCACCATAAGCTTGATTACATCTTAAGAAGATTCCTGGCTCATAAAGCCGATACATAACATGCGTTCATTGACTCGCTCTAGTTTGTTATACAACAAAACTACTACTAGCGTTTTTATTGAAACTACTCATTACAACGTCTAATGCAATGCCAAGTGAAATTTAGGCATTTCCCGGTGCTGCCCCGGGTTGACTTTGTTGAGTTGTCTTCCATTCCTCCAACTCTCTGAGCTGGGCCTCCATCCTAGCAAATTTGTTGTTGGCCTCATTTGTCCTACTTTCCATAGTACGTCTTTGAAATTCTACGACACCTTCCAGGTACCCTGTCTCAGTTAATGCTATTGTAGTAACGGTCTCCAACCGTGTTAGCCGACTCTCAATCTCTGTGAGACGTCCCTGGGTGTCTCCTGGAGTTTGCAGAGCACACCTTTCAATGTGGTCTTCAAGGCGGGCAATTACTTCGTTCAACTTCTCACGAGTTCCTTCTATTACTGTTCCAACATCGTTGTAGCATTCCTTGAGTTTTTCGCCGAGTGCTTGTAGCTCTTCCACCACTTCTTCAATCCCTTCAATCCTTTCTTCTGGTAATATTCCCAGATGGTCCGACATTTCTTCTATTTGTTCTTCATGACGTGTTATGCGTGCCATAACTGTGTCGAGAGTTGGTGGTCCAGCAGTGGCTGCTTCCGAAGTTCCTCCAACTTCGAACCCACTAAGAGATGGTGTACCAGAAGATGATGGTGATGATGCGAGAGGCGATTTTCTTGCTAGCAGGTATCTCCCAACTGAGAAGTGGATCTCTTTGGTGTCTTGGTGAGAGTGTAGGAGTAGTGGAATTGGTAGGTATAGTATTGATAGTAGTAATGATTTGGAAGTGAGCAGGTGGGGTGTGGGTAGTACCCTCCTGGTGAACTTGATACACTACCCTGTATGGGTTTCCAGTGTCAGGAGTGAGTTGGGAAGGGGCTGGGATGCGTTCAGCAGGTGACAAACCTTCTGTTGTGTCATCGCATCCAGCTCCAGAGTGAGGGGAAGGCATGGTCTGTGACAAGACGGTTCATATGTGTAAGTATATGGAAAAATACTCATGATGAATATGAAATAGTGCACTAGTAAATAGGAAATAAAACATGAAATCCTATTTAAATGAACTCTAAGTAAAATGGCAAGTAAGGCAAGCGGAAACTGACGGTCGTAGTATGATGTTTTTGTAAAAAGTAGTTATAGTTTAGGGTTTATATGTACCTAGTTCTCTATAACTTAGGCTCTGATGCCAATCTGTAACACCCCAAATTTGGTTTAGCGGAAGCATACGTGTTATGGGGAATGTTACTAAATCGGAGATCACAACACAAGTAATAAAGAACGGAATACACACTCCGTTTGATTTTATAAAATGGTTCTAAAACAGTAATTTTACAACATTGTTTGGATAAAATGGCACATCCCATAAGTTCAGTGGTCCCAATTTTGAAAACATCGTTATGTGTAAAAACACTTCTTTAAATATTACTACGACCATTTACCGCCTCTTGCCTTGCATCCGTGATCACAAATTGAACACCTGAGAAAAATATGCTAAAGGGTCAGCTATAAGCTGGTGAGTTCATAGGTTTAAGTTAAAACAGTAAGTTTGGACCATAAATCAAGTCATATAATCATTACAAGAATATAATGATATATGGATGAAAGTCTATTACGTTAGCTCTAAGTTCATGCAACCGATACTACGACAGTTCCTGTATGCTAACAGATATCATACATTATAGGAGCCCATAGCGAGTGTTTTGTCCCTCAACACTCGATTCCGACATGGTATACGTTTCGCCTTGGCCTAAGCATGGCCAACCGAACGGAGGAGTCACCCTCAATAGATCTATTTATAACATTCGCGCTTCCCAATGGGGAATTGACGGTTCATGAAAAGGGGCATTTCTCTAGGGACATAAGGGCTTAGGCTACACCACGTAATAGTAATCATGCAGTAGTTTAGGTCCATAAAAAGGTTTTGCATATTTTCTCACCCCAATAGTATAAAACAGTTTATCAAGTAAAAGAGGGGCTATGAGACTCACCTTAGCAATGTGCAATCCAAAAGTGAGGTTTAGTGATTGTTGTGAAGCGGCACCGACACGTGACCTAGATAAGGAGGGCAATATTTTAGATCATTGTTTTAAGTATTACTCACTTAAAGTAGTTCAATGGTTTTTATAATTGTAGCAAAACTAAACTTTAGTTTGTAAAAACTATTAAAATGGTTTTACTAGTAAGTATACGAAGTATATATACTTTTTGCGTTGACATTATAATGATGTTGTCGACATTAGGGTTGTTTCAAAGAAAAGAAAGTCATGGTGTTCTATTGGTAAGTATATAAAATGTACATACACTTATTTGAGTTGACACTTAGTAGTATTGTCAAAAGTAATTATTAGTCTATTTATTTCCTAATGGTATTTAGAAAATATGTGAATTAAATTTGAAGTCTATCAAGTTTATCAATCTATATAATGATATAGTGGTCTTTATTTGTCCAACAAAAATTAAGTGTTTCATATTTATAAATTTGACTAGTGAATTACTTGACCTATACTTGCTTATCCGAGTACGTTTGACGTAAAACTTTTGATGTATACTTCATAACATGAATCATGTCTTAAGCACTTGTTTAGTGTAGTCACATATTTTCACTTGTTTGCTTGTTAACTTATATGTGTATATGAGATAGAATGTTTCGAATAGATGACCAATGAGTTTGGTTTTATGGTTTGATCTCCGGCTTACGTTATGCATTTTATTTTGTTAATCTCTTTTAAACCACTCCAACGAACACTCCGAACCACCATGGACTGTGGCCCGTTGTCGCTAGGAGTAGGGTACCGGATTTGGGCTTTGGCCCATTGATTACCCAATGTCTAATATAAATTACTAAACATGGGCTATGGCCCAACGTATAGCAGAACCATTTTTACCACAATTGTTACTTGTTAGTATTGCAAAAATTTCCTTTCAAATGTTTTAGTACTAGACATCTAGCTTTGACAAAATAGGAAAGTAGTCATGCGTTACCATGGTTGCTCGAACAGACCTTATCAAGTCCTAAATAGGCATATTACAACTCACAAAAATATAATGCTAGAGTAGTTGTCTTTGACACGGAGATTCAACGTCAACGGTTTGACTTCAAGATACAACTTGGCTATAGTATGAATTAGACTTACTGAAGCCGAGACTTCTCGACCAGGGGATATGCAACCTCGTCACAGTGGTACTACCAAAGTGAGTTTGTCGACTCACTATACATTTTCAAAACGTTTCTATTTTGATAACAAGTTTGTACCTATTGAAATGAATTAACGAAAAGGAAGTGACTATGAACGAGACTTGTTTCAAACGAGATTTGACTAACCCATTACTGAAAATGCGAGCAAAGGTGTGACGAAACCATATGTTAGTTGAGTACTACTCAACTTGGTTCCATTCCGACAACCTATTATACTATTACAGACCGTGACAAAAATATAGACTAATTACATTTATTTAGCATTAAGCACCCTCGACTTGGCTCTTATCCTAGACGAATACAACAAGCACATCATGAACATATAGCAACCATTTCAAGACATCAGATGTGGACATAACAAAATTAATTTTTTTTTCTCAAGTTAAGACCAAGTTTGTGATGTATGTAAGGCTGCTTATTATGACAGTAACCATCTTATGTTTGGAGTAACTCTATCGTGCCATAACGACACATTTTTCCTTATACAACATCTTATTATACCAGGTGATGCTTTCTTTAATATGTGACTTTTATCAACACAGCATGGTTATCATATGCGTCGACTGATGAGTCCCACGAGTATCCGAGTGGGTTCTCAGTCGAGACCATACTCAACAAAATAACAAAGATAGGTAATGAACATCATAACCGAATGTTTAACAAATTTGATACAAGGTATTAATTTCATATTCCTTTATTAATGTTCTTAAAACAAAACATTTACAATAAGAGGAATTTAATAACCTTGTCACGAGATGAAGATGTAGAGGATGAGAGCAATTTCGAAGGTTCCAAACCAAATTGAAGCTTGAATTAGCTCGATTACACTCCTAATTACAAAACCCCCAAACCAATTGTTGAAAACCCTAAGTTTCACAAACCCTAATTTTTTTGTAAAGTTGATGATGAAGACTGAATTGGTGGTTCCTCATCTTTCGAGTATGTAAATAGAAGTACTATTAGGGTGCTTTGACTCTTCTTTCTTCTCATGAGTCTTGGTGTGAAGTCAAAATAAGCCAAGCTCCTACAACCTAGGAGGTCTTGAGCCTTGACCCTAGAAGAAATGACAGTGATGTTGATATGTGTATCTTCCTTGATGTTTTTGTCTTGATGCGTTTGTACTTATTCGAATGACTGCCGCAACCTCCAAGAGAAAGTCTTTGAGACAAAAGGAGTCATGGTTTTGGATGAAAGAGGTTTGGAGATGATGGAAAGGAGTATGTTGGGTTACTCTTTTGGGAGGTTTGACCTAATCAAAAACCAGGTTATAGGGGAAGAAGAGGGTGGCTCACTTTTTCTGCTTCTTCTTTTCTTTGTGTTTGTCGTGAGGGAATATGACACAAAAAAAAGAGATTACACAAGTTTTGATATAAAAGTAGTATTATTATCTTTGTGTTAGTATATTTTGAGTTTTTATTTGTAGATAGTGATACTTATCATTTAAGTGGGTGATATATTAAGTATTTTGGTGTCCCGCGATATTAACGCCGTGACTGAAGTTTTAATGTTTGATAACTTTTATGATGTAATATTTTACGGACACCTCTCTGAGAAATTATTGTCTTGGTAATATTTTCCATTACGGGAGTTTATTATTTGTTTTGTTTGCCCTTATCATAGTGTCGGTACGCGTGCAGTGTCGGTCACTGGGGAAAACGAGATAACCTCTCGTCTTACAATTTAATCATAAGACAAAAATGAAATTTTCATATAATGAATTGAATGCAAAAGTGATGCAATAGTCTAATGTATGCGAGTTATCTACTCAAATGGTCAGGCAAAGCTTATGCATGCTTAATGACTAGGCTTAGTAAAAATAAATTATCCTTTACTAGTTAAATTTTAGTGAAAATTTACCGTGTGTCACATCCTCCCCGCCTTAGAAGGAAAGCCGTCCTCGGCTTTCACTTAGAATTACTTGTTGGAGTTGAGAATAGATGTGGGTATTTACGCTTGAATTGATCTTCACGTTCCCACGTGTATTCTGGACCTCTTTGAGAGTTCCAGCTGACTTTGACGATAGGGATGCGGCTTTGCTTAAGCCGTTTGATTTCCCGATCCATAATCTCAATGGATTCCTTGACGAAATTCAATCTTCCGTCAACTTGGATTTCCTCCAAAGGAATGGCAAGAGTTTCGTTGAAAAGACAATTCTTCGAGTTGCATATGTGCAACACGTTATGCCTGGAGTCGAGTTCTCGTGCTAATTCGAGTCGGGAGACTACCGGCCCGATTTTTGCGAGAATTTTGAAAGGTCCAACGTAACGAGGATTTAACTTTTTACGTCATCCAAAATGGATTACGCCTTTCCATGGCGTTACAAATCCATAGTATGAAAGGGTGGTTCTCTAAGTTGTTCGCACCGGAATAGTTGTGCATAACATATATTCCTGATGGTAATCCAAGTTGGTAAGCTACCAGCTCGATCTTGGAGAGGATTTGGTTAATCCTATGAAATAAGGTTGTGCCCTTGTGTTTTGTTAAAATGGGTTAGGCTTTTCTGAGGCGGAATTCCAACCTAACTTTCTCGTTGATTTGAACTTCAGGCGGCATTTAGTCCTATATTTATTGATCTTGACGATCAGAGTTGTTTGCACTCGACCTCTGGTCCGCATACTATTATCAATGGTTCTCGATAGAAGCTTGGAGCCATTGAACTGGTTCCTTGCCGGTCTCTGTTCTGAACACGATTGATTTGCGCTTTTGACCATACGGTGTCTTATGAGGTGGTCTGTTGTTGCAAGGGAATTTGGTTAAGGCAATTTTCCTGCTCCATACACTTCTCAAACAAGTTACTCATGTTCGAAGTATAACTTCTATAGCTTGAATGGTCCTTCCATTTAGTCCATTAATCGGAAGACAATAGGTGGTACTCATTTCCCGATGGATTCTTAAGAATTTTGGAGTGGTCCTCAAAAGTTTGGTATGAATGGTTATCGCTATTTGGAATGAGAAGAATTGAAAGGCTATGACTCATAGCGCTTTGCTTCAAGCAAACCGTGTAAGCTTGTCCAGGTTGCCGTCCATCTTTGTTTGGTAGGGATAGGTGGGTTTGGTGAGGTGATCAATTATTACCCAAGTAGAGGTATAATTGATAGAGGTCTTTGGTGACTTGGTTTTAGAGTCCATTGTTATGCAATTCCCATTTCTATCTGGAAATTTTGGTTTGTACAGGTAGGTTTGACGATTTTTGATTGCTTTGAATTTTCCTTTTCGAACATGCTAAGTATTGTTTGACATAGGTCAAATACCAGCCTTCATGTTTGGTACTCAGAATAGCTTTCTGGATCAAGGTGTATTTTTCCGGTCACTAGATAGGTATTATTCCTGGCCTTAATGAGGTTCACACACGATAGGATTACAAATCCCTTCATGGTGTGGGTTTTAACATTGGTTCTTGGGGTTAAGATTCCCTTTGGTTTCTTACGGAATCCCCTTCACCTTTAGGTATGCTGTAAGAGTTTTATTTAGTCGGTTCTTCCTTTGAGTGCTACCACTTGAGCTTTAAGGCTTTTAATGGGAGGAGCGGACTAGATCTTTCGTTTTCCCAATGAGCTGGCTTGTAAAAGTTTTGTTTGTTAGATGTTTCTTAGAGTATGTGCGGTTATGACTGTTTTGCCCTGGGTGAGTACGAATGTTGTAATTGTACTTATGTTGCGACTCCAATTATTGGTGTCGTCACATGGTCAACTTCCTTTTTGTTTCCGTACATTCCGTAGGACCTTGTGGTCAGTGTACACTGTACTTTCTTGATGCAGTAGGGATAACATTTCTAGGTTTTCCTAGTGAGATCATGTCGGGTTCCAATTCTAATTTGTGCACTGCGTTATGCTTCTCATGGATCTTTGAGTGTTGAGTATTCTATACCATTATTTTCCTTTTTGGATCAGGATAGCTTCCAGCTTTGGTGTAAAGCGTCTCCCTTGAATGGTAGAATCTCTGTCATTTCCAGGTATGTCTAAAACAAGTGTATCACATGATTTTTCCTTGCGCAGTGTTTGTTAAGTTAACCTAGGGTGTATGATGATCTATTCCTTTGAAAAGGCTGCAATCAAACAAGCGATAGTCACTTGCTCACCACATGTAGGAAATGGCTTGAACCTCATGCGCTATTTAAATTCACATGTGCAGACAAAACTATACATTTAATCGAAAACCTAATATGCATTCACAAACCACCAGCAAAGAAAAGAGATGCCTTCATTTATATTCACGTGTGACAAGAGCTATACATTTCATCGAACATTGACTTGAACCTCACACACTATTTTTATTCACATGTGCGAGAAAAACTATACTTTTAATCGAAAACCTAATATGCATTCACAAACCACCAGCAAAGAAAAGAGACGCCTTCATTTATATTCACATGTGACAAGAGCTATACATTTCATCGAACATTGGCTTGAACCTCACACGCTATTTTTATTCACATGTGCAGAAAAAAATATACATTTTATCAAAAACCTAATATGCATTCACAAACCACTAGCAAAGAAAAGAAACGCCTTTATTTATATTCACGTGTGACAAGAGCTATACATTTCATCGAACATTGACTTGAACCTCACACACTATTTTTATTCACATGTGAAGAAAAAACTATATATTTCATCTAAAACCTAATATGCTTATATGCATTCACAAACCAGTAGCAAAGAAAAGAGACACCTTCATCTATATTCACGTGTGACAAGAGCTTTCGATCATTGGCTTAAACCTCCCACGCTATTTTTATTCACATGTGCAGAAAAAACTATACATTTCATCGAAAACCTAATATGCATTCACAAACCACCAACAAAGAAAAGAGACACCATCATATATATTCACATTAAGGGTGAGCAAACGGACCGGCCGGACCGGACCGGACCGACCGAAGGACCGACCGGACCGACACGGACCGAGACCGGACCGACCATATTCGGTCCGGTCCGCGGTCTCGGCTTTTTGGCAAATTGGTCCTCGGTCTGGTCCGGTCCGGTCCGGTCCGGACCAAAACCGACGAATTTGGCCTTGTTGGACCGGACCGACCGAAGGACCGACCGGACCGAGACGAATTTGGCCTTGTTAGAAAATATGTGAATTAAATTTGAAGTCTATCAAGTTTATCAATCTATATAATGATATAGTGGTCTTTATTTGTCCAACAAAAATTAAGTGTTTCATATTTATAAATTTGACTAGTGAATTACTTGACCTATACTTGCTTATCCGAGTACGTTTGACGTAAAACTTTTGATGTATACTTCATAACATGAATCATGTCTTAAGCACTTGTTTAGTGTAGTCACATATTTTCACTTGTTTGTTTGTTAACTTATATGTGTATATGAGATAGAATGTTTCGAATAGATGACCAATGAGTTTGGTTTTATGGTTTGATCTCCGGCTTACGTTATGCATTTTATTTTGTTAATCTCTTTTAAACCACTCCAACGAACACTCCGAACCACCATGGACTGTGGCCCGTTGTCGCTAGGAGTAGGGTACCGGATTTGGGCTTTGGCCCATTGATTACCCAATGTCTAATATAAATTACTAAACATGGGCTATGGCCCAACGTATAGCAGAACCATTTTTACCACAATTGTTACTTGTTAGTATTGCAAAAATTTCCTTTCAAATGTTTTAGTACTAGACATCTAGCTTTGAAAAAATAGGAAAGTAGTCATGCGTTACCATGGTTGCTCGAACAGACCTTATCAAGTCCTAAATAGGCATATTACAACTCACAAAAATATAATGCTAGAGTAGTTGTCTTTGACACGGAGATTCAACGTCAACGGTTTGACTTCAAGATACAACTTGGCTATAGTATGAATTAGACTTAGTGAAGCCGAGACTTCTCGACCAGGGGATAAATGACCTCGTCACCATGGTACTACCAAAGTGAGTTTGTCGACTCACTATACATTTTCAAAACGTTTCTATTTTGATAACAAGTTTGTACCTATTGAAATGAATTAACGAAAAGGAAGTGACTATGAACGAGACTTGTTTCAAACGAGATTTGACTAACCCATTACTGAAAATGCGAGCAAAGGTGTGACGAAACCATATGTTAGTTGAGTACTACTCAACTTGGTTCCATTCCGACAACCTATTATACTATTACGGACCGTGACAAAAATATAGACTTGGCTCTTATCCTAGACGAATACAACAATTCTAATTTGTGCATTGCGTTATGCTTCTCATGGATCTTTGGGTGTTGAGTATTCTATACCATTATTTTCCTTTTGGATCGGGATAGCTTCCGGTTTTGGTGTAAAGCGTCTCCCTTGAATGGTAGAATCTCTGTCATTTCCAGGTATGTCTAAAACAAGTGTATCACATGATTTTTCCTTGCGCAGTGTTTGTTAAGTTAACCTAGGGTGTATGATGATCTATTCCTTTCTTGGTTCAGTGTAGGTGATAGGATACTAAGTATGAATCGGTATATCCGAGGTGTCAGTCTCTGCGTCCAGTGTTCTACTGGGAGTTAATTCGTGTCGAAGATTCAAACGTTTCACATTCGTTTCCTTAGTAGAAGATTTCTTCTCTTATGTGGCACGGTTTATTCTATTCCCGTGTAATGTGAAATGTATGGCATTTTAAGGTGGGGTGTCGAAGTGAGATATGAACTTTACTATTTCGTGATAATGAGTTAAGCATTTCCTTTAACATGACCGGGTAAGAATTTCAAGAATTTAACCATGCCCGCACACGTGACCCCTCCGAATTATCGTAGGTGATCAGGCTATGTATAATTGGGGACCGGTGACGTGTTGTTCGGTATAGTCTTAATCTTGGTGTATTTATTCTTTGTTCAGCGGAAATGTCGCAAAAGTTCAGGAGCAAAGTTTTGATGTGATGATTTATAAGATTTGCTAGGTCGACCAATTATGTCAACATGACCTATGGCTCGCTTGACCAATATGTGTGAAGCAATGGCATCCTGGTTAGGGATGGAATGTTGAATTTGTGATTCTTGGCGAGGTAACAGTTTGTGTTGGTCTTATCGGTATTGATAATAACACCTTAGCAATCTTTGAAATGTGGATTTTTTTTTCTAAGTCATTTCGTCGGGTGATACCAACTTGTCAAAGAGACTAGTCGTATATCCAAGATGACTTTCTCTTATCTTCAGAGAAATCCTTTCATCGTGATAAGATAGTTGAAATCCTTATTGATATGGGGAAAGTGGTCATGGAGAAGACATATATTAAGATAGCACGATAATGACAACTGATATATTACAAGGAAAGGTTTAGTACATTAAGGTTACATAGAGGAGTACTTAAAGTAGATTCCTAAGGCTACGACTTGGAAGTTTAAACTAAGCTTTATTACAAACAGCATCTCTAGCTAACTTAGTTTCTTCCTTGGTGTCCGTTGGAGGCGTGAATAATTCTTCACACTTTCTTCAGGAAATTGTTTCGACAGTTGTTGCCTCCATGCTGATCCTTCCTATCCGGGCACTTGTTTTTATTGTGACCCTTCATTCCACACCCATGGCATACCACTGCCTCCCGATAGGGTTGCTTACAATCTCCCATCTTATGTCCAATTCCTTTACAAATTCCACAAGGTGTAGGGCACTTTCCGTAGTGATAATATGGGCATATATTGCACTTGGGTTTTGTTCCAGCATACATCACTCCCCGTTTGGTTTCAGCAGTCCTAACTTCAGTCGTCCATCGGCGCTTGATTGATTGTTGCATTTGATCTTCCTCACCATCATATACCCAGTTCCTCTTGTTACCACAGTACTCCATTGCTTTGCTTTGGGGCAGTGACTCTGTCAATCCAGAAGTCGCACCAGTAGCTTCTTGAGTGGCAATAGGTGCGAATGCAACCACGTTCCCCCAAATTTCGGGTGAAAATCCACAAAAGTATGCTCCGAGTTTCCTTTTCTCAGGTACTATCATATCAGGACATAGTTGGGCCAGTTCGCGAAAGCGGTTGGTGTATCCTTCGAGGTCATTTCCCATCATGGTTAGTCCACAGAGCTCTTGTTCCATTATTCGCAGTTCATTCCTTGAGCAGTATTCTGCAATCATCATTTTCTTCAGGGTGTCCCACTGAAGTGAGTAAGCAGCGTCTATTCCTACTAATTGAACATAAGTATTCCACCACATGAGGGCTTGGTGCCGAAAGGTGCAAGTAGCATACTTGACTTTACAATTGTCCGCGCAACTCTGCTCGTGGAAAATTGTCTCTAACCTTTCTAGCCATTTTGCCAAACCTATGGCTCCTTCAGTCCCCTCAAATGCTGGTGGTTTACAGTTCCTGAATTCTTGGTAAGAGAAAATTTGTGTTGTAGGCGTCTTACCAACAACTTCTTCCTTATTCCAGGCGATGTTGTTGATGTTGTGATTGACTTGATAGTCAGCAATCCTTGAACCAATTTGTTCAGTAAGGGATTTCTCAATGGTGGTTGCATCCATGTTCAGCTTTATTGGGAACATTTTCCTTCAACCACAAGAAATGACAACAATAAGTTTTCTATGAGTAGGAGGACCATGGTGGAGATTCATAAGGTTACAACATGTACTACTTCTCCATCAAGTATTTCCTAGGTTGTATTGACTGGATGTCACGTAGACTTAATTTATTATGATGATGTTAAGAAAACGGAGATTGGTTGGAGTGAGTTTAACATAAGGTTATAATTTACTAGACGTTGTTTATTATGCATAGTCGCTCATCACCATAAGCTTGATTACATCTTAAGAAGATTCCTGGCTCATAAAGCCGATACATAACATGCGTTCATTGACTCGCTCTAGTTTGTTATACAACAAAACTACTACTAGCGTTTTTATTGAAACTACTCATTACAACGTCTAATGCAATGCCAAGTGAAATTTAGGCATTTCCCGGTGCTGCCCCGGGTTGACTTTGTTGAGTTGTCTTCCATTCCTCCAACTCTCTGAGCTGGGCCTCCATCCTAGCAAATTTGTTGTTGGCCTCATTTGTCCTACTTTCCATAGTACGTCTTTGAAATTCTACGACACCTTCCAGGTACCCTGTCTCAGTTAATGCTATTGTAGTAACGGTCTCCAACCGTGTTAGCCGACTCTCAATCTCTGTGAGACGTCCCTGGGTGTCTCCTGGAGTTTGCAGAGCACACCTTTCAATGTGGTCTTCAAGGCGGGCAATTACTTCGTTCAACTTCTCACGAGTTCCTTCTATTACTGTTCCAACATCGTTGTAGCATTCCTTGAGTTTTTCGCCGAGTGCTTGTAGCTCTTCCACCACTTCTTCAATCCCTTCAATCCTTTCTTCCGGTAATATTCCCAGATGGTCCGACATTTCTTCTATTTGTTCTTCATGACGTGTTATGCGTGCCATAACTGTGTCGAGAGTTGGTGGTCCAGCAGTGGCTGCTTCCGAAGTTCCTCCAACTTCGAACCCACTAAGAGATGGTGTACCAGAAGATGATGGTGATGATGCAGAGAGGCAGATTTTCTTGCTAGCAGGTATCTCCCAACTGAGAAGTGGATCTCTTTGGTGTCTTGGTGAGAGTGTAGGAGTAGTGGAATTGGTAGGTATAGTATTGATAGTAGTAATGATTTGGAAGTGAGCAGGTGGGGTGTGGGTAGTACCCTCCTGGTGAACTTGATACACTACCCTGTATGGGTTTCCAGTGTCAGGAGTGAGTTGGGAAGGGGCTGGGATGCGTTCAGCAGGTGACAAACCTTCTGTTGTGTCATCGCATCCAGCTCCAGAGTGAGGGGAAGGCATGGTCTGTGACAAGACGGTTCATATGTGTAAGTATATGGAAAAATACTCATGATGAATATGAAATAGTGCACTAGTAAATAGGAAATAAAACATGAAATCCTATTTAAATGAACTCTAAGTAAAATGGCAAGTAAGGCAAGCGGAAACTGACGGTCGTAGTATGATGTTTTTGTAAAAAGTAGTTATAGTTTAGGGTTTATATGTACCTAGTTCTCTATAACTTAGGCTCTGATACCAATCTGTAACACCCCCAAATTTGGTTTAGCGGAAGCATACGTGTTATGGGGAATGTTACTAAATCGGAGATCACAACACAAGTAATAAAGAACGGAATACACACTCCGTTTGATTTTATAAAATGGTTCTAAAACAGTAATTTTACAACATTGTTTGGATAAAATGGCACATCCCATAAGTTCAGTGGTCCCAATTTTGAAAACATCGTTATGTGTAAAAACACTTCTTTAAATATTACTACGACCATTTACCGCCTCTTGCCTTGCATCCGTGATCACAAATTGAACACCTGAGAAAAATATGCTAAAGGGTCAGCTATAAGCTGGTGAGTTCATAGGTTTAAGTTAAAACAGTAAGTTTGGACCATAAATCAAGTCATATAATCATTACAAGAATATAATGATATATGGATGAAAGTCTATTACGTTAGCTCTAAGTTCATGCAACCGATACTACGACAGTTCCTGTATGCTAACAGATATCATACATTATAGGGGCCCATAGCGAGTGTTTTGTCCCTCAACACTCGATTCCGACATGGTATACGTTTCGCCTTGGCCTAAGCAGGGCCAACCGAACGGAGGAGTCACCCTCAATAGATCTATTTATAACATTCGCGCTTCCCAATGGGGAATTGACGGTTCATGAAAAGGGGCATTTCTCTAGGGACATAAGGGCTTAGGCTACACCACGTAATAGTAATCATGCAGTAGTTTAGGTCCATAAAAAGGTTTTGCATATTTTCTCACCCCAATAGTATAAAACAGTTTATCAAGTAAAAGAGGGGCTATGAGACTCACCTTAGCAATGTGCAATCCAAAAGTGAGGTTTAGTGATTGTTGTGAAGCGGCACCAACACGTGACCTAGATAAGGAGGGCAATATTTTAGATCATTGTTTTAAGTATTACTCACTTAAAGTAGTTCAATGGTTTTTATAATTGTAGCAAAACTAAACTTTAGTTTGTAAAAACTATTAAAATGGTTTTACTAGTAAGTATACGAAGTATATATACTTTTCGCGTTGACATTATAATGATGTTGTCGACATTAGGGTTGTTTCAAAGAAAAGAAATTCATGGTGTTCTATTGGTAAGTATATAAAATGTACATACACTTATTTGAGTTGACACTTAGTAGTATTGTCAAAAGTAATTATTAGTCTATTTATTTCCTAATGGTATTTAGAAAATATGTGAATTAAATTTGAAGTCTATCAAGTTTATCAATCTATATAATGATATAGTGGTCTTTATTTGTCCAACAAAAATTAAGTGTTTCATATTTATAAATTTGACTAGTGAATTACTTGACCTATACTTGCTTATCCGAGTACGTTTGACATAAAACTTTTGATGTATACTTCATAACATGAATCATGTCTTAAGCACTTGTTTAGTGTAGTCACATATTTTCACTTGTTTGTTTGTTAACTTATATGTGTATATGAGATAGAATGTTTCGAATAGATGACCAATGAGTTTGGTTTTATGGTTTGATCTCCGGCTTACGTTATGCATTTTATTTTGTTAATCTCTTTTAAACCACTCCAACGAACACTCCGAACCACCATGGACTGTGGCCCGTTGTCGCTAGGAGTAGGGTACCGGATTTGGGCTTTGGCCCATTGATTACCCAATGTCTAATATAAATTACTAAACATGGGCTATGGCCCAACGTATAGCAGAACCATTTTTACCACAATTGTTACTTGTTAGTATTGCAAAAATTTCCTTTCAAATGTTTTAGTACTAGACATCTAGCTTTGACAAAATAGGAAAGTAGTCATGCGTTACCATGGTTGCTCGAACAGACCTTATCAAGTCCTAAATAGGCATATTACAACTCACAAAAATATAATGCTAGAGTAGTTGTCTTTGACACGGAGATTCAACGTCAACGGTTTGACTTCAAGATACAACTTGGCTATAGTATGAATTAGACTTACTGAAGCCGAGACTTCTCGACCAGGGGATAAATGACCTCGTCACCGTGGTACTACCAAAGTGAGTTTGTCGACTCACTATACATTTTCAAAACGTTTCTATTTTGATAACAAGTTTGTACCTATTGAAATGAATTAACGAAAAGGAAGTGACTATGAACGAGACTTGTTTCAAACGAGATTTGACTAACCCATTACTGAAAATGCGAGCAAAGGTGTGACGAAACCATATGTTAGTTGAGTACTACTCAACTTGGTTCCATTCCGACAACCTATTATACTATTACGGACCGTGACAAAAATATAGACTAATTACATTTATTTAGCATTAAGTACCCTCGACTTGGCTCTTATCCTAGACGAATACAACAAGCACATCATGAACATATAGCAACCATTTCAAGACATCAGATGTGGACATAACAAAGTTAAATTCGTTTTTCTCAAGTTAAGTTTGTGATGTATGTAAAGCTGCTTATTATGACAGTAACCATCTTATGTTTGGAGTAATTCTATCGTGCCATAACGACACATTTTTCCTTATACAACATCTTATTATACAAGGTGATGCTTTCTTTAATATGTGACTTTTATCAACACAACATGGTTATCATATGCGTCGACTGATGAGTCCCACGAGTATCCGAGTGGGTTCTCAGTCGAGACCATACTCAACAAAATAACAAAGATAGGTAATGAACATCATAACCGAATGTTTAACAAATTTGATACAAGGTACTAATTTCATATTCCTTTATTAATGTTCTTAACACAAAACATTTACAATAAGAGGAATTTAATAACCTTGTCACGAGATGAAGATGTAGAGGATGAGAGCAATTTCGAAGGTTCCAAACCAAATTGAAGCTTGAATTAGCTCGATTACACTCCTAATTACAAAACCCCCAAACCAATTGTTGAAAATCCTAAGTTTCACAAACCCTAATTTTTTTGTAAAGTTGATGATGAAGACTGAATTGGTGGTTCCTCATCTTTCGAGTATGTAAATAGAAGTACTATTAGGGTGCTTTGACTCTTCTTTCTTCTCATGAGTCTTGGTGTGAAGTCAAAAAAAGCCAAGCTCCTACAACCTAGGAGGTCTTGAGCCTTGACCCTAGAAGAAATGACAGTGATGTTGATATGTGTATCTTCCTTGATGTTTTTGTCTTGATGCGTTTGTACTTATTCGAATGACTGCCACAGCCTCCAAGAGAAAGTCTTTGAGACAAAAGGAGTCATGGTTTTGGATGAAAGAGGTTTGGAGATGATGGAAAGGAGTATGTTGGGTTACTCTTTTGGGAGGTTTGACCTAATCAAAAACCAGGTTATAGGGGAAGAAGAGGGTGGCTCACTTTTTCTGCTTCTTCTTTTCTTTGTGTTTGTCATGAGGGAATATGACACAAAAAAAAAGAGATTACACAAGTTTTGATATAAGAGTAGTATTATTATCTTTGTGTTAGTATATTTTGAGTTTTTATTTGTAGATAGTGATACTTATCATTTAAGTGGGTGATATATTAAGTATTTTGGTGTCCCGCGATATTAACGCCGTGACTGAAGTTTTAATGTTTGATAACTTTTATGATGTAATATTTTACGGACACCTCTTTGAGAAATTATTGTCTTGGTAATATTTTCCATTACGGGAGTTTATTATTTGTTTTGTTTGCCCTTATCATAGTGTCGGTACGCGTGCAGTGTCGGTCACTGGGGAAAACGAGATAACCTCTCGTCTTACAATTTAATCATAAGACAAAAATGAAATTTTCATATAATGAATTGAATGCAAAAGTGATGCAATAGTCTAATGTATGCGAGTTATCTACTCAAATGGTCAGGCAAAGCTTATGCATGCTTAATGACTAGGCTTAGTAAAAATAAATTATCCTTTACTAGTTAAATTTTAGTGAAAATTTACCGTGTGTCACAGTCCGGTCCGCGGTCTCGGCTTTTTGGCAAATTGGTCCTCGGTCTGGTCCGGTCCGGTCCGGTCCGGACCAAAACCGACGAATTTGGCCTTGTTGGACCGGACCGACCGAAGGACCGACCGGACCGACACGGACCGAGACCGGACCGACCACATTCGGTCCGGTCTCGGTCTTGGATTTTCGCCGAACTCGGTTTTCGGTCCGGTCCGGTCTTGGCCGGTCCGGTCCGGTTTTCCGACCGTGCACACCCCTAATTCACATGTGACAAAGAGCTATACATTTCATCGAACACCTAGTAACATCAAAACTTCATTCCTTGCTGATTTTTTTCACGCGCGAAGATATTCTTACCAAACTTAAATAATCGTCTCGAATGAGTACAATACTAGTCTATAATCTTGTTAATACCTAACATCGCACTAAAATTCAAATGAAAAACCAAGTTAAAATTAAAAGGAAACAATGATAATGCCTACCACAATAAAACTAACTAAACGCCACAGTCAACGCCGCAAGTTAAAGTAACAACTAACCGGAAACTACATTTCAACTAACATCGAGACAAAAAGGCAAAATCTCTAAACAATCAATTACATAGAGCATCATATAGCATCTTCACATGTAATGCAATTGATACACAGTAAAAATACATATTTTTTAATTACAAAATAGTAAAAACAGTAATAATATTAATTAGTTGAAAATTAGTACCAATATTAGCATTCGAATCCACATTAGAACACCGTTTCAAAAGATATTCAATTGAAGGTTGATTAACAGACGGATTCATCAACAAAAGATTGTTAAAAAGTTATAACTTAGGTCAGATTAAATCACAAAATCATCAATTAAAGCCGGAGTCGAAGCCAGAGATTAAATCAGAAACCACTGGCATGATTGTTGATAACCGTCGGAGATTAGGTGTGTTTGATGAGTGTGTATTTGCGTGTGTGAATTAGATGGTAATGAGAAAGAGAAAGAAATCGAGTTGAAGTTTTGAGTGGTGTGTAACAAATGAGGGGAGTTCTGATAGACTAAAAATGGCGCGTAACAAATGGATCAAATTTAACCGTTAGATGAGAAGAAAAGGGAGAATCAGATGAAGGGCTAGGATCGCTTCTCGCGTTCTCACCAAAATAAGGCTTCTCATTTGAACGCTTCTCTCTCTCTCTATATATATATATATATATATATATATATATATATATATATATATATATATATATATATATATATATATATATATATATATATATATATATATATATATATATATATATATATATATATATATATATATATATATATATATATATGGGGATACTGGCTACAATTTTTGTAGCCAATTGGCTACAATCCTTCATAAATAATACACTTGCAATGATTCAGGGGACCCACAGAAAATAATCATGACCCTACAAAAATATATCAGGGACCCACATTTTATATATAATTATATATATATATATTGGCTATATATAATTATATATATATATATATCCCTATATATATATATATATATATATATATATATATATATATATATATATATAGTGTTGTATTCCATGCAGTACTAATATTAGATACAGTACTTTACAGTACCCTTTTCGACCGTTAGATCACTTAATCAATGGATGAGATCACTTGTGCCATTAATGTAAATAATTGAAAGATTAAGCCAAAAGCTAAAAAGGCTAAAAGGGTAATCTAGGCATTTCATATTATCCATACAAAATGCCAGATTATCTCACTTACCATCTAGAATTCCCCCAAAAATCAATAAACCGCTCTAAAAAAAAAACCCTACGCCTCTCTCTTTAGATCAATTGTTCAGCCATCTAAAAAAAACATCATCAATTTTTTATTGTCTAACAAGCATCAATATGAGATCTTCATAGTAAGTAATTGTTTTAATTCGTATTTTTTTCGTTTGTTTTGTGTAGATGACAATCTATTTTGATTTTGTATTGATTTTAATTCTGCGTTTTTTTCGATCTTGATTTTTTGTGTGTTTGTGTATTCGTTTCTATTGGATCTTGATTTATTTCGATCTTGGTTTTAATGGACTTGATTATTTAATCTTATTTCTTAGTATTAGAAATTTCGATCCTAAACTGTAGATGTGAACAAAGTTTAATATAATGGTTTCTTTGAATTACTTGTTGAGATTGGGGGAGTTAACTGTTATTAAATAATAGGATTAATTTCATATATCACCATACTTTCAAGATAAATTTCATATATACCCAAAGTGCAAGTATTGAATGCATAATGTACAATGTTTTTTATGCATGTTTGGGTATATATGAAATTTTCAACAAAAAGGATGGGAGATATGAAATTGCCCCTAAATAATATGCTAGTGTTATAAAATATTTTTTAGGAGTCTGTACACTACTCGTATAAATGGCCCAACAATATTGGTGTCCCTTTTTTATTTGGCTGTCGATTGAATTGTAGAACGAGTTTAGGAGGTTATAAGATTAGAAATACTTTGTACCTTTTAGTCAAAAATGAAGTTGAATATATGTAAATTTTATGACTGTACGGTTAACTAACACCCCTTAATTATTTCATGATAAATGCTATAAGATGCCAAAGATGCTAGAGATAGGTACAAGAACATGTTGCTTGTTACACATGGTAATTGTTATTTTATCAGTTTCTTAAAATTCAATTGAGTAATAACATATTTTTCTTATCTTAAATATGCAGTTAAATGTGCAGCGTGCACATATTTCTTGGAAAGAGTGCGCATAATGTATTAATGAATTTGACGAGAAAGCGCAATGTGGACACCGCAAACATAAATGTTTTTAGAAGACGTGCATATATGCTCTAATTAATTTGATGAGAAAGCCCCGCGTGCACGTATGTTCTTGGAAAGCGTGCACATATGTTCTAATGAATTAAATGATAAAGTGAAGAGTGCACACATGTTTTTAAATGGAATGCACATTTATAGTTAACAAGATACTTGTACATGTATTGTATTTTATTTGATATCGAATTTTTTGTATACTATTTATGTTCTTGATTTGTTATTTAATTTTTAGAGGTTACATGTATATGTTTTTTTTGTCATAAATTTTGAATATCAAATAATGTGCATTAGAAACATATGTGCAATTACCATTTTAAGCAAAATTAGTTTGACGTCGAAACAAATGTACGCAAGCAATATATGTAAATTTAAAATTAAAAAAAATATATATATATATATATATACATATATGTTCTGATTTTTCTGAAATTATGCCTGCTAAAGAGAAGTATAAAATTAAAAAAAAATTAATTCAAAAAATTAAAGGGTTTAGAAAAACGTTTTTTAATTAAAAAAAATTCAAAATAAAAGTAAAAAATGTGTTTTACTATTTTACCCTTTTGAATTAATTAAAAAGATTTAATAATGCTAAATTATTATTGGTCTAAATGAGTACTGTAAAGTACTGTATCTAATATGAGTACTGCATAGAACGCGACCCTATATATATATATATATATATATATATATATATATATATATATATATATATATATATATATATATATATATATATATATATGGGAATATATTAGCTACAATTAATTGTAGCCAATTGGCTACAATTTTGTACTAAAAATGTGGGTCCCTGATTATTTTTGTGGGTCCTGATTCTTTTTTGTGGGTCCCTGAATCATTGCTAGTGTAATTTTTATAAAGGATTGTAGCCAATTGGCTACAAAAATTGTAGCCAAGATATCCCCATATATATATATATATATATATATATATATATATATATATATATATATATATATATATATATTTATATATATATATATGAACAAAAATGTAACAAAGTACATATGGGAGATAGGCATCATGACTTGTGTACAAATATGATCTTGATGAAGATTTGCTATATATTAGCAAAGGTAGTATTATTTTACTATTAATAATGTACTTATATTTTATATGAAAGTTATGATCCACTTATTTAAATATGGAAATAGTAATAGGGATGAATGTTAGTTTATTTGTTTTACGTTTTTATGTGTAGTGTGTTTGTGTAATGATATGAGAATTAATGAATTGACAAACCAGTCGTGGCCTTTTTAATTTTTTAGGAATGGACGTCCAAATGTCTATTTTTATTAAATGGACGTCCAAATGAAGAATAAATGAAATAGAGTTGTGGAGTTTTAAAAAGAAAGAATTTTTTTTATTACTGTTCAAGAAATTTAGATGGATTATGTGTACATACTTTTACGTCGTGTCTTCCATTGATGTTTTTTGAATGAATGTTATACGTACCCAAGGTTGCTGCAAGACATTATATCATTATTAGTTTATGTAAGAATGTTATAAGCTTCTTTACTGTATTAAATACTTGTTCTCAATCCACTATCTAGTCATGAATGTTTCATTGTAAATTTTTTTTATACAATAACTTATATTAAAATACGATAGTGCAGGATATCGGGCTGTGTGTTTCAGCGTTCCAAGTAACATAACAACGTCATCTTATTTTCTTAGAGCAAGCACATCAATAACTTAAGTTATAGTTTAACATATGCCACGTCAGCGCCACATCAGCTTTAACATTTCACCTCAACATCCCCAAAAAACACCCACAACAATAACATCCCAAGTTAAACTTTAACATTTCATATTTTCAATTTCAACCCATAAACTAAAACAAACACTTCTGTTAATACAAATAAGCCGTAAAAACGTTTACTTATATTTTACGATCTTCTAATGTTTTGTCGATAACAAATGTAAAATCATTTTAACGAAACAAATAGAGTACGTAAATAGTTTGAGTTAATAGTTTTCTAACACACTTACGCTTTCACATAAAACACTAAAACAAATATAAGTGATTTTATGATTTAGATACATATGTACAACAACTAGTGTTTACATATTGGGTTAAACATATACTTAAACTAAGTATACTAAAATGGGTAAAAACTAAGTGTATGCTAAAATGGGTAAATACAAGTATATACTAAATGGGTAAATACTAGCAAATGGTTTTGACCCATAACCCATGGTTTTATATATACCACTTAACCAAGTTCATTGTATCTAGAAAGAAAACCATGGATCAACCCATAACCCATGACCCATGACCCATAACCAAAAATACCCATGGGCAAAGAGGAGCGGACCACGGATCCCTAGCTTTGTGCTAGCCGGATCCCTTGTGGTAGGGATCCGTGGGATCCGGGGAACAGAAGAAAATTTCCTCTATAAATAGAGAGCCATTTCTTCCTCTCTACACATGACTTTACACACATACTTCCCCAAAGTATTCTAACCCTCTAACCTCAGATCTAAGTGATCTATGTAGTTTGTCTTTTGTTTTTTTGTGATCTACTAGGTTCCTCTTAAAGGAGAGATCACCACTTCTTGAAGACGTGCAAGCTCAAGTCCATGAGTTGCCATGCTTCGTCATCATCAAGACTACTAAGGTTCTCTTGTTGATAGTTCTTCCTTTCTCCATAGATGTTGGGTTGATGGCATTAGTGAAGAATGCCGAAAGAGTCAAGATGAAAGCATTAGTGAAAGGTGCTCATCATCCGTGTCAAAGCATTAGTGAAGGATGCTAAAGGTGTCAAGACGAAGGCATTAGTGAAGGGTGCCAAGCGTTGTGTCAAAGGCATTAGTGAAGGATGCCAAAGAATCAAATCAAGTAGCATTTGGGAAGAATGCCTAGGTCGTATAATCGATGAGGTGTATCGTTATACATATATGTATTTGTTTATCTTCAAGGATGGTGATATCCTTGATGGTGTTGTAACAAGTAGAAGATCTCCTTGAGATTAGGTGTTGTGTCGTGAAGGGTAGTAGTTCTTCCATAGTAATGGAACTAGGTGCTTAGCCTAGTACCTAATAAAGGGTAGACGACGTTGTGAAGGATTAGTTCTCCTAAGGTGTGAAAGAACTCGGTGGTTAGCCTAGCACCGTATAAAGGGTAGGCGACGTTGTGTTAGGTGTGGTTCGCCTTGGTGTGAAAGAACTCGGTATTTGGCTTTGTACCGAAAAAAGGTTAAGCGACGTTGTGAAGGCTTCTCCGCCACAAGGAGTTGGTGTAGTGCTTACGAACTCGAGTAGGTGACTCGGGGAGTGGAGTAGGGCAAGGAAGGTGTCCTTGTAGCCGAACCACTATAAATAACTTGTGTTGTGGTGATGTGCTTCTTACTCTTTATATTTCATTACACGTTTATATATCCATCTATCAACGTCCAACATAAACAATCAAATAGATTGACATAAGTCGATCTAAATATTTAAAAGGAAGTTTTAAATTGGTAAAACTATTCAACCCCCCCTTCTAGTTTTCCACAATTGGCATCAGAGCTTCGTTACCAAGTTTCTTAGAGTATGTTGTACTTTAAAAACTTGATACGATCCATGTATGTTTGAAAACTACAAAGAAGGATTATCTTCGTCATATTTTAAAATCACTATATTGTTTATTGTTGGACAATGATAGAATGCTCTAACATTTTTTTTCTTAAGCATTATCCATACTTGGATTTGGAGTTACCAAGAAGAATATAAAGAATTTATCTAAATATTTCTTTTCGCAAAAAGAATATTTAGCCAAGCATTATCCATACTTGGATTTGGAGTTACCAAGAAGAGCATAAAGAACTTATCTAAATATTTCCTTTCGCAAAAAGAAGATTTAGCCAAGGTATGATTACCAATCACTTGCTTTTAATTTTATTATTGAAATCTTAGTTGCATGATTTATTAGTAATTGTTTTAGTAGTTATCTATATTAAAGTCATCATCAAAAATAGTATTCTTCGACTTATTTGTAGAAACTACACTACGAATTCGTAATAATGACATTTTGGTTATTTGATAACCATTATCATTATTCATCACAAAGAATTTATTGACACTTCATCTATGTCAATAAATTTCCATGTGAAACTTCTTATGTTATAATAAAATGGGATTTTATTATAATGTTTGAAAAGCTTCCCAAGAATTATGACTAATTCTTAAAAAGGGAACCTCGTCTAATAGGAATAGTACTGAATCTTCAAAAACCTCAAATCACAAGTTTTAGAACCTTAAACACCAAAACATTAGGCTTTTTAGAACTCCCAAACCTTAGTTATCAAGGAATGTTTGAGCTGATTTTTGCTGTTATGCCGGATCCCTCGGTTTACACTAGCCGGATCCCAAATGAGAGGGATCCGCGGGATCCGTGCAACAGAAGGCAGTATATGATCAAGAATGATCACTGTGGATGTTCCACAATAATACTCACCTCAAAGACTCACGAACAAAAACCCATGTACTGTTCATAGGAGCAAATTGATCATTCTTCTCAAGTCTAACAATCACTTGTGTAAGTATAATCTTCACTACATTGTTAATTTAATTCCTTGATTCTTAGAATTACAATTTCTTCATCTTTAAGAGTTGGGTTCAAATGGGTTTATTATAATTTGTCACCACATTGTTTCCTAAGATAATCTAAATCAAAGAATTAACATTGTTAATACAAATTAAACACATTTCTTGAACTCAACAAAGATGATGAGAGCAAAATTGTGATCAAACCCTCTAGGCTACTATTCACCATTAACACCACATTGGGGTTGCATTGTTTAGGAATATCATGCCTAGCAACAAGCAACAAGACTACCAAGACACCGCCCACTACATACCCATGTATCATAGGAAAAATGGTCTAATTCCGGACGATAGAAAGGCCTTTAAGTTGATCGAAAGGAGACTCTTTCATGAAGGTAGAGTTGTTGATCCATCATTTCTTGCAAATACCGACGTAAGGGAAATTTTTGCAACTATTGGGTTTGATTGTTTATTGAATATAAACGAACAAATTTGCCCGGTCTTTGTGCTTGAGTTTTACAAGACAATGGGGATAATTAGAAATGATGACGGGTCCATCTCAATTGAATTCACCGTCAATGAGCGAGAGTTTAGTATTTCACTTATAGAGTTTGGAAGAATTATAGGAGTTCCATATCAAGGCATTTGTATGTACTCGAATGAATGGTCTTTGGAACAACTACACACAATGGTTGATCATCATGATATTTACTACAATTTGATCCCGGAAGCAACCACGGTGAGGGACACCGTGTTCATGCCAAGAGCCTCACCATCAAGAGTCACAAGGAAGTCAAAAGTGATCCATAGGGATCCTTTTCAAATGGAGCGTTCGGAAATGTATGCATTGTATAGGAAGTGGGAGGATGTGATAAGAGAAAATGTGGTGTGCCTAGTAGGGAACAAGGACCACCCCAACGCATGTCTAAGCTTCATGATCTATTGCCTAGTGACCAATACTCAATTCAACCTTGCCTACTACATGGTCAAAAGAATGGCAAGTGTTAGAAGCATGGACAAGATGGTGCTTCCGTACGCAATGCTTTTAGCCCGTCTCGCCAAATTCATCTTTGCTTTAGACCCTTCTCCACAATCCCTTGATCATAGCTTTTGCAATAAGGTTATGGTACCATTGACCGAAGGTAGAACAACAAGGTTTATGGTGGAAGGCAAGAGACCACACCCACCCACGGACTCCTCGGATGAAAGGGAAAGGCAAGGAGAAAGTGGAGATGAAGGGAGTAGTAGCAACCCACTCGCAAATATCGATCTTGACCCCTTGGACTACATCAACCAATTGCCAAAAATCCCTAATGAATCACCCGAATGGCAACAAACCAAGGGAATCTTCAAATGCTTCGCCAATTTCTTAAAGAAGAAAAAGTGAAGATAGTTTGATAAAGAGTGGAGGACGGGTGAATAAGTGAAGAAGGAGGAGAAAGGTAAGGTTCAAAGAATCAAACTTTTGATGAACAATTTCAAACAATGGTTTGTAAACATTTTAAATTATGCTTGTAGTTTGTAGGTATTGCCATATCATGGCACTAAACAATCCTAACGTAGGTACTTGGAAAATGAGGGAATTCTAGCTATCTCTACTTTGCCATACATCATAGTAGTTGTGTTCGTACATTTAGTTCCCATAGAAACAACTAGGAGGAGCATTTACTAAGAAGTGCAAAATTGCACATTTGCTGAAAGCCTTCTGATCTGCAGTAGGCGGATCCCAGCATTTGTACTAGACGGATCCCTCCCAGAAGGGAACCGTGGGATCCGTGGTATCTGATATGCAATACAGATTTAGGTACATCAAAACAATCTATTAGATCACCTCCAACAAGTCAAACATAAGATACTAGAGCCAACTAAGTTTTTCTCAAATAGTTGAAAATCTCACTCTCATCCATGGCCTATCTAGGATACATCTTTGAAATATTTTTGATTTTTCAACTAGTCAAAACTCACCATAATTCCGCTCTAACACTCACACATTATCTATCACTCTTGATAGCACTTAGTTAGGTATATCTTTCAATTTTAGCAAATTGATCTCAATCATCTTTTAATCAAAATTAAGGTCAAAAATTGGTTTTTCATTTCTTCTTATTTTTAAGGATTTTAGTAAATTCCTATTAGGACATCCTCAGACTTCTAGGACTTGTTATCACCATTTCTCCACATCAAATTAAATGGAATCATTGTCAAACATATAGTTAGACTACCCAAGGTCAAATTTTCTTGGCCAAAACCATCATTAAGCACCATTACTTGTTATGGTTAAGGATTTGAGATATCCAACAGCTAAAAACTTCAAAATTAAGTCAAACCCTCGAAACCCATTAATAACTAACCTTACAAAAGCATAATGATTTCACCTAGACCCTGTCTGATAGCCGGATCCCTGGTCTTTAACCAGGCGGATCCCTATTGAGAGGGATCCGCGGGATCCGTAGATGCAAAGAGCATAAACCAGCTCCTATATTCAAACTCATGTCACCTTTTGGTTCTCTAACCACTCTTAGCATACATTAATTATCCTCCTAGAGCTGATCAAAACCTCAAGAGCATGCTTAATCTTCTAAGTGGTCAAGAATTTAATTCCCAAATTCAAATTACTCTTTATAAACCAAACAATCTTAGGTTTATGGCACCATCCTCAATTACCTTTCAAAAAATCAGAAATTAGAAGCTCACATTAGCACCTTCATCACCATGACTAACGCTCTTAGCAACAACTCCTCAAACATAGGATCATCCAAAAGAAAGGGTCAAATGATCCATGAAATTTCATCCACCGAAACATCTCCCATTAGAGATAATGACTCTAGAATCCCACCTCATCAAACCCATCCAACAAAAGCTAAGAGAACCGCAAGGATTAGCATCAAACCTTTCCAACTAGAAAAAGGATCATCTAGTTCCAAACCAAACATGGCTAGTTCTAGCAAGCCATCAAAACCTTCATTCATTGAAAATGGACTACACTCCTTGAATGAGCCTCTTCCTCATCCAAACATATATTCATTGTTCCATTCATCACCAAGAACTTCTCATTCACCAACCTTTTCATTAAATCGGGAACCACCTACAACACCAACTAGCCCATCATGGGAGACAAGGAACAACCTTGATCATATGGAAGAAGTCCCATTACCACCTAATTTTAGAACCTCTCCCTACTTCTCAAAATGAAGACCCTCAAACACACATTGAGCCCCCTCAAAACATCCTTTTCCCTTCGGGGCCAAACCGAGACAATATTTTGCCCAAATTGTCTAAAACTCAAGGACTTGTTCAAGAAGTACGAAATGAGATACATTTCATGTTCAATCATCTTCTTGCAAAGTTGGATCAATTCAACACGTCCACCCATCCCTAGACTTAAGCACATTGTCACATTCTAAGTCTCGTAATGAGATTAGCATTAGTAGTACTTATATTGCTAAAGTTCATTCTCTTAGTTTTTAGAGATTTGGTTGTGTATCTCTTGTTTTATTGAATGAATACTTATATGCTAGGATTATTATGTGTGTTGTGCTTGTTATATTGTACATATATCTCACTTCCTCAAATAGCATTCCTTGACATTTCTTCACTGCTGAAGAAACTGTCATCAGATAGCCGGATCCCTCCATAATGCCTAGACGGATCCCTCCAAGAAGGGAACCGTGGGATCCGTGGTACAGTATCAAAATTTTATACTAACTTGAGTCTCATTTGCAGGAAATTATGCACTATACTCTTGTTTTTCTAACCGTTGTTTTGTAGTTATTCAAAATACACATGAAGATATTGACACCATAAAGCTAGGGGGAGCATTGTGTCAAACGACATTGCAAAATCATTTGCAACTTAATCCAATTTTGGATTACACTTCATGACACCCCATTGCAACATTGCAATTCAAGGGGGAGCACGCTTTCGTCACTTAGACGAACCATTTGCAAACTCAATTGCAAACACAATTAGTTTATCTTACGTTATGTCCCTTTATGTCCTTGACGCCCTTTCAAGGGATGGACTCGTCAAGGGGGAGTTAAAACGAATACCATTCCCGTCACTTGCTTTCTTTACATTTTTACATTTTTTTTATAAAAATTGTGTTAGTTTCTTTTAACACTTTTTGTTTCGACAAAAAGGGGGAGAAGAAAGTAAAAACTACAAATTCAAATTTTTACAATTTTAGCTTTTTCCTTAAAATAATTTTATGTTTTGTCATCAACAAAAGGGGAGATTGTTAATACAAATAAGCCGTAAAAACGTTTATTTATATTTTACGATCTTCTAATGTTTTGTCGATAACAAATGTAAAATCATTTTAACGAAACAAATAGAGTACGTAAATAGTTTGAGTTAATAGTTTTCTAACACACTTACGCTTTCACATAAAACACTAAAACAAGTATAAGTGATTTTATGATTTAGATACATATGTACAACAACTAGTGTTTACATATTGGGTTAAACATATACTTAAACTAAGTATACTAAAATGGGTAAAAACTAAGTGTATGCTAAAATGGGTAAATACAAGTATATACTAAATAGGTAAATACTAGCAAATGGTTTTGACCCATAACCCATGGTTTTATATATACCACTTAACCAAGTTCATTGTATCTAGAAAGAAAACCATGGATCAACCCATAACCCATGACCCATAACCAAAAATACCCATGGGCAAAGAGGAGCGGACCACGGATCCCTAGCTTTGTGCTAGCCGGATCCATTGTGGTAGGGATCCGTGGGATCCGGGGAACATAAGATAATTTCCTCTATAAATAGAGAGCCATTTCTTCCTCTCTACACATGACTTTACACACATACTTCCCCAAAGTATTCTAACCCTCTAACCTCAGATCTAAGTGATCTATGTAGTTTGTCTTTTGTTTTTGTGTGATCTACTAGGTTCCTCTTAAAGGAGAGATCACCACTTCTTGAAGACGTGCAAACTCAAGTCCATGAGTTGCCATGCTTCGTCATCATCAAGACTACTAAGGTTCTCTTGTTGATAGTTCTTCCTTTCTCCATAGATGTTGGGTTGATGGCATTAGTGAAGAATGCCGAAAGAGTCAAGATGAAAGCATTAGTGAAAGGTGCTCATCATCCGTGTCAAAGCATTAGTGAAGGATGCTAAAGGTGTCAAGACGAAGGCATTAGTGAAGGGTGTCAAGCGTTGTGTCAAAGGCATTAGTGAAGGATGCCAAAGAATCAAATCAAGTAGCATTTGGGAAGAATGCCTAGGTCGTATAATCGATGAGGTGTATCGTTATACATATATGTATTTGTTTATCTTCAAGGATGGTGATATCCTTGATGGTGTTGTAACAAGGAGAAGATCTCCTTGAGATTAGGTGTTGTGTCGTGAAGGGTAGTAGTTCCTCCATAGTAATGGAACTAGGTGCTTAGCATAGTACCTAATAAAGGGTAGGCGACGTTGTGAAGGATTAGTTCTCCTAAGGTGTGAAAGAACTCGGTGGTTAGCCTAGCACCGTATAAAGGGTAGGCGACGTTGTGTTAGGTGTGGTTCGCCTTGGTGTGAAAGAACTCGGTATTTAGCTTTGTACCGGAAAAAGGTTAAGCGACGTTGTGAATGCTTCTCCGCCACAAGGAGTTGGTGTAGTGCTTACGAACTCTCGAGTAGGTGACTCGGGGAGTTGAGTAAGGCAATGAAGGTGTCCTTGTAGCCGAACCACTATAAATAACTTGTGTTGTGGTTATGTGCTTCTTACTCTTTATATTTCATTACACGTTTATATATCCATCTATCAACGTCCAACATAAACAATCAAATAGATTGACATAAGTCGATCTAAATATTTAAAAGAAAGTTTTAAATTGGTAAAACTATTCAACCCCCCTTCTAGTTTTCCACAACTTCATTTGTTAAACTAAACATATCATTAAATTTGAAAACATATTACAATACGAAATTTAAAAAAAAAAGTTTCAACGAAATAAAAATACACACTGCAAATTAAACGTTACAACATAAAGGAAATGACGAGAATACAATCTAATGGCGAGGTTGCAAGTTATATTTTTTGATGATTCGGTCTTTTTCCTCATTGATCCAAGCCACGACATTTGGATCTTTGCCTTCAATATCAATCATCAAAAAAAATTTCTCTTCCAACCTTGTTATTGTTTCGTCTTTTTCTTGTTGGGCCCGATACTCCGCTTGGGCGGTTTCACGTTTGATACGATACTCGTTTGCCATAGTTTCGGTGAAATAACTTGACGAGCTCGTTCCTCCAGTGCTCGCTCCCCCAGTACTTGTCGTGCTCTCGGATCTTGCTTTCTTGGTAGCACGTTTCTTTCCCATGGGGCGTGGTTGTTCATCATGACCAAACAAAGCCTCGGTTGTTTGGCTTGGGACATCGGCGGTTAAATCAACTGGTTCCTTTGTGTCCCATTTCTTAGAATGACGCAAAACCTCCCAAGCGTCATCGAGAGCAAACGGTGCTGCTTTGGTTTCCTCACGATACCACCATTGCTTTGCCCGTTTCATCACATCCATCTCACTTTCCCCGCTTCACTGTTCCCGTTGCGCACGTTTGTAAAAAGAGTTGCACTTTGTGCAACATGCGTTCAACGTTTTCCACTTGCTTGACATCATATCCTTGTTGCGCCGTTGAAAGTTCAGTTTATTGAACTCATTTGTGACCCGATACCAAAACGTATCTTTGGGTTGTGCACGCCCAACTTTCGGATCATCCGTAACAACTATGTAACACCTGGCAAGTAATTCTTCCTCTGCTGGAGTCCAACGCCCAGTAGCAAATTCTTTTTCATCATCATCGATTGGTTCGGGCTCGGGGTCTTTGGATTTTTGACTTTCGTTTAATACGATCTTTGGATTTTTTTGAGGAGACGTGGGTGTCTCAGGAACATCATTTGTTTCAGTTTGTGAATATTGTGAGTGTTGTGAGAATTGTAGATTTTGAAAGTTGGAGTTTAAGGTGCTTTGTTGCCAATACATATATTTTGATGTTGTTGCCACATTTCTTGGCTAGACAAGCCTAGTGGGTTGGGAAAAGACAAGTTGGGGTTTGAAGATGAACCCGCGTTTGGGTTAGATGATAAACCCGGGTTTGAGGTATTCCACCCACCACCGAGAAGATTCAAGAATGTCGGGAGGCAACGATGATACATTCTTGAATCTTCTCGGTGGTGGGTGGAATACCTCAAACCCGGGTTCATCATCTAACCCCGAACGCGGGTTCATCTTCAAACCCCAACTTGTCTTTTCCCAACCCACTAGGCTTGTCGAGCCAAGAAATGTGGCAACAACATCAACAATATATGTATTGGCAACAAAGCCAACAAAGCACCTTAAACTCCAATTTTCAAAATCTACAATTCTTACAACACTCACAACATTCACAAACTGAAACACATGATGTTCCTGAGACACCCACGTCTCCTCCAAAAAAATCCAAAGGTCGTGTTAAACGAAAGTCAAAAAAATCCAAAGACCCCGAGTCCGAACCAATCGATGATGATGAAGAAGAATTCGCTACTGGGCGTTAGACTCCAGCAGAGGAAGAATTACTTGCCAGGTGTTACATAGTTGTTACGGAGGATCCGAAAGTTGGGCTGCACAACCCAAAGATACGTTTTGGTATCGGGTCACAAATGAGTTCAATAGACTCAACTTTCAACGGCGCAACAAGGATATGATGTCAAGCAAGTGGAAAACGTTGAACGCATGTTGCACAAAGTTCAACTCTTTTTACAAACGTGCGCAACGGGAACAACAAAGCGGGGAAAGTGAGATGGATGTGATGAAACGGGCAAAGCAATGGTATCGGAGGAAACCAGCAGCATCGTTTGCTCGATGACGCCTGGGAGGTTTTGCGTCATTCTAAGAAATGGGACACGCTGGAACCGGTTGATTTAACCGGCGATGTCCCAAGCCAAACAAACGAGGCTTTGTTTTGTCATGATGAACAATCACGTCCCATTGGAAAGAAACGTGCTACCAAGAAAGCAAGATCCGAGAGCACGACAAGTACTGGGGGAGCGAGCACTGAAGGAACGAGCTCGTCAAGTTATTTCACCGAAACTATGGCAAACGAGTATCGTATCAACGTGAAACCGCAGCGGCGTATCGGGCCCAACAAGAAAAAGATGAAACAATAACAAGGTTGGAAGAGAAAAAGTTTTTGATGATTGATACTGAAGGCAAAGATCCAAATGTCGTGGCTTGGATCAATGAGGAAAAAGACCGAATCATCAAAAAATATAACTTGCAACCTCGTCATTAGATTGTATTCTCGTCATTTCCTTTATGTTGTAACGTTTAATTTGCAATGTGTTTTTTTATTTCGTTGTAATTTTTTATTTATTTATTATTTTTTTTTTTTAATTTTGTATTGTAATATGTTATCAAATTTAATGATATGTTTAGTTTAATAAATGATGTGTTTGTTTTATTTTAGGGGTTGAAATTGAAAATATGAAATGCTAAAGTTTAACTTGGAATGTTATTGTTGTGGCTGTTTTTTAGAGATGTTAAGGTGAAATGTTAAAGCTGATGCGACAAATGTTAAACTATAACTTAAGTTATTGATGTGCTTGCTATTACCAAACTAGGAAAACAAGAAAGGTGATGAGTGTCTAAATACTCATCATTTTTGTACTATCTAGACTGCAAAAACATCTGAAAACACTCAGAAACGCATCAAAATGATGAAAATATCACAAACAAGTGTTTTATGTGTTTTAAATGCAAAATTACCAAAATCTGATGAAAAACGTATCAAGTTTGCATAATTGGCAGTTTTAGTCCCCCAAGTTACAAAAGTTGTCAAAATTAGTCCCTGGTAATTCAAAAACTTGTAAAATGTCATTTAAGGTCCATGGGATTCAAAAGTTGTCAAAATAAACCCTTTAAAGTCTAAAATTTATAAAATGACAACTTTAGTCCTTTAATTTTGAAAAATGTCAATAATGGTCCTTGGTTAATTTAAAAGTGAAAATTATCAAATATTAACCTTGTACTATTCATAAATGACAAAATTGGTCCTTATGGTAAACTTTTGGAAAATTACAAGTTAGGCCCTTAAAGTTTCAAAGTTGGCAGATTTGGTCCTTGGACTTATAAAAAATGAAACTTTATGCAAATTTAGTCCTTGTACTAACCATTATTTGCAGGTTTAACCCTTATGTTAACTTTGGAATAATGGGCAAGATCAGTCCTCAAGTTTGGTGAAATTACAAAAATGGTCCTTGTGCTTAAATAAACCAAACGAACCCTTTTGTTATTACTAAACCCAAAACCAGTTTATCCAAGTCCAATATCCTGGCCCAATCTCCCCAAGCCCAAACCTAACCCAGTGTTTAAAAATAAATCTCGCGCCACTATTCACCATCCCCTACCCCCAACACCTGTTTCGGCCACACCTCGACACCGCTACCACCACCTCACTATACCCTTTCCACCTCACATAACGGTGGTTACCCACTCCCCTCCACCTCCACAAAGTCCAAAATCCCTTAATTATATAAACCTGCTTCATGACTTTTCCCGCCAAAAAAATGACAAGTGCAATTTTGATGAATTCAAGGGCTGAGATGAAGTGGGATATGTTCAGAGTGTCGACAAAGGTTGAAAAGATCAATATAAAAAGAAAAAGGTGCAATGGAGAAGAGAAAGTAGTGTAATTTAGTTTTGTTTATGTCGAAATAGTTGTTTTTAAAATTACAGTTTATGCTTAAGCTTCCAAGCACTTTGTTATGTAATTTCATTGTAATATAAACCTTTTTAAGTATTGAATTTTAATTTCCAAGTACAATTCAGGTTTATGCATTTTAAGATCAAAATCTCAATATGGTCGAATGATGATTGTAGTTGTTGTTTTGTGCTAATAAGCTCATATAAGCCCTTATTAAATCTTTTCTAAGCTTTAAGAATCCTTAAAACTCAGTTGAAATTAAAAAAGTAAAAATACCCAAAAACACCAATAAATTAGTAGAAAAATAAAAAGACAAGAGAAATGAAGATCAAGAATGGTGCAGTGTTGATTTTGGATTGCTGTTGGGTTATAGAGCTTCATGGGAAGCCATAGGTTGAGTTCTCAGTCCTTGGTTCTTATTTTTCTCTTGGAATCCATTTTGTAAGATTTTTACTCATTTTAGCATTTAACTGTATATGTATGTTCTTTGCTTCAATCTTCATGTTTCTATGTTTCAGTGGTATTATTAAGTGATAATATAAGTTTAATCAGGTTGCTTGTTCTTTGATATTAGTTAGAGCTTATAATTGTATTCTCACAGTTGAAATTGTATAATGTTCATATCTGTGTTTCATGCATGAATTGCTGATATTTTATGCTTATATGGATTAATATAATCATAAGATAAAGTATTAAATTAGTATTAAGGTCTAAATAATAAGGTTGTTTTGAAAATCTTCATAACAGTCCTTATAAAGGGATGTTTGGATTTCTTGATAAACAAGTGTTCTAGCTTATGTTTAATATTGATTGTTAGTGTTTCATGTTACATTAGCTCTAGATAGCTCAGTCAAAACATAAAACATAGTGCTTATTAGTAAAAAAAGTCAAAATAAGCTTTAAAATTACCTCAGTTGTTAACTGTTAAGACTTAGGAATACATATTGCATCAAAGTTGCTTATAATTTAGTACTCTAGCTTAAATCAATCTCATTGTAGCTTATTACAATTTATTCAGTCCAAAGAATTGATTTAAAGTTCATAGAAGTCAAAGTTTTAGTGTAATTAAAAAGTCAAATATTTTCTAAAATGCAGTTTTTGAATAAAATTTAGAATTTTATATAGGATTCAATACTAAGATTTAGCTTTTAAGCTTTTGGGATATCAATATTTAGTTGCTCAACTAAATTAGAAAAATAGTAGTTAACTCGCTCTTAGCTTATAAAGTGCTTATTATTAAGCATGTTTTGAGCACCCATTTCTGAAACATGCCCTGTGCAGCTGAATCCCTCCACAACAGTGGACATAACCACCACTTTGGTAGGTCCCACAGGCCACACCAGTGGACCCCACTGGTGGTTCTTGGTTCCTTACCACTCACCACCTAGCTGACTATCAATTTCAGTAAAGGTTTTGAGCTTAAGCTCTGTGGACCCCACTCTTAGATCAGCCCTAATGTTGTCCCATTTCTGAAATAAAAATAGTTTTGCTTTGCTTAATTCTTAGCTTAAACTGCTTTTCAGAAGTTTAGGATGGTTGGAATAGGTTAGTATTTAGTTATTATAGCATAACCTAGCTTATGTGTTTATTTGGTACTCATTTGTGAATTTTGGCTTATTTTGAATTGCTTATTTATAAGCAGTTACACTGCAGCTTATTATTCCTCCACATAAGCATATGTTTTTATATTTTTATTAAACTTAGAATAATATTTTAGTATTTTCCTGAATTTTTCATATTTTTCTTGCCTTTGTTTGCTATTTTTCTTTATTTTAAATAGTTTTTAAGTTTTTTTTAAATAATTTTTAATACAAATAAATCAGAAAAAGCTTAAAAAAATATGTTCTCAATTTTCCTAGATTAAGATAAATATAAAAAGCCTAAAAAGTATTTTTCCATAATTTTCTTGGTTTAAATAGTATTTTCTAGCATTTTAATTAGTTTTAATTAGTATTAAATTTATAATAAATACATAAAAAGTCTAAAAAATATATTTTCAGTTTTAAAATAAGTTTTATCATATTTTAGATTTTTCTAAGTTTTAATTTCATTTTTCTAGGTTAATTTTGTATTTTCTTATATTTTAGTGCATTTTAAATACTTAATAAATAGTTTTTAATTAATAATAATTAAATAAATAGTTTTAAAAATAATTTTCTTTTTCTAATAATTTTCTTTTATTATTAGGATTGTAAAAATATCATTTTCATATTTATAGGCCTTTTATTTCTTTAAACTCACATTTTATTTTGTACGTTTACGTAATTTTATTTAAACGTACGTTTTAGGTTTTAAACGTTCATCATTGTAAAAATAGTGATAGCGTTTATTTAATATATTTTATCTTTTATTTCTTTTAATTTGCATTTAAGTCGCTGTAATTTATTAATTTTTTCTTTAGGTAATTATCATCAAAAACCTTACTGATCACTATCCTTAGTGATCATTCTATCATCTGATCAAGTGTTTATACACCAATTCATCCTCCGTGGGACTTAACGACCCAGGAATCCCCTATATTCCTCTGATCTAAATTGCATTTGGTGTTTGAGCTGTTTTGAGTTTCTTACGGTTGGTCATTCACAAGTGGCTAGCTTGCGTGAGATAACTTGACGGTTCAGCCCCAATCAAATTTTGGCGCCGCTGCCGGGGAGGCTGTAAGCGTGTTTTAAGCATTTCCAGATCCATTCTTGCACATATACCACCTTTTTGTAAACAGTTTTTTGTAAAGTTATATAAATCAAAAAGTTCATTAACACTTTTCCTAAAGTGTTAATAACACCAAAAATATTTTCATTCTTTGTTTTTTCAAAATATTTATCCAACAATCCAAAAATATTCATCTTTACCCTCTTACCCTTTTTGATTCTTTATTTCTTACCCTCTAGAACCGTTTGATTCTTTCTATGTCTTATCCTCACCCTCTTGGTTGTCAATGGTGTGGTGGTCCTTATAATGGTGGCAATTGCCCCAGTTGTAGCATGGTGGAATCAGGAAACGGGTCTGTCTATAACCAAGATCCCTATTCCTACCATAACACAACTGATTTATTCCATCAGCTACCACACTGTAAGACTCAGCAGTTTTCTTGTTGTGAGTATCTGTGGTGGTTCACACTCAGTTCGATTGTCAATCGGAAACACGCTTGTCTATGAGCAGGTTCCTGATAACAATTATGACTACAACACATATGACTCACAACCACATCAGTTTACTTTGTGAGTATTGTGGAGGTCCTCACTCTAGCTCGGATTGTCAAACAGGGAATCCATTTCCTTGTAACAATTACGACTCTTCGTATCAAGACCAACCTCCACGATACCAAATGATTCAAGCAACTCCTCATGAAACTACGACAGACCTTCTCTGAAGAGTCTTGAGTTATTAAAAGAACTTAAGGAGGAGTCGGCTATGTCACATGAGAAATCCATGGAAGAATTGTTAGCGGAGGAACGGGGTGCTAAATTAGATTCCCAGATTGCCATTGAAAACACTGTTAGGGAATCAATTAGACTACAAAAAGCATTCAAATCTAGCTCTCAATTCCATTTCATTCCTGATGACGATGATGATGAAGATACCCTTGATATTCTACAATTTTATTCATCAAGTTCATCAGTTGAGATTCCATCCGTGGAAATGCAGGGAGAAAAGAATATGACTGAATCACTAGCAGTAGAAATAATGGAACTTGTAGAATCCATAACTGCTAGTCCTTCTCAACTCCCTCAGTCCGCTGTTATCACACCCGAAGCTCCCACTCACTCTCTGAACATGGGGGACGAGCATCTTGACACTGTTCCTGAAAAGGAATCGGACGAATTCATAAAGTCTAGTGTTGAGGACCTTGTCCCAATCCCGAGAGAGTCACAGGGAACTTTTGATCATATGTGTGATTCTTTTTCCCTTCTTGAGTGTTCAAATGATCATTTGGAAACTTTCTCTGATCTTAGCGACGATTGTGCTTCCTATGGAAACGTAGAGTATGTTGAGGCATCACTCCCACAGTCTGATCCTCTTCTTGAGGAGTTCACCGATGAACTCACTCACATCAATGATCGTTCACTCACTTCTTATCCCAACAGTCCAATTGAGAATATTGAGCGCTTTGTTCCCGAAGCATTCAAAGCTACTTTCACCAATCCTCTATTTGAATTCGAATCTGAATTCACTTGGATTTTTAACAATCCAATCTTTGACGAGGATAGTGATGAGCCCATAATGGAACAAGGGTTCACAGACTTACATCAAAAGGCGGGCCAACTTATTTTCTTTTTGCTATTAAAACAATATTCTATAGCAACAACTAAACTCACCAATTTGGTCTCATGGAAATTAATAGTAATATTATAAACCCAACGTTTAAAGCTAGTCATTGTTATTTGTTCAATCGTTCCATTTTATTTCATAAGCGAAAATTACATGGGAGGCCTCTGCAGGTGTGAGTTGTCCTGCAGAAGACCTCTTTTTTTTCATATATCCCAAAAGGCCAAGCACTTCGCTTCCAATTTGTTTAGAATTCCTTGCAGGACACGTGTCGGCACCCGGTTATTTAATCGTGAGGAATTAAAAAAAATCGCTTTAAAGTTGAAGCAAATTCTGACTTTTGTGGGCCTACCCTGTCAGCTACCTCAGTAGAGAACCTATTCGCCTCAAAATTGAAGCGAAATCCGACACATGGGCCCCCTGTCAGCCGATTTTTGATGTTACAATTGTTTGTTACAATTTTTTGTACAATTTTTTGATGTTACAATTTTTTTATGTTACAATTTTTTGCTACAATTGTAATCTCACTTAAATTTTTTTTGTTACAATTTTTTGTTAAATTTTTGATGTGATGCTACAATTGTTCTAATCTGTGTAGTAGCAATTGTAATTCAAGATTTATTGTAATTCAAAATTTATTGTAATTCAAGATTTATAAAAATGTAATTTAATTATCAATAATGAACTTATTTTTGTGTTTATGATGCTGTATAAAATTGAATCTTATTTGGGTTTGTGTTATTTGAAGCAAGTTCTCTCTCTACTTAAATAAATTAAAGATGTCACAGAAAAACAAAATGTATCAGATATTGTCTCTTAAAAAACGATATGTTATTATTGCCTTACATACTTGTAAATTCGTTACTTTAAACTATTTTTACACAAAACACATGCTCAAATATTGTCTCTTCAATACAAACATCACTTGTAAAATTCAAATACACAGACAAAACAGACATCACTTGGATAATTGAAAATGAAAAGCATGATGCTACAACTCAATTAGAACATACCAATAGTTGTTAACTAGTCACATAAAGCTTCTACTTTATTAAAAACCAAACCGATTAAACCAACTATTTGAATCCTGCATTTGTTGATCATCTAGATGTTGAGAGTTGTGTTGCTGGGAAGTGTATTGTTGATACACTTGAGACTGGTATTGAAGATCATTTTGAAGTGGTTACGTTCGGTTTTGCTGAGATCAGTGTTGTAAATATCGGTCTTGGCGGCCGATATATCAGTGATATATCGCTTATCGGCGGTCCACCGATACGATATTTCACTTATCGGTCAAATTTATCGGTTGGTCAATATCGGTCAAATATCGGTCAATATCGGTTATATCGGTCATATCGGTCAAATATCGGTTAAATATCGGTTAAATATCGGTCAAAAATCGGTCAAATATCAGTCAAATATCGGAATATCGGTCAAATATCGGTTAAGAGTGGGAAATACATAACTAAATGCATATACAATGTAAAATTTGTAATATTTATATAAAATATATAATTAAAAATATTAAATATAACAATAAAACTAATAAATATTTATAAATATGTATATAAAATATATAAATACCTATAAAAAAAATTAATTTCTTTATAATTTAGGGTCTCCATTATATCACTGATATATCGCCGCCAAGACCGATATGGCGCTTGGCGGTGGTCGACCGCCGAGGGACCGCCAATCGATATTTACAACACTGGCTGAGATAGGTTGAAATCTTGTTGTGTGTTATGTTGATCATATGTTTGTGATGTGTGCGTGTTTTTAGGATATTGTTGAGATGGGTATGGGTTGTGGTGGTAAGTTTGTGAAGCGTATTGGTTTGTGGGGTATGTGTTGTCACCATATGGTTTCCAAAAGTACGAGTTTTGACCATTTGCTTGATTAGTGTATGTGTTTTGGCCATATGGTTGGCATGAGAATTGCTTGTTTCCCATAAAACTTTGATCGAACGGGTGGTGTTGGTCATAAAAAGGTGCAGTGTCATGTTGCTCATTAGTTGGAAATTCCCATTGCTTTTGTTTACCCTTGTTGTTAGGTGCATCTGGGACAAATGATTTTTTGCAATTCTGACGCTTATGCCCCGCTTCTTTGCACCTGCTACAGTGTATAGTCATTGGCTCTTCTCCTTGAGATGGTATACGGTAAGTGTTTTTCGGACGACCTGGCTGAGGGTTGTCCATTGTTGGAGGAGTAAGAGGATGTATATGGCTTGGATACTCCAATTCGTTAAAATTACCAACAAATTGAATTGACTCTGCATAGGTTGCTTGATATTTTTCCTTTTTAAACCAGTCATGTACATACTGCACACAATCTGTTAGGTTCAAAAACCTTGTAACAGCAATAACGTGACCACATGGTATCCCGGAAATTTGCCATTTCCGACATTCACATTCACCGGTCGTAAAGTTCACTTCACGGTTATATTGGCCATCATAAACTTGATATCGAAATTGAGTAATTCCGTGTACAACCCAACTGACGCTTTTCATTCTTCTTTTCTCCACCTTATGCGCTGCCCAATCTGTGATGTCGTACTTCATTTTTGCTACACAAAAATGTAAATATAAATTAATTAACTTATCTAATATATTTTCAAAATGATTCGACTACGTCATGTTTTAAACAATAAATACCTGCAGCTCCCCGACGTTTAAAATACCACTTTTGAACCATACTTCGATGCGTGTCGGTCAACACTTGTTGGTAGCTTTCGTACAATACAGTACATGCATTAACAGACTCGACATTGTTAGATGTACAATAATTGTAACGGCTACGTGGGCAATGTGCTCGAGACCCGTCTAGGATCACCTCCATTAGCTTTCGGTGTGCCGGGTTGTACAGCCAGGAGTATGTTCATTTGTCGTTGCCACTCATCGGGAGTATAACGCTTTGCATATGCCCCAGTATAGACCTTTAACTTTATTTCTTTTCAAGGAAAGGTTCATCATTAGATGTCGACAACAAATACCATGAAACACCGATGGAAACTCATTCCTTACTGCCGAAGCTATAGCAGGATGCCTATCAGATATGATAATCATATTGGGGTTATCGCCGATGCACTCTCTAAGTACAGACATCCACCATGACCAACAATCTCTAGTCTCCCCTCTGCATATTCCGTAAGCAATAGGCACAATTTGGTTGTTTCCGTCCATCCCAACAGCTTGCAAATTTGTACCCTTGTAAGTACCCTTTAAATGCGCCGCGTCCACTATAAGTAGTGGGCAAAGATGGTTCACAAACGTCGCAAGCTAGCGTATAAACAATTTTTAAAATTATAATAGCAAACGGGTTTTTGCATGCACTAAAAAAAATTGAACAAGACTTACCGATGCACCAATGGCAATGAATAAAATTTCAAAAACCCCTTGATTGGTTTTCTTGATACGTGTGACCGTCCCTGGGTTTTTTTTTCTAAGTTGTGACAGTAATACGGTAGCATTTCAAACGATTCTAATGGTGAACCTCTTAACAATTGTAACCCATAATCCTTCCCTCTCCATGCTTGTTGGTAAGATATAGATGTTTTATATTGTGCCATCATATCTTTTTGTATATCTCTCCCTTTCAAATCACGGCTACCATCTTCTAATTTATCTTTCATAATGTGAGCAATAACTTTTTTGTTTGCATTTCGATGGTTAGGATATGTTTGGGTTATGGGACAAGTGTGAATATCATTCATGCTTGTAATTTGAAAAAACATCTGAATTTGGTCAACGTCTGGCATTAATATACCATGCACATTGTGCATAATGGACGCATTTTATGTTGTAAGTTTTAGGGTTAGTTTTTTTCGAAACAAATTCATAACCATCTTGTAAAGCTTTCAACCTGTATGCCAAGTCTAATTCCGCCCTAGTTAAAAAAACCTTATTGATTTTTACTTCAGTTTTTTTGTTATAATCCTTTGTAGGCATAGGTTTTGGCGTGTAAAGTGGTGGTTCAGGAACTTCAGGGATATGGTCAAAAAAATTTGGCCATTTATGGTTACCGGGGTGTTGGGTTTTATTTATTTCATCAAAACAATCATTTTCATCATCTTCGTTATCCGAAAGAAAAGCAAATGATGACCCTGGTTTTGTAAAATTTGCCTCATCTTTATAACCTGAGTCATCATCTTCCTGTTCGTCATCTGAAGGAAAAGAAAATGATGACCCCGGTTTTGTGAAATTTGCCTCATCTTTATAACCTGAGTCATCATCTTCCTGTTCGTTATCTGAACTGAAAGCAAATGATAACCCTGGTTTTGTGAAATTTGCCTCATCTTTATAGTTATAGTCATTGTTTTGAAAATCATTTGATGGGCCGATGTTTTCTTCTACCATTGGAGGGAAAAAATTATAAAACTGTGGCACTTGCTGAGTTGAACCAAAACTTGTTGTTTCTTCCATTATTTTAGATTGCGAAACATACAAGTGTACAAGTTCAGCAGGAGACTCTAAAGCACATTGAACAAAAAAGTTTACCTCGTTGTCGTCTGTAACATCGAGTCAAAAGTCAGCTGAAGGGACTTTCACATTTAAATTTACTCGGGCATTTTGCTTCAATTTAAACTTATTCACCACCATATCAACTAACCCTGAATATGTTATATCATGATCCATAATCACACCGCGCTTTATTTCACCGTAATGTAACATACATTTATATTTATGTAAATTCAAGACCATTTTCTTTTTGTAAGTATTGTGGAGATGTATATACATTCAATTTCGTGGATGTGTTATTTATAGCGTAATATTACCATGTGTGTTTGCAAAAAGTAAACATGTGTCATATTTCGTGTATAATATTATGTGATAAAGAATTTGTTTTCCTGACAAGTCAAACTAATGTCATATTTCTTGTATACCAGTCACATCTTTGTCTCTATAAGGGAGCTGAGTAGTCTCTATTCATGTCATATTTCGTGTATACAATTATGTGATAAAAAAAAGTTTATTTACTAGTCACATCTGTGTCTCTATAAAGTCTCTGACAAGTCATATTCATGTCATATTTCGTGTATAATATTATGTGATAAAAAAAAAGCTTGTATACCAGTCACATCTTTGTCTTTATAAGATCCCTGAGTAGTCTCTATCATGTCATATATCGTGTATACAATTATGTGATAAAAAAAAAGTTTTTTTACTAGTCACATCTGTGTCTCTATAAAGTTTTTGACAAGTCATATTCTTGTCATATTTCGTGTATAATATTATGTGATAAAAAAAAGCTTGTATACCAGTCACATCTTTGTCTCTATAAGGGCCCTGAGTAGTCTCTATCATGTCATATTTCGTGTATACAATTATGTGATAAAAAAAAAGTTTATTTATTAGTCACATCTGTGTCTCTATAAAGTTTTCTGACAAGTCATATTCTTGTCATATTTCGTGTATAATATTATGTGATAAAAAAAAGTAATGCAATCACTCTATTTAAGAAAAAAATGTTAATACTATAATTTTACAAATTCAACTACACTGCAAACTACTTGTAACCATCCCCAAACAATGTCTGACAACATACCCCTTGATCTTCAGATCAATATCATGAATAGGCTTCCTATTAAGTCTTTAATGCAGTTCCGTAGTGTCTCAAAGACTTGGAAAGCTGCAATTGACAGTAACAACTTCATATGTCGTTACGGTTTTCATGAGGTTGATACTAGAAGTTTTTTTTAACATACAAGCAAGATAATATAGGTTTTATGCTTTATGTTGATGACAATTTAGGCTTCACACCTCTAAATACAAATTTGGATCTTACCACCGTTAAGCCAATTGCTACTTCTGAAGGTGTTTGGTGTTTTTCGTATATTGGTAATATGATGCTTATTCTTTGGAATCCATCCATAAAACGATCAATATGGATATTTGTTCCTAGTTACATGGATCAACCCGATTCACCAAAAATGGTATTTGGTTTTGGTGTTCGTCCAGACACTTTAGACCCTACCATTTTAAAGATTAATTACCCTTACTATGGTCAAGGACCATGGTACGTTTCAGTGTTTACGTTGAGCTCTGGTAGTTGGAACATTCTTGAAAATTACCGTTTTCCTCGTGAAACAATCCGCCTAAAACGGTCTGGCCAAGCATGTGTGGCAGGTAAAATTTATTGGCCTGCTTCCGAAAGGCGCACCAATGATGATGGTATGAGGTACACAAATTATATGCTTGTTTCATTTGATTTGATTACGCACAGGTTTACTGTAGTCTACATACCTGAAGAGCTGAGAGTTTTGATTCCTTTCCCATTCGATCTATCTTTGTTAAAAAATAATCTCGTAATTTCGTCTAGTTTCTATCTAGAGGACATACGATTTCTTTGTGCATGGGTGTTAGAGGTTGATGGTGGTTTTGTAACATCCTTTCGAATGTTATTCAATATTCCATTTCCAGTTGAGCATGTACTTAAGTTGGTGGGTTTTACTAAGGACGAGGAACCAATAGTTGAACATAAAGTAAGCCAACAACTGGCCCACTCGCTACAAGTGTTCGTGCGCAATGCTGAAAGCTTTCAAAATGTGGGGGTTGAAGGAGATTCTGGCTCATTCTTCATTGGGCCCAACAAAGAATCACTAATTCTTCTAACATTGTCAGACAATCAACTTTTAGGATTTAATGTTTAATGGTATCATTTATTTCATGTATCGTACTTTATATTTTCATTTCGATGTAGTATTTCACTTTGTTAGTGTAATGAATAAAAGTTCGTATTATATGTAGAACTCTAGCATTTTATATGAATGAACGAAGGAACAACTGAATTTCATTCAATAAAACGACAAAGTAGCATAACGTGACATTGCAAGCTGAACATAACCAGACTTAGTCACTAGTCAAATAACTTTTTTGAACATGAAGGTTTATCTTGTTTTTTCTTCTTGAAACCCTCATTTTTGCATTCCTCGGGCACAACAAGTGGGGATAACTCCACCCGTGATACGTACACATGTAGTTGGTTTTGCTGAAATTGAGTATACGTTCGTATACGTTCGGGGTCTTCGATTGCATCAACTAATAGTTCGAGTCCTGAATCAAGACTACAGTTTGGTTTCTTTAAATAAAAAAAGGTTGGGGAGTTTTCATCATAACCTAAACAATTGGTTAAGATTATTTTCAATTGATTGACCGAAAAAGTTTCATAATCAACTGGATCTACACAAGCAACTATACCACCTACAAACTTTCTTCCAGGTGGTGAAGTGAAACTTCCATAATGGTGTAGTCGGACTTTGAATGTCATCTCTTGACCTACAGAAGGATTTAACAAAAGATAAAAAGATGTATTTTTTTTAATACAACAACGTGGTTTATATAATGTGACCCACTAACGTATCTAATGTTTGTATACCAGTAACATCTTTGTCTCTATAAGGGAGCTGAGTAGTCTCTATTCATGTCATATTTCGTGTATACTATTATGTGATAAAAAAAAGTTTATTTACTAGTCACATATGTGTCTCTATAAAGTCTCTGACAAGTCATATTCATGTCATATTTCGTGTATAATATTATGTGATCAAAAAAAAGTTTATTTACTTGTCACATCTGTGTCTCTATAAAGTTTCTGACAAGTCATATTCATGTCATATTTCGTGTATAATATTATGTGATAAAAAAAAAGTTTATTTACTAGTCACATCTTTCTCTGTATAAAGTTTCTGACATGCCATATTCATGTCAGATTTCGTGTGTAATAGCATGTGTATGTGTAAATTTTTACCCGAAATATGACACAGAAACGACAAGTGTATGACACGGTTTTATCCCTCTATTTAAGGCTTACTTTGTCACTCTTTCGCTTATTCAAAATCATTCAGTAATTTATCCCTTCTCATTAAAATAAAATGTCGGACAACATACCCTTCGACCTGCAAGTTGATATCATGAATAGACTTCCAGTTAAGTCATTACTACAATTTTGTACTGTGTCAAAGAGATGGAGGTCTTCAATAGACTTTTCCAACTTCATCCGTAGCTACGGCTTTCGTGATACAGATATGTGTTGTTTTAATTTAACATATATGCAAGGTAATGTAGGTTTTATGTTTTCAGTTAATGGAAGTTTAGCTTTCACGCACCTAGATACAACTATTAATCTTCCAACTCTTAAGCCAATTGCTACTTCTGAAGGTGTCTGGTGCTTTTCATATGGTTCAAATATGATGGTTGTTATTTGGAACCCATCAATAAAAAGATATATAGGGGTATTAGTCCCTTGTTTCTTGAATCAACCAGATTCCCCAAAAATGGTCATCGGTTTTGGTGTACGTCCTGACAATTTAGACATAACAATTTTAAAAATTAATTACCCGTTATACGGTGAAGGGCCATGGTACGTGTCAGTGTATACCTTGAGTTCGAGACGCTGGAACCATATTGAAAATGACCGTTTACCTCGAGAAGGGATTAGACTAAAAAGGTCTGGCCAAGCAGTAGTGGGTGGTTAAATTTTCTGGCTTGGTTATGAAAGATTTGTTTTCAATGATGGTATTTTGTACAAACGCTATATGATAGTTTCATTTGATTTGGTTAGTCACCAATTTATAGAAATAGGTATACCAGAAGAGATAAGACGCATGGTTGGGCCTCCATTCCATATATCCCAGCTACAGAACTCTATCGTAATTTCAGGAAGTTTCCTAGCAGATGGGTACAAAGTTATGTGTGCATGGGTGTTAGAAATTGATGGTGGTATTGTATCATCGTGTACAGTGCTATTCACCATCCCATTCCCAATAGAGAATGTGGTAAAATTAGTTGGTTTTACTAAGGATGATGAACCAATTGTTGAAGCCAAGATCGACCAAGAGATAGCTCACTCGCTACAAGTGTACGAGCGAGCTTCTGAATTGTTTCAAGACATGGGTATTGAAGCGAATGGTGGTTCATTTTTCATTGGCCCATATAAAGAATCACTAATTCTTCTTAATGAACCAAATCATACCATCGTGGTTTAGTTTTAGTATTTTTATCTTGAGCGATCTCGTTGTATTATGAATGTTTAATGTTTTTTTAATAAATTAAGTGTTTGTTTTCCAAATTATGTGCTTGTAGTGAAGAAACAAATAATACGATTAATGAACATTTGTATTTTTATTTGAATAAATGTAATTTGGATACATAGGCTAACATTCATTCCAACATAGTTTAAGAAAAACATATTATTAAGACAATCTTAAATCATACACGACACATATTGAGTGATTATGACTATGAATAGCAATGATTCTTCCATATGTATTTATGGCGTTCATCTGCTTTAGCATCCTCATTCTGAAAGTGTTCTTGTTCTGCCCATTCAACCATTTGATCACAAGTGTAATCCGCTTGAGTTATGTTCTTGTTTCCGTCTTCATTGTCACTTGTGTATTCTGTTATCGCATGATCCATCATTTCTACCAAAGTAGCATTTGGCAATATATATTTTTCAATATTAAAATCGACACCGCCATGGTCAATGTAGATTTCCAAGTTGCCTAGCGCTGCAGAAATATCAAACATTACATGCATATCACAGTTGTTTCTTAGTTTTACAGTGCTTGAAATGCCAGTGTGTGGTACTTCATAAAAAAGAGCATGAATATTCCTGTCAACGATGTTAAACAAATATTGCTTGAGCTCTTCTAGCTTCATTCTTGGAATATTGATGTTCATCTTCCAACCATTTACATACGTTGTTTTTCCGCCATAGCAAACCAATTGACCCTTGTTGTGAACAGGAAAATTGAAAATGGTTTGTGTATATGGTGTAGTAGGTTTAGTTTTTTTATTATACCAACTTTTAAAGCGTACACGCTCTTCCAGTTTGTTTTTTCTCTGAACCATTTCATGTATATAACGGACACGCTCTTGACGCTTTAGTTTTGTTTCTTCTGAAATTACACCTGCAAATGATTCTTCCATAGAACCATCATTTGGAATCAAATTTGTGCTTAAATCATTCGGATGCTCACAAACAAAAATTTGGAGCTGTCCAGCAACTTTTGCGATGTCGTACATAACATCAATGTCATAATCATTTTCAATTCCTTTCATTCCCATTAAAGTTTGGTTTTGTGGCAATGTGTAATATAGAAAGTTGACCTTTGTTGGTAATTTTCTCTCTAGATACTTAACCATATCTCGAAAACCAAATTCTGGAACACTGATATTCATGTTTGAACCATCTTGATATGTTATTGGGTTAAGTGTAAAGTTTCCGTTGTAGTTGATAGTGAAGTGTAATGTAGTATTGTTAGATGTTGACATTTGATGAGTTAAAGAAGGAAGAATGTGTATATATATATATCTATATTATATATAACAGGAGGCATTTGGCATTAATGCCGCCTCAATGCCACCTCAATGCCAAATAATCCAATTTTATGCCACATAAGCATTTGTTGTCCAACTAAGCAATGTTTTTATCCACCTAATTATTAATATTTAATTTTCTGATTTTATGTATGAATTTTCGGATTTTTGAAGCAATTATTTATAAAATTCGTATTTAGTAAAAAATGTCCATGGTGAGATTCGAACTTGGGTTGTTTGTAGGATTAGTATAAATAACTTGTGTGTTTACCACTTAGGCAACAAGTTATTTTGATAATTATGTTGCATATTATAATCTATAAATGTCTATAAACCAACCAATTATGAACTATTTTAATAACGAGATAAATACTGTATATATTCCTTAATTATACTTTAAGTCTTTTTAATAAATATAAATCATTCCTTAAAAAAATTAGAACCGCTTTTAATTATCTCTTCTGCATATCAAAAACTGTAACCCTAAAACACATATAAGCATCCATTAATCAGTGTCTCTATTCCGTATTCAATTCAGTAACGATTGATTACGAGGTTTGTTTTCTTATAAACTTGATGATGACTACGTTTAATTTTCTACCATGCACGCATTTTATGTTTAACTTGCAGTTGATCGAACAGTTATGAGGACGGCGTCATCATACCATTTGCTGGATAGGGATTATTTTGGGTATATCCATAATATATCTTTTGTTTAATTCATGCGTTTATGATTTAAAGTTTTGATTTTTATTATTGTTTAAAGCTTAAAGTTTTTCAATCTACATTAGCATGCTTAAAAATAACTTTGAACCTTCACTCATGTAGTTTTTAGTGGATAGCAAGTTTATTTACATTATTTTATAGACAACATGTTCTACTGTTGGATTGCAGCATGTTATTTTAAGCATGCTAATGTAGATTGAAAAAGTTTAAGCATGCTAATGTAGATTGAAAAAGTTTAAGCCAATGTATTAATCGATTTGATCTTTCGCCCTAAAGGGCGCAACAAAGTAATTTCAGCGCCACAATGAGTTTGATTACCAACCATGATGTAATATCTCTCAAATGCATAAACGCAACCATATTGCTGCTGATGTTTCCGGGTTATCATATTAGTTGTTGGTGTAAGTATAACTGTAGGTTAAAGTTTGATTGTTGATTTTGAATACATTCCTTATATGTTTAGATCTTCTTCTTACAGGATATGGAAAACGACAATGATTATGAGGAATATATTGTCACAATTCTCAATTTTCGGTCATTTCTCAAACTCAATATTCATCATTTTTTCGTAAACTAGGTTTACGAGTATCAAATTCGCGTAACCTTAATGGTTTAGCTGCGAATTCATGAACAATCATCAAGGGCATTTCATATAGACTAGGTTTAGTCTACATATCATTAGCATCATTATCATCATATTAGTTCATGCATGGTTTTGCATTTTACGTTAAACGCATAATTTCTTATTAAATAAACGTTATCGCGTAATTAATTATTTTGAACAATTGATCCGATACTTCCAAAAATATTCCCGATATATTTTTATACTCATATTAAGATTATAAAAATAATATTATTAGTTTACCCAATGTTTTAAATTTATTTTGTATATAAATTGTTATATTTATATAATTACAACGGTTTTCTTAAATACTACACGATAATTATTATTTCACTCAAATTTTGCAAGAAATGTATTTTTATAATTTTTATGACTTTAATATATTTTATTTTGATCCGTTAAAAATTATTTTTAGCTAACATTACCCTAAATTGCTTGATTATGTACACAAGTTATCATCTATCCTTAAATAACTATACATTACTAGTACACTTATACATTATATTATGAAAAGTGAATGTTTCATCTTTTCTTTTTCATATATGTCGACCAACCATCATGACTCACACCATTTCTACACAAATATCTTACTAATACTAATACTTATATTGATTTTATATTTTATATAAAACATACAAACTAAATATCCAAGGTGAAACAAAAACCATACTCTCTTCTCCTCTCTTCTCCATAACCGGCCACCATTGAGGATCAAGAAGGTGATCACCAAAAATTTTCTAGTCAAGTTTATATCAATCTAGACACACTCTTAGTTAAGGTTTTGAAATAAAAACCTATGGTGTTTAGGATTACCCTTGTTCATTTAACCTCATCAAGTTACTAGTAAGCATTTCATGTTCATATTCATATTTCATATTCATTTTATGTTCATTTCATCATATTTAATAAAAACATGCAAGTCATATTGATGTTTATACCACTTTTTGTTGTTTTTAAGAGTTATAAGTATATATTTATCATCCTATAATTACTCCTTGAAATATATCACTTTTGGTGATGTCTAGGAACCCATGACACCCTAAGAAGGTGTATGCTAGGATTAGAATAGCTTTGGAGTTGGTTTGAATTGGTTGGAATAGGTTTGGCGCGAGAAAAACTCATTTCGACAAGTTTACTTAAGGGTCTGTCCATATTTTTGAATTCTGGAATTTTCGACAGTAGGTAAAAAATTTTGGACTAGATATTTAGAAAAATACTTTAAAACGAAAACGTGGCCGCTTGAATGGGTTAAAACGGAGTTATAACGAAGAAGATATGAATTTTTCAAGTTAGACGACGAAAACTATAAAATTCTGAAATTTCAGCATATTACTTCCACTTTTTACGAGTCAAAAATGAGGCTTAAGCATTATGAAATGTGTCGACTTATCAAAAATATATTAGTATTCTTTGATACGAAGCTAAGGATATATAAAACGTAGAAAACGGACTTGTAACGATTAAATTACACGCGTTTACATAAGTTGCCGTAACTATATTAAATAAGCAAAACTAGTATATTTCTATTAGACAAATATTACGGCCACAAATGACCATATTGAGGGTCGTTTTTAACATGGATGTAATACTTTTTATAACGTGATGTCTTCTAGTAAAAGTAAGTTCGCCAAGCATATTTTCCAAAATGTCCAACCGTTCGTCAAGCGGAGTTGTAACGAATAAAATACGGTCACTTAAACTTTGCCGAAAACCACCCTTAAACAATATTTTTGACACAAGTACCATACTTTACCTATATTTTTATCCATGATCGAGACCTCTAGGATGAAAACTTAAATGCTAAAACTTTGAGATAATGATATAAGCTTCCCAAAACCGTTGAGTTTGCTTCCTAACACTCGGCGTGCACCATTTTACGACTAGCTTTTCAAGGCCGTTTAGTCACTTTCATGAAATTTTTAATGACATTATTTTATGACGAAAAGTTATAATTTCATAATAAATCACTAAATGATTATCGTAGGATATCGTTTCAACGTAAATACTTGTAAAGTAATTTATAAATTGACAAGACGTTATAAGATTATTTTTCGACGATAAACTTTATTTTCGAAAGTGTACAAGTGGTATGGATATCATATGAGTTTGCATGCACGACATTGTTTCATGACTTATATTAGAGCATATCATTCATAATAGGTCGCGGTTAGAGTGTTGTGTCTCATTTCTATGCATCCACTCTGTCATCATAACTATTGCAACAGGTGAGTAATCACATCCCCTTTTTACCGTTTTACTATATTTTGGGGCTAAATGCATGAACCATTCTTGAGCTAAATTGATTACTACTTTTATTAACTTGTTTGACTAGAACTTGTGAACTCGAATCAAATCCTTAAACATAATTACGAACCTATGACTTGTTTGAACTTATTGGACCGTACTTGCTATGACCCTAAAAGTCTCGCCTTATTGGTGGAGCGTACAAAGTCTCCCTGTTCGGAGCAGTGCAAATTCTCCCATGTTCGGAGTGTTCTTAATTGTATATAATAGTTGTATGATGTACTGTTCGTACATTCGCATTGTTAGTCTCCTATTAGTAGGTAGTATGGATAACGCTATTAGAGATCGGCCAACCTCTCGTCCACTATGTTACGGGACGCATATTATTTATTCTAGGGGCTTTGCCTGTCATACATTATTATATATGTAGTACCATATTGTGAACTATTATGACCACTTATACTTGACTACTTGATACGCTATATTTTGTGCAATGGGTTGTGAGCACACAGGTTGCAAGTTTTGTATGGGCGGAACTTGGAACTGAGTGGATTTACAATTCCTTTGCTTTGTGGATTATTTACGATGACCGAAACCTTTGACTCTCTCTCTCTTACGAGTTTTCTTATTTTACAGAACGTGTATACTCACCAACTATTTTCATAGTTGACCCGTTTTTCTCTCATGCATTTCAGGTGATCGTTAGTAAGCTTTTTCTACTAGGTCTTGCATAATGAAGTTTTCACTTGTCACTACAAATCGTTATGTAATAAAATGCAATATTTTGGAATCTAAACGTTGTAATATATTTGCCGATGTCGGCTAAACTGGTATTGTAATGGTGTACAATTTCTTTTGAATCTTAACGTTGGTATGTTCTATTATCTTGTGCTTATGTTCCTTTCCGTTACACCTCGTGTTTCCGCCTCCGGTGAGGGTGTGACAGATTGGTATCAGAGACAAAGGTTATAGAGAATGCCGATTTTTCAAAAATAAAAATCACAGCTATAACCGGAATAAAGTTTTATTAAACATCGAACATCATCCGAGTCAACTAGTCCTATCGTTGCATCGTTACTCATAAATTATACATAGCCTGATCAACTATGTCTAATTTATGAAGAACCATGCAATGATAAGAGTGGTAATTTTAAATCATGTTTAGTCGAGTCTTTAGAGTCTGGTCACCTGAAATTGCATTGGTCGGGTGGGTATGCATAGCATGTTTTTACGTTCACGTCTACATTACCGTACCTTGTTTATACCTTCTCTTTTCCCACCTTCCAACTTATTAGACATAGCATGTCTCTGTTCCTGTCATATTTCGATCACTATAACACACATTACAACCGTTCTGCACCTCATCTGACTTCGTTCGAATGTCGTTTACTCAACCCGATGTTTTGGTCCACTGCAGGATCATGGCTGCAAGAAACACACGCTCAGGAGGCAACAACCACGTCGACCTAAACAACAATGCCAACCCAAACAACAATGACAATCCAAACAACAACGCTGCAGGAATAGCGGATCTATTCGCCCAAATTATGACGCACCTTGATGCTAGACGAACCAACGTCGGAGAAGGTACTTCAAACACTGGTCATGGATGCAGCTACATGACTTTCATGACATGCAAGCCAATGGAATTTTATGGTACCGAGGGTGCCATAGGACTGTTAACCTGGTTCGAAAATGTTGAGTCAAAACTTAGTATCACGAAATGTGCTGAAGGAAACAAGGTTGAGTTCTCTGCTGGTCTACTACAAGGTCGAGCATTGACCTGGTGGAACAACCAACTACAGACCGGAGGGAGAGGGCCGCAAATGCGTTATCTTGGGAAGCATTTAAGAAACTACTAACTGATGAGTACTGCAGAAAAGATGAAGTGCAGAAGCTGGAAGCGGAATTTTGGAATCACTTGATGGTTGGGGTAGAAGTCGACAAGTACACGATCCGTTTCCACGAGTTAACTAGGATGGTTCCTCACATGGTTTCCACTGTGGAGAAGTTGATCGACCGATATATATGGGGATTGATACCGGAAATTAGGAGGGATGTCACCTCATCGAACCCAACCACTCTACAAGCCGCTGTAGGCATGGCGTATCGCTTGACAAATGATGTGATCAGGTCTGGAGAACTAACAAAAGCAAACGACAATGGACGAAAGCGACAGGAGGACCACCAGGGAAGCCGAGACCAGGACCAGCAAAACAAGAGGCAACGAATAACCAGGAACTATAGAGCGACCACTCAGGAGCGCAAAGGATATACAGGTCCACATCCTATGTGTACTCGATGTAATTATCATCACTCAGGAGACTGCTCAAAGTGCAACAAATGTGGACGGACAGGCCACTTCGCGCGGAATTGCTCAAACAGGACTGGGAACCAAGGACAGAGAAAAGCATGTTACGAGTGTGGAAGTCTGGATCACCTTCGGAACACCTGTCCAAAGTTGAAAAGAACTCCCAACCAAGAAGGTAATCGTCCAAATCTGGCGTTGGCAATAGAAGGCCCACAAGATCATAACATTAATGTTCCCCCCCCCCCAAGTGGTCGAGCATTCTATCTGGGTACCGAGGAAGCCCGCAACGCGTAACGGGTACATTCTTTCGAACAACCACCTTATTTCTGTACAACATGATTTTGAGTGCATAACTTCCTTCCAATTTTTACCACGTTCACGACATTGATTAATTTGAGACCTATCGATATTGACTTTAGTTGTAAATTATTTTGTTGATTTGATTTGTGTAAGCGAATCCAAGATCGAACGGATCTTTCAAAAGACTTCATTCAAGGATGTTGAATCCTATCATACTAACAACTTGTTTCCTAGCTTGATCTAGTGACAGTTCTTGTTTGATGAGTTGCGAAAATCAAGCTAAGAGTCAAGTTTTTACTCAAAAGGTCTTTTGAGGGACACGTTCGGTGTTGGGTAAGTTTACCCCATCAAATCTAATCACGAGCATGTATTTAGTTGGATGAGGAACCCATATGCATGAGCATTGACATGATCATTTAGATTATTCGTACGAGCATGAACTTTTAGAACTCTTGTCGAGGTTCGGACTATAGTATCAGTAATTGAATCACGAGGATGTGATTCCTCTAACCGGGGAAGAATGTCACAATTCTCAATTTTCGGTCATTTCTCAAACTCAATATTCATCATTTTTTCGTAAACTAGGTTTACGAGTATCAAATTCGCGTAACCTTAATGGTTTAGCTGCGAATTCATGAACAATCATCAAGGGCATTTCATATAGACTATGTTTGGTCTACATATCATTAGCATCATTATCATCATATTAGTTCATGCATGGTTTTGCATTTTACGTTAAACGCATAATTTCTTATTAAATAAACGTTATCGCGTAATTAATTATTTTGAACAATTGATCCGATACTTCCAAAAATATTCCCGATATATTTTTATACTCATATTAAGATTATAAAAATAATATTATTAGTTTACCCAATGTTTTAAATTTATTTTGTATATAAATTGTTATATTTATATAATTACGACGGTTTTCTTAAATACTACACGATAATTATTATTTCACCCAGTTTTTGTAAGAAATGTATTTTTATAATTTTTATGACTTTAATATATTTTATTTTGACCCGTTAAAATTATTTTTAGCTAACATTACCCTAAATTGCTTGATTATGTACACAAGTTATCATCTATCCTTAAATAACTATACATTACTAGTACACTTATACATTATATTATGCAAAGTGAATGTTTCATCTTTTCTTTTTCATATATGTCGACCAACCATCATGACTCACACCATTTCTACACAAATATCTTACTAATACTAATACTTATATTGATTTTATATTTTATATAAAACATACAAACTAAATATCCAAGGTGAAACAAAAACCATACTCTCTTCTCCTCTCTTCTCCATAAGGCCACCACAGGATCAAGAAGGTAATCACCAAAATTTTTCTAGTCAAGTTTATATCAATCTAGACACACTCTTAGTTAAGGTTTTGAAATAAAAACCTATGGTGTTTAGGATTACCCTTGTTCATTTAACCTCATCAAGTTACTAGTAAGCATTTCATGTTCATATTCATATTTCATATTCATTTTATGTTCATTTCATCATATTTAATAAAAACATGCAAGTCATATTGATGTTTATACCACTTTTTGTTGTTTTTAAGAGTTATAAGTATATATTTATCATCCTATAATTACTCCTTGAAATATATCACTTTTGGTGATGTCTAGGAACCCATGACACCCTAAGAAGGTGTATGGTAGGATTAGAATAGCTTTGGAGTTGGTTTGAATTGGTTGGAATAGGTTTGGCGCGAGAAAAACTCATTTCGACAAGTTTACTTAATGGTCGTCCATATTTTTGAATTCTGGAATTTTCGACAGTAGGTAAAAAATTTTGGACTAGATATTTAGAAAATATACTTTAAAACGAAAACGTGGTCGCTTGAACGGGTTAAAACGGAGTTATAACGAAGAATATATGAATTTTTCAAGTTAGACGACGAAAACTATAAAATTCTGAAATTTCAGCATATTACTTCCACTTTTTACGAGTCAAAAATGAGGCTTAAGCATTATGAAATGTGTCGACTTATCAAAAATATATTAGTATATTTTGATACGAAGCTAAGGATATATAAAACGTAGAAAACGGACTTGTAACGATTAAATTACACGCGTTTACATAAGTTGCCGTAACTATATTAAATAAGCAAAACTAGTATATTTCTATTAGACAAATATTACGGCCACAAATGACCATATTGAGGGTCGTTTTTAACATGGATGTAATACTTTTTATAACGTGATGTCTTCTAGTAAAAGTAAGTTCGCCAAGCATATTTTCCAAAATGTCCAACCGTTCGTCAAGCGGAGTTGTAACGAATAAAATACGGTCACTTAAACTTTGCCGAAAACCACCCTTAAACAATATTTTTGACACAAGTACCATACTTTACCTATATTTTTATCCATGATCGAGACCTCTAGGATGAAAACTTAAATGCTAAAACTTTGAGATAATGATATAAGCTTCCCAAAACCGTTGAGTTTGCTTCCTAACACTCGGCGTGCACCATTTTACGACTAGCTTTTCAAGGCCGTTTAGTCACTTTCATGAAATTTTGAATGACATTATTTTACGACGAAAAGTTATAATTTCATAATAAATCACTAAATGATTATCGTAGGATATCGTTTCAACGTAAATACTTGTAAAGTAATTTATAAATTGACAAGACGTTATAAGATTATTTTTCGACGATAAACTTTATTTTCGAAAGTGTACAAGTGGTATGGATATCATATGAGTTTGCATGCACGACATTGTTTCATGACTTATATTAGAGCATATCATTCATAATAGGTCGCGGTTAGAGTGTTGCGTCTCATTTCTGTGCATCCACTCTGTCATCATAACTATTGCAACAGGTGAGTAATCACATCCCCTTTTTACCGTTTTTACTATATTTTGGGGCTAAATGCATGAACCATTCTTGAGCTAAATTGATTACTACTTTTATTAACTTGTTTGACTAGAACTTGTGAACTCGAATCAAATCCTTAAACATAATTACGAACCTATGACTTGTTTGAACTTATTGGACCGTACTTGCTATGACCCTAAAAGTCTCGCCTTATTGGTGGAGCGTACAAAGTCTCCCTGTTCGGAGCAGTGCAAATTCTCCCATGTTCGGAGTGTTCTTAATTGTATATAATAGTTGTATGATGTACTGTTCGTACATTCGCATTGTTAGTCTCCTATTAGTAGGTAGTATGGATAGCGCTATTAGAGGTCGGCCAACCTCTCGTCCACTATGTTACGGGACGCATATTATTTATTCTATGGGCTTTTCCCGGCATACATTATTATATACGTGGTACCATATTGTGAACTATTATGACCACTTATACTTGACTACTTGATACGCTATATTTTGTGCAATGGGTTGTGAACACACAGGTTGCAAGTTTTGTATGGGCGGAACTTGGAACTGAGTGGATTTACAATGCCTTTGCTTTGTGGATTAATTACCATGACCGAAACCTTTGACTCTCTCTCTTACGAGTTTTCTTATTTTACGGAACGTGTATACTCACCAACTATTTTCATAGTTGACCCGTTTTTCTCTCATGCATTTCAGGTGATCGTTAGTAAGCTATTTCTACCAGGTCTTGCATAATGAAGTTTTCACTTGTCACTACAAATCGTTATGTAATAAAACGCAATATTTTGGAATCTAAACATGGTAATATATTTGCCAATGTCGGCTAAACAGGTATTGTAATGGTGTACTATTTCTTTTGAATCTTAACGTTGGTATGTTCTATTATCTTGTGCTTATGTTCCTTTCCGTTACACCTCGTGTTTCCGCCTCCGGCGAGGGTGTGACATATATCCCCGTTGCTAAGCGAAGGGTGGCTGAAATTGTTGCATTTTTTCTAGAGATCTAGAAACTTTCTTGATGCCTTTTAGATATCCAAGCACAATTACATTTGAGGATTTTGTCACTCTTCAAAGGAGAATAAAGAATGATCACTATAAGGCTACAGTGAAGTATTTACAAAACTGTAGTGTAATATAATAATGGAAATCTAATACGTGTTTGGATATCAGCTTTAGAAGAATCAACTAGATCACATAATCAATTGTGACAAAATGTGATGTGCTAAAAAATGTGTTGTGTTATCCAATGTGTGGATATGTTTTTGCTTTTAAGAGCTTCACTGTGATAAGTTTAATACTTTAATAGTGTCGAGTGTTTGGCGGGTTTATAAGGGTAACTTGTCACACAGCTAATTTCTGCGGCATCAACAGGCCACTGACTTTTAACGCTGCCTTCAGCATGCTGCAAAGCGATCACTACCTCCACAAGAACGACCCATACACCTGCAATTTTATAGAGAAGATGACTTATTGCAAGGAATATTACTCTCTCTAGAGGCGCATATAGTGGGTGCTAGGAGAGAATGCAGCCACAAGCATAATCGATCATGTGGGTTCCAAAAATTATACCACACAGGCACATATGCACACAATATATACACGTGTAAATACGTACATCACAGCTATACACATATCAAAATGGCAAGTGTTCGTAAACTGACCGTAAGATCTGGTGTTTAACGAGTAAGATTGACCATCAGATCTGGTGTTTAACGCGTAAGATTTTAGTTTTGACAGTTCAGTCAATGGAATAAGACCAATCTTCACCGGTCGCGTTCTAGCTATCATCCTTTTCTTTGCTTCAAAAAGCTGAGGACCTTCCTGAATGGAACTTATCTGAGGAAGCTATGACAATACTAAACATTTGTTAATTAGCAGGTTTATCATAACAACTTTTGATTTTTGGTTCGTTTCTTCATGTGACAGGTGCATTCGGTGGAAAAATATGATGGTTTTATAAAGCCTAAGTGTAAAAGTGGGTAAGAAATATTACTTTTCATGTGGTGAAAAAAAAAACTTATATGGTAATGCTTTGGATTGTAGGATGGACGCTGGGTACGTGTTATCGAAAGAGGCCTGACCGAGCCTAATTGGATTGTTGATGCACTACTTGGACCAGCCGGTTATCTCACACTGATAGATATGGGGTTTCAAGGTACGAAAAATAATAATCTTTAGAGCATAAAAAGTTACTTACTACTTTATGCATATAGATTATTTGGATACACACTTTTAAGGGATGGAAGAAACATTTGACTCTCTTATCCTTTGGAGAAGCTTTGTTTAGATGTACCAAGCTGAAGCTTTCATAATGGATCGAGTTCATGTTGATAGGTAAAACTGTTGTTTCCATTCCATAATAAATTATCAACGTGTTGTCCATGATTGCCTTCAAATACTGACTCGGACAGTAATGAATTCCTTAGATACTACTACCTCCGTCCCATTTTTATTGTCTCATTTGACTTTGACCAGTCTTTCTTGTTCAACTTTGACCATTAATATATTTATTTGTGTTATATAATACTTGATGAAAATTATACCAAATGAAAATACATTTAAAACCTAATATATTCATATATTTTTCATCAAGTATTATATAACACAAACAAAAATAATTATGGTCAAAGTTGAAGAAGAAAGACTAAAAAAGTCAATATGGGACAATACTTTTGGGACGGATGGAGTAATAAGTGTTCTAAAGCAATCCCGTAATCTTCGATGAGTACATTAGTGCAATTAGCCAAACATCCCTCTTTAAGTTTCTTATTGGCTGCTAACGAGTTTAGCATAATGAGTAGTTGGTATGGTTGTGGCAAAAAAAAATTTGACTGATCATTAATGTTTATGGAATTAGCATATGAAATTAACGTTGTCGAGTTTTAGTATCTCATCGTTGTGTGACTTTGTGCATATTTGTTTCTGAAGCTGTAGATTTCATTAACCAAGTCAACCTCCTTTATGGCACGCTCATTGACTTCTGTACTTCGTCGACATGGCCAACAATGACAACTTCAGCAAAGTAAGTTGCTTAATCCTTAGTCCTTAGTCGTGACCTAGGATATTAGTGTGGTACCTGAACTGGGTAAAAAAAAATGTGTTCACAACGGATCTTATTGTGTATGTGTAGGGTACCCTGTTGCAGTACTCAGGTATCTCATTAGGTGTTAGAGCGCTTTTTAGAAATATTCCTTGACATCGTTAAAACTAATATCTCTTCAGAAGTTAAGTACGTGAAGGAGGGAGGTTCTCTTTCAAGAGTTTAGTATCTGCGTGAGAACACGCACTTACTTTATAAAGAGTCGAGAGACACCAAAGTAAACTTTTAAACAATTATAGATGACATATATGAGACCATAGTTGACTTATTTTCTAATAATAGTTGACATAATGTCGCAGCTTTTGTGCTACTGCTAAGAGGATCGAGCTATTTATTCCAGATGAATAAGCTGAAGTGCAGATACCAACTTTCATCCGTGAGTCTTTTCATCATCTTTTTCAGTATCTTAAGTTTTGTAAACTTTATGGGATTTTGATTTAATTAGGATCTGGGGTTCACTGTATACGGAATCCATTAGCAAACAAGAAAGAACGAACGGGGTGACGAATTTGACGGTATAATTTATTGTTAAATCATATATGTGTGTGTAAACATGTATGTGATTTATAGAAAGTCATTGACTTGTCAAAAACATGTCCCTAGTTGCTTACTGACAGGCCTAAAAAGTTGTCATATAATTATTGAATGTTGTCATATTTCGTGTAAACATGTATGTGATTTATAGAAAGTCATTGACTTGTCAAATACATGTCCCTAGTTTCTTACTAACAGTCCTAAAAAGTTGTCATATAATTATTGAATGTTATGTGTAAACATGTATGTGATTTATAGAAAGTCATTGACTTGTCAAATACATGTCCCTAGTTGCTTACTGACAGGCCTAAAAAGTTGTCATATATTTATTGAATGTTGTCATATTTCGTGTAAACATGTATGTGAGTTATAGAAAGTCATTGACTTGTCAAATACATGTCCCTAGTTGCTTACTGACAGGCCTAAAAAGTTGTCATATAATTATTGAATGTTGTCATATTTCGTGTAAACATGTATGTGAGATATAGATAATTTTGCATGTCCCTATATTATTACTGACATGTGTAAAAGTTTTTGTATAATTATTAAAACATGACAAAAAGTTGTCATATTTCGTGTAAAACACTATGTGATATAGACCCTATATATACAACATCTAAAAAGAAGTTTAACAAACATAAGAATTAACCAAAAACTATATACTAACATACATCTACCCAACAAACATACAAATGTCGGCTACTTTCCAGAAATTCAAATGTAAATTACATTTCAATGACAAGGAAAGTGGTGTCATTATGTACAGTGACATCACTTACTCATTAATGGTTGAAATGTTAGTGAACAAATTCGAGTTGGATGCAAATACGCAACTCAGATTGTCGTTTAGGCTAAGTCCATCAGATACAACGATGGAGATTAAAGACAACAACGATGTTTCTTTATTTTTTACGTGTGCTTGTGCTTCCGCTGATGGTATAATACATTTGTACATTGATCATCCCAGGGAAAATGCAAGTACAATAGGACACACAAGGATAATACCCGGTCCAGCGGGTATTCTTCAAATGGCCAAGCTCCGCAAAAATACAGACATTAGGGAAGGAGGCCCTTCGTCTGTAATGCCAATCCAAGAGTATGTCAGGAGAATAGAGGAGGATGCATCTGAAGATGATCATTTTACGCGTGGCCCATGGCTAAGCGCGCTTGGCTATCTAGATGCTTTTGGGATCAGGGTAGATGCTTGTTTAGGCGATATGAAAACCTTTTGTAAAAAAGGGAAGCTTGAACTGGTTGTAGCCGTCATCAAGTCTTGTACACCAAATTTGCTTGGTGACCTAAATGTGACACTCAAAGATCCATCAGGAACAATGTCTGGTATAATTCATCACAAAGTACTAGAAGAGGATAAGGGTTACGTCAAGTCTATCGGTGTCGGTGCTGTTTTGATACTAAAGAACGTCTCAGTGTTCACACCAAAACCACATAACCATTAACTTAACATCACTTTGAAAAACATTGTTGAGGTTTACCACAAGGATACCGTTTATCAGTGATGTTTAAATTGGACTTTCGTTTTTAATTTGTATCATCTTTATCTTATATTTTTTTATGTTTTTATTTAACCCATCTACTGGACTTTCGTTTTTAATTTGTATCATCTTTATCTTGTATTTTTTTATGTTTTTATTTAACCCATCTACTGTTTTCATTTAACTCATCTACAAAACTTTAGTTATCGACGACATAACTTGTGATATATAACATACACAAACTTTCATTTGGTAACCGTATATGAAAATACATATACAAACGGTCAACTAATCATATCTACATTCGCTGGTATTCTTCAACCATAGATAAAAAAATATATACAAACAGTTCAACTAAACATATCCACATCCGCTAGTATCCTCACAACGTGTACTATAAAAATGATGTGCCATAACAAATCTAAACTCCCTAAAAACCTGTGAAGGGTTATTAATAACCGGTGGTGGGATCCTACCTGTACAAAATTTTAGCATAAGCCAACATACAACTACTCCACAATCCTTACCATTTGATTGTTGCGGAGCCGGAAACCATTTTGAATCATTATAAGAGAATGAGAAGTTAAAATGTTGGCGTCCGGTAACGTCAAAATATCCTTGGATCTGTAAACATTCATTTAAGACTTTAGTCCATGCAACAAGATGTCGTCGCAACTTATCCGACCTACTGTCACTATCCATCGAGTCGAAAACAGAAATATGAGAATTCGGAATATCTACGTGTCACACCCCCAATTTACCAGTTTTGCAGCGGAATGGAATTCCTGGGGATTGACTGTCATAGCATCACAATCACAGTTATATTGAACGACCTAAAGTGTCGTTTTAGAAACACATCGTTTGATATTTATTTAAAACATTCAGAGTTACAAGATAGGTCCCAAAAGTTGATAAAGTTTGCGGAAATATGTTCATTACATGCCAAACGATGTTTTTGAAAATGCCATAATATACAATGAGACGCGTCGATGCCGCGACTCTATGAGGGTTCCTTATTCATGCCATGATGCGAATGTCCTAGTTACCTGAAAATACATTGCTAAAACGGTCAACAATAATGTTGGTGAGAAATCATAGGTTTATGAAAATGTTTTATACGACTACACAAGTATAGACCATGTATGACAATCATGTCACATAAAAATGTTACAATTGCTATAAGTCCATGACACCGAAACTAGACTGATCATGATGTTCGCCCCAACAGAGTGTTTGCCAAACAACTCAAATAATGATATTAAATGAAATGCATCCGTTTAACCAGTTGGAATCCACCAACCCGGATGGAGGAGTCACCCTCGATAGATCTATCCACTCACCCTCGCTTCTATGAAATTAACGGTTCATGTTATATATTGGGGACATTCAATTGGCATGAGGTAACTTAAGCAATGTAATGAATTTGATATACTTGGTATCGTAATAGAAATGATGTGCAATGTATTCTCCCCCGTAGGTTTGAAAATAAGTATAAACGTCTTGACCATTTTTAAATTACTTTACATGTATTGCTCCGTTTTAATCCGTTATGAATTTTTGGATGATATCTATACCACTTATGAATTTTTGAAAATAATACTTTTCGTCGAAAAATAATCTTTTAACGTCTTGACCATTTTTAAATTACTTTACATGTATTTACGTTGAAATGATATCCGACGATAATCATTTAGTGATTTATTAAGAAATTATAACTTTTCGTCGTAAAATAATGTCGTTGAAAATTTTCATGAAAGTGACTAAACGGCCTCGAAAAGCTAGTCGTAAAATGATGCACGTCGAGCGTTAGGAAACGAACTCAACGGTTTTGGGAAGCTTGTATCATTATCTCAAAGTTTTAGTATTTAAGATTTCATCCTAGAGGTCTCGATCTTAAAGAAAAATATAGGTTAAGTATGGTACTTGTGTTCAAAATATAGTTTAAAGGTGGTTTTCGGCCAAGTTTAAGTAACCGTATTTAATTCATTACAACTCCGCTTGACAAACGGTCGGACATTTTGAAAAATATGCTTGGCGAACTTACTTTTACTAGAAGACATCATTTTATAAGAAAAAGTACTCCAATTTAGTTCTCCAAATTTTGTTCTCCAAAACTTGTTCTCCAAATTTTGTTCTCCAAACTTTTTGTTCTCCAAATGTTTTGTTCTCCAAATGTTTGTTCTCAAAATTTTTAGTGCTCCAAATGTTTGTTCTCCAAAATTTTAGTTCTTCAAATGTTGTATCAAAGTAACTTATATATTTTCGATAAATCGACACATTTTAAAACGCCTAAGTCTCATTTTTGACTCGTAAAAAGTGAATGTAATATGCTGAAATTTCAGAATTTTTTAGTTTCCGTCGCCTAACTTGAAAAATTCATATCTTCTTCGTTATAGCTCCGTTTTAATCCGTTCAAGTGGCCACGTTTTCGTTTTAAAGTGTATTTTCTAAATATCTAGGCCAAAAAATTTTACCTACTGTCGAATTTTCCAGATTTCGAAAATAAGGACAGACCCTTTAGAAAACTTGTCGAAATGAGTTTTTCTCGCGCCAAACCTATTCTAACCAATTCAAAACAACTCCGAAGCTATTCTAATCCTACCATACACCTTCTTAAGATGTCATGGGTTCCTAGACATCACCAAGAGTGATATATTACAAGGAGTAATTATAGAATGACATAAATATATATAGCTCTTTAAAACAATGAAAAAGTGGTATAAACATCCATGAGACTTGCATGTTTTCTCAAGCTTAATGAAATGAACATAAAAATGAATATGAAATATGATCATGAATATGAAATACTTACTAGTTAACTTGATGAGGTTTATGAGCAAAGGTTTTACCCTAATCACCCAAGGTTTTTATTTCACAACCTTAATCAAGAGTGTAACTAGAGTATATAAATCTTGTCTAGAAAATATTTGATGATCCTTTCTTTGTCCTTGTGGTTGGCCGGTTATGTGAAGAGAAGAGAAAGAGAGAGCCTTTGATCTTACACTTAGATATTATTGTGTTGTATGTGTTGGTTTGTAAGTGTAAAATAAATATAAGTATAGTATAAGTAGATATTTAGTGTCCAAATGGTGTGACTCACCCTTGTGTCGACAAGGGTGTGTTTGTGTTAGCTAGTATGCATTTTTTTTTTATTAAGTATGTAAAATGAAGTATAATGTAGAGTTAATTGAAGACATGTGGTAACTTGTATACACATTTGAACATTTAGGATAGCGTTAGCTAAAAATAACTTTTAATGGGTGAAGATAAAATATATTGAGGTCATAAAAATTATAAAAATACATTTCTTGAAAAATTTGAGTGAAATAATAATTATCGTGTAGTATTTAAGAAAACCGTCGTAATTATATAAATATAACAATTTATATACAAAATAATTTAAAACACTGGGTAAACTCATAATATTATTTTTATAATCTTAATATAAGTATAAAAATATATCGGGATAATTTTTGGAAGTATTGGATCAATTGTTCAAAATAATTATTTACGCGATAGCGTTTATTTAATATGAAATTATACGTTTAATGTAATATGCAAAACCATGCATGAACTAATATGATGATAATGATGCTAATGATATGTAGACTAAACATAGTCTATATGGAATGTCCTTGATGATTGTTCATGAATTCGCAGCTAAACCATTAAGGTTACGCGAATTTGATACTCGTAAACCTAGTTTACGAAAAAATGATGAATATTGAGTTTGAGAAATGACCGGAAATTGAGAATTGTGACATTCTTCCCCGGTTAGAGGAATCACGTCCTCGTGATTCAATTACTGATACTATAGTCCGAATCTCGACAAGAGTTCTAAAAGTTCCATGGAATAAGTCTCTCTAATTGGTATGAAATGGGCTGATTTGGTAAGACGATCAACGATTACCCATATAGCGTCGTAACCTCCCGATGTCTTAGGAAGTTTCGCGACGAAGTCCATCGTAATGCGTTCCCATTTCCATTGGGGAATTTCTGGTTGTTGGAGTAACCCTGAAGGTTTCTGATATTCGACTTTTACCTTAGAGCAAGTAAGGCATCTGCTAACGTACGTGGCAATTTCCGCTTTCATGTCCGGCCACCAATAAAGTTTCTTGAGATCCCGATACATCTTATCAGAACCTGGGTGAATAGAATACTTTGACTTATGCGACTCATGCATAATCAACTCTCGTATCCCGCCATAAAATGGTACCCACATTCTATCCTTGAAGCATAATACTCCATCTGCTCTCTTTACAAAGCCATTTGCATTATCGGGCATACCATAAAGCTTTTCACTTGGTCGGTTTTCCTCCTCGAGTGCCTCGATTTATGCCTCGAGTATTTTTGATGGTAAAGGTGAACTGATCGTCATTCCTAATGATCGGACTCTTAAAGGTTTGGGTCTTTCTTTCCGGCTAAGAGCATCAGCCACAACATTGGCTTTTCCCGGGTGATACTTGATTTCACAATCATAATCGCTGAGTAATTCCAACCAACGACGTTGCCTCATGTTAAGTTCCTTCTGATCAAGAACATATTGTAAACTCTTGTGGTCCGTAAACACTGTGCACTTTGTACCGTAAAGGTAGTGTCTCCAAATCTTGAGTGCAAAAACTACGGCCCCCAACTCAAGATCATGAGTGGTGTAATTCTTCTCATGGACCTTAAGTTGTCGAGAAGCATAAGCTATCACCTTCTCGTTTTGCATTAATACAGCTCCAAGCCCTTTATGTGAAGCATCGCAGTATACAACGAAGTTCTCAATTCCTTCGGGTAGTGCCAAAATTGGCGCACCGCAAAGCTTTTGCTTCAACAACTGAAAGCACTTCTTGTTTCTTTCCCCATTCGTACTTCTTGTTTTTTCTGTGTCAACTTGGTCAAAGCTTTAGCTATCTTTGAAAAACCTTCGATGAATCTTCGGTAATACCCTGCGAGTCCTAGAAATTGGGATTCTGTAGGATTTGTTGGAGTAGCCCAATCTTTTACGGCTTCAATCTTTGCGGGATCAACTTGTAATCCTTGACTATCAATGACATGACCAAGAAATTGTACTTTACGGTTCCAAAAATCACACTTCGAAAATTTGGCATACAACTTCTCATTCTTGAGTAGTCCTAAAATCGTTCTTAAATGCCCTTCGTGTTCTTCTTTGCTCTTTGAGTAAATCAATATGTCGTCGATGAATACTATAACAAACTTGTCCAAATACGGTTTGCATACCCTATTCATGAGATCCATGAATATTGCAGGTGCATTAGTTAATCCGAACGGCATTACTTGAAACTCATAATGTCCATAACGTGTTCTAAACGCCGTTTTCGGGATATCCTCCTCCCGAACTCTAAGTTGATGGTAACCTGACCTTAGGTCAATCTTTGAGTAGATACTAGAGCCTTGCAACTGATCGAACAAGTCGTCGATTCTGGGGAGTGGGTAACGATTCTTCACCGTTAACTTGTTCAGCTCTCTATAATCTATACACATTCTGAAGGATCCATCTTTCTTCTTCACAAACAAGACCGGTGCTCCCCAAGGCGAGGAACTTGGCCTAATGAATCCTTTGTCTAAAAGTTCTTGCAACTGATTAGACAACTCTTGCATCTCAGATGGTGCTAGACGGTAAGGTGCTCGCGCAAGATTGGTGCACCGCACTAAGTCAATATGAAATTCTACTTGACGTGCCGGTGGAAGTCCTGGTAAGTCTTCAGGAAAGACTTCAGGAAATTCTCGGACAATTGGTACATCCTCAAGTCGCTTCTCTTCCGACTTCTTCTCGGTTATATGTGTTAAGAAAGCATAACAACCTTTCTTTATGTACTTCTCCGTCTTGATGCATGATATAATACCGAGTCTAGTTCCACTTCGTTCCCCATGAATGATCAAAGTTTCGCCGTTATAAGGAAGATGAACAACTTTTTCATCACAAACGATTCTTGCACGATGTTTGGATAACCAATCCATGCCGATGATGACGTCGAAACTACCAAGTTCTACGGGCATAAGGTCTATATTGAAGGGATGATTTAGAAAATTGAGTGTACAACCACGGACAATGGTGTTGGTGCTAATTAAGTTACCATTAGCTAATTCAATGTTGTATGATGTGTCTAATGTGGTTGGTTTGATATTGAGTAAAGGTGCAAATATAGTGGACACAAAACTTTTATCGGCTCCCGAATCAAATAAAACTGATGCATAACGATTATTAATAAGGAACGTACCCGTGACAACATTCGGGTCCTCCCTAGCTTCTCCACCTCTCATGACATAGGCTCTTCCTTGTGCCATTCCACCTTGATTCTTGTTTCCTTGGTTCCTTCCCTTTGGGCAGTCAGTCTTGTAGTGTCCCCTTTCTCCACAACCAAAACATGTCAATGGTGGTTTTTGATTTTCCCTTTGGGCATTCCCTTGTTTGATGACCCACTTTCTTACAATTCCCACATGGATCAGGACAACGTCCCGGCTTGTGATGACTCAAACACATCTCACACTTAGGCAAAATCCCCGTGTATCCCTTTTTCTCCTTTGGGCCTGCAACATAGGCCTTTGCAACCTCTTGTCTCTTAGGTGGTTGTTGAGTGACATCACCTCTGTTGTTGTCCCACTTTTGTTTGTTGTTGTTATTGTTGTTATAATTGGTGTAATTGTTTCGGTTATTGTTGAAATTGGAGCGGTTGTTGGTATTGTTGTTGTTTCGGTTGGTGTTGGCGATGTTGCTTCTCTTTACTACTTGTGCCATGAGCTTTTGAGACACTCGAATGGATTCCTCAATCGTTTACGGATCAAAAGAAATCACGTCTCCTTGAATAACCTGGGGAAGTCCCCCAATGAAAGCCTCCATTAGCTTCTCGTTATCCGGAACCATAGATGGGCATAACGCGGCCAATTCTTGAAACCTTCGAATGTAAGTATCAATGTCATACCCAATAGTTATCAGTTCATAGAATTCGGTCTCCAACTTTTTCACCTCCGTACGCGGACAATACTTCTTCGTTAGCAACCTTTTGAATTGCTCCCAGGTGAGCTTGAAAGCATTTTCCATTCCCATTGGCTGAGCATACGAATTCCACCACGACATTGCCCCATCAAGTAGTGTACTCGTAGCAAACTTAACTTTGCTATCCTCCGGGCAATTACATAACAGAAACACGGATTCCATTTTCTCGAACCATCTAACCATGGCAGTTGCCCCGCTTGTGCCCTTGAACTTAGTGGGATCTCCACTTTTAAAATCCTTATACGAACAACTTCTAACCCCGGACCCTCCTGCAATGTCTGCAGCAGCCGCATGTCTAGCGGCCTCGGCAGTAGCCGCAGCCTCAACAGCAGCCGCCACCGATGCTCTCTCAGTCCTTAATGCATTGGCTATGTTATCGTTCACATACTTCTGCATAGCCGCTTGAGGCAATTCAGGTGTGGCTTTCTTTGGCGCCATTGCTCTTCAAAACTATAAGATGAAACAATTATGAGAACTCGTAAGTAGGAACAAACATTACACATATATATCCACAACCACAACATGCATAATATAAATGAAATCACAACGGAACAACCACGAAATATCACAAATATAATCACAACACACGTGGATAATATACATGAAAATTTCGGCCTACATGGACCGATATCATAGATAGTAAAACCATTCCTACATAGTAGAGTCAACACTTGATATTTTTTTTTTGTACAACAACCAAAAGACAACAAGTTCTTTAAACTATGTCACACACCTTGTGACTAGGATAATAGTAATAAAAACTATACATGATAAAAGTCTACACTAGGCACCTCCTGGTGCTCCGCCAGCTCGATCCTGTAGATCTCGAACCTGTGTAGTCAAACTAGCAACCAAACCCCTCAACTCGCTAATCTGACCATGTGCAGTAACAATGCTCTCACGAGCTAATGCCAACTCCTGAGCCTGACGCTGAAGTTCGTCCTGTGCCATCTCGGCTCTATCATATAACTCAGGCATCTCCTGCCTCAACTCAACAATATGCTCCCGGTTCTCTAACTGTCTAGATTCTAAACCCTGGTGAGACATATCAATCGAAACCCTACCTATCACGAGACCTTCAACCTCCTCCTCAATGGTCTCCACTCGATCCAATGACAGTTCCTCCAACTGTCCTAACATCCTATCAATCTGAACCTGTTGGCTATCTATACGTGCCCCTAATGTCTCAGTGGAAGGTTGTCTAGCAGCAGTAGCCTTTGAGCTCTCACCTATCTCGAACCTAGTCGGGTGGTTCGGGGCTCTGTAGAGGTGATGCGGGGATGTCAAAACGTGCACGCTTTTTGGCGGCAAGTCCAATGTAGGTATAGGATCCCTAAGATAGTATGATGAAGATGATGATGATAATAGTGGTGATGGTGGGTGAATCGGGCTATGTGTAGGGCTAACAGGTGGGGTAGGTGCGACTTCGCCCTCCTCAATGGGTTCGGTCTCGGTCAGGTCACTATAAGTGGTAGATCTGAAGTAGAGCCAATAGAAGATAAAACTACAGTGGTGTGTGATAAGGCATCGTTCATGTTGGTGTCGGATGAGACATCCTCCATGTTCGTGTCAGATGAAATAGGGATAGTGTCGAATCGAAGACATCTCTGTGACAACCGATGTAAAATAAAAGTAAATAACTCGAATAAAATGTATATGAATCCGCATGTAAAGTGAATATGCACTCATGATGAAATGATGAGATGCCATGATGATGTAGTTATAGTCTAGGGTCAATGATGCAACCTAGTTCTCTATAACTGAAGCTCTGATGCCAATCTGTCACACCCCAATTTACTGTTTTGCGTGAATGGAATTCCTAGGGATTACTGTCATAGCATCACAATCGCAGTTATATTGAACGACCTAAAGTGTCGTTTTAGAAACACATCGTTTGATATTTATTTAAAACATTCAGAGTTACAAGATATGTCCCAAAAGTTGATAAAGTTTGCGGAAATATGTTCATTACAAGTCAAACGATGTTTTGAAAATGCCATAATATACAATGAGACGCGTCGACGCCGCGACTCTATGAGGGTTCCTTATTCATGCCATGATGCGAATGTCCTAGTTACGAAAATACATTGCTAAAATAGTCAACAATAATGTTGGTGAGAAATCATAGGTTTATGAAAATGTTTTATACGACTACACAAGTATAGACCATGTATGACAATCATGTCACATAAAAATGTTAAAATTGCTATAAGTCCATGACACGAAACTAGATCTGATCATGATGTTCAGCTCCCAACAGAGTGTTTGCCGAACAACTCAAATAATGATATTAAATGAAATGCATCCGTTTAACCAGTTGGAATCCACCAACCCGGATGGAGGAGTCACCCTCGATAGATCTATCCACTCACCGTCGTTTCTATGAAATTAACGGTTCATGTTATATATTGGGGACATTTGTCACACCCCCAATTTACCTGTTTTTGCAGCGGAATGGAATTCCTGGGGGATTGACTGTCATAGCACCACATCACAGTTATATTGAACGACCTAAAGTGTCGTTTTAAAAACACATCGTTGGATATTATAATAAACACATTCAGAGTACAACATCGGTCCCAAAAGGTTTACAAAGTTTGCGGAAATACAAATATGTTACAAATCCAAACGATGTTTTGAAATGAAGTGCCATAATGTACATAATGTAAGTCGACACCGCGACTCAAAAAGTAGGTCCCTAAACCATGTCATGATGATAATGCCTCGATTACACGAAAATACATTGCTAAAAACGGTCAACAATAATGTTGGTGAGAAATCATAGGTTTATGTAAATGTTTTATACGACTACACAAGTATAGACCATGCATGACAATCAAGTCACGTAAAAATAATGTTACAATTGCTCTAAGCCCATGACCCGAAACTAGACTGTTCAATCATGTATGCCCCTGCAGAGTGTTTGCCACACAACTCCGTAATGTTATCAAATGAAATGCATCCGTTTGCCGGTTGGGATTCACCAACCCGGATGGAGGCGTCACCCTCGATAGATCTATCCACTCATCCTCGCTTCAAAGATTAACGGTTCATGTTCAAGTAATGGGGACTTTCAAATTGGCAAATGCGGTAACTTAAGCAATGTAAATGAATTTAACATACTTGGTATCGTACAAAAAAATGTAGTGCAATGTATTCTCCCCCGTGGGTTTGAAAATAATCGAAAGCATGTAAAACGGGGCTATGAAAACTCACTTGGTAAACTGGAATAACGGCAAAAGTGAGTACACCGAGGTTTAATGTGATGCGTTAACCGGGACCTATTATCAATGATATGATATGTCATGAGTTGCAATGTAGTGTTATGCATGCATTCCGTATGTTATTTATACCATTTACGAGTTTTGAAAATATTACACATCGTCGAAAAATACTCTTTTGACGTCTTGACCAATCAAAAATCACTTTACATGTTTTTACGTCAAAATGTCATCCTACAATGGTTTTATAATGATTTTTAGAGAAATTACTACTTTTCGTCGCAAAACAATGTCGTCGGAAATATCATGAAATTAACAAAAATGGCTTTGGAAAACTAGTCGTAAAACAGTGTACGTCGATCGTTAGAGAACGAACTCGACTGTTTTGGAAAGTTTGTATCGATATCTAGGAGTTTCAGTTCAGAGTTTTCGTCCAAAAGGTCTCGAACATAAAGATATTAAGGGTTAAAGATGGTGGTTTTGGCTAATTGTGTGCAGAAAATTAGTTACGGCAAGTTTATGAAAAAGTGCATATCTTTGTCGTTTCAAATCCGTTTTCTACGTATAATACGTCCTTAGCTTCGTATCAAAGTATACTAATATATTTTTGACAAGTCGAAATAATTTGTGAAGCTTAAGGCTCATTTTTGACTCGGACAAAATAAATATAGTATGCTGAAATTTCTGAAAATAATATATTTCATCGTCAAACTTTAAAAATCCATAACTTCTTCGTTATAAGTCCGTTTTATTCCGTTCAAGCGGCCACGGATTCGTTTTAAAGTATATTTTCTAAAAATCAAGGCCAAAGTTTCGTACCAACTGCCGGTTTTTCCAGAAAATCAAAACAAGGACAGAACACAATATATACTTATCGAAAATAGTTTTTATCGGACAAAACCTATTCTAATCCCTTCAAATCAACTCCAAAGCTAATCTAATCCTACCATACACCTTCTTAGGGTGTCATGGGTTCCTAGACATCATCAAGACCAAAGAATACCAAGGGAATATTTATAGGATGACCATAGTATATAAATAACTCTAAAATCATGAAATAAAATGGTATAAATCACATATCATGCATACTTGCTCCAAAAATGAAAAGAAACATATGAAATGAAAAAGGAAACATGAAAATGAAAGAAATATACTTACTAATGAAAATGATGAGGTGCAAGTAACAAGGATAATCCTAAATACTCTTGGTTTTTATTTCAAAACCATATAAAGAGTATACACTAGATTGTATTATAACTTGAGCTTGATAAAAAAAAATGGTGATCCCTTGCACACCTTGATGTGAACCGGTTTTGAAGAAGAGGAAGACAAGAGAGAAAGTTTGCTAACTCTTGGTGAATAATTGGTGAATGAATGAGATAAAAAAAATCAAGTAAGACTTTGTAGTTGAGTGAATTTCAAACCAAATCAAGAAAACCATACACAATTAATGACTCCCCTTCCCCCTTGGTCGGCCAAGGGGGGGGATGAGTAGATATTTTATTTTTATTTTTTTTAAAACTTGTATAAACTTTGTGTACTTGTGTAATTTTTGACAAAAGTATAAGTAATTGTGTAGAAAATGTACAAGTAAAGGTAAATGGGAATTTTTGGTACAAGTAAGTTTTTAATAGGTCAAAAATAGAATGTAATGAGATAATAAAAATTGTAAAAATACATTCCTTGTGAAATTTGAGTGATAAAATAATTATCGAGTAGTTTTTAAGAAAAACATCGTAATAATTTAACTTTAACGATTAATATACCAAATAAATTTAAAACACTAGGAAAACTCAAAATATAGTTTTTATAACTAAATGTAAGTATAAAAATACATCGGGATCATTTTTGAAAGTAACGGGATAAATGTTAAAATAATAACTCACGCGATAAAGTTTATTAAATATAAAAATTACGCGTTGAATGTGAAATGAAATGTCGTGAATGAACTAATGAGGTGCAAATGATGTCAATGAAATGTAGACTAATCTTAGTCCATATGAAATGTACGTGATGTCATGATCATGAATTCGCCGCTAAACCTTTAAGGTTACTGAATTTGAAACAAGTAAACCAAGTTTACTATAAATGTTGAAATAATGAGACATGAATTGTGTCGAGAAATGACCTGAAAGTACGGGTTGTCACATTCGCCCAGCCAAAAAGGAATTCACCCCTGAATTCAATCGTTGTTAGGTCTAACGGTGTCGGTAAAAGATGAGGATACTTATGCGTCGCATCCGGTCTTCCCGTTCCCAAGTAAACTCAGGACCTCGCCGAGAATTCCAACGAACTTTCACAATAGGAATACGACTCTGTTTCAACTGCTTGACCTCGCGGTCCATGATTTCTACTGGTTCTTCCACAAAGTTGAGTTTGTCGTCAAGCTGAACTTCATCCAATGGAATAACGAGCGATTCGTCCGAAAGACACTTCTTCAAGTTTGAAACGCGGAAACGGTTGTGCACATGACTAAGTTCTAGTGGAAGATCAAGTCGATAAGCTACCGGACCAACTCTGCTCAAAATCTTGAATGGTCCAATGTATCTCGGGTTCAATTTCCCACGCTTTCCAAAACGTACCACGCCCTTCCAAGGCGATACTTTCAACATAACTTTGTCACCTACTTGAAATTCCAAATCCTTGCGCCTAACATCCGCATAACTTTTCGTCGACTCCTTGCGTTCCGAGTCTATCACGAATTTGAACAATCTTTTCCGTGGTTTCCGTACCATTTCGGACCGTAAGTTGCGCCTCCTACCTCGCCCAACAAACAGTGATCGGCACTTACGACCATAGAGTGCCTCAAATGGTGCCATCTTGATACCGGTGTGATAACTATTGTTGTACGAGAATTCTATCAATGGCAAATGGTTAGCCCAACCATTTCCAAAATCAATTACACATGCTCTCAGCATATCTTCTAGCGTTTGAATGGTCCTTTCACTTTGACCGTCGGTTTGTGGGTGATATTCTGTGCTCATCTCTAATCGGTTCGAATGAATCTTGCAATGAATTCCAAAAGTTTGAAGTGAATCGACTATCTCTGTCGGAAATGATAGAAATTGGTGCGCCGTGCCTCGAGACTATTTCCTTGACATAAAGTCTAGTGAGTTGCTCCATGGAATAAGCCTCTCTAATCGGTATGAAATGGGCTGAATTGGTAAGGCGATCAACAATTACCCAAATAGCGTCGTAACCTCCCGATGTCTTAGGAAGTTTAGTAACAAAGTCCATTGTAATGCGTTCCCATTTCCATTGAGGAATTTCCGGTTGTTGGAGTAAACCCGAAGGCTTCGATATTCGACTTTTACCTTAGAGCAGGTAAGGCATTTGCTAACGACGTGGCAATCTCCGCTTTCATGTTCGGCCACCAATAAAGCTTCTTAAGATCTTGATACATCTTATCCGATCCTGGATGAATAGAATACTTTGACTTATGCGACTCATGCATAATCAATTCTCGTATTCCGCCATGCAATGGAACCCACATTCTATCCTTGAAACATAATACTCCATCTGCTCTCTTTACAAAACCATTTGCGCTTTCGGGCATACCATAAAGCTTTTCACTTGGTCGGTTCTCCTCTTTAAGTGCCTCGACTTGTGCTTCGTGGATTTTCGATGGTAGAGGAGAAATAATCGTCATTCCCAATGATCGAACTCTTAAAGGTTTAGGTCTCTCTTTCCGACTAAGAGCATCAGCCACAACATTGGCTTTTCCCGGGTGATACTTGATTTCACAATCATAGTCGCTGAGTAACTCCAACCAACGACGTTGCCTCATATTAAGCTCCTTTTGATCAAGAATATATTGCAAACTCTTGTGGTCGGTAAACACTGTGCACTTTGTACCGTAAAGGTAGTGTCTCCAAATCTTGAGCGCGAAAACTACGGCTCCTAACTCGAGATCATGAGTGGTGTAATTCTTCTCATGAGTCTTAAGTTGTCGAGAAGCATACGCTATCACCTTCTCGCTTTGCATTAAAACAGCCCCAAGTCCTTTATGCGAAGCGTCGCAATATACAACAAAGTTCTCAATGCCTTCGTGTAGTGCCAAAATTGGCGACCGCAAAGCTTTTGCTTCAACAACTTAAAAGCAACTTCTTGTTTCTTTCCCCACTCGTACTTCTTGTTTTTCTCAGGTCAACTTGGTCAAAGGTCTCGCTATCTTCGAAAAACCTTCGATGAACCTTCGGTAATACCCTGCTAGTCCTAGAAATTGTCGAATTTCCGTAGGATTTGTTGGAGTAGCCCAATCTTTTACGGCTTCAATCTTTGTGGGATCAACTTGTAGTCCATGACTATCAATGACATGACCAAGAAATTGCACTTTGCGATTCCAAAAATCACACTTTGAAAATTTGGCATACAACTTCTCATTCTTGAGTAGCCTTAAAATCGTCCTTAAATGCTCTTCGTGCTCTTCTTTACTCTTTGAGTAGATCAATATGTCGTCGATGAACACAATAACAAACTTGTCCAAATACGGCTTACAAACTCTATTCATGAGATCCATGAATACCGCAGGTGCATTAGTCAATCCAAACGGCATCACTTGAAACTCGTAATGACCGTAACGTGTTCTAAACGCTGTTTTCGGAATATCCTCTTCCCGAACTCAAGTTGATGATAACCCGACGAGATCAATCTTGGAATAAATACTAGAACCTTGCAACCGATCAACAAGTCATCAATTTCGGGAGTGGGTAACGATTCTTCACCGCTAACTTGTTCAACTCTCTATAATCTATGCACATTCGGAAGGATCCATCCTTCTTCTTCACAAACAAGACCGGTGCTCCCCAAGGCGAGGAACTCGGCCTAATGAATCCTTTGTCTAGAAGCTCTTGTAATTGATTAGACAATTCTTGCATTTCGGATGGTGCTAGACGGTACGGTGCTCGCAAGAATCGGTGCAGCTCCCGGGCACTAAGTCAATATGAAATTCTACTTGACGTGCCGGTGGAAGTCCCGGTAAATCCTCGGAAATACTTGAAAATTCACGGACAATAGGAACATCTTCAAGTCGCTTCTCCTCCGACTTTTTCTTGGTTACATGAGCTAAGAAAGCAAGACAACCTTTCTTAATGTACTTCTCCGCTTTGATGCACGATATGATACTAATTCTAGTTCCACTTCGTTCCCCCCGAATAATCAAAGTTTCGCCGTTATAAGGAAGATGAACAACTTTCTCATCACAAATGATCTTCGCACGATGTTTAGATAACCAGTCCATGCCGATGACGACGTCAAAACTACCAAGCTCTACGGCATGAGGTCTATGTTGAAGGGATGATTAAGAAAATTGAATGTGCAACCGCGGACAATGGTGTTGGTGCTAACTAAATTACCATTAGCTAATTCGACAATGTATGATGTATCTAAGGTGGTTGGCTTAATGTTGAGCAAAGGTGCAAATGCATTATACACAAAACTTTTATCTAAGCACCAATCAAATAAAAAAGCGTAACGATTATTGAGAAGAAACGCACCCGTTATGACATTCGGGTCCTCCCTATCTTCTCCGCCTCCAATGACGTAAACCCTTCCTGGTGCCAAACCTCCTTGATTCGGATTTGCTTGATTCTTTCCCTTCTTACAATCCTTCTTGTAGTGTCCAGTTTCCCCGCAACCAAAACATGTAACTTGTGGTGCCTTGCAATCCCTAGTACGGTGGCCAACTTTCTTACAATTCTCACACGGATCAGGACATCGACCCGGATTGTGATGACTAAAACACTTATTACACTTCGGCAAAACCCCGAATATCCTTTTCCTTCCTTTTGACCCGCAACATAAGCCTTAGCAACCTCTTGCCTCTTGGGCGGTTGTTGAGTAGCATTCCTACCCCTTGAGTTGTCCCACTTGCGCTTGTTGTTGTTGCTATTGTTGTTGTAGTTGGCTCGGTTATTGTTGAAACGGTTGTTGGGGTTGTTGTTGTTTCGGTTGGTGGTGGTGTACTTACCTCGCTTCACCACTTGTGCCATCAACTTCTGAGTCACTCGAATAGCTTCCTCAATTGTTTGAGGATCAAAAGATGTCACATCTCCTTGTATAACCTCGGGAAGTCCTCCAATAAAAGCCTCTAGCAACTTTTCATTATCCGATACCATAGACGGGCATAACGCGGCCAATTCCTGGAACCTCTGAATGTATGTGTCGATATCATACCCAATGGTTACTAGTTCGTAGAACTCCGTCTCCAACTTTTTCACTTCTGTTCGAGGACAAAACTTCTTAGTCACCAATCCCTTAAATTCCTCCCACGTAAGCTTAAAAGCATTCTCCATCCCAATCGGTTGAGCGTATGAATTCCACCATGACAACGCTCCATCGAGTAATGTGCTTGTAGCAAATTTAACCTTACTATCATCCGGACAGTTACAAAGCAAAAACACCGATTCCAACTTCTCAAACCATCGAACCATGGCTGTGGCACCCTCAGTACCTCTAAACTTAGTGGGTTCACCACTCTTGAAATCCTTGTAAGAACATTTCTTAACCCCAGATCCTCCGGCATTACCAGTAGCAGTAGCTAGCTTAGCGGCTTCAGCAGCCTCAGCAGCAGCAGCATCCACTGCTTCCCTTTCGACTCTTAGAGCATTAGCAATGCTATCATTCACCAACTTTTGAATTGCTGCTTGGGTCATTTCAACTGTAGCTTTCTTAGGCGCCATAACTCTTCAAAATCACAAGATGAAACAATCATGAGAACTCGTAAGTAGAAACAACCATCATACAACTATATCCACAACCACATCATGCATAAAGTAAATGGAATCACAACGGAACAATAACGAAATATCACAAATATAATCACAACACACGCGGATAATATACATGAAAATTTCGGCCTACATGGACCGATATCATAGATAATAACAACCATTCCTACATAGTAGAGTCAATACTTGATACATTTGTTTGTACAACAACCAAAATACAACAAGTTCTTTAAACTACGTCACACACCTTGTGACTAGGATAATAATGGTCAAAACTATACATGACAAAAGTCTACATAAGGCACCTCATGGTGCTCCGTCGGCCCTATCCTGAAGATCGTGAACCTGAGTAGTCAAACTATCCACCAAACTCCTCAACTCTCCAATCCGACCTCGCAGCAGCAATACTCTCCCCGTCCTCTAACCGCCTATTCTGAATACTCTGATGTGACAAATCAATAGAAACCCTGCCTAACACTAGGCCCTCGACCTCCTCCGCAATGGGCTCAATCCTATCTACCGACAGTTCCTCCAACTGCCGTGACAACCTATCAATCTGGATCTGCTGACCATCAATACGGGCTCCTAATGCCTCGGTAGAAGGTCGAAAGCACCTGCAGCCTTTAGAGCTCTCGCCTAACTCGAACCTAACAGGTGGCTCGGGCTCAGTAGATGCTGGTGTCGGGATGTCGAAACGAGCACGCTTTTTGGGCGGCAAGTCTGTCGTAGGCAAAGGATCTCTAAGAAAATATGATGAAGATGGTGATGATGGTGCTGGCAGTGGTGATGGTGGTAGGTGTATCGGATCGTGAGCTGGGCTAATATGAGGGGTGGGTGCGACTTCGCCCTCCTCGAAGGGTTCGGTCTCAATGTCGGTCATGATAGGTGGAAAGACTGGAGTGGATCCAATGGAAGATACGATCTCAGTGGAATGTGATGCAACATCATCCATGATGGGGTTAGCTGGAACATCATCCGAGCTAGAGTCCGATGATATGGTGATAGGATGTGAATCTGAAGACATGTCTGTGACAACCGATGTGGAATAAAAGTAAATAACCTCGAATAAAATGTAAGTGAATCCGCATGGTAAAAATGAATATGTGCTATGATGAAATGATGAGATGCTATGATAATGTAGCTATAGTCTAGGGTCAATGATGCTACCTAGTTCTCTATAATCAGTAGCTCGGTACCAATCACACCCCCAATTTATTGTTTTGCGCGGAATGGAATTCGGGGATTGACTGTCATAGCACCACATCACAGTTATATTGAACGACCTAAAGTGTCGCTTTAAAACACATCGTTGGATATTATAATAAAAACATTCAGAGTACAACATCGGTCCCAAAAGGTTTACAAAGTTTGCGGAAATACAAATATGTTACAAATCCAAACGATGTTTTGAAATGAAGTGCCATAATGTACATAATGTAAGTCGACACCGCGACTCAAAAAGTAGGTCCCTAAACCATGTCATGATGATAATGCCTCGCATTCGAAAATACATTGCTAAAAACGGTCAACAATAATGTTGGTGAGAAATCATAGGTTTATGTAAATGTTTTATACGACTACACAAGTATAGACCATGCATGACAATCAAGTCACGGAAAAATAATGTTACAATTGCTCTAAGCCCATGACCCCGAAACTAGACTGTGCAATAATGTATGCCCCCGCAGAGTGTTTGCCAGACAACTCCGTAATGTTATCAAATGAAATGCATCCGTTTGCCTGGTTGGGATTCACCAACCCGATGGAGCGCCACCCTCGATAGATCTATCCACTCATCCTCGCTTCAAAGATTAACGGTTCATGTTCAGGTAATGGGGACTTTCAAATTGGCAAATGCGGTAACTTAAGCAATGTAAATGAATGTAACATACTTGGTATCGCATAAAAAAATGTAGTGCAATGTATTCTCCCCGTGGGTTTGAAAATAATCGAAAGCATGTAAAACGGGGCTATGAAAACTCACTTGGTAAACTGGAATAACGGCAAAAGTGAGTACACCGAGGTTTAATGTGATGCGTTAACCGGGACCTATTATCAATGATATGATATGTCATGAGTTGCAATGTAGTGTTATGCATGCATTCCGTATGTTATTTATACCATTTACGAGTTTTGAAAATATTACACATCGTCGAAAAATACTCTTTTGACGCCTTGACCAATCAAAAATCACTTTACATGTTTTTACGCCAAAATGTCATCCTACAATGGTTTTATAATGATTTTTAGAGAAATTACTACTTTTCGCCGCAAAACAATGTCGTCGGAAATATCATGAAATTAACAAAAATGGCTTTGGAAAACTAGTCGTAAAACAGTGTACGTCGATCGTTAGAGAACGAACTCGACTGTTTTGGAAAGTTTGTATCGATATCTAGGAGTTTCAGTTCAGGAGTTTTCGTCCAAAAGGTCTCGAACATAAAGATAATAAGGGTTAAAGATGGTGGTTTTGGCTAATTGTGTGCAGAAAATTAGTTACGGCAAGTTTATGAAAAAGTGCATTTCTTTGTCGTTTCAAACCGCTTTCTACGATAATACGTCCTTAGCTTAGTATCAAAGTATACTAATATATTTTTGACAAGTCGAAATAATTTGTGAAGCTTAAGGCTCATTTTTGACTCGGACAAAATAAATATAGTATGCTGAAATTTCTGAAAATAATATATTTCATCGTCAAACTTCAAAAATCCATAACTTCTTCGTTATAAGTCCGTTTTATTCCGCTCAAGCGCCACGGATTCGGTTTTAAAGTATATTTTCTAAAAATCAAGGCCAAAGTTTCGTACCAACTGCCGGTTTTTCCAGAAAATCAAAACAAGGACAGAACACAATATATACTTATCGAAAATAGTTTTTATCGGACAAAACCTATTCTAATCCCTTCAAATCAACTCCAAAGCTAATCTAATCCTACCATACACCTTCTTAGGGTGTCATGGGTTCCTAGACATCATCAAGACCAAAGAATACCAAGGGAATATTTATAGGATGACCATAGTATATAAATAACTCTAAAATCATGAAATAAAATGGTATAAATCACATATCATGCATACTTGCTCCAAAAATGAAAAGAAACATATGAAATGAAAAAGGAAACATGAAAATGAAAGAAATATACTTACTAATGAAAATGATGAGGTGCAAGTAACAAGGATAATCCTAAATACTCTTGGTTTTTATTTCAAAACCATATAAAGAGTATACACTAGATTGTATTATAACTTGAGCTTGATAAAAAAAATGGTGATCCCTTGCACACCTTGATGTGAACCGGTTTTGAAGAAGAGGAAGACAAGAGAGAAAGTTTGCTAACTCTTGGTGAATAATTGGTGAATGAATGAGATAAAAAAAATCAAGTAAGACTTTGTAGTTGAGTGAATTTCAAACCAAATCAAGAAAACCATACACAATTAATGACTCCCCTTCCCCCTTGGTCGGCCAAGGGGGGGGATGAGTAGATATTTTATTTTTATTTTTTTTAAAACTTGTATAAACTTTGTGTACTTGTGTAATTTTTGACAAAAGTATAAGTAATTGTGTAGAAAATGTACAAGTAAAGGTAAATGGGAATTTTTGGTACAAGTAAGTTTTTAATAGGTCAAAAATAGAATGTAATGAGATGATAAAAATTGTAAAAATACATTCCTTGTGAAATTTGAGTGATAAAATAATTATCGAGTAGTTTTTAAGAAAAACGTCGTAATAATTTAACTTTAACGATTAATATACCAAATAAATTTAAAACACTAGAAAAACTCAAAATATAGTTTTTATAACTAAATGTAAGTATAAAAATACATCGGGATCATTTTTGAAAGTAACGGGTTAAATGTTAAAATAATAACTCACGCGATAAAGTTTATTAAATATAAAAATTACGCGTTGAATGTGAAATGAAATGTCGTGAATGAACTAATGAGGTGCAAATGATGTCAATGAAATGTAGACTAATCTTAGTCCATATGAAATGTACGTGATGTCATGATCATGAATTCGCCGCTAAACCTTTAAGGTTACGCGAATTTGAAACAAGTAAACCAAGTTTACTATAAATGTTGAAATAATGAGACATGAATTTGTGTCGAGAAATGACCTGAAAGTACGGGTTGTCACAACATTCAATTGGCATGAGGTAACTTAAGCAATGTAATTAATTTGATATACTTGGTATCGTAATAGAAATGATGTGCAATGTATTCTCCCCCGTATGTTTGAAAATAAGTATAAACGTATACAACGGGGCTATGAAAACTCACTTGATGAATTGATGCGATGACAAAAGTGAGTACACCGAAATGTAGCGTGAATCTCAAAATTTGACCTATTATGAATGATATGATACGTAATAAGTTATGATGTAATGTTATGCATGCAATTCGGATGATATCTATACCACTTATGAATTTCTGAAAATAATACTTTTCGTCGAAAAATAATCTTTTAACGTCTTGACCATTTTTAAATTACTTTACATGTATTTACGCTGAAATGATATCCTACGATAATCATTTAGTGATTTATTATGAAATTATAACTTTCGTCAGTAAAATAATGTCGTTGAAATTTTCATGAAAGTGACTAAACGGCCTCGAAAAGTTAGTCGTAAATGATGCACGCCGGCGTTAGGAAACGAACTCAACGGTTTTGGGAAGCTTGTATCATTATCTCAAAGTTTTAGTATTTAAGATTTCATCCTAGAGGTCTCGATCTTAAAGAAAAATATAGGTTAAGTATGGTACTTGTGTCCAAAATATAGTTTAAGGGTGGTTTTCGGCCAAGTTTAAATAACCGTATTTAATTCATTACAACTCCGCTTGACAAACGGTCGGACATTTTGAAAAATATGCTTGGCGAACTTACTTTTACTAGAAGACATCATTTTATAAGAAAAAGTACTCCAATTTAGTTCTCCAAATTTTGTTCTCCAAAACTTGTTCTCCAAATTTTGTTCTCCAAACTTTTTGTTCTCCAAATGTTTTGTTCTCCAAATGTTTGTTCTCCAAATTTTTAGTGCTCCAAATGTTTGTTCTCCAAAATTTTAGTTCTTCAAATGTTGTATCAAAGTAACTTATATATTTTTGATAAATCGACACATTTTAAAACGCCCAAGTCTCATTTTTGACTCGTAAAAAGTGGATGTAATATGCTGAAATTTCAGAATTTTATAGTTTCCGTCGCCTAACTTGAAAAATTCATATCTTCTTCGTTATAGCTCCGTTTTAATCCGTTCAAGTGGCCACGTTTTCGTTTTAAAGTGTATTTTCTAAATATCTAGGCCAAAAATTTTTACCTACTGTCTAATTTTCCAGATTTCAAAATAAGGACAGACCCTTTAGAAAACTTGTCGAAATGAGTTTTTCTCGCGCCAAACATATTCTAACCAATTCAAAACAACTCCGAAGCTATTCTAATCCTACCATACACCTTCTTAAGGTGTCATGGGTTCCTAGACATCACCAAGAGTGATATATTACAAGGAGTAATTATAGGATGACATAAATATATATAGCTCTTTAAAACAATGAAAAAGTGGTATAAACATCCATGAGACTTGCATGTTTTCTCAAGCTTAATGAAATGAACATAAAAATGAATATGAAATATAATCATGAATATGAAATACTTACTAGTTAACTTGATGAGGTTTATGAGCAAAGGTTTTATCCTAATCACCAAAGGTTTTTATTTCACAACCTTAATCAAGAGTGTAACTAGAGTATATAAATCTTGTCTAGAAAATTTTTGATGATCCCTTCTTTGTCCTTGTGGTTGGCCGGTTATGTGAAGAGAAGAGAAAGAGAGAGCCTTTGATCTTACACTTAGATATTATTGTGTTGTATGTGTTGGTTTGTAAGTGTAAAATAAATATAAGTATAGTATAAGTAGATATTTAGTGTCCAAATGGTGTGACTCACCCTTGTGTCGACAAGGGTGTGTTTGTGTTAGCTAGTATGCATTTTTTTTATTAAGTATGTAAAATGAAGTATAATTTAGAGTTAATTGAAGACATGTGGTAACTTGTATACACATTTGAACATTTAGGATAGCGTTAGCTAAAAATAACTTTTAACGGGTCAAGATAAAATATATTGAGGTCATAAAAATTATAAAAATACATTTCTTGAAAAATTTGAGTGAAATAATAATTATCGTGTAGTATTTAAGAAAACCGTCGTAATTATATAAATATAACAATTTATATACAAAATAATTTAAAACACTGGGTAAACTCATAATATTATTTTTATAATCTTAATATAAGTATAAAAATATATCGGGATAATTTTTGGAAGTATTGGATCAATTGTTCAAAATAATTATTTACGCGATAGCGTTTATTTAATATGAAATTATACGTTTAATGTAATATGCAAAACCATGCATGAACTAATATGATGATAATGATGCTAATGATATGTAGACTAAACCTAGTCTATATGGAATGTCCTTGATGATTGTTCATGAATTCGCAGCTAAACCATTAAGGGGGTGTTTGGTTGGGGCATATTGGGGGATATTGGGGGATATTGAATTTGAATTTCCTTCAAATACTAAATGAAGTAATTTACAATGAATTGCCAAAATGGAGAAATTGGAAGAATTTACTTGGTATAAACTTTTCTTATTGTTTTTATAAACTTTAAATAGAATTTATAAACTTTTTTATAAATTTTTATATTTTTTATAAACACACTTTTTTTATAAATATTTTAAATTTTTTTTTATATTTTATAAACTTTTATAATTTTTATTTTAAAATTTTTATAAACTTTTATAAATAAACTTTTTTTTTAAAAATTTATAAATTTTTTATAAATATTTAATAATTTTTTATAAACTTTTTTATAAAAATTTTATAAATTTTATAAATTTTTATAAACTTTTTTATAATTTTTATAAACTTTAAATGAATATTTATGTTTACATTTAAAAATGAAAAATATTTATAAATGGACTGCTTGATACACACTACTTTGAAAAACGACCTAATAACTCAAACCATGATTGCCTTCGGCATGGAACGGCATATACACCTATAAAGATAAAATCATTAGCTTACATACAATTAAATACCTTATTAAAATACTAAACGCACTATTTTTTGTGAAGAGAGGTGGTGGGGACTCGGGAAGACAATATTAAAACAAATTAGTGGTATTTAATCGTTTATTCCTTTTTTATAGCTGCCCATTATTTATCTATTTTTGTGTACACACACAGTTTTGAATTTACCCATTCATTTTTCATCAGATATATTTCTTCTGCTTTGTTAAGTTTTTAGTTTGAATACTACCTCAAGTATTTGTAATCTAACCTGAATATAAAGTACCACCCAAGTCGACCTTTCGAGATAAATTAAATTATACCACCTTTAAATGGGTTTCATTCGATGGACATCCCGATTCTAGCTTACATTAAAGTACACTTTTGAAGTACAATAAAACTTAACCAACATTCGACCAGGCACGATTTGATTTTCCTTTAAGTTAAACTTGAAATAAAAATTCAAAAAGCATTATAATTCATTATTTGAGTTTAGCATAAAAGTCTTTTTACAGTTCAAAGTTCAAACAATAGAACACCATTATCAAAAAAAAAAAAAGTGAAGTCCCATCAATTTTTAAGTTCGAATCTTCCATTACAAACTCATGTTTTCGTAGTTTATTTTTTCCTAGTATAAGTTGTTTATCTCATTGCAAACTTCGATTTTTTGTTATTTTCAAAGTTCAAAAAAAAAGTTTGCCCCCCCTGCCCGGTTTTCCTGGTTCCGCCACTGCATGTTGCTTGAACATTTTTGGGAACATTTAACATTAGCACAATAGATAATATTAGTAATAAAAAACTGGAACAACTACTTTTCGGAATAATGAGAGTCTTTATTAATAGTAAAAAGAAACTTACCATTCTTATGAAAGTAATCTAAACCGCGTTGCAAACCAAAAACCCCTCCACGAGTATCAGTGATATGCCGAGGTGGATGATGACAGATTATCAACATAATAGTTGATGTATCTTCACAAGATCGACTCTTAAATGATAATATAATATAATGATAGCGATAAATATCACTAGAGAAGAAAAGTAGGAGTATTGTAGTTTAAAAAGAGTTGCGTGAGCCAGAGATAGGATTTTCAAGAAAACTAGTTTGGTTTTTATAAAAGGGTTTTTATTAATAGTAATTAAAAAATAAATAATTAAAAGGTCATGCATAATTTAAAAAACTCTATATCAAAAAGTCATGCATGGTCACATCCGACCATAAATGCACAGCAAAATTATTGATTTGACTACTATTTAAGTACCTTTTTCAACTTTACACTTTTGTCGAGTAGTTCATCAAGTTTAGCTTTTCGAAAATAAAAAAGAAAAAAACTCTACAACGGTAACATGCGGTGTTTGCCATTAAACGATTAATGGTAATGAAATATAAAAGGGAATGTCTAACCAATGCCCTAAGGGCATTGGTTAAGATTTGTCCTTTTGTGATTTTTAATTACATAAATGACCCTTTTAGTTAACACAAACATGAACCCACATATAAAAAATAATTTAACCGCATTATAAAAATAATTCCCAATATAAAATCATTATTTTTAAAATTTTATTTAAATATTAAAATTTTAAAATAATAAACATATAGAAAGAGAAAGTGAGATAATACTAAAATATTGGCAATTGACTACTTTGGTGGAATCCGGATATTTAGGCTATATACTACTATTTGAAATCTCAGTATTTTAAACAAACAAAAACTTTTTTAACTTCACCATAAAAGCACAAAAGTTAAAGCATTATAAGTAAATAAAAAGTATAAAGAAAATCACATAAAATATACTTTCTGTACTTTTATGTTAATTCTCGTGTACTTTGTCGTGAGCTCTTATATATTTATGATGTGCTTAACTTGTGCCCTTAGGACACAATTAAGAAAAAACCCATATAAAAATATTACATATATCATATCACTCAAAAAAGGATATGATTTTTAATTTTTGAAAGGCCTACGTTATATTTATATTCATACGTATTGTGATTAATGTTAAAATACAAAATGCATCTTATATTTTTTATATTTCATATCACTTAAAATTATCTATTGTGCTAATGCAAAATGTTCCAAAATATGTTCAAGCTACATGCATACGTAGTTTTAGTTAGTCATGGATATAACGTTTTTTAATAGTACTCTTTCCGTCTCAAAATTATCATTCCACCGACAAAAAACACATATTTTAATAAAAACATCATTATTATAGCTTTCTCTCTCTTACTTTTTGCACAATGACATTTTTACCCTTAACTAATTAATTTATAACTTTTTTAAAGTTTGTAATAATAAATTCAAACGAGAACTTGATTTATATTCACTATCTATTTATGGAAGTAGACAATTAATTTGGGACATCCAAAAAAAAACATGGACAATAAAAATGGGACGGAGAGAGTAGTAGTTTTACTTTTTTGGCAATTAATATTACGTAACGGTTGGTTCATACTTGGTAAAATTTTCTTTAAGATGAAGCTTTAGAAATAAGATGGAACGCAGAATTTGTTTGATTTTGAGCATAATTTTATAGATTAAATTCTTTGTTACCGTATGTCTAGATTGTGCTGCCATTAAGGGGTGTTTAATGGGTCACCCGAACCCAATACACAAGTCACGTATGATCACATCCAACAGTAAACGCGCAGCAAAATTTCTGATTTTCAAGACATTCATTGCTTTTACTTTAGCCCATACTGATTTTGATTTGACTAGACTACTTTTTATATATATTTTTTTTTTTTTCAAAAAATTGTTGAGGGGTGCTACTAAACACATCAAAATATTATTTTGATCAATACATAGAAGTTTAAAAAATCTTAAGAGAATTGATAACTACATCACATTTTTTGATGTATGCACCACAATTTTTGCTTTACAGTTTTTATCGTACAATATTGTAATACACAAATTGTGGTGCATGCATCAAAAGAAGTGGTGTGAGTATCACCCCCCAAATCTTAAATGTACATATAGGGAATTGTTATGAATAATATTACGTGAATGCTCATATAACCTATAAGAAGTCCATTGCCCAATTAGCTATTAAGATTTTACCATAATGTTTATTTTATGTACACCTTTTTGTATTTCATACATTATGATCAATTGAAGAATATTTTCACTCCCTCAACTTTTGTTCACAACACATTATCAACACGCTCAAGAATTTTGGTTTAGGTTTTCTTTACTCTCGATTTCGTGCGGTATGTCTTCAACCTCTTTTTATATTAAAGGTCCTGCTAAGCAGGCAACATAAGGGTGTTTGCATTTTTTTATGGTTCCCAATCATTGGATGAGGTGATGGGGGATTGTTTTTTTTCGATTTTCATGCCAAAATCTTAATAGATGGGGTGTTTTGTTGTGGCATTACAAAGAACTTTTTTTTTTAGTTTTACAACCTTTTTTTACAAAGTTTTACAACTTTTTTTTTAGTTTTACAACTTTTTTTTTTTTTTTTTTACAAGTTTTGTTTACAAAGTTTTATAACTTTTTTTACAAGTATTTTTTTTTTTTTACAACTATTAGTTTCAGTTTTATAACTTTTAAAAAAAAACGTAGTCGGAAAATTTTTGAGGCTGAGATTCGAAGGTTGAAAAGTGAGATTTTATCTCACTTTACCGTCCATTCGGTTTCGGTTATCATCATCGCCTCAGAAAATTTTAAGGCTCAAAAATCATAAACGCCTCGGAAAATTTTAAGGCTCAAATTCGAAGGTTGCAAAGTGAGATTTGATCTCACTTTACGTCTATTCGGTTTTAGTTATCATCATCGCCTCGGAAAATTTTAAGTCACAACTGCACAAAGTCACAAGTTCACAGGATTGTCAAACTGCACAAGTCTCACAAGTCCAAAACAACACAAGTCTCACAAGTCTCAAACTGCACAAGTCACTTGACTAACTGCACAAGTCACAAGTTCTCAGGACACAAGCCTCACAAGTTCAACAAATTTTACGTTTACACGTTTTCAATATGCAAGTGGTAAGAAGGATTCCAAAACTGCAAAAGTTCACAAGAAAGTAAACAATATTCTCAAAGTGCAGGCACTTCAGGCTTATAATGCCACAAGAAAGCAACAACACCAACCAGCAACAAGCAACAACACAAACTAGCAAGAAAGCAACAACACCAACTAGCAAATTCACCGACCAGCAACAAGAAACAACACAAACTAGCAAGAAATCAACAACACCACAAGCAACAACACCAACAAGCAACAACACCAACAAGCAACAACACCACAAACAACAACCATGTCTAGTTCACCATTTAACACACAAGAGGTAAGGCTCAGATTATTAGCTCTTTATATCATGTTAGCTGCAAATATGAATGTTGCAAAGTGAGATATAAACTCACTTTACCGTCCATTCATATTTGCCATGCCAAAACTTTTAAAAAAAATTTTTTAATAAAAATCATCATTGCCTTTTTTTTAAAACCTATTTATTTCATTTAAAGTTGCAAAGTGAGATAAAACTGCTCACTTTACCATCCACTAATGAAACTGCATAGGCACCCCAACAAGTTTCAACAGAAACATCACCACAGCAAATAATTAGGTGACTCATTAGAGTATCACCTGCAAAACATCACAACAAAAAATAAGTCATTGCCACAGAAATATCACCACTACAAAACAGATAACCTCACAGAAACATCACCACCACACTTTTCAATTTTTTTAGATCTAACAAGTAAACTTTTCAGATAAACAGATACAACTTTTCAATTTTTTTCAAGATCTAAAAACATTTCACAATATAAAAACTTGTTAGGTTTAAAAAATATTCAACGAAACAAGTAACTAACCTCACAGAAACATCACCACCAACTTTTCATTTTTTTAAGATCTAACAAGTCAACTTTTCAAAACTTTTCAGATAAACAGATACCACAACTTTTCAACTTTTTTGAAGATCTAAAAACCTTTGAAAATTAAAAAACTTGTTAGATCTAAAAAATAAGCAACGAAACAAGTAACCAACCTCACAGAAACATCACCACTAACTTTTCATTTTTTTTTAGATCTAACAAGTCATTTTTCAAAACTTTTCAGATAAACAAATACAACAACTTTTCAATTTTTTTGAAGATTTAAACACCTTCGAAAATTAAAAAACTTGTTAGATCTAAAAAATAGGCAACGAAACAAGTAACCAACCTCACAGAAACATCACCACCAGCTTTTTATTTTTTTTAGATCTAACAAGTCATTTTTCAAAACTTTTCAGATAAACAAATACAACAACTTTTCAATTTTTTTGAAGATCTAAAAACCTTTGAAAATTGAAAAACTTGTTAGATCTAAAAATAAGCAACGAAACAAGTAACCAACCTCACAGAAACATCACCACCACACTTTTCATTTTTTTTAGATCTAACAAGTAAACTTTTCAAAACTTTTCAGATAAACAGATACCACAACTTTTCAACTTTTTTCAAGATCTAACCTCACAGAAACATCACCACAACATATAAAAACTTGTTAAATCTAAAAGATAAGCAACGAAACCCAATTAACCAACGATCTAACAAGATTATTACTTGTTAGATCTAAAAAGTTTTTAGATCTATATCTAAAAAACTCAACTAACAATCAACTCAGAGAGAGAGAGAGAAACGAGAGGAGAGAGAGAGAGAGAGAGAGAGAGAGAGAGAGACCGTGTGATATGAGAGGTGAGACAGAGTATTATCAACTCAGAGAGAGAGAGAGAAACAAAATCATGTGCGCACACAGATAACAAAACCACAAAAAACGAGCGCGTAAACACGTCCAACACCACACACGTTTTATTAGTAAAACTAATATAAGTTTTTAAAATTAATAAAAGTAATATAATTTTTTAAAAGTAAAAGTAATATAAGTTTTTGTGTTAGTAAAAGTAATAAAAGTTGTATTAGTAAAAGTATTAAAATAAAAGTTGTATTAGTTTTAAAATAAAAGTAATAAAAGTTGTATTAAATTTAAAATAAAATTATTATAAGTTTTTAAAATAAAAGTTGTATTAATTTTAAATTTTAAAAGTATTATAAGTTTTTTAAAAGTATTATAACAAGTTTTTTAAAAGTTGTATTAAAAGTCTTACAAAAGTTGTATTAAAAGTTTTATTTTTTAAGTTTTATAAAAGTTTTACAAAAGTTTTATTAAAAGTTGTATTTTTTAAAAAGTTTATTAAAAGTTGTATTTATTATTTTTTAGGTGTTCCGTGATGAAGTTGTTTTAACTAATTAGGTGCAATCTACTGCTCAATCGAAAGGTTTTCTTATTGTTAAAGTAAGAACCACGGTTGTAAAAATCACTAGGCGCTAGTGAGGCGGTCGGGTAGGGCCTAGCGATTAATCGGTTAGGCGGGGATTAGTCGGGGATTAATCGGATTGGAATTTTTATTCACAAAATTGTAATTTTAGATATTGTATTAGAATATATGTATGAGATAAGCATAGTGCATCAAAGTTCATATATTTGAAGTGTTCAAATATAAACATAATACATAATTATTCAAAGTTCAAAGTCAAACATAGATATTACTTGGTTTGTTGACCATTTTTAAGCGAGCTTTGACCAATTTTGTTCGATTAATCGGTTTGTTGACCGATTTTTAAGTAGTTTTGTCTTATTTTCAAGTGATTTTGTTGATTGATTTTTAAGCGATTTTTTCCGATTATACCGATTTTGTTCGATTTTATCCGATTAATCGGTTTGTTGACCTATTTTTAAACGATCTTTGACCAAACCGATTAAATAGGTCGATTATGATAAGTCAAGGCGCTTACTGAGCGATCAGCGATTATGCGGGGATTAATCGGCCGCCTGAACCGATTTTTACAACAGAGGTAAGAACTAAAACAGATATGGGCTATAAGTACTCAATCGAATTTAAGTGTTCTAGACATGGGACGTCTGCACGTGAAGGTTTATAAGATGAACTTCAACGGCAGACTGGTACCGCTAAAACTAATTGCCCATTGGATTCTGGCGAAATATATAAAAGGTCGAACTGGTACCGCTAAAAATAGTGGTTGGATCTTGAGGGTCAAGTGTCTGAGGCATAATCATGATTTTGTATACTCGTTCCATGGTTTTCACGGCCGTATGCGATTAAAAGAAAATGAGCTAGTTTTGGTGGAGCAATTGACAAAACATCAAGTAGCACCACGAATTATACTTTCTTCACTAAAAGAGAGCGATCCGAATAACGTGTCTAGCATTAAAACGATATATAATGCACAAAACAAGATACGCAGCGCCATTCGTGGTGATATGACTCCGATACAACTCCATTTAGCACATTTGAGGCGTAAGGGTTATACATATTACCCCAGGGTAAATGACCACACTAATGAGCTTGAGGAAATATTTTTTGTTCACCCGACGTCATATGCCCTGTGGACAACATTTCCGGAAATCATGCTGATGGACTCCACATACAACACCACGTTGTTTAAACTGCCATTCTTTACAATTGTTGGAGTTACTTCACCAAACAGAACATTCTCAATGGCGTTTAGCTTTTGAATTGTGAAAAGAGCCAAATTTCAAATGGGTGTTGGAATGTGTTAAGTTGGTGATAGAAGAACAATATTACCCGCGGGTTATCGTCACCGACAGAGATTTAGCGTTGCTTGGGGCATGCAGAGCAGAATTCCCAAACGCTAACAGATTACTCTGTCGATGGCATATCAATCAAAATGTGCTCAAGCATTGCGGACACAAATTCGCCACGGAAGAGGAGTATGAGTCCGTTAGATGGACATGGGATTTGATGGTTAAAGCTCAATCAAGATGTGTTCACGCACTATTATCAGCACCTACAGGATTTATTGGTCCAAAACATGGTACTTACCTATTAATACATTTTTATTATTATTTAATAAATAACTACTCGAATTGTTTTCTCACTTTATTAATTCATTGTTTTCTCAGACGTTTTGTGGTATTTTAATAACTGGCTGCAACATTACGACCGCATGTTTGTGTCGTACATTACCGATCAATATCGCAGCTTCGGCCAGACAAAAACATGTAGAGTTGAGGGTCAACACGCGTTGTTGAAGTTATACTTGGGCTCCACACACCGCTTAGACACGTTGCGTGTTCGGTCGACAAGATTATAGCTGCGCAAGAAACTGCGATAAGAGACTCTTTGAATACAAGCAAAATCAAGAAACTGCGTTCGTGTAAGGGCACACTATTTAACGAATTGCGGTATAATGTTTCAAAAGATGCTTTACCACTCATACTCGCAGAAAGTAAACGGGATGTGGACCCACATGAATGTGGTTATCAGTTGCGGTTATTTTATGGTTACCATGCTATCACGAACTGTATTACCTTCAGATTCATGGTATGTATATTAAATTTATGCCTATCAAGTTATTCTCCCCGTCAATACCGATAATTTATACTAGTCACTTTTTTCGAATACAGGATCGCCTATTCCGCTTAATGCTGTTGATAATTTTTGGAGAACACAAAGTGTTCCCTGGCCTAGAGTCCGACATACTCATACGCCAGAAGAGCCTGAAGAGCCTCAAGGGCCTGAAGAGCCTCAATATTTTTCTTGTCAAGATGACGTAGAAAAATTCCAAAATGTTTTTATTAATACAAATAAGCCGTAAAAATGTTTATTTATATTTTACGATCTTCTAATGTTTTGTCGATAACAAACGTAAAATCATTTTAACGAAACAAATAAAATACGTAAATTGTTTGAGCCAATAGTTTTCTAACACACTTAACGTTTTCACATAAAACACTAAAACAAGTATAAGTGATTTTATGATTTAGTAATATATATATACAACAACTAGTGTTTACATATTGGGCAAAATATATACACAACTAGTATATATTATATAAATGGGTAAAAACTACAACCCATGGAAAATATCCATAACCCATGGTATTGACCCATACCCATTTGACTAGGTACATTGAACTCATGAGATACATTGTATCTAATAAGAAACCCATGGATCAACCCATAACTCATGACCCATGAGCCATAACCAAAATACCCATGGGCAAAGAGGAGCCTCCCACGGATCCCTAGCTTTACGCTAGACGGATCCCTTGTGGGAGGGATCCGTGGGATCCGGGGAACAGTAAGCATTCCTCCTCTATAAATAGTGAGTCATTTCTTCCTTTTGGCTTGCCACTCTTACACATACTTTCCCCAAGTATTGTAACTTTCTAACCACTGATCCTAAGGGATCTTTCTTTGTAGTTTGCCTTTTGTTTTTGTGTGATTCTCTAGGTTCCTCTTAAAGGCGAGATCACCACTTCTTGAAGTCGAGCAAGCTCAAGTCCATGAGTTGCCATGCTTCGTCATCATCAAGACAACTGAGGTTCTCTTGTTGATAGTTCTTTCTTCCTCCGTAGATGTGTTGTGTTGAAGGCATTAGTGAAGGATGTCGAAAGAGTCAAGACGAAAGCATTAGTGAAAGATGCTTAACGTCCGTGTCAAAAGCATTAGTGAAGAATGCTAAAGGTGTCAAGACGAAGGCATTAGTGAAATGTGTCAAGCGTTATGTCAAAGGCATTGGTGAAGAATGCCTAAGAATCAAATCAAGTGGCATTAGTGAAGAATGCCAAGGTCGTATAATCGATGAGGTGCATCGTTATACATATAGTATTAGTTTTTTTCCAATGATGGTGATATCCTTGATGGTGTTGTAATAAGGAGTGGGTCTCTTTGGGATTAGGTGTGTGTGTTGTGTTGGGTAGTAGTTCCTCCATTGTAATGGAACTAGGTACTTAGCCTAGTACGGTAGTACCTGATAAAGGGTAGGCGACGTTGTGATAGGTGTGGTTCACCTTGGTGTGAAAGAACCCGGTGGTTAGCCTAGTACCGGAAAAAGAGTATGCGACGTTGTGAAGGCTTCTCCGCCATAAGGAGATTGGTGTCGTGTAGTGATTACGAACTCTCGAGTAGGTGACTCGGGGAGTGGAGTAGGGCAAGGAAGGTGTCCTTGTAGCCGAACCACTATAAATACTCGTGTCTTGGTTATGTGCTTCTTACTCTTTATCTTTCATTACACTTTCATATATCTATCTATCAACGTCCGACATACACATCTAAATAGATTGACATAAGTCGATATAAATATTTAAAAAGGAAGTTTTAAATTGGTAAAACTATTCAACCCCCCCCCCCTTCTAGTTTTCACAATTGGCATCAGAGCTTCGTTACCAAGTTTCTTAAAGTATGTTCTACTTTAAAAACTTGATACGATCTGTGTATGTTTGAAAACTACAAAGAAGGATTTTTCAAGTCATGTTTTAAATCATTATAATGTTTATTGTTGGACAATGATATAATTTTCTAATACTTTCCTTGTTAAGTATTCTCCATACTTGGATTTGGGCCTACCAAGAAGATCATGAAGAAACTATCTAAATATTTCCTTTCGCGAAAAGAATGTTTTGCATTGTTCTTCTCACACATGAATCTGGAGATTCCAAGAAGATCACAAAGCATTTCATCTAAATATTTCTTTCTTTAAAAAGAATATTTAGCAAAGGTATGATCGTTAATAATTTACTTTTGTTTTTGTTGTTGCCAAAATCTTAGTTGCATAACTAATCTCTATTAGTAATTACTTAAGTAGTTATCTATATCAAAGCCATCATCAAGAATAGTATTCTTCGATTGATTTGTATAGACTACGCTCTTAACTTGTAATAATGATATCTTGGTTATTCGATAGCCTTAATCATTATCTATCACAAAAGAATTATTGACACTTCATCTATGTCAATGAATTTCCGTGTGAAACTTCTTATATTATGATAAAATGGGATTTTATTATAATCTTTGATAAATCTCCCAAGAATTGTGACCAATTCTTAAAAAGGGAAACACGTCAAATAGGATTAGTATTAAACCGTCAAAAACTCAAATCATAAGTTATTGAGCTTAAACATCAAACTCTAGGCATTTTAGAACTCCCAAACCAAAGTTATCAAGGAATGCTTAAGCTCATTTTTGCTGTCATGCCGGATCCCTGAGTTTATACTAGCCGGATCCCAAATGAGAGGGATCCATGGGATCCGTGCAACAGAAGACAACATAAGTTAAATAATGATCATTGTGGAAGTTCCACAACTACTTTCCCTTCAAAGACTCACGAACAAAAACCCAATTACTGTTCATAGGAGCAATTTGATCATTTCCTTCAAGCATAACAATCTCTTGTGTAAGTATAATCTTCACTACATTGTTAATTTAATTCCTTGATTTCTAGGATTACAATTTCTTCATCTTTAAGAGTTGGGTTCAAATGGTTTTATCATAATTTGTCACCACATTGTTTTCTAAGATAATCTAAATCAAAGAATTAACATTGTTAATACAAAGTAAACACATTTCTTGAATTCAACAAAGATGATGAGAGCGAAATTGTGATCAAACCCTCTAGGTTACTATTCACAATTAACACCACATTGTGGTTGTATTGTTTAGGAACAATCATGCCAAGCAACCGACAACAAGACTACCAAGATACCGCTCATTACATACCAATGTGCCATAGAAAAGATGGACTTAGTCCCGAAGATAGGAAAGCTTTTAAAATGCTCGAAAAGAGACTTTTTTCACGAAGGTCGAGTAGTAGAACCATCATTTCTTGCCAATACAGACATAAGAGAAGTTTTTGGAACCATCGGCTTTGATTGTTTATTGGACATAAACGAACAAATTTTCCCGGTTTTTGTACTCGAGTTCTACAAGACAATGGGGATTGTTAGAAATGATGATGGGTCCATCTCGATTTTCTTCACCATAAATGAGCATGAGTACACCCTTTCGCTTGTAGAGTTTGGAAGAATTGTAGGGGTTCCATATCAAGGTGTTTGCATGTATTCTAATGAGTGGTCTTTGGAAGAGTTACACACTATGGTTGATCATCATGAAATATACCACATGATAATCCCGGAAGCAACGACGGTGAGGGACATCGTGTTCATGCCAAGAGCATCCCCATCGAGGGTCACTAGGAATTCGAAAGTGATCTATAGGGATCCTTTCGAAATGGAGCTCTCCGAGATGTACGCATTGTATAGGAAATGGGAAAATGTGGTGAGGGAGAATGTGGTGTGCCTAGTAGGAAACAAGGATCACCCCAACGCATGTCTAAGTTTCATGATCTATTGCCTAGTGACCGAGACTCGCTTTAACCTTGCCTACTACATGATTAAGAGAATGGCAAGTGTAAGAAGCATGGACAAAATGGTACTCCCGTACGTAATGCTCATAACCCGTCTTGCTAAATTCATCTTTGCATTAGAACCTTCTCTGCAATCCTATAATCATAGCTATTGCAACAAAGTTATGGTGCCACTAACCGAGGGTAGAACTACAAGGTTTACGATGGAAGGCAAAAGGCCTCACCCACCCACGGATTCCTCGGATGAAAGGGAGAGGCAAAGAGAAGGTGAAGGTAGTAGCAACCCACTCGGAAATACCGATCTCGACCCCTTGGACTACATCAACCAATTGTCGGACGTTCCTAGTGCATCACCCGAATGGCAACAAACCAAGGGAATGTTCAAGTGCTTTGCCAACTTCTTGAAGAAAAAGAAGTAGAGATGGTGTGATAAAGAGTGGAGGATGGATGAAGACGGGATAAGCAAGGTAAGGTCATAAGGACCTAAAAGTTTGTGAAAAACAATTACAAACAATGGGTTGTAACACTTAAACAATACTTATGTAGAATAGGATGTAGCATGTAGGTCTTGCCATAACTTGGCACTAAACAATCCTAACTTAGGAACATGTAGAATGAGATTTTACGACTCCTTGAAAATATTCAAGTAGTCGTCGTCACTCATTTTTAGGAACTTTTATTTGTCCCACATTTGCTATGAGTTATACTTGATATGTCCCTGCTTTTATTCCTTATAGAAATAACTAAGAGAAACACTTGCTTAAGAATGTAAATTGGCACATTTGCTGAAAGCCTTCTGATCTGCGGTAGGCGGATCCTAGAATTATAACTAGCCGGATCCCTCCCAGAAGGGAACCGTGGGATCCGTGACTACAGATGAGCAATACAGACTTACTTACATCAAAATAGCTCACTAGATCACCTCACACTAGTCAAACATAAGACATTAGAGCCAACTAAGTCTTCCTCAAACATTTGAAAGCCTCACTCTCACCCATGGCTTACCTAGGATATAGTTCAAAGTGTCTTTGATTTATCAACTCATCAAAACTCACCATATTTCCACTCCAATGCTCACACATTATTTATCACATCTCATAACACTTAGTTTGATATATCCATCAATTTTAGCAAATTGGTTTTAATCACTTTTGATTTAAAATTAGGCTCAAAACTAGTTTTTCATTTTTATTTATTTTTAAAATTTTAGTAAATTTTTTAAAGGCTTCATCTGAACTCTAGGACTAAATTCCACCATCTTTTCATCTCAATTCAAATGATATCTTTCTCAAGCACTTAGTTAAACTGCCTAAAGTGAACTTTCCTACCTAAAACCATCATTAAGCAACATCACCCCTTATGGTTGAGCATTTAAGACATCCACCACTCAAGACTTCCAAATTAAGTCAAAACCTCGAGATACATAAGTACTAGACCTTTAAAAAAAAGCGTAATTATTTCACCTAGAATATGTCTGACAGACGGATCCCTGGTTTATAACCAGCCGGATCTCTGGTGAGAGGGATCTGCGGGATCCATGGCTGCAGAAAGCTTAAATCAGCTTTCCTCTTCAATTTTAAGCCACCATTTGGTTATCTAACCACTTTTAGCTTACATTTATTATCTCCCTAGAGCTGATCAATATCCTAAGTGCATGCTTAATTCTCTTAGTGGCCAAGAATTTAATTCACTAATTCAAAATCATCCTTTATAAACCAAACACTCCTAAGGTTAAATCATCACTCTCACTTAGCTCTAAAAAATCAGTGATTAGAAGCTTATATTGCATCTCTACCATCACCATGACCAAAGCACTTAGCAACAACTCTTCAACCAAAGGCAAATTCAAAAGAAAGGGTCACATGATTCATGAGATTTCATCCACCGAATCATCTCCCGTAAGAGATAACAATGCTAGAATCCCACCTCAACAAACTCATTCAACAATTGCTAGGAGAACCGCAAGGATTAGCATCAAACCTTTTGGACTAGAAAAAGGGGCATCTAGTTCAAAACCAAACATAGCTAACTCTAGCAAGCCGTCTAAATCCTCATTCCTTGAGCATAGATTTAACGAGCCTCTTCCTCACCCAAATCTCTATTCATTAGAGCATTCACCACCAAGAACCTCCCACTCACCAACTTTCTCATTAAATAGGGAACCACCCACAACACCGAATAGTCCATCATGGGAAACAAGGAACAATCATGGACATGATCATATGGAGGAATTTCCACTACACCACACACCACACCTCAAAATGAAACCCCACAATCATTCGTAGAGCCTTCTCAAAACATTCATTTTCCTTCGGTTCCCAATCAAGACAATAATTGCCCAAATTGTCTAATCACCCAATGACTTGTTCAAGAAGTACGAAATGAGTTACATTTCATGTTTAATCATCTTCTTGAAAGATTTGACCAAATCAACAAGTCTACTCATCCTTAGACTCGAGCACTTTGTTGCATTTTAGGCTTTAGTACGTTATTAGTAGAAAATGAATGGCTAAATCATTCTCTTAGTTTTAGAGATTTGCTTATTGTCTCGTTGTTTTATTGAATGATAACTTGTTTGCCATATTTCTCTAAGTATATGTTTGTTGTTTGTATACATATCTTGATCTTATACTTAGCATTGCTTGATATATCACATCTGCTGTGTAACCTGTCACCAGACAGACGGATCCCTCCAAAATACCTAGACGGATCCCTCCACAAAGGGAACCGTGGGATCCGTGGTGCAGAATAACAATTTACTACTAACTTGAGTCTTATTTGCAGGAAATTTTGCACTATACTCTTGTTCTCTAACCTCTATTTTGTAGATTTTCAAAATACACATGAAGAACTTGACACCATAAAGCTAGGGGGAGCTTTGTGTCAAACCATATTGCAAAACCATTTGCAACATAATACTTATTTGGATTATACTTCATGACACCCCATTGCAACGTTGCAATCTTCAAGGGGGAGCATTTTCGTCATAAGGACGAACCATTTTCAAACATAATTGCAATACATTAGCTTACTTACTTTTATGTACTTGACGCCTTCACAAAGGGATGGACTCGTCAAGGGGGAGTTAAAACGAGAACCATTCCCGTCACTTGATCTCTTTACATCTTTTCTTTTTACATGTTTTTTTTTCTTCTTAAAACAATGTGTTAGTTTCTTTTCGACGCTCTTTTTGTTTCGACAAAAAGGGGGAGAAGAGAGTAAAAACTCCAATTCGAAGTTTTACGAATTTTAGTTTTTCCTTAAAATAATTTTATGTTTTGTCATCAACAAAAAGGGGGAGATTGTTAATACAAATAAGCCGTAAAAACGTTTATTTATATTTTACGATCTTCTAATGTTTTGTCGATAACAAACGTAAAATCATTTTAACGAAACAAATAAAATACATAAATTGTTTGAGCCAATAGTTTTCTAACACACTTAACGTTTTCACATAAAACACTAAAACAAATATAAGTGATTTTATGATTTATTAATATATATGTACAACAACTAGTGTTTACATATTGGGCAAAATATATACACAACTAGTATATATTATATAAATGGGTAAAAACTACAACCCATGAAAAATATCCATAACCTATGGTATTGACCCATACCCATTTGACTAGGCACATTGAACTCATGAGATACATTGTATCTAATAAGAAACCCATGGATCAGCCCATAACCCATGACCCATAACCAAAATACCCATGGGCAAAGAGGAGCCTCCCACGGATCCCTAGCTTTACGCTAGACGTATCCCTTGTGGGAGGGATCCGTGGGATCCGGGGAACAGTAAGCATTCCTCCTCTATAAATAGTGAGCCATTTCTTCCTTTTGGCTTGCCACTCTTACACATACTTTCCCCAAGTATTGTAACTCTCTAACCACTGATCCTAAGGTATCTTTCTATGTAGTTTGCCTTTTATTTTTGTGTGATTCTCTAGGTTCCTCTTAAAGGTGAGATCACCACTTCTTGAAGTCGAGCAAGCTTAAATCCATGAGTTTCCATGCTTCGTCATCATCAAGACAACTGAGGTTCTCTTGTTGATAGTTCTTTCTTCCTCCGTAGATGTGCTGTGTTGAAGGCATTAGTGAAGGATGCCGAAAGAGTCAAGACGAAAGCATTAGTGATAGATGCTTAACGTCCGTGTCAAAATCATTAGTGAAGAATGCTAAAGGTGTCAAGACGAAGGCATTAGTGAAAGGTGCTAAGCGTTATGCCAAAGGCATTGGTGAAGAATGCCTAAGAATAAGAATCAAATCAAGTGGCATTAGTGAAGAATGCCAAGGTCATATAATCGATGAGGTGCATCGTTATACATATAGTATTAGTTTGTTTCCAAGGATGGTGATATCCTTGATGGTGTTGTAATAAGGAGTGGGTCTCGTTGGGATTAGGTATTGTGTTGTGTTGGGTAGTAGTTCCTTTATTATAATGGAACTAGGTACTTAGCCTAGTACCTGATAAAGGGTAGGCGACGTTGTGATAGGTGTGGTTCACCTTGGTGTGAAAGAACCCGGTGGTTAGCCTAGTACCGGAAAAATAGTAAGCGACGTTGTGAAGGCTTCTCCGCCATAAGGAGATTGGTGTCGTGTAGTGATTACGAACTCTCGAGTAGGTGACTTGGGGAGTGGAGTAGGGCAAGGAAGGTGTCCTTGTAGCCGAACCACTATAAATACTCGTGTCGTGGTTATGTGCTTCTTACTCTTTATCTTTCATTACACTTTCATATATCTATCTATCAACGTCCAACATACACATCTAAATAGATTGACATAAGTCGATCTAAATATTTTAAAAGGAAGTTTTAAATTGGTAAAACTATTCAACCCCCCCCCCCCCCTTCTAGTTTTCCACAGTTTTTAACAAAGCATCGTCATTTGTCAAGAAAAATATGTTAAACATGATCAGAGGTATATACGCTCCCGAATCTGTGTCAACCCGTCAACCTGCTATTAAAGAAAGTACTCGTGGACGCCCGAAGAAAGGAAAAAAGTCCAAGGCTAAACAAAATATCCCATTTGAACAAAGAACCCCCACAGGGCACCGTAGAAGCTATACAAAACCTAAAAAAGTCCGAGACTTAAATGAAGAAACTGCGAGACATAGTTCATACGTGGGAGAGCCTTCTAACGTCCCATACTTGAACGAAGAACCTAGCGAGGGCGATTTAAGACACGAGTTGTACATTCCAGATGACGATAGCGAATATTTTATGACTCGAATTCCACCTCTTTTCCAACGATGGATCCTAGGGATTGTTAACGTGGAAGGAGATGGAAATTGTGGGTATCGAGCTCTTGGCGTAGGTCTTGGTCATCCCGAAAGGATATGGCCCAGACTTCGAACTATTGTCAGGGAAGAGGTAGACAATCACCGGGAACTTTACGAGGAAATGTGGGGGACTTGGTCTACACATATTTCGAACTCGCTGAATTGGTTTGAATCAGGTCCAGCACCCCACGATTACTGGATGATTATGCCAGACACGGGAGCGGCTATTGCTACAGCTCTTAACCGTCCAATTGTATGCATATCCAACAGAGCATCTACTACGTCTCTTCCGCTTAGGTCAGGTCCAGAGACAAAGACAACTATTTTCCCCAGTTGTGATTCTTCGTGTGGGGGAAGACCATGCTGCTCACTACGTTCATGCGGTTCTGGATGAAAACTCACCACTCCCGCATACTCACCCACAATGGAGATGGTTCAGAAATAATGTGGCAGTGGGATGGAAAACTCTATTTGCTGAACGACAAAGCATGTTTAGAAGGACGTAGTATAGACATATGTTGCAAACGATTACTGATTTATAGAAAACGATTACAACAAAACATGTATAGACGATTACTGATTTATATTGTAAACGAAAAAACATGTATAGAAGATTCCGGATTACTGATTTATAGTAAACGATTACTGATTTATAGTAAACGACTCCTCATCTTTTGTTATAGATTTTTGCTCCGCCCGGTTCTTTCTCATCTTTTGTTACAGAATCGGATGACATTCGATGGAGGGACATTCGTGTCGCAACACACCCGCTCATGTTGAGAGTCCAGATTATGTGCCTTCTTTTCCATCTTATGTGCCCCCTCTCCAGCCTATATCTCCAGTGCGAGAAAAGGAGAATTTTATACACCGTCCTCCGGTTCTTCCTCATCTTTTGTTACAGTTGTCTCGCGTTGACGAGAACGGCGAGAGATTGCTGGATTAAGGAGACGATTTGAGTTAGAGTTTCGTGGGGACAGATGGCAAGATCATTGGAGCGACTACGCCTCGGGTGTGATTGATTTTAGTTTCTAGTTATAGTGTGATTTTGTGAACCATGTATCAACTATTAATCTATAACAAGATTGGTTATTTATGTATTCGAAGCTTCTAATTTTGTGAACCATGATATTACTGATTTATGTTGTAAATAATTATACAAATTCTTTTGGCCAGATGCAAAAAGAAAATCCTTTCTTGTGTCGTTGTCGACGGGGACTTATAATTGAAAGAACATCCCAAAAGCCCAAAAGTTGTGGTCAGAAGTATTATGCATGTCCTTTATCAAAGGTAAATAATTAAACGTTTGCTTATTTACGTAAATATATCAATAACTTGTTTGTTAAGAATACATTTCTTATAATTGTTTCATCATGTAATAACCAGGGACTGAAGACTATGGGTGTCGATACTTTATGTGGAAGGATGTATTTCAACAAAAGTACTTTGGTCAAGGCTCTTCTTCAACGCAGTGCTCAAACTGCGAAACTAAAGATAACACGATCAACATGCTATTGTCTCAAAACAATTTGTTGAAGGCAAGAATAAAGACGTTGGAGGCATCACTGGAATTGGCAAGAAATCCAGTTGATCACGCATGTCAGTCGAGTGGAATACTCTATGAACTTATAGATGACATTAATAATCTTCATGTGGAGTAGATTTCGTTGTAGTAGTAGCATTTATTGTTGTACTTGTTTAGTGTTTTAATGTTTAATGTTTTATTGTTATTGTTTAATTAAATGGAAACAAATACACAATTAAAAAAACGTAACTTAAAATAAATACTCTACATATAAAAACACTACACAAATAAATACACTATACATATAAAAACACTACACAATTTAAACAATACTACAAATTAACTCTACACAAAAAAATACACAAATTAACTCTACACAATTAAAAAAGAAAAAAAAAAAAGAAAAGGAAAGGACGTTGTACAGACGGGGCCCCCACCCTATGGGGTGCTTGGGTAGATTACCCCTTATATTAATTATCCGTAGTTATTTTGTTAGACTATAGATTCAATGGTAGACAATATAATAATATTTAGCAATTGTTAGATAATGTATTCTGTTATTGATTCATGGTCATCAACTTAAGGCTAGTAACAATGGTGACCCAGGTCGACTTTGGCATATCAGTTTTCTCTCTCCGACGACCTGACGACGATCTAGTTGCCACAGTGGTGACCTGGGATTTTTTTTAATTTAAATATTTTTAAAAAACAAAATTAAACTTCATTAATAAAAATACTTAAACATTACAACAATAAATATAAACTTAAACTAATAAAACGTAAACATTACAGTACTTATTAAAAACTGAAAACATCACAAAAAATCTTCATCGTCAGTTACTTCTTCGTCACTTTTGTCTTCGCCTTCAATCTCTTGATTGCCTGCATTTCCACGGTTTCTCCAAACGTGTTCGACCAAATCAGATTTTAAGTTTAGATGAGTTGATCGATCCATTATCTCCTGAGTAACTTATAAGGATTCTGCATGGGATCTTACCGGATCATGATCACGCTGCGAGAACCCATTTTTTACCTTTGGATTAAGTTGATCAATGGTTAAGATTATACTATGGCATTTTGGTAATTAAATGAAACATCATTTCCTGAAAACATTAATGAAAAGGGTAGAAAAGGTATTTAAGTTTATACACTATCTCATTAACTGCATGCTAGAAAAACGGGATTTCATCTAAAAATTCTAGAGTTAATTGCATTTTTGGTCCCTGTGGTTTAGCCAAATTGCAGATTTGGTCCCCAAAACTTTGAAAGTACACCAGAGGTCCCCATTTTCAAGTTTCCGTTGCACGTTTGGTCCCTGGCCAAAGTTAAATGACTAAAATACCCTTATCTTCTTCCCCTTTAATTTTGTAATTACTTTTTCTTTTTATTTATTCATCCATAATTCATTCTAATTACCCTTATATTCTCCCATCATTTCAAACCCTTGCATCTAAAAACCCTCAAAAAGCTCAACCTTTCCATCTTTTTAGCTTAATCCCTTTCTGGGTTTTGTTCAGAATCAAAAACCCATCAAGAAAGTACCATTCAATCAAGATGAGCTACCATGATTCCCATCTTATCGAACTCGCCGGAAGAATCTTGATAGTCACAATTGTAGCCTTCTCACTCATTTTCATCGTCTTTTTCTTTGTCCATCTTTACACCAAGTGGTTCTGCTATCCTCGTGAACAGCCCTCCACCACGCGACGCCAACGCGTGGTGATTTCTCCGCCACGGCCACCACCATGAACTCCGGTGGTGTCACTGTTCTCCGGCGTGGTCTTAACCCTTCGTTTTTGAAAACTATACCTGTTGTACCCTTTGATGTTAAGGAGTTTAAAGATGGGTTGGAGTGTACTATTTGTTTATCCGAGGTTGTCGAAGGTGAAAAAGCTCGAGTTTTGCCGAAATGTAGTCATGGGTTTCATGTTGAGTGTATTGATATGTGGTTTCATTCGCATTCGACTTGTCCTATTTGTAGAACATCTGTTTCTGATGAGACTAGTCAAGTTTCTGTTGAGAATTTGTTGAAATGAACTATGTATAAGCTTATCTGGTTTGAATTAAGTTTGAATTATGGTTTTGTTTTAAGAGTGAATTGCAGGGGAAGAAGTATATAAAGGGGAAGAAGTAATTAGAATGAATTATGGATGAATAAATAAAAAGAAAAAGTAATTTGAAAATTAAAGGGGAAGAAGATAAGGGTATTTTAGTCATTTAACTTTGGTCAGGGACCAAACGTGCAACGAAAACTTGAAAATGAGGACCTCTGGTGCACTTTCAAAGTTTTGGGGACCAAATCTGCAATTTGGCCAAACCACAGGGACCAAAAATGCAATTAACTCAAAATTCTATTTGATAATGATCAAAGCAACTTGCAACTTGCAACATATAACATAATGAGTAAACTACACCATTCGTCCTTGTGGTATACGTTGACCATCAAGTTTCGTCCCTTGACCAAAAAAATGTCACCGTTGGTCCTTAACTGCGAAACGTTAATCATCGTTGGTCCCTCACCCTAACTGGTTGGACTAACGGGCGTTAAGCCTTGTTAAGTGAAGGGTATATTTGTCTTTTCCCACTTCATCTTCTTTTACACAAACCACAACCAAAACCCACCATCTCCTTCACCTCCTTCTTCTCTCTTGATAAACTTCTGCCACCGCCTCTCAGCTACACCCGCAACAAATTCATATACCACATACCAAACATGCTCATGTGACTTCAGTTTTTATAAACATCACTAGTCCAAAAAGAAAAGAAAAAATCATAAACTAAATGTTATCTAACGAACGATATCACCACTGCCAAATTAAAACCAACCCAAACTCAACCAAATCCAATACTAAACCTAATCCCATCTCCTCCAACTCCTCATTCTACTCATCCAAGACTCAAACTAAATGAAAAAAATCAAAATCTCAGATTCATTTCGTGCGTATTCAAAGATATACCAAAACCATTGAAGGTTCTCATGAAAACCATCATCACAGATTTATGTAAGGTTAAACCTTCTTTAATATCCGAAACATAAGACAAGATTAATAACATTTTTGTTACCATCTTATCTTGGTTCGTACAAAACCACACAAACAAGAAAAAAGGGCAAATAAAAACCTACCTGAGACCATCTTTCAGATCTTGAAGGCGCGTTATTGACTGGTAACATGAAGTACGGTTGGGTTTTTTTTTTCTAATTGGATGTGTTCGGTTTACTGATTTATGATGGAGATGAGTAGTGATGATTGTGCCATAAGTAATTGCATATAGGACGAGGGTTTTAGTTGTTGATCCGAAAGTGTCATGAGGGTGTCCAGATGAGATGATGATTGGTGATGTGAAAATATGATTATGATGGTGGTGGTGGTAGAGTGGTTATGAAGATAAGTGTTGTGTTGGTGGTGATGAAGAAAATAGTAAGGAAGATGGTGTAGATCTGTATATTATCTATTCATGGTTGAATCTTAGTGAGATGAGATAAATGGTGTTTATGGATTGTGTGTGTATGTGTTTGTGTGTGAATGATGAAGCTGAGTTATTGATAAATCTGAGTTCTTGGTGTTTATCAATTCATCACCATCTTTAAAAAGGCAAAAAGACTATTTTATCTTTATTTCAGACCTAAAATGACAAAAATACCCTTGGGTGTGATGACTTAACGAGCGTTACCGAGCTCCGTTAAAGGGAGGGACGAACGGCAAATAACGTTTCGCACTTAAGGACCAACGGTGACATTTTTTTGGTCAAGGGACGAAACTTGATGGTCAACGTATACCACAAGGACGAATGGTGTAGTTTACTCTAACATAATTGATCTTCATTTTTTTATACAAAAACAAACACGATTACACCTACAACCCCAAACCCCTAATTCTCAAAAGTGCATCGATAATCAAAATCCTTCAAATCACTTCTATTTTTTAATATCAAATAACAGTAACGATCAATGGAAGGTATGATCATCATTCTTTTTTTTTTTCCTTTTTTTTTTAAATTGGTTTATGGTGCGATTGGTCAATGTGAATGCATGCCTGTTACATAAATGTTTTATTTATATGGTAGTTATTTTTTTAAGAAACATTAGTATGTGTTAGGAACATGATGTTTGGATACAAAGTATGTGATACCGACAGTGTTTTTCAATAAATGGCATTGGATATAAATAACATATGTGTATGTAATTGTTACAGTGATTTGATTAGATATGTAATCAATTTTATATGATTATGGAGTTTGAATAAAGGTTTTTAATTTTAAATAAAAAGATTCAAGTGAAAACTAATAATGAGTGTTTGTGTTTGGTCAAGAACATAGATGTTTGTGTTTGGTCAAGAACATAGTTGTTTGTGTTTGAAAGTTGCTGTTATGTTCTGTTTGTAAGAAACATTGATGGAGTGATTTATGAATATTTGTTTTTGAAAGATAAAAGTGTGATGAATATCTGCAATTTTCATAATGTAGGGTTATAGGGGTGTTTGAATGTTGGTTAAATAGTGTATCAGTTTTATGCATAATGAAAAATAGTAAGTAAAAAGGATGTTTGATGTGCGTAACGTAGCATATCTGCTATGTTAGGGAAATTAACAGGGAGTTTGGATGTGTGTAAATTAGAAGTAACATGGGTTTATAGTAGTTGAAATAGAAGGAAAGACAAGCATTTCCGTTGTTTTGATATCGGAGTAGAAGTAACATGTGTGTTTGGATATGTGAGTCGTAATATTACATCTATTGACATTGAGGTTTTGAGTTGTGGATTGATTAAAAGTATGGTTCAATGTAAAACAAAAGACTTGTGTTAACATTTTTTTGATAATTTATGAATATTATATTCTAAAAGAAAAGGCAGCAGCAAAGAAAAGGCAACAGTTGCAGAAGACGTAAACTATGATGACCCGATTAACGTATAAGAAGAGGAGATAGATGATGACTTTGTTAGTGTTGAATGGAATAACTCAGGTAAGCTGCTGCTGGTTGTTTGTGTAATTTTCTAATATTATCCAATGTAATTTCAATAAGTATTGAACAAGGGTGTTTTCGATTATGAATGAACATGGTAAATTTCAACCAGATATAAGAAATATGGACAAATTTTGAACAGGGGTGTTTGGATTATGATTGAATAACAAATGTGTTAGTGAAAATTATTGAACAGGGGTGTTTGGTTATGTATCAAAGCTTATAATTAATAAGTAATACGGAAAAGTTTGTATGCTATTTAGACATGTGTTAGGTTGCAAGTAGTTGCTTTATTTAACAATAGGTTAATGTACACATTTCAGGTTTAAGAAAAAGTGGAAGGAAGAAAGGAAAAGCAGAATCTGATGATGGACAAGAGAGAAAAGGAACTTCGGGTAGCAATGGAAGTGCATTGTTCACTTATTATCACCAAATTAAAATAAGCCTATACATCTGCCATGTGGATCATTTTGAGTTTTAAAATCGATGCATCGTTAAAATGATCATCAAATACGCAACTTAAGGTTAGCGTAATTAATGGTTCGACTTACAAAATGCGAGCACGATTTTCTACATTGTATTATTGAGAATGGTGGTGAAAACTTTTAAGTACTGACCGATTATTGGAATAAGTGTTGAACTTTATGTAGCCCAACCTGCATATTTGATATATCCCACATCTTATAACCAAAACGAGATATAGTTACTTACAAAAAAAAGAAAAAAGAAAAAAGATATAACTTTCTAGTAATGCAGCCATAAACTCCTTAGAGAGGCGATATTTACAAATTAATTGCAATAAATTAATAACGGTATGAAAATTATTCACCTTATAATCCTATACTCTTTCCGTCCAAAATATTAGTCTCTCGACAAAAGACAAACAGTCTAAGAAAAACATAAGTATTATTGCTTTCTCTTTATTACTTTTTGCAAAATAACATTTTAACCTTAACTAACTAATTAATTTATGTTTTTTTTAATTTTTATTAATAATTTTAAGTAACGGTACGTAAGAAGGGTAAAATCAATTAAACTCCCCTATCTATTTTTTGTAGTGTACAATTATTTGGGACATACAAAAGGAAAGGTGGAAAAATAATTTGGGGAGGAAGTACTAATTAAAGGGAGTGTTTGGCATTGCACTTGAAAGTGGTTATTGTCGCATTATAACTAATTATCAAGTTTAAAAACACAAAACTCAATGAAGAGGTACCTTAGTGAGGCTCCAATGATCGTATTGGAAGTTGTCAAGGTTGATGCTACCGTTGTTGATTACATTTGGATGGTATATTCGGTCTTGAAACGAACCTTTTAACCAAAGTATAAAGTTTTAGTACTGAATTATTTGTGAACATTAAAGCAATGAGAGGTTCAAACTTCAAAGGCCAATGGTTGGTACATCCCCCATAAGGGCTATTAGATGGAGCGAGTAATAATGCTCGCCAGCTGAACATGTCGTCATTGTTGATAAGGCTTGTAAAAACAAAAACATACGTAAATGCAACTTCGTTTTTTGAACCATGGTTTCCGAACTTTTTCTCAATATATGGCTAATCACTAATTATTAACGTGCAAAGGACAAACTCTATGCATATAACATAGTGAAGCTAAACAACATAAGTAGAAACACAAAATAAAAAAGTAGATTAATAACTTACCAACACTAAAACTTTGAAATAGGATCACTTTGCATTTCTTCGTACTCCTTAGTGATCTGCTCTACAGCCATCACTCGAAATTGAGCTATGTCTGCAAAGTGTTAACAAGTATGCTCGAGATTAATGACAATATAATTTATTTTCAGTTTAGCTGTTAAGTTTATACGTCTGTTTGATTTTTTATTTATTAAACAACTGTTTGTTTCGCATGCCAAATAGGTGCCAAAATCACAGTAGTTATGGAAATATCAATGCCTTAATGAAAAAGCTACACCTTCCTAAACAAATTGTTATGACTTTACAAGATTAAGCATTTTTTTCCGATCAAGACAATCAAGTCGAAATCAAGTAACATCTCAGTTTGGTGTCTTAAAATGTATTGGTATACGTAGGTAAGGTTGTTGTAGTTAAAAAAACAAAATTTTACTGTTACTTACTAAACTATACATAACAAAGAAACAAACAAGAGTTAACTTTGATATTTACGAAACCTTCGATAAACACATTAAAGATCCTGCCTTATTATGTTAGGCAAACATAAAAAGACGACACAAACAGACAAAGTTGCGACGATGTAAGATCTCTAATTTTATATGGGTCCTCCTATGCAGGCACCTCATGGGTAGGGGGTGCTGCATATTTTGAGGTTTTTTGTGTCCCAATGATTGGTACCAATCATTGTGGTCTCGATTTTCGTGCTAAAATATACAACCACAACACCACCTTCCATTTTTGGGGTGTTTTTTTTACAAGTTTTTTTGGGGTGTTTTTTTTACAAGTTTTTGTTTTACAAGTTTTTTTTACAAGTGTTTTTTTACAAAGTTTTATATCTTTTTTTAGAACTAATTTTTATAACTTTCAGTTTTAAAACTAGTTTTTATAACTTTTTTTTACAAGTTTTATAACTTTCAGTTTTAGAACTTTTAAAAAAAAAGGTAGTCGGAAAATTTTTGAGGTTCAGTTCGAAGGTTGCAAAAGTGAGATTTTATCTCACTTTGCCGTCCATTCGGCTTTCATCATCGCCTCGGAAAATTTTTAGGCTCAAAATTCATCATCGCCTCGGAAAATTTTTAGGCTCAAACCCGAAGGTTTATCATCATCGTCTCGGAAAATTTTTAGTCACAACTGCACAAAGTCACCAGTTCACAGGAACTGCACAAAACTACACAAGTCTCACAAAACTGCACAAGCCTCACAAAACTGCACAAGCCTCACAACTGCACAAGCCTCACAACTGCACAAGTCTCACAAGTCTCAAACTGCACAAAGTCTCACAAGTCTCAAACTGCACAAGCACAAGACTCACCAGTTCACAGGTTTCACAAGTTACACGTTTTCAACATGAATGTGGTAAGTAGGATTCCAAAACTGCAAAAGTTCACAAGAATGTACTAAGATTCTCAAAGGCAAAGTTCACAAGAATGTACTAAGATTCTCAATGGCAAAGCCTACACAAGCACCCCATATAATCCGTAAAGAAAGCAACAACAACAACAATCAACCAACAACAAAGAACAAGTGGTCCACTTCCCAAACAAGAAGAAACCAACAACAAAGAACAAGTGGTCCAGAACAACAAGAAGAAACCAACAACCAACAACAATCAACCAACAACAGCAACCAACAACCAACAACCAACAACAATCTAACAACAACAGCAATAAGTGGTCCAGAACAACAACAAACAACAACAAGCAACAACTGCACAAGCAACAACATCACAGTCCACCATGTCTAGTTCACCATTTAACACACAAGAGGTAAACTTATCAAATAGGCTCAGATTATTAGCTTTTTAGCTCATGTTGGCTGCAAATTCAGTTTTGCCATGCCAAAACTCTTTTAAGTTTAAAAAAAAATAAAAAAAATCATCATTGTCTTTTTTTAGCTCTAAGTTAATTTCATTAAAGTTGCAAAGTGACCTTGAATGGTCACTTTACCATCCAGTAATGAAATGTTTTTAGACCAAAACACTAAGTTTTTTTCATTAAAGTTGCAAAGTGAATTAAAAATGATCACTTTACCATCCAGTTATGAATCTGCATTACCAGGGCAAGGATTAAATGGGGTGCTTGCGTAGGCTTTGCCCACAAAAGGGTACTCCTATGCAAACCTGCAAACAAACATACAAACAGATAATCAAACATTTTTTAGATCTAAAAAACTTTTAGATCTAAAAAAGTTTTAGATCTAAAAACTTTAAGAACGAAACATTTTTTTTAAGAAAATCAAACAAAGTTAACGTTACAAACCTCATAATTTTTTCAACAACATATCAGTTTCAAGAGTCTAAAAAAAGTTTTAGATCTAAAAACTTTAACAACGAAACATACATAACCACCACAACATCACCATTACCACAATATCATCACCATATTCAAGATCTAACAAGTATAATACTTGTTAGATCAAAAGTTTAGATCTAAAATCTTTTAAGAAAATCAAACAAAGTTAACGTTTTTTTTACAAACATCATAATTTTTTCAACAACATATTAGTTTTCAAGAGTCTAAAAAAAGTTTTAGATCTAAAAACTTTAACAACGAAACATACGTAACCACCACAACATCACCACTACAACAATATCATCACCATATTCAAGATCTAACAAGTATAATACTTGTTAGATCAAAAGTTTAGATCTAAATTTTTTTAAGAAAATCAAACAAAGTTAACGTTTTTTTTACAAACCTCATAATTTTTTCAACAACATATCAGTTTTCAAGAGTCTAAAAAAAGTTTTAGATCTAAAAACTTTAACAACGAAACATACGTAACCACCACAACATCACCACTACCACAATATCATCACCACATTCAAGATCTAACAAGTATAATACTTGTTAGATCAAAAGTTTAGATCTAATATTTTTTAAGAAAATCAAACAAAGTTAACGTTTTTTTTACAAACCTCATAATTTTTTCAACAACATATCAGTTTTCAAGAGTCTAAAAAAAGTTTTAGATCTAAAAACTTTAACAACGAAACATACGTAACCACCACAACATCACCACTACCACAATATCATCACCATATTCAAGATCTAACAAGTATAATACTTGTTAGATCAAAAGTTTAGATCTAAAATTTTTTAAGAAAATCAAACAAAGTTAACGTTTTTTTTACAAACCTCATAATTTTTTCAACAACATATCAGTTTCAAGAGTCTAAAAAAAGTTTTAGATCTAAAAACTTTAACAACGAAACATACGTAACCACCACAACATCACCACTACCACCACAGCATCACCACTACCACATCAACAACATATCAGTTTCAAGAGTCTAAAAAAAGTTTTAGATCTAAAAACTTTAACAACGAAATATACGTAACCACCACAACATCACCACTACCACCACAGCATCACCACTACCACAATATCATCACCATATTCAAGATCTAACAAGTATAATACTTGTTAGATCAAAAGTTTAGATCTAAAATCTTTTAAGAAAATCAAATAAAGTTAACGTGTTTTTTACAAACCTCATAATTTTTTCAACAACATATCAGTTTCAAGAGTCTAAAAAAAGTTTTAGATCTAAAAACTTTAACAACGAAACATACGTAACCACCACAACATCACCACTACCACCACAGCATCACCACTACCACAATATCATCACCATATTCAAGATCTAACAAGTATAATACTTGTTAGATCAAAATTTTAGATCTAAAATGTTTAGATCTAAAATTTTAAGAGAGAGAGAGAGAGTGGTTTTGCAGAAGAGAGAGAGAGAGAGAGAGAGAGAGAGAGAGAGAGAGAGAGAGAGAGAGAGAGAGTGGTTTGCCAGATGTGAGAGAGAGATAGCGAATATCAACTGCACAAAGACAGAAAAACCATGTGCTGGATACACGGTATCAAAAGAAAACGCGTAAACACAACGAGAACCACACACGTCTCACCACAGCAAAACACACACACACACCTCTTTGTATTTATAACAAAAAAACGTTTTTTATTAAGTATTTATATAAAAAGTAAATAAAAAGTTTTTTTTAAAGTATTTATAAGAAAATGTATTTATAAAAAAAAGTTAATAAAAGTATTTTTAAAAAGTATTTATAATTGTTTGTAAAAAAATGTATTTATAAAAAAAGTTAATAAAAAGTATTTATAATTGTTTGTAAAAAAATGTAATTATAAAAAAAGTTAATAAAAAGTATTTATAAAAGTTTGTAAAAAATTTGTATTTATAAAAGTATTCTTTGTTTTATCAGGTGTTTTGCGGTATTTTCGTAACTGGCTGTGAGATTACGACCGCATGTTTGTGTCGTACATTACCGATCAATATCGCAGCTTCGGCCAGACAACAACATGTAGAGTTGAGAGTCAACACGCGCTGTTGAAGATATACTTGGGCTCCACACTCCAAGCTTAGACACGTTGTTGTGTTCGGTCGACAAGATTATAGTTGCGCTAAGAAACCGATACGAGCCTCTTTGAATACAAGCAAAATCAAGAAACTGCATGCTTGTAAGAGCACTCTATTTAACAAATTGCGGTATAATGTTTCAATGGATGCTTTACGGCTCATACCGCAAGTAAACGGATGTTGACCCACATGCATGTGGTCATCATGTTAGTGTATGGTTTACCATGCTATCACGAACTGTTTTGGCTTCAAGCAAACGGTATGCATTTTAAAATTTATACCTATCAAGTTATTCTTCCCGTCAATACCGATGATTTTAACTAGTTCCTTTTTTCGAATACAGGATTGCCTATTCCGCTTGATTTTGTTGATAATTTTTGGAGAACACTAAGCGTCTCGGCCTCGTTGTCCGAAATACTCAAGAGCCTGATGAGCCTGAATATCCTCAAGAGCCTCAAGGGCCCGAAGAGCTGAATATTTTTCTTGTCAAGATGACGCATAAAAAATTCTAAAGTGTTTTACCAAAGCATCGCCGTTTGTCAAAAAAATATGTTAAACAGGCTCGAGATATATATCTCAATCGGTGTCAGCCCAACAACCTGCTGTTAAAGAAAGTAATCGTGGACGTCCGAGCGCAAAGGACAACAAATCCAAGTCTAAACCAAATATCCCGGATTTGAACGAAGAACCCCCACAAGGCACCGCAGAAGCTACGCGAAACCTAAAAAGTCCCAGACTTAAATGAAGAATCTGCGAGACACAGTTCTTATGTGGGAGAGCCTTCTAACGTCCCAGACTTAAACGAAGGACCTAGCGAGGGCGACTTAAGACACCACTTGTACGTTCCAGATGACTTTAGCGAATATTGTATGGTTGAAATTCCACCTCTTTTCCGACGCTGGATCCTAGGGATCTTTAACGTGGCAGGTGATGGAAATTGTGGCTATCGAGCTCTTGCCGTAGGTCTTGGTCATCAGGAACAAATGTGGCCCAGAATTCGAGTTATTGCCAAGGAAGAGGTAGACAATAACGAGGAAGTTTACAGGCAAATGTGGGGTGATTATTTTACAGATACACGTAACTCGATGAATTGGTTTGAAGGTGCAAGACCGGCATCATTGGATGACTATGCGAAACGGGTGTGGCTATTGCTACAGCTCTTAACCGTCCTATTGTATGTATATCGAATTCACAATCTGTTATGTGTCTTCCGCTGAGAGGTGGTCCCAATTCAGCACAAATATTGTCCCCCATTGTGATTCTTCGTGGGGGCGACCGACGCTGCTCACTTCGTTCTTGCGATTCTTGATGAAAACTCACCACTCCCGTATAATCACCCACAATGGAGATTTTTTAGAAATGTCGGTGCGACATGGGAACATATGTTTACTCAACGACAGAGGATGTTTAGATGACGTAGAAAAGCGATTATTGATTTATATTGTAAATGACAAAACATGTATAGACGATACATCGATTTATATTGTAAATGACAAAACATGTATAGACGACATCGATTTATATTGTAAATGACAAAACATGTATAGATGATTACTGATTTATAGTAAAGCGACTCGTCATTTTGTTACGATTTCTGCCTCGCTCGTTCTTCCTCATCTTTTGTTACAGGAATCGGATGAAATTCAGTGGAGGGACATTCATTGTGTCAACAACACACCCGCTCGTGTTGAGAGTCCAGATTATGTGTCTTCTTCTCCATCTTATGTGCCTCCCTCTCCAGCTATATCTCCAGCTGCAGATGAGGAGCATTTTATACACCGTCATCCGTTCGCCTCATCTTTTGTTACAACCGTCTCGCTGACGAAAGTAAGCGAGAGATTGCCGGATTGGGAGACGATTTTGAGTTAGAGTTTCTGTGGGATAGATGGCAGCATCATTGGAGCGACTACGCCTCGGGCGTGATTGATCTTTGTTGCTAGTTATATTGTGATTTTGTGAACCATGTATCAACTATTAATCTATAACAAGATTGGTTATTTATTTATTCGAAGCTTTTAATTTTGTGAACCATGATATTACTGATTTATGTTGTGAATAATTATACAAATTCTTTTGGCCAGATGGAACAAGAAAATCCTTTCTTGTGTCTTTGTCGACGTGGATTTATAATTGAAAGAACATCCCAACAGCCAAAAACTTGTAGTCTGAAGTATTATGCATGTCCTTTGTCAAAGGTAAATAATTAAACGTTTGTTTATTTACGTAAATATATCAATAACTTGTTTGTTAAGAATACATTTCATATAATTGTTTCATCATGTAACAGCCATGGACTAAAGACTATGGGTGTCGATACTTCATGTGGAAGGAAATATTTCAACAAAAGTACTTTGGTCAAGCATCTTCTTCAACGCAGTGTTCAAACAGCGAAACTCAAGATAAAACGATCAACATGCTATTGGCTCAAAACAATTTGTTGAAGGAAAGAATAAAGACGTTGGAGGCATCACTCGAATTGGCAAGAAATCCAGTTGATCATGCATGTCAGTCGAGTGGAATACTCTATGAGCTTATAGATGACATTAATAATCTTCATGTGGAGTAGATTTCGTTGTAATATTAGTAACATTTGTTGTTTACTTGTTTAATGTTTTAAGAGTAAACTGCAAAATACATCAATGTGGTTTACAGTTTCTGAGACCTTACATCCATGTCATAAACTATTGGCTAGTTACATCATTCGTTAGCCAAACGTTAGCCATTCTACATCCCTGGTCACTAACTCTGTTAGTTTTCTTCGTTAAGTGCTAATGGGAGGGCTGTTTTGGTCTTTTTACTCATACGATGGATGTATTTTGCAGTTTACTCTTTTACATATAAGAGGGATGTATTTTGCAATTTACTTTTATACTTTACTTTTTTTTTAATTCTTATTCTTATTATTATTATTATTATTATTATTATTATTATTATTAGAGTTAACTATTTATATAAAAAAACATTTTGTCGAAAATATTACAAAAAATTTCAAAAATTTTATAAAAACTCCGAAAATTTTATAAAAAAATTTAAAAAAAATTCCGAAAATTTTATAAAAAAATTAATTAATAATTCCGAAAATTTTATAAAATATTCCGATAAAAATTTTATAAAAAACAAATTCCGTAAAAAACTTTCTTTTAAATTTTTTTCTTTTTAAATTCCGTTAAAAATTTGTTTTTTAAACTATTTTATTTTTTACGGAATTTTTTATAAAAAATTTTTGACAAAAAAATTTCTTTTTTCTTTTTTGAATACTTATTGACGGAATTTTTTATAAAAAATTTTCGAAAAAAAAATTTCTTTTTTCTTTTTTGAATACTTTTTGACGGAATTTTTTTATAAAATTTTTTCTTTTTTCTTTTTTGAATACTTTTTGACGGAATTTTTTGATAAAAAAATTTCGACAAAAAAAATTTCTTTTTTCTGTTTTGAATACTTTTTGACGGAATTTTTTATAAAATTTTGCGCAAAAGTATTCAAATATATATATATATATATATATTTGTCGAAATATTTTAGAAAAAATTTCGGAATTTTTAATAAAATTTTTATATATTTTTTGGAATTTTTTATAAATTTTTTTATAAAATTTATAAAATTTTATAAAATTTTGGATTTTTTTTATAAAATTTTTGGAATTTTTATAAAATTTTTGGAATTTTTTATAATATTTTCGACAAAATGTTTTTTTATATAAATAGTTAACTCTAATAATAATAATAATAATAATAATAATAATAATAATAATAATAATAATAATAATAATAATAATAATAATAATAATAATAATAATAATTAAAAAAAAAAATAAAGTATAAAAGTAAATTGCAAAATACATCCCTCTTATATGTAAAAGAGTAAACTGCAAAATACATCCCTCGTATGAGTAAAAAGACCAAAACATCCCTCCCGTTAGCACTTAACGAAGAAAACTAACAAAGTTAGTGACCAGGGATGTAGAATGGCTAATGTTTGGCTAACGAAGGATGTAACTAGCCAATAGTTTATGACAGGGATGTAAGGTCTCAGAAACTGTAAACCACATGGATGTATTTTGCAGTTTACTCATGTTTTAATGTCTAATGTTTTATTGTTATTATTTAATTAAATGGAAACAAATACACAATTAAAAAGCATAACGTAAAATAAATACCATATAAAAACACTACACAATTAAATACACTATACATATAAAAACACTACACAAATAAATACACTATATATATACCTAAACTAAACACTACACACACAATTAAAAAAAAAGGACAGCCGCCTGTTGAGGTGTACGGATGGGGGCCCACGAAGCTATTGAGGTGCCTGCCTAGGATTAAATGAGGTGCTTGCGTAAGCTTTGCCTTTTATATAGGTGTTGTCGACAAACTAAACGTGCAACTTATCTGCGAAGACATGGTACTACCATCATACATTTCTAAGTTGTCACATCACTACATACAATATTAGGTCATTGTTTACATGCTGACATTAGGTGTGTTTCATTTATTGTAACCTAGTTAATTGAAACACAAAACTGCGAAAAAGTTTATCAAATCAATCGATCAATGAAAGTTGAAACATAAATTATTTTGAGACAAAGCTAATGGATAAAAAGGATTGATCGAATACCAAGATTGACTAAGGATGTTCGTGTACGAGGTTACGATGAAGCAATGTGGTCGTACACTCGTACGAGGTTGGTGCTTATATAGACATATAGTGGCTGATTCGGTGTCTCGATATTAATTAGAGATGGCAAAAAACTCCGAACCCGACAGAGAATTTGATACCTAACCCCATTTGACCGGGTAATCCCTGAGTTGACCGGGTATGAGGATGGAGGCGGGGAATCCCCAATACTGAAAATAAGGTATGTAGGCGGGTATGGTAACACCCTCGGAACCCCGAACCCGTTCCCGAATATATTTTCTGTACAAAATACATTATATGTCTATATTATGTTATGAAACCTGATTTCATCATTCTATATATGTACTTTTTGTTGGATATTTTAGTGTAATTGGATTATCTTGTTTGACCAATTTTATCATGATAATACATCATTTAGGTTTGGAGGTGCGGAGTGCACATCTACTTGATTTTATTATGATCTTAGGGGAAGCCCCTAGGGACGGGGTCCGGGCAAATACCGTAGCAGGTCCGGGGCGGCAACCGGCAATTGTATTTCTCTGAAATGCAATGGATTCCGCTATGTAAAATTGTGCTGGTTGTGTTTTGCCAATTCAATGGATTCTGCGGAAGTTGTATTTCTCGGCTGAAATGCAATGGATTCTCTGAAGTCATTGATTCTCTGAAGTGTTGTTCTCGATTAATTTCGAAATTGAGGGACAAAACTTGACAACTTGGAAACCCTAAACTGTCATTGGCGTTATCCCGAATATGTTATATACGGTTTGTTTGGTCATTATCATATAACAGTTCATTATATCTCATACACAAACATACGTAAAATTCTCAACTCAATTGTATCCGATTGAATAATTCGGGAGAACTACCGAATTGATTCGATCTGAAAGTGTTCACACGCTTTCGAGACTAAGAATATCCGTTGGTGTTCGTTATTACTACAAATTCCCCACAAAGATCGAATCAATTTAGATGACGAACCCTGATTCTGTGAAAGATCTGAACAAGACGTTTGCAAAGTTGGAGAAGTTTTCTGGGTGATTTTCGTAGATGGCAAAAGAAGATGCACTTTTATCCGACGAATCGAAAGTGGTATATGTTCTGAGTACCCCCGTGCCTCGAGGCAGTTGAGAATGAAACGCTGAACAAACTCGTAATCGTTCTAAGTGGGAAAACGAGACTACATATATGTCGCGGGTCATATTCTTAACGGTATGTCTGATTCCTTATTCGATATTTATCAAAACGTAGAGTCTGCAAAAGAATTATGGGATACCCCTAAGCCAAATACATGGCGTAAGATGCGTCTAGTAAGAAATTCCTAGTTGGTAATTTTAATAACTATAAAATGGTAGACGCTTAGGCCCTGTCATGGAACACCACGAATTGCAAAGGATATTAGGACAGTTTGCACAATATGATATGAAAATGGATGAATCAATTTATGTCTCTAGTATCATAGATAAACTGCCCCCCTCTTGGAAGGATTTTAAAACAATCTTAAACATAAGAAAGAGGAATTGAATCGGTTGAACTTGGAAGTCATTTCAAATTGAACAATCCATACGTGATATGGAAAGGGGTTCTTGGTACTAAAACCATGGTCGGTTCTTTCTGTGAACATGGTGGAGGAGGGAATCCTCTAAGGCTGGTAAAGGGAAACGAAAGTGGCAAAGCAATAACAACAAAGGTTCTGATAAGAAACCAAAGGTGACTGTTGAAGTGGGAAACCCAACACTTTAAGAAAGATTGCGGTCTAAGGGTGGAGGTAAAGGAAAAACGAGGTCTGGTGCTAGTGGATCCAAGGATCCCGAAAGCAATCGTTTGTTTTGGTACCTCTCGATCATTCTGTTGAAAATTATTATGTATCAATAATTTCTGAAACATTCTATGTACAGGATGATGATTTATCATGGTGGGTGGATTCAGGAGCAACATGTCATGTATGCAAAAATCTTCAATGGTTCAAGGACTTTAAGCCAATTGAAGATGGATCTTTATTAAAGATGGGCAATGTTGCAACTGAACCGATTAAAGGACTAGGATCTGTTAATCTAGTCTTTACTTCTGGAAACTCTTTACTTTTAAACAATGTTGTTTATGTACCTGGAATTCGTAAGAACTTAGTATCTGGTATTGTATTAAATAATTGTGGCTACAAGCAAGTCTTGGAAAGCGATCAGTTGTTTTAATAAAGCTTATATTAATTCATATAATAAGTTTTATATGATCGAAGGTTGATATTTAGTTATGATCCAAGGTTGATATAGTAAGTTTTTTTCAAAGAAGCAATTTTTGTTATACGTGTGAATGTTTTCTAAACATCAACAATTTAAATGTTTTGTATGATTTTTTTTCCAGAAACCTATGTACAATATGTTTATAATATGGTTTATTTATAATTATGTAATGGGGAAAAATTCCTGATTCCCTATTGGGGATCCCCGTTCCCCATCAGGGACGGAGATAGGAACGTAATTGTAACTCCCGATGGAGATGAGGACGGGAATGGAGATAGCTATTTAACTTCGAGGATAAGAATGGTATCAACCATTCTCGCATATCCGGCCTCGTTGACATCTCTATTCGATATGTAAGAAAGTTGAAAATGGGCCACAATTGGTCTTATATATCCTGCAAAACAAATATCCAATTTACATTTGCGAAATTTTATTATTTTATTAAAACTTAGTACTCCCTCCGTCTCAAAATTATTGTCAGGAGACAAAAAACACATTGTTTAATAAAAGTGAGACCACTTTCATTTTCAACTAATCAAATAGAATATTTCTCCTCTAAATTCTCTTGTTTTTACTTAATATGAAAAGTGGACAATTAATTTGAGACATCCCAAAAAGAAAATATGGACTATTACTATGAGACAGAGAAAGTAGTTTGTACGTTAATAAGTTTGAAAAAAAATTGTAAAACACAAGATTTTTCATACTTATAAAATTTTAATATTTTTTCACACTTGCAGGTGCGAAATTTAATTATGACACTCAATCTTTTCACACTTAGAGCACAAGGTATCTATGGTGTTATGGGTAAAAGTGATGGCACCTAAACATATTTTTTATGTAATACTAAAATATATGCCTAATCATCACGTACAAAACACCATCCTTTCAAAAGTTGGCGTTATAAGACACCCCTAGCCCACACATAATCCAATAAAACACAAATACAACAAAAGAAAAAAGAAAAAGGAAGTATTCACCGCGTCGGCTGGTCACCACGCGTGTGAAAGCCGACGACGCCACCTACGATGTTGTTGTCGCGTTATAGAGTGGCATTGCGGGATGATACCAAGGCTAACAACCACGTGTATCAAGCTCTCTTACTCTAATATGAAGAAATTGAGTGTTACAATTAAAAGACAACTCGGTTGGTTCTTAGGCTGGGCGTAATAATGGAGATCAATCTCGGTCGGTCTACATTGGCCGACACATCCCCCTATTAGACCCCATGCAATGCGACACGTCGCCTAAGCAAAAAATGGAGAAGAAGGTCGGTCTCCCGACCGGCTAGCTTGTGTGCATATTTGTATGCGTAAGTTTTTTTTAAAAAATGTATTTTTGAAGGATATATTTTTTGTAATGTCGGTTTTTTTATTAGTCACGAAATAGTCTTAAAGATAAAAAGCTGAAATGCATGCTAGAGAAGAATAGGGTCACCAAAGATCCTTAGAGCATCGGGTACCCTGCGCCATGCCCCAAATGCTTCCGGAAAACGTAACCCGACGGCGCCACAACCACACCAGGCCTCCTGTTTTCGCGTCCTAAGCCGTCATGACCAGCCCAAATGATCCCGGAAAACGCAACCCGATGGCGCGAAGTGGGTACCGGTGCTCGCGTTTCCCCGTAATTTTTTCGTGTTTTTTTTTTTTTTTTTTCATTTCAGATCTGTGTTATTTATGGAGGAATAAGGTAGGATTTTGGCTGCAATTGTTGGTAAAATGGAGTGTTTAATGCCACCATTTTTTTTTCGGTAGCTTGTAGGAGAAGAAGTGTTTAGGGAAGTGGGAAGGTGGGAAAAGTGATAGTGGGAAGATACATCTTTCTTATACTTTCTTTTAAATAAATACTATAAAGAGGCATTACTCCGTATATGTTTTTTATTTTTTTTATGTGTTTTTTTTTTAATGTATTATCTTTAATAATGAAAACTTTAATTTTAGTTAAATGTGTTTAAATAATTGAAAAAAGAAAATATATATATGTGCGGTTCAAGATTGCATGACGGCACCAAAAACTGATGTTATAGGAGGGAGGGGGTTTTTGGTGTTGTGGTGAATTCCAGTGTTATTGGAGAATATGCTGATGTGGCAAGATTTTTTTTCACAACACCAACAGGATGGCACGAAGACACCTCTCCAAAAGGTGAAGATCGGTGGGATCACCCTGGTCCCATGCATCCTAAAGATGCCAACCGGACCTCCAAGGACCCGCCCTGTGCAATGAGACTTGTCCAATGATCACATTTATCGGAGGTGGGCTGAACCCCGCCATTTTCCAATAGCCCCTCACGACCAGCCTCAATCGAGCATTTACGGTGGGGGGATGGTACCAAATGATCTTTAGTGCCATGGAAGAGGTTTGAACCCGGGTCTATTGACCCAAGCCCAAAGCTCTTACCAATGGACTAAAGCATCATTGGTGGCACGAAGACACCTAATGCTCTTATTACGATCGGTCTTAAGGAGAAGACGTGGAATGATAACATATCACATTCTCCAAAACTGTTAGAATACTCCTAAGGCCGTTGAGTCACCTTGATATAAACTTCTACATATCGTCACTCGTCAAACATTGTATATGTGTCACGTTCACAACTTCAGCACGTATACGAGTTAAAATCAACAACGAGAAAAGTCACAAGAGCACGGGTAGCTACTTTTCTAATAAGAAAAAAGAAAATCGATTAAACAACAAAAAAAGAGCACGTGGAGTTAGCAGCACGAATCCTGGAACTAAACAACAAACAAAGTTCCAAAAAACATTTCACAATCCAACAAAAGTACGTACAAAACAAAACACATGCAACTTTTTATGTAATTTCCCCACACGTTAAATTCAAGCTTAAACCAATATTATTTATAATAAATCATCATCGTATTCATTTGACAATAAATCCATTTTGTAAAATTTGTGTTTTATTTTGTTGAAGTTTCAGGAGGCCTGCATTTTTCATTTGTTCATTCGGTAAGTATTATTCCCAATGCATAATCTCAATGATGTTAATATTATATATGTTGTTGATTCATATTTGAAATGTTTATATATAGATCTTGATGAAAATTTATTATTGTTTTTATTTTATGTGATTATGTGATGTGCAATATAGTTTTGATAAGATTATCTCATGTAAAATAAGATCTTAAGCTTATTTTTCTGTAAAATAAATGTTTGTTGAAAATAAGCTTTGGTTTGGTTGATGGAACTTATTAAGCTTTGCAAAGGGGGTGTTTGTTTAAGCTTATTTATGGGCTTATGAGTTTATCTGTTTTCGGCTTATGTTTCATAATCTTCAATTTTTTGGCTTATTTTGGGACTTATGAGCTATATAAGTTTTTTAACTCATAAAAAACTTCCAGAAGCCCACAAATTATAAGAGAGCTAGGTACAGTGAAAAGTTGATACAGGTGCTAAAAAAGTGGTGCCACCTCAAAGACCTTTTCCTATGTAAGCACTTCATTTAACACCAAAACACCCTCCCTAGCTATAACGCCACTTTTTGGTGCCATCCATTTTTTTTTCAATTTAATATATAAAATATATATAACTAAAATTAATTTCATACATTAAAAAACATTACATGATTAAAAATACAGCATTAAAAAAGAAACATCACAGTAGTAACCTATCATACTTACACTACTCCTCATTTCCATAGTATATTTAATACTTAGAGCTTAGGTATCGCTTTGTCAGAAGGCCACGGTAAAAGTGGTGCTACATCAACACTTTTTCCCACAATATCACTTTTAGCTATGGCACCAAAAACCCCCTCCCTAGCATAACACCAGTTTTTGTGATGCCGTTAGATTTTTTTTTCTTCATTTTTAAACAAAACAATATATATAACTAAATTTAGTTTCATTAATAAAAAACACATTACATAAATACAAAAAGATATGAAATAAAAAACGTACACTACGTAAAAATAAAAATAAAGTTGCGATGAACAATATATGGCCCGTAATTCAATTCGCTTTTTTTTCCACCTCAATAATAGCTGCGTCTTCAAAAATCCTTGCATGTATAAATACCACAACCATATGTATCTTGATCACAAAAGTCCATAATGGAAAATAAAATAATAATTAAACTCACTGTTTTTTGTTTGTTTAAGAGAATAAAAAATAAAATAATAATTATACATAAAAACTCCATAATGGAAAAATCATGACCCGCCAAAATACTTTTGTCCTCATGCTTGCAAACAGTAAGCTGCCTCTGTTTCCTCCTTAACTCCATTGACGAAGAACCTCAAGCTTTCAACATCAACCATACAGCTCTTGTTTCAACATCAACCAAACATATATAAACACACATATAAACACAAAAGACACAAACACATAAACATAAAACCCACAAAAAACTAAAAAAAATTCCCACCGCGTGAGCTGGTGGTGGTGGCGCGAGAGGCTAACAGCCGAGGTCAGGTATGGTTTGTGGCGCCGTCAGTTGGTGCCATCGGCTATGGCTTGAGCCATCAGCCACTGTACCGAGGGCTCTAAAAGTGAGCCGAAAAAGTTGAGCTTATGAAATATAAGCCGAAAACAAGTAAGCTCATAAGCCCATAAATAAACTTTAACAAACAACCCCAAAATATAAGTCCCGAAATCATAAGCTATTTTAAGTAGCTGTTAAAATAAGCTCTTGCTTCCAGCTATAGCAACGACTCCAACTAGTTTTGACAGACACAACATTCAGCTGTTTTACTTTATCCTTTGCTTTGATTTTGATACAACACAAATTGATAAGTGATTTTTGTAAACATGCAACGAGGTTTGCCAAACACTCCTTTAATAATAGGCAGAGTGACCGCCAAGTTCTACTTACAAGTAAAATGACCCTTACATAACTAGACAAGTTTAATCATTTTTGTTGCAACTACTCCTAAATTCAGGGACGGAACCATGACACAATTACACCAGATGCATTTATGAAAAATTATGCAAAACGAGGAACACGATTTTTTTGGACCGGCTGCATTTAAGAAAAATTGAGTTTTTTACAAAAATTAACACTACGCCACAAAATTCCATGGGTGTCCCGGGACCCATCCTGGTTCCGTCCCTGCCTAAATTGATTGTCTATTCTAAATGATCAGAAATGTTTTCATAAAACATAATCACACATAATCACTAGAAACTGATTATCAGCGACTTGAAAATGAAACAGCTAGTGATAACCAGTTTTAAAACGCAATTCCAGACACCCCCAAAATTAGAGTTATTCAAGGTACCTTTGAACATGATGTATCTGTTGCACATTATAGATACAGTAAGTTGTTGCTGTGAAAATTTTGCAAATTTTAACCTATGACTTGAAATGACCAGGCATCGGCATCCTGGTTTGTTGATCATGGCCGATGGTACTCCCAAGACTTCTTCACCTACATCCAAGCTTGAATCCCAAATACTCGAGGCAAAGAATACGCCGAGAAGCCAAAGGAACTTCCATCAAGTCAATCAACAGAATAATATTAAAGTTCCCAAAAATTGACGAGAGCCTAAGAAAATGCAAAGTTATATTTGAGCAATTCGGTATGTACATAAGTATATTAGCATGACAAGTGTTTTGCACTTTTATTTTACCATAATGCCCTCACATCACTTGTTGATGTTACCGTACTTGCGTTTAAGTTGACTATATATTTTTTCTACAGACGAGGATAAAAACGGCGCAATTGATATAAAAGAGCTGAAACACTGCTTCGAGAAGCTACAATTGAAGTTCACTAACGAAGAAATTAAGGATATCTTTGAGACGTGTGACTTAAACGATGACATGGGAATAAGCTTCAATGAATTCATTGTCCTTCTTTGCCTGGTGTATCTTTTAAAGGAAGATTCTGCTGCTGCCCATGATGTATCCATCGCTAACCTTAAAGTTACTATTTTGTAATGTTTCTGTTCATATTTTCATACTGTTTTGTTCTTGACGTTGATAGAAATCGCGAATGGGAATCCCAGATTTGGAGGTAACTTTTGAGACGTTGGTGGAGTCATTTGTGTTCCTGGACACCAACAAAGATGGTCATGTCAGCAAGAATGAAATGATCCGTGCAATAGAGGAAACTACAACTGATGGCCGATCTGATGGCCAAACTGCCTTACAAAGATTTGGTCTTTCCCTCTCTCTATCGCTCTCTCTCTATATATAATTTTTTTTTATCTATAAGCCCACATACACATAAATACTAAATATTGTATATTTTGATTTACAGAAGAAATGGACTGGGATAAAAATGGAATGGTGAACTTCAAGGAATTTCTGTTTGCTTTTACTAGGTGGGTCGGAATTGAGGATGATGAAGAAGACTAGTTTATCGACGCTTTCCAAGGTCTGTTTAATGGGACGCGTGTTTTTTCTTTAAATTGGTATGTAATGTATTGAGGCTCTCGGCTCGACGTTGACAAGAGTATGTATTTTCTTCGTAGATGTCGTTTTTATCCTTCCAAAAGAAATTCAATTTTGATGATGGAACTTGTTGCAATTTTAATGTTTATCATTTGTTGTATGTAAACTGTCTTGGATCGACATTCAGTTCTTAGGAAGATCACCTGGCCATGTCAAGTGCGATTTAACTATGAGGATTGTATTAACGGACATTAAGCTTTTGCACTTTTAATTATTCATCAACTCATAAAAATACATATGATTTTCGAACATAAACACGTGTTTGTAACTCTAAAAAAGCTGGTTATTTTGAATTGAGTTTTGGGCCCAAGTACTATTTGGGCTGAGCGCATTAGAAAAGTATTGTGCGAAATTTATAGAATAAATAGATGCTCCAGTAAGTTTATTAATGTAAGGTTGGGTAGCGGGGTTGTAAGTGAACTACTATCGATACCCAAGGTCTGTAGTTCAAGTCCTCTACTTTACCCTTTTTTTTTTCCTTTTTTTTTTTCCTTTTTTTTTTGTGTAGAAAAGACAAAATTCACGTTTTCTCGTTTATATTTCTTTCTCATAGCAGTTTTGTATTGTAGATATCATTCTAATATTGGAACGAAATTCAAGCTAAATGAATCCAATACTAAAAAAACAAATTACTAGTAACAAACAAGACTAATAACATATTCTTTAAAAAAAAACAAACTTATTTTCTTCATCTATGAAAATGAACCATCCACGTGCGACTCGCGCACCATTCAACGAAACCAATAATCTGACAACACGTGTCTCACGAGACAATAACTAGAGATCAAAGGAACTTCCAAATATAAATCTGTAAAAAATATGCATTTATCATGCATGCGAAATTACTTACAATATTAAATGTTCTTTGATTAACATCTATCATGCGCGCGTGTGTTTAATTGTTCAAGTGCGCCTAGCTGTTAATTTGTGGTTCAAGCGGGCGTCTATTGTTGCGCGTAGCTGGACTATGCCCGCGGTCTTTGACATGTGGAGTGTGTTGAGCACGCAAGGGCTTATTCCCTCTTGAAAAGTGTGCGTGCATGTTTACGTGGCTTGCGCGCTTTAAAAAAAATATAAATATATAGACGCGTCAGGTAATTTGTGCGCCTAAAATGCGTGCGATTTGAACACGTGCTCTCCCCAAAGTTGTTAATGAAGAACGTGTCCTCCATCTAATGGAAGCACGCTTGGTTAGCGGAAAATATTTTCATAATGTATAAATGCGCGGTTCATTTTTGTAATATAGTCTTATAAAAGGTCCATATAAAAAAATTTCAAACTAAAAAAGTGGAAATGAGTTTAAAGGCAGTAGATGTCGCCCATTTAACTATAACTATATAACAAATGCAGTCAAACGTTAGATATTCGGGGCATCGGTTTTCTTAAAGGCAAGTTATATAAACGTGAAACGACTAGTAAGAAGCTAGTAATTACACGACAACTCTAAATGATCATTTTAACCAAACACGAGCCTAAAAATTGTTGGAAAATTTAGTGCACTTGTGGGATTAGTTCACACCTGGTAATGGGTTAGGAGGTACGGAGTATACACCCATAAGGTCCCCAACACCTCGACTCTAATAAAGGGTTCAGATGGTAGTGCCTTTTCACCGATAAGCCAAGCTTCCACGGCGTTGTTTCCATCGCTAGCGCTATGAAAGTAATCGATGAAAGTACTGCTTGTAACGCTTTGACCTATTCCAGATGGCGTTACAACGCATAATGACCACGCTTAATTGGTCATGTAACCACTAACGGCTATAATGGGGATAATTATGAGGCGATTAATGGGCCGATTAATTCTCATAATTCCATTTGACTAGCTCATAGTAACCTCCTATAAATAGGAGATTTGATTATGCATGAGGACAACACGAAAACGATTAACACTTATAAGCAAAGGGTTATTGAATTGTGTCTAATTCTATAACTACATTTGGTCTTATCCCAAATAGATATTCGTGTAACAGTGCATTAGGGTCGATAGTTTACTTTGAAAAGTGATCACACGATTCCAAGTGATATCCCAGAACCACCTAGTGGTATTTGTTTCTCCGACATTGATTATCTAACCATGTTCTGGGAGTTACACACCAACAATCAAAGTAAACTATTTTGTGATAATCAATGGCAATCACGCAATGAAACACATGGCTTCAAACTTTGCTAAGCCGGATAAGTTTGAAGTGGGTGGACTTTAGGAGATGGCGAAAGAAGATGCACTTCTTGTTGTCAAGCATGAGTGTGGTCTATGTTTTGACTACACCTATTCCTGGTGATGGGGATGATGCTACCGTGGAGCGTCATCGGAGGAGGAGCAAATGGGAGATTGATGACTACATATGCAGAGGTCTAATTCTCAATGGTATGTCTGATTCTCTATTTGATATCTATCGTATTGAATCTTCCAAAGAACTCAAGGGACTCCTTGGATGCCAAATATATGGCTGAGGATGCATCAAGTAAGAAGTTCCTTGTTAGTAATTTCTCAAATTACAAAATGACCTGATTCAAGACCAAGCATGGAACAATACAATGAACTTCTTGGTATACTTGGAAGGTTTACACAACATAATATGCACATGGATGAGTCTATTTCACTCTCTTGTGTCATTGACAAACTCCCTCCTTCTTGGAAAGATTTCAAGCATACCTAGAAACATAAGAAAGAGGAGTTAACTCGTTGAGTTAAGTATCATTCAAGCATGAGGAATCTCAAGGTGCAAGATAATGACAAGCCAAAGAGTAGCAATGTCGTTGGTGCATCTTGTCAATATGGTGGAGCATAACAACTCCACAAGGTACAATGACAACAAAGGCAAACGCAAATATCATGACAACACAAGATGATCCTAACAAGAAGGCAACACCTACTTGTTGGAAATGTGGCAAATCTGGTCACATTAAAAGGGATTGCAAGGGTGTTAAAATTGGTGGTAAAGCCAATGGATCGACACTAATGGTTCGTGGAAAGGGTGGTTCTTCCAACTCAACGAAGGTCGTAATATGGTTAATAAGTCTTTTCGCATTTATGTTACATATGTATTCAATCTCATTATGTGCGATGATGATGTTGCATGGTGGGTTGACTCGAGCAATGTTCTCATGTGTGCAAAGATAGAAGCTGCTTCAAGACTTATGAGTCACTGAATGATGGTTCTATTCTTCACATGGGAAATGAGTCAACAGCCTTGGTGCATAGTAGTGGTTGTGTAGACTGGTATGTGCTAAAACATATACCGTTTCATTATCAAAAATGACCCAAAATAACCAAGAAAAAGCCGTTTATTGCTAATATTTTGTGTTTTCGAGTTTTGCTTGTGTGTGCACGGATATAAAAACACACAAAAGGAACCAAATCGCATAAACCAGCACGAGAGATTTAGAGAGCTTAAGCCGAGCCGAAATATCAAAATTGAGCATTTATGAAGATTTTATTCTCCGAGGATGATTTTTGGAAGTTTTAGCCAAGTTTGAAGAAATGTCAAAACTGGCCCCTCAAGTTTCAGCATTTGGCAAAAGTGGCCCTTGAAGATTCAAATTACAAATTGGCCCTTGTTTTATTTGAAGATTGGCAAAGATGGTCCTTGATATAATTTTCAGAATACACAAGATTGGTCCCTCAAAATTCAGTTTTTACAACTTTGGTCCCTATGGTTGCCTTTGGATCAATAAACAAGTCCTTTATCCAAGTCCAAAATACACGGCCCAATATCAATCCATGTACCCGGTCCAATCCAATCCAAACAAACCAAACCCCGCCCGTTAATACCATTTACCCATATACCCGGTTTATTAACCCAAGTCAAACCCCAATGACCCGGTCAACCCTTTTGATTTATAATTAACAATCCCAAACGCGCCCTTTTTCCACCTTCTTCCCCAAATCGAACACGCCCATTCACCCGTTTTTACCTAATTACCATTACCCACCTCAACCTCGTACTAAGAATCTATCCATAGCTTCTAGACACCTCGACATGTCGATAAGGTTGCATATGTGGCGTTTGAAAGCATTTGATTGGCCGTAACACCTCAACATGTGATTTGGAGCAATGTGATTGGAGGAAGTGACAATGGATGGATTTGTGGCTGTGGATAGACTTCTAGGCTCTTCTATCAAGGATCCAAGACTGATGAAGGCTATATAAAGGACCCCTTAGCTCACAATTTGAGTGTGCATTATTTTTCATTTAAATTAAGTCTATGTTTCTTGTATTTTCAAGCTTTTCAGTAGTTTAATGTTTTCTTAAAGTTTTTCATGTAATCTCATTTTCAGTCTTAATAAAAAGTTTTCATCTTTTCTCATTTGATATTAACTAGTGCTGCTCCATTGATTAAGCTTATATCATTAGTTATATAAGCTCATATACTCATATATTATGTAGCTTTTTTTCTTATCCATTATATCTCAAAATTTTAATCGCTTTTATAAAATCAATAAAAGTCAAACAAAAGTCAAAATGCTTATTTGCTTATTATTACTTTGCTTATTCACTTTTAAAACAACTTTTCTCTTATAAAATGAGGTTTCTAAATTGTCTCTTAAGAATCCAAGCTTAAAGGTCTTCTTTAGACCAAATCACAACTTGATAGAAGTGTTTGGCAATGGGTTGTTCACCACTCTTGGGCATTCTTTTGAGTTGAATAAGCTCTCACTAGGTTTCATTTGCAAGGATTAAGTCATTTTAACCATTTTTCAAGTGGTACAAGTCATTTTGAGTTTTGAGTTCAATAAGCTATCAAAACAAACTATTAGTTGAAACAAAGAGTGTAAGCTCTTATTAGAGTTTGTTTTTGAGTCACTTTGGTCCTATTTAGTCTGTCTTTAAGTTCTAAGTCAGTGTCAAAATGAGTTAAAAAGCCTTTGGGTCAGCTTTTTTAAATTGGTGATTGTCAAATACTTTCAAAAGCTGTCATTTGAGCATTTTCTCAAGCGATTTTGGGTCTCAATCAATTTAAAAAATCCAAAAAAATTAGTTTTGTGTAGAGTTTAGTGGCTTAGGTTAGCTTTTCTTCATTTCTTATAAAGTTCCAAAAGCTTTTACAAGCTCTTAATCATTGTCAACTGTCCTTCATTACAAGTTTTGTTCAAACAAGCCATCCAAACACCCTTTATATCGACTGTAACTCATCATTTGAGCTTCAAAAGTTTTAAAACTTGCTTTTCACCTCCGGCACATGGTCTCAACTGATTCACCATTTGGAAATTTAAGTTGGTTTGCTAGCTTATAAATAAGCTCAAAGTCCCCCCTTGCTACCTTAACTGTTGCTTTTCGATTTCAAAATAAGTGTCCAGAGCTTTTTAGACTTTAAGTATAGCTTAAATCACTCCTAGATACCTTAGCATAGTTAGCTTATTAGGACTCCCTCCCAATAGCTTATTTAAAGTTGCCTTGTAGCTTATTAGCTTGATTTATCTAGTAATCTTCATTTTAACTTGATCCTTCCTTAATCACTAGCCCATTGCATGCTCCCATAGGTCTAATACTAGTACTTTAAGGTTCTTTTTAGCTGCCTTTAGCTAGATTTCAGCTTTAGGAGCTTATTGCTTATTATAGTAAATTATTTAGACTCCATTTACACTGCAGCTCTCATATCACTCACATAAGCATCATATTTTTATATTTTCCTAGAATTAGAATAATATTTTAGAATTTTCCTGAGTTTTCATAATTTTTGGGTAATTGTTGCTATTTCTCTCAATTTAAAATGCTTTTAGGCACTTTTAAATAGCTTTTATTGAAAAAATTAAGAAAAGTTCCAAAAATAATTTTTCAATTTTCCCAGTTTAAGAAAAATATAAAAAGCATAAAAAATATTTTTCCCTATTTTTCCCCTTTATTTGGTATTTTTCACAATTTAAATTAGATTTAAATAGTTTTAAATTAGTAGAAAATAGAAAATTAATCAGAAAAATAAAAATAGTTTTGAAAATTCTCTTAGGATATTTTAGATTTTATAAAAATAGTTTCATATTTTTCTCTTTGATTTTATAATTTTTAGTATTTTAAATTAGTTTTAATAGTTAAAAATTAGTTTTTAATTTTAATAAAATCCAGAAAAATCCTAAAAAATAGTTTTAAATCTAAATTAATTTTCAACTTGCATTTCTAGAGTAAAAGTAATTTTAGGCATTTTTAGGTATAATTTAGACTAAGTTGCATTTAATTACGTTTTATTACGTTTTAGTTAATTCGCACTTAGGATTTCCCGTAAAATAGATTTCCTTAATTACTTTCCTATTCCCCGTAGTTTAGTAAAATCAAAATCACAAATCCAAAACATCGAGCATTAAATTCCAAACCAAAACGACGTTATAATTCACGCTGGGAAACGATTCGTTGACTAATCCAGACAACGATCACACACGGGATTTGATTTAATATTCTTTTTCCTAAAGGAATTTGAATCTATCTTCGTGATTATTTTTGATATCGATATTGAGGTTTTATCCGTACACACATACTCTTAAGCCTTCATTATCGTAATCTTATTCGAATCGCTTTAAGTTTCTTACGGTTAGTCATTCACAAGTGGCTAGCTTGTGTGAGAAAACTTGACAGTCAGGCATCTATTTGCCCCAAAAAAAAATCAAATTTTGCCGCCGGGAGGTTGTGTCACCACAATATCGTTTGAGGTTTGACGATTAGTGACTCGAGATCCTTCATTCGTGAAGTTACTATTTTTCTATAAAAATTAAAAAAGTAAAAATATTTTCCTTTTTCTTTTGTATATATATATATCATATTAAAAATACAAAAAGATTTTCTCTTGTGTTTTTGCTAATAAATAGAAGACACCAATTATATAACATTCTCAACTGAGGTGTTATCATTAATAAGTTCCCGAACTAAAGATCAAAAACTTGCCTTTGTGTCGCTTGTGAATTTATTTATCTTTATCGGATAAACCAACTGTGTGGTGGGTATAAGGACGGCCCGACATTAAATTTGGGCTAAAAGAAGCGGTTTTTAATAAGCCTCGCACTGACCTAAAAGCTTCTCCGCCAAGCAGCGTTTGTCTTGTAGAGGTGATTTATTCACTTGGGATTATTGGTTAAGTTCATCGTTTTCGAATACCGCTCTTTTTTAATTGCCTTGGTTTTGAAAGTGCATGACTCGCTCTAATAACTACTGCACCGATACTTGAAACCGCTACAATTTCGCAGGCGAAATAGACGCTCCATTAGTCGAACCCGATTCGACTAATCAAACCCCCATCATCAAATGGCGGAGGACAACCGATCCATGCTAGAGCAACTCACCGAGGGTTATGGAAGCCATCGCCGTCTCCAATCGCTGGCCGTATAACTTTGAGCTTAAACACGGATTGATAAATTTGGTTTCTTCAAGCCAATTTTACGGATTTGAGAGGGACGATCCTCACTCTCATATCCGACGATTCAATAAGCTCATGTCTACGATCAAGTACCGTAACGTTCTGGAAGAGGCTATCAAGCTTCTACTCTTCCCATTTCACTTGAGGGCCGCCCGGATTTGGCTCAAAACTACCCTCGACGATAACCACATGGGAGAATTTAGTGTCAAAATTGTAACGAATTCTTCCCACCATCTAAAACAACAAGCCTTAAAAATGAAATAACAAAATTCACACAAAGATTTGATGAATCATTTAGTGAGGCATGGGACCGATTCAAAGATTTGCTTAGGCAATGTCTCCATCATGGTTTTTCCGAAGTTGCACCAACTTGATACGTTTTATAACGGTTTAAATGAAACTGATCAAGACTCTCTCAATGCCGGGTGGTAATTTGTTGACCCGATCAACGAGAGCTGCCTTGTTGATTATTGAGAACAAATCTAAAGTTCGTACCACGTAGCAAATCGTTGCTGCCCGAAAGTGGGTGTTACACCATCGCCCTCGTCTTACTAAAATACGCCTATAACATGCTAAGATTGATAAGCTTACGGATATGATTCATGCTTTGGTTAAGATTAAGACCGCTAAGGTTAATTCTCCACCCGCCAAGTCAAAGGTGGAAACGACTTGTACTACTTGTGGTGGCCCGCGATGCCTACAATTGTACCGCCACCGATGGCAACTTTTCGGCTAATGCCGTAACCGGAGGTAACCAATACCGTCCTCAAGTTGAAATGAACCCTCGTGTTAGTAATCAAATGGGACCTCCGGGATTTTCTCAATCGTTTTAATCAGAATCAAGTTCGTGGACCAAATGTTCAAAACCAATTCAAAGCTCCAACAAATCAATACCCGAATCAAGGAGTCAATTACAATCAAGGATATCCGAATTCAAGCTATCAAGCTCGCTTTGCCTTCAAATGAATTCACGAATTACGTTCAACACAATAATGCTACCATCCAAACCATGAAAACTCAGATTTCAAGTTTGAGAAATGAGTTTCAATCTTCGTTGACTAGACAAAGCAATGAGTTTAGGAATGAGATTCGACTTCAGAACAACAAATTGGATGCTTCACAGCATAAACTCGAAAACATGTTGAATTTGCTGTGTAAGGTAAGTCACTCAACTTCGATCTCTTCCGAGTGATACCATTCCCAACCCGAAGGGTGAGTTGAAAGCTATAACCACACGGAGTGGTAAGGATTATGATGGACCCTCGCTTCCCACTTCGGTGAGAGAAGAGAAGGAGACACCGAGGTTATTGAAGAAAACGTGCAACCCGCACTGCATACCACCTTCGGTCGTTCAGACCATTCGAACCCGATGTTCAAGACTACTCAAACCCTCACTTCCTTATCCGTCTAGACTTCAAGATCAAAGGATTCGTGATAAAACCGAAAACCAAATGGAGAAATTTGTTGAAATCATTCAATCATTGAATTTTAACATCGGCCACCGACGCTTTACTCCTCATGCCAAATTTGCCATGATCAAAAATTTAGTGAGTAATAAGGAAAGTTGGCGAAATTGCAAAACACCGTTGAATGAGCATTGCTCTACGGTGCTCCTCAAGAAACTTCCCGAAAGTTGAGACCCCAGAAATTTCTTATCCCTGTGAGTTTCCGGAATTGTGAAATGCTCCGCTTTGGCCGATCTTGGTGCGAGTATTAACTTAATGCCTCTTTCGATTTATAACAAGCTTTCTCTCCGGACTCACTCCTACTAAGATGACTCTTGAACTCGTGGACCGCTCAACCTCTATTCCAAAAGGAATCGCCGAGATGTCTATGGAAGGTTGGACCACTACATTTTCCCGACTTCTGTCGTTGACTTTGATGCGATTCGAAAGTGCCGCTTATTCTCGGGAGACCTTTCTTACGAATGGGACGTGCGATGATTGACGTTTATGAAGGAGAAATTACTTTACGATCTCATAAGGAAACCGTCTCATTTAACATTAACCATCCTTCGAGATACTCCTCCAATTATGATGATGCTTCTATTAATCGAATCGACGTTCTCAATATTGCTACGGAGGAGTATGCTCAAGAGCTTCTTGATTTTATGAGTGGTAATCCACTATTCATTCTGAAAATATTGAACCATCTTCTGAGCCTATTATTGCTTCTTCTTTTCCTCTCACTCCGCTCGAGGGAAGTGATTTCATTTTGGAAGAAATCGATGAGTTTCTTGTTGATGATGAATCGATTCCACCGGGAATTGATGACGGTGTTTATGATTCGAGGAGATATTCGTTATCTTGAGCAATTGTTGAATGAAGATCCATTACCGCCTCCAAAGAGATCACGATTAACGAAATCAAAGAAGTACAAACGTCATGAAAATCCTCCGAGCCCGAGCTCAAGGATTTACCTCCTCATCTTGAATACGCTTTTCTTGAAAAACCGAACAAATTTCCCATCATCATTGCTAAAAACTTAAAAGATGAGGAGAAAACCGCACTTTGGATGTCCTTTGAAAACACAAAAATGCAACGCTTAAATTTATGACATCAAAGGAATCAATCCTCGTTTCGTACCCACAAAATTTAATGGAGGATGATTGTAAACCCGTGATTCAACAACAACGTAGGGTTAACCCAAAAATTCATGATGTTATCAAAAAGGAAGTTCTTAAACTCCTCGACGCCGTAATCATTTATCCAATCTCCGATAGCTCATGGGTTAGCCCTATCCATTGTGTGTCCTAAGAAAGGAGGAATGACCGTCGTTGCCAATGACAATAATGAATTGATTTCCACACGCCTCATCACCGGATGGAGGGTGTGTATTGATTACCGAAAGTTGAACGATGCTACTCGAAGGACCATTTCCGCTACCTTTATGGATCGATGCTCGAACGCTTAGCGGGAATGAGTTTTATTGCTTCCTCGATGGTTTTTCTGGTTACTTTCAAATTCCGATTGATCTGCATGATCAAGAAAACGACTCACGCCTATGGAACGTTTGCTTACCGACGAATGCCATTTGGCTTATGCAATGCTCCCGGTACATTCCAAAGGTGCATGATGGCTATTTTTCATGACATGATCGAGAAGTCTATGGAAGTTTTTATGGATGATTTCTCGGTTTATGGAGATTCTTTCACTTCTTGCCTCTCTCATCTAGACCACATGCTCAAACGGTGTGAAGACACCAACTTGGTCTTGAATTGGGAGAAGTGCCACTTCATGGTTCGAGAGGGCATTGTCCCCGGCCATAAGATTTCAAAATCGGGATTGAGGTCGACCGAGCTAAAGTCGACGTTATAGCTAAACTCCCTCATCCCACTAAAAGGTATTCGGAGTTTTGGGTCATGCCTTTCTATCGCCGTTTCATCCAAGATTTTTCTAAGATAGCCCGCCCTCTGACCCATCTCCTTGAAAAGGATGCTCCGTTTATCTTCACCACCGAATGCGTTGAAGCGTTTAATATTCTTAAAAAGAAATTAACTGAGGCACCGATCTTAGTTGCCCCCGACTGCGATTTGCCCTTTGAACTCATGTGTGATGCAAGTGATTACGCAATTGGGGCAGCCTTGGGGCAACGTAAGTCGAAACATTTTCAACCCATACACTATGCGAGTAAGACATTGTCCGAGGCCCAACACAATTACACGACTCATCGGAAAAATTATTGGCCGTTGTTTATGCTTTGAGAAATTTCGACCCTACCTTGTCTTGTCAAGACCATAGTGTATACCGACCATTCGCCTCTAAAGTATCTTTTGGCAAAGCAAGATGCTAAGCCACGATTACTTCGGTGGGTTCTCCTCCTTCAAGAGTTTGATGTTACTATTCTTGACAAAATAGGAGCGGAGAACCTTGTCACATCACCTTTCTAGACTTGAGAATCCCCATCAAAGTGTGCTCGAGAAAAGGAGATTACGGAAACATTTCCTCTTGAGACACTTGGGATGATTGCTAAGAAAGACCCGAACACCTCATGGTTTGCTGACTTTGCAAATTACCATGGCAATTTCTTGGAAAGGGATGTCGTCCCAAAGTAAGAAAAAGTTTCAAAGATGTTAAGCATTATTTCTTGGACGATCCCTACTTGTTTAAGATTTGTGCGGATCAAGTAATCCGGCGGTGTGTTCATGGCCAAGAGGCTCTTGATATTCTCAATGCTTGCCATAACGGACCCACTGGTGGCCATCATGGTGCAAGCTACACCGCTAAGAAGGTTTTTGATTCCGGATTTTATTGGCCTACCATATATCGAGATGCGCATGATTTAGTAAAATCTTGCGATTCATGCCAACGTCAAGGGAAAATTTCACAAAAGGATGAAATGCCTCAAAATGCTATTCAAGTTTGTGAGATTTTTGACGTGTGGGGCATCGATTTTATGGGGCCATTTCCATCATCTAAGGGTAATAAGTATATCCTCGTGGCCGTTGACTATTTGTCTAAATGGGTTGAAGCCGGCGCCCCACCAATGACGCCGAAAGTGGTTGTCAAGTTTCGAAGAACTTGTTTTCCGGATTCGAGCACCTCGCGGCATCACGTGATCGCGGTACCCATTTTTGTAATGAACAATTTGCTAAAGTTATGGCTAAATATGGAGTTACCCATCGTCTTTCTACCGCGTATCACCCGCAAACAAGCGGACAAGTTGAGGTCTCCAATCGTGGTTTGAAAAGAATTTTAGAAAGGACCGTAGGAGAAAATCGAGCTTCATGGGCCGATAAGTTAATGATGCATTATGGGCTTTCCGCACCGCATACAAGACACCCATCGGGTGCACCCCATTTAAGTTGGTGTATGGAAAAGCTTGTCACTTGCCCATCGAGCTCGAACATAAGGCATTCTGGGCCTTGAAACATGCTAACTTTGATCTTAAGACCGCTGGTGATCACCGGAAAGTTCAATTGAATGAATTAAATGAGCTTAGGGATCAAGCTTACGAGAATTCTTTGATTTTCAAAGAGAAGACTAAGAGGATTCATGATTCTAAAATCAAAAACCACGTTTTCAACATTGGTGATCAAGTTCTCCTTTTTAACTCTCGATTGAAGATATTCTCGGAAAACTCAAAACCCTGGTCATCGACCATTCACCGTCGCCGTGTTTTCCCTTATGGAACGGTGGAGCTTTCTCAACTCGATGGCCCCATTTCAAAGTGAATAGCCATCGTAGAAACATTATTTGGAGGGGACATCCCATCTATGGTTGTCCCGGATCTCCAAACTTTCCCTAAGGACAACTGAATTCGGGGATCGAGTCAAGCTAGCGACTCGGTAACCAAAAACTATATTGAGTGCTACTTTATTTTTTAAATAATTATCGTAATATGTTATATAATAAGTAAATTACGGAGATTTGATAATGTATTAAAAGCTACTTTATCTTTTAAACAATTATCATTAATTGTATATGAACTATAATATGTTACTCCATTCGTCTCTAAATAAATGTACACTATTGATTTTTAAAGTATTTTTTTTTTTTTTTTTAACTTTGACCTTAAATTATTTTATTTATGTTATGTATTACTTGATGCAAAACATATGAATAGATTAGGTTTTACATATACTTTCACTGGTATAATTTTCATCAAGTATTACATAACACAAATGAAATAATTTAAGGTCAAAATTGTATTATAAAAATACTTCAAAAGTCAATAGTGGACATTTATTTAGGGACGGAGGGAGTATATAATAAGTAAATTACGGAGATTTGATAATGTATTAAAAGCTACTTTATCTTTTAAGCAATTATCATTAACTAATTCATTCTTTTTTAACTTTGACCTTAAATTATTTTATTTATGTTATGTATTACTTGATGCAAAACATATGAATAGATTAGGTTTTAAATGTACTTTCATTGGTATAATTTTCATCAAGTATTACATAATACAAATGAAATAATTTATGGTCAAAATTGGGATAAAAATACTTTAAAAGTCAATAGTGAACATTTATTTAGGGACAGAGGGAGTGTATAATAAGTAAATTACGAAGATTTGATAATGTATTAAAAGCTACTTTATCTTTTAAGCAATTATCATTAACTGTATATGAGCTGTAATATGTTACTCTCTCAGTCTCTAAACAAATGTCCACTATTAACTTTTAAATTCTTTCTTTTTTAACTTTGGCCTTAAATTATTTTATTTATGTTATGTATTACTTGGTGCAAAACATATGAATAGATTAGGTTTTACATATACTTTCACTGGTATAATTTTCATCAAGTATTACATAACACAAATGAAATAATTTAAGGTCAAAATTGTATTATAAAAATACTTCAAAAGTCAATAGTGGACATTTATTTAGGGACGGAGAGAGTATATAATAAGTAAATTACGGAGATTTGATAATGTATTAAAAGCTACTTTATCTTTTAAACAAGAGTAAACTGCAAAAATCATCCCTGTGGTTTGTGTAAATTCAAGAAGAATCATCCCTATCTCAAATGTTCAACATTAATCATCCCCAAGTCCACAAACGTTTAGCAATAATCATCCTGACCACGCTTACTCAAGTTGCCGCTTTTGTCCGCTTTTGTCGATTTTTATCCGTTTTAATCGCTGTTTTACGCTTATCCGCCCCTTTTTACGCTTACGCTGTTGTCCGCTTTATCCGTTTTATCCGCTGTAACCGTTTTACGCTTATCCGCTGTCCGCTTACGCCGCCGCTTTTTGATGTTGTTGTTCGTTTTTGTCAATTTTTATCCGCCACCCTTTTTATGATTTTATCCGTTTCACGCCGCCGCTTTTACGTTGTGGAACCGTTTTTATCCGTTTTGCCGTTATTTTATCCGTTTTCGACCCTTTATCGTTTTTACTGTTTTGCCCCGTTTTACGCTACCGATTTTGACGCCGCTGCTTTTTAATCTTTTCTTTGGATTTTACGTTTTGTCCATTTTTCTTACATTTTGTCCGCTTTTCTTTCGTTTTGTACTATTTCAACATATTGAAAATTTATTCCAAAAGAAAAAAATGAAAAAATTTCAAAAAAAATTGGAAAAAAATATTTCCAAAGAAAATTTTGAAAAAAATCAAAAAAATGTCCGTTTTTGTCAATATTTTCGAATTTTTTACAATATGTCCAAATTTGAAAAATATTGAAAAATTTTAATAAAATATTTGAAAATATTTTTTTTATTCAAATTTCGACATATTGAAAATTTTGAAAAATTATAAGATTTTTAAAAAAAAAATATTTGAAAATGTATTTTTATAATTTTTTTTTCGAAAATATTTTTTCCAACGAAACGAAAAACTTAAAAACGGTCGAAAACGGATAAAAACGACAACAACGTAAAAACTGGCTAAAAACGTAAAAAACTGATTTAAAACGATGAAAACGTGAAAACGGTCTAAAACGGATAAAACGGACAACAACGTGAAAAACAAAGCGTAAAACGTAAAAACGGATAAAACGATAAAAACGAAAACCGTAAAACGGATAAAACCGACAAAACGGACAAAAACGGATAAAAACGTAAAAAACGCCGAAACGGATAATAACAGACAACAACGTAAAAAAGCGAAAACGTAAAAAACGAAGAAAACGAATAAAACGTGAAAAAAGCAATAAAACGGATAAAAACGGACAAAACGACAAAAACCGACGAAAAACGAGTAAAACGACAAAAACGAAAAAGTGACGAAAATGTAAAATGAGGACTAACGGTGCAACAAATGTTAACGGAGGGACTAACGGGAAAATATAATTTAACACTTAACGGGTAAACTAACGACGGCGTTAGTGCTCAGGGATGATTATTGCTAAACGTTTGTGGACTTGGGGATGATTAATGCTGAACGTTTGAGATAGGGATGATTCTTGCGAATTTACACAAACCACAGGGATGATTTTTGCAGTTTACTCTTTAAACAATTATCATTAACTGTATATAGTTCATATAGATGATATACCAGAATAAAACTTTTGTTTTTCAAACAATATACAATGCTTGTGCTCTTTGTCATTGGAGTTTTGTTCCTCAGCCCTACATGTTCATTTGCTGATTCAACTTTAGGAAAGTGCATAGGCATGCCTAAATGGCATATGTTCGTAACAAATGACATGCAGGAAGAATTCGAAATGACTGTCCATCTAGAATCTGAGTGGGGTTTTGGTTGTACCAATTGTAACATGACTCCTGGGCTTGTATATGATTGGTACTATTGTCAAGATTGGGAATGGTGGTATGGCGACTTCTATTGGGGTGCAAGGAACGCTAGTTTCTTGTTGTGGAGCAATCACATCTATAAAAAGTGCTTCAAATATATATTTCCATTTGGTACGGTACATTGTTATTGGTCAGTTAGACCAGAAGGATTTTATGTATCTAAGCATAACTCTTCGTTTCCAGGACCGGATTGGCATTTCGAAAGTCCTTGGTCCGAGCCGAGTATTATGTAAACATATTAATTAGACTTTATATATGTTTGCAAGCAATATCAAATAAACATATATGACATGTTTCATTGATTTCGTCTTTAGTTTCTTTATATCCTTGATTTCATATATTTAAAGCATATGTTTGTTTCCTTTATATATTTTTTTGACGTTGTCTCGACATATTTGCATCTTCAATTCCAATATGGCGGAAGACGTAACACTGTTTATAAGAAGCTTTGTAGTTTCTATCAATAGTTTTTTTTTTGCATTGAATGAGAAAACTTTTCGTACCATTAACAAAGTAAACATGAAATCTTTACTACCAAGCTTTCATCAAGCAACTCAAGCTTGAGCTTGAGTGCTTGACTCGATCAAGTTGAACTTTTTATCGAGCTTGAGCCCGAGCCCAATAATTTAGCTAGAAACATATAACGAGTCGAGCTCGAGCTTTCAATAACTCGAGCTCGAGTTTTTATCGAGCCGTCATGTACATACTCATTTTTATTATATATTTTTATATAGACAGCCTAAATGCTAATGTGAATATTAAAATGCATCGTAGAAAGATTTTTAAACCCTAATGATCTCGAACGTTTTATATAAGTTCACTGCGCATTTTCTTGACGCTGTTAATGAGTTAGCTATTGAATACAATATTTATGTATACATTTGAGCTTTTCGAGCCGAGCTCGAGCCTTATTCAAATATTACTTGAGCCGAGGTCAAGCTTGAATAATTAAAGCTCGTCGAGCTATCGAACCGAGCTCGAGCCCACCTTATAATTTTCGATCCGAAGTTAAGCCTTGTTAAACTCGAGCTCGACTTAGCTTTGATTAATGACCTAATGTTTACCACCTCGGAAGATATTCAATAGATAAAAATATATTTATTATTAGTAAAATTATAGGCAAAAAATAAAGTTATAAGAAAATTGATTGGCAAAAATAAAAGTCTTTCGTAACTTTATTTCAGTAGATAAAATATATTTTATTATTAGTCAAATTATTTTATTTTTTTTTAATTTTTTTTTGTTACTTTAATTTTGTTTTAGGTAACATAAATTTATATTACATATAATAGAAAAACGGTCAAAAGTAAATTATTGAATTGTTGAAAAGCTGAAATTAAGAATGGAGAGAGAAATGCAGAATGTAATTAATATTTTTATTAAAACACCTCATTACTTATTTATCTATACTACATATGATAGAAAACAATCAAAGGTAAATTGTTGAAAAGTTGAAATTGGTCAATGGAGATAGAAATGAATAATGTAATTAATACTCTTATTAAAAGACCACATTACTTAAAAGTGTAATAATTTATTCACATTATACAACTAATTAAAAGCACATTTACCAAATTAAAAACAACCAATTAAAACATCTCTTACTAAAAATTACTATAGAATTTTTGTAACGTACAATTTAAAACAGCTATAACATAATCCAAAATATAAAATAATTAAACACACTAATTAATGTTATTTTTAACACACCCTAAAATGAAAAGTATATGTTACTATACACATTATACAAATTAATAAAACACACAAAACTTCATATAAGCTAACAAGTTGACGGTACATATAGTTTTGAAAACCGGACCGGACCAACGTGTTCAACCGGAAACCGATGTCGCCACCGGTTCGGCTAACCAATTAAAGCCATCCGAAAAGGAACCAAAGATGACCCGTTGAAACCAATACAAACTGGTGAATCATATCTCATCGAGATCTATTTCTCCAAGAATCGTCACAAGGTACCCGTCGTCGAAACGCGCGGGTACCCTGCTATATTTCATATTTAAAGGAAAAACCAAAAAGTAAAAAGTGAAAAGTTGAAACTAAAAGTGAAAATGTTGAAGACATATATTTTAAAAGGAAACTATTAATACATATCGAAAACCAGGTTGACTCGGGATGCTTGGGTTGACCCGGTTTAATTTGACCTGTTTTTGAACCAACTTGTAACTCGTTTAAATCAACCTGTTTTTTTATCGGAACGGTTCAACCGGTTGAACCACCCGGGTCGAACTGGGTTTCATATTTGACAAAATTATATGAGAAATGATGAAGTAGTTTTGGAACCCGTTATAAATTTGGAAAAATGAGAGACAAAGTAATTGTAGTTTTTGTTGTTTATTTTGCTTTAACACATGTACATTACCATTTGTATAATATTACTTTAAAAAATGTTGGTCTTGCACCACTTAAGGGACTAGCATATATGAATCGTCTTTTAAAAGTTAATATATATTGTACAGCCCTTTATCCAATATATAAATAATGTTACGTAAGTTTATTAGAATCCCAAAAATTAAATAATATTATTATCTTTAGCGATAATTATTTGTACCCCAAACAAATAGCTTTAACAATGCTTAAATATCTATGCAAATTAATAGTACAAGATAATCTTATTATGGTGATATCAATTTTGTAAGGTTACAAGTTTAAAAGCCACACACCAAATAATAAACGCTACACATGTTAAAAAAAAGTTATTACTGCCTAAATTACCGACAAAACAAGAAAATGCGGTCACACATGTTAGCTATACCTTTAAACTACAATATAATATTGTCAACTATATAATACCGCTGCTTTTTGTAATGCTTGAATATATTATTACAGTACTAAAATCTTAATAACTAAAAACAATCCTATTAGAAAATACTCCGACAGTTAGATTGACTCCACATAATTTTTTTGAAAACTGTATATTTCTGCTGTTATGCAACCACGCATCATAATTATAGTTATTCAAATATGATTCTCTAATGCTAAATACAGTTTGTTGAAAGAAACTTATGGGTTGTCAAAATTTTGCAGAAAACTAAACATCGTTGCAGCTAGACGCGGGTACTCGTCTAGTAATTAAATATATCAAATCGATGAAGCATAATTACTCCGCTAAAAGAAAACTTAAATTCATTAAAGGTGAATCTCATACATTAAGGTGGATGTTTTTTAGGTTCATTAAAGGTTATTAAAGTGAACCGTAACCTTTAATGTTTACTAAATTATCAGATTCACATTTAACTCATTAAACTGTATATTTTTACACGTTTAAATAACCTTTAAACTTATTAAACATTATTTTACTTTTTTTTTAGTAACATAGCAAATTCACCCTAATCCATTAAACTTTATGCTTTTACGCCTTTTAAGTTTACTAATATAGCATACTAATCTCTAAAACCATTCAACTTAATATTTCGACTCCTTTTACATTATCTATGCTATTAATAACACATTTTTTTTAAAGAATATGTTATTATGAAAACTTTAATTCGTAGATAAAAAATAAATGTTATTGTATCTGTTGAAATGCGTAGGAAAATAGTTGACGTTATAAACATGTGTAATTAATGTTTAATCTCTAAAATATCTTTTAAAACTTAAATTCTCACATACAAATTCAAACAATGTTGACTTAATAAAATAATTGCTTTGACAACGTTCAAAATAAAATAAAAATGCATAACAATTTTTTTTTTTTGAATGAGTTTCTAAAAAAAAGGATATATTTTTTTTAGGAAGGATATCATATATACCCAAATAAATTTCAAAAATTACATATTTCCTCAAAACACAAGTTTTTAATGCATGATGTACAATGCTATTAAAGCATGCTTTAGGAAAATACGTAATTATTGAAGTTTGATTGAGGATGTATGTAAATGTCCCTTTTTTATTTGCTCTCAACTTTAGTAATTTATAAAAATTCATCCCTAAACTCGACTATATAAGACATCATATTACATTTTTTATTATTATTTTGTAGTTAATGAAAATGAATAACAATATGAAAATGAATAACAACAATACCGCAACGATAACTGTTTGTCGCTATAAAATCATGTTGCTATACACAAGTACTCGTGTAATAAACAATAATTTGAAAACGGAAAGAACTAAAAAAAACAAAAAGAAATGCTACATCCACATATATTTTACAAAATAAACTTTCACATGCACATATATCATATGAGTTGCACCAATCACATTGTGTTAAATTTTTTGTTTCTTTTTTTCACTGTCCATATTTATCTAAAAGAGTAAAGTTCAAAATACATCTTTGTGGTTTGTCCATTATCTTGCAATACATCTATGTGATTTTTTGGACACACAAACACCCCTCCGCTATTAAAGTTAGCCACCATACATCCCTCCGTTAGTAAAGTAAGTCAATAAAGACTAATGGTGCAAATTATTTCTCCATTATCTCTTAACGCATCTATACATTATATATAAGAGGAGGCATGCCACATATTATTCCACGTGGCATCCCATAATGTCACGTCATAAATCCATGTCATCATTGAATACATGTTGCATTTTTTTTAATAAATGTGGCATTTTCTTTTTAAAATTTGATTTTAATGTTTTTGTAATTTTAAATTTATAAAATTCGTATATGTTATAGTGTTTTTATAATTTTTAATGTATTAAATTCGGTTTTTTAAAGCATGCCACCTATTAAAATTTCGGATTTATTTTTTTCAAAAAATTCAAGAAGCTAGATTCGAACATGGGTTGTAAATATGTTGGACATACATCTTTACCACTGCACCAACACATCACTTGATATTTATTCTACAAATTATAATCTATAAACGTATGAAAATTATTTTAATGAGATAAGAAGTATGAAACAATTTAGGAAAATTATTAGGAATGTTAGGATTTAAAGAAAAAAAAAACTCAGAACACATTATGTTCCAGAAGTCGACTCTCTCTTATTTTTTTCTCAAAACGTTAATATTTTCAAGTTCACACAATTAACTAATAATGTTTTGTTTTTATTTTTATGCAGATTCTGCTAATGTTTGTTCTTTGCATTCATTTATCTTGCTTTTTCATGCTATAAGTGAAGATTATGGGAAAAGACATGGAGGTTAATATATATCATTGTTTATGCATACTTAGAACTCGATCTAGCTTTCATTACATTATCAGTTTGTATTATGTTTTTTGTTTAAAAATATAAACTGTATAGAATTCATGTTGGTTTATGTTTTTTGATTAATGTGCTTATGTATGTATTAATTAAACTACACTATGAAAATTTGTAACAATATTTTTCTTATTAATTTAGGTGTTCAACCTTCAGAACTACAAATGGTCAAAAAAGATACAACATGGTTGACTTTTTGTATTCACAGGGATTAGAGGCGGTTCTTGACAAGGCTGTGAAACTTGAAGATGATGGAAAGACTAGGTAAATATATAGGTCTACCTGAGAACTTCCATATAGTTCATTTGAAAATATACCTGAGGTATGCTCTTTTATACAAAACGAGTTTCAAATTTTGATACTTTAGATTGCTATCAAAGCCCTTCGAGTGGTACATGTTCGCAAGCTAATCATAGTGTGTGGTTTACATTACTTTTTAGGCTGAATAATCATTATATGATCGATAAATATGACATGGATGTTGACATCGACCACTGAAGCGGGTGAGACTTACCATTCATTAAATTGTAACTGTTCATCATATCACTTTTCACCATTATTTTTATACTTTGCCTTCATCGACTATATTTTGACATTTACTAAAATTTTGAAACCTTCACACCTGCTTATTAGAAACTTTATACTTTACCTCAAAATAAGCAATTGACCCAAAGCTGTCTCGATGACACAAAAAATATTTCTGATCAGATTAAGACATGGATTAAGTCAAGTGAAATCGAATAAAAGGTTGGCCCATAATCGCTCCTTTTTTTGAGTATATGCAACTGGAGTTTATTTACAATTGCTTAATTTGAGAATAATTACTTGAGCTGATTAATAGGATTATATTTGATTATTTATCCGGTTTATATGCTTATTTTGATATCGGAAAAACGATAAGCTCACTCTTACTTAGATATCGGTTGTGTTGTAGGAAAAGGATGAAAATATGGAAGGACAATTGTTAACTATTAATTAGATAAAGGCAGAGCTGCTCTTGTCGAGAGGTACATTACCGCATTACTCTTCTATTCATGTGTATTGCCTATCACTCTTTAAAAAGCATCCCCTGCAATAAACTAAATTGGATATATCACTTTTTTGATATACAGGGGTACTTATTTTACGTAAAACTAATGAGAACGATGGGGTCAAATGTCTTACTCTCTCTCATGCAGGTAATGTTTGGTCTGTAATTACATTCAGTCTATTAAAATCATTTATCCAAGTGTCTTTGTACTTTGCGACCCTCTATTTGTAATAATAGTTAACGCATTTCTCTGTGTGCAATGTTTACCTCATAGCTTATTGGAGAATGCAATTGAGCTCATTGAGTGTCTTTGGATTAGAAGCTCGCATACTACCTAACATTACAGTTGAAGTTCACAAACAATAGTAAATACAACATCACCAGTTTTTTCTCAGGATTTAGCCCTGATCAGGGGATTTAAATTCCTTAATCAGTTTTTTCTCGCACTTCCTTTTGATCTTGTGTGACCTGTATTCTCAAAATAAATTTTATATTACCGTTATTCTTGATGAGAATGTGTCGGTCACCCGTTAGCCGTTATTCATACAGTTTAACTAACAACCCTCGAGACTTGGTGACCAACAAGGAAATGAAGATAAAAGAATCTCTTCTTGACTGATTAAGTTCCTGAGATGACCATTAGAAAAAAAGAAGAAAAACTGGTGTGTTTTCATCCATATTTCTTTTCAAAAATTTCAAGTCATGTTTTCATCATTAGCCATTGAATCATGTTCGTGTTTGTGAGGTACACTCCACCAACCCGTTTCAATGTGAATTCAGTATCATATTTCATAACAAACAGACACAATAATAATCTATAGTATTTTGCTCAATCGATTAGCATGTTCTAGAAGTTGATTACGTAAGATGCATAATCAAGTCCACATGTATGTCTATATTCCTTATCCTAAAAATCAGTATATTGTGTGACTTTTGGGCTTTGACTTTCGCCTGAATAACGAGACGATGTGGTCAATGAACTTTGCACATGTATGTGTGTTTTGTGAGGGTTATGTACACATAAACTTTGTGGTTGTTTAGATTAACATAAACTTTCGGCTTATCAGGGATTTGTATAAACAGAAAACATGGCTCCCTACTGACACTTGCCCAGAGCAAGCTATCATGATGAGGACAAATGCAAGGCCAATCTTTTTTCCAAGTATCAATTATAACTTTTTTTTGTAAAGTATATTTTTTTGAATTTGTTCTTGCATTTTTCCTAAATCCGAATCATGGAAAAAGTTATACATCTTGAACCATTATCTTATCCATCCAACCACCATTAATTTTTTGTGAAAATGAGTAACTTAGTAATTGGTCATAACATACCAATGGGTCACAGAACATGTGAACTTTAAATTTGGTGTGTGTAATCGTTATTAGAAGTGGTAAAATGGGCGAGTATGGTAGATATGTTATCGGCTCTAGCGGGTTAGTTCGATTTCGTTTGGGTATGGTTAGTATATACGAGTCAACCTTTTCTTTCATTAATATAAGAAAATGGTATAATGATACTAAGGATGTGGCTGCAACAATAGAACAAGTCACGTTTTTTTTGCTCAATAATTTCCTGTATAATATTTTAAGATTTGGCCAATTCTGCGGATTTTATAATGATTTTGATTTTAAGTAGTATATATCATTATGTGGCATCCAAGCATTGTTTCATAGGTATATCATCTTTTCTCATAAGATCTGAAAGATGACTATTAAAGTGTCCTTTGAAATAGTATTTAAATAGGACTGCCCATTAGACCTAGCAATTGGACACGTTTGAAGAACTATTGACGAAAAGAAGTAGATATAGCATAGACATATAATGTGACCAACTATCATGCATTATCATTAGACAATTGAGCGCCCTTCTAACTGCTAAACATCTAAATAGGAATTTAGAAGGGCTAGACGGTTAAGTGACCTTCTAATCCATAGTAATCTGTAAATTCAATTCATAACACCCATACACGCAGATAGTGAAAAAGTTAGTAGTGTTCTAGGAAGTTTTATACAGGGTTAAACACTAATGCTCTCTATGTTCCAACTGGAGGGAAGTCTATTCCCTCCACCATGTGTCGACCCAACACTCGAAGGACCTGATACATTGGCTCTATGTGAGAACCACCCCCATCTCCAGCAACAAAGCTATAGACCTGATCATGTACCTCAACCCAACTCCTACCAGCAACTTTCTTATTCCCCGATTTGTTGATCAAATTCCCCATTTTCGCTCGATCATCCCACTTACCATCAGCAGCATACATATTTGCCATCGTCACATAGATTCCGTCTTTTTGGCACGGGAATCAACACTTCTTTGGGCAGTCATCTTCCCCATAATGGGAAGCCCTGCGTGCTCTACAAGCTCCAAGATATCTTTGCCAGAGCAGATTCATGGTTTGAATGGCATACTCGTATCATATAAATGCCTTTTTAAATCTTCCACCACGTGCATGAGATCAATAACACATGCATAAATTTCTTGATTTGGGCTAATTTTGTACTCGTCTTTCATCAACTTAAAATATCTTAAACCTGTTTCAACAAGTCCAGCATGACTACAAGCACTAAGAACCGCCATGAACACATCGTATCGGCGTGAACATGAATTCACCATCTCATTAAATAATTCAACGACCTCTTTCCATATCCATGGCTCCCGAATCCAATCATCATTGAAGTCCAAGAAACCAAATCTAGATCAGGACATTTCACAAAGATCTTTTAGAATTTTGAATGCTTCACGATTTTGCATACATGTCGATTAAGGAATTTGCTAATGGTAAGTTCTGTTCATGTCCTCTTTTAACGATCCCACTATGAATTTGTTGCCCACATGTAAGAATCGATAAATTAGTACAAAATTTTGCTATAATACTTGAGTATGTGAAGCGGTTTGGAGCACAGTGGACTCCATTTTCAAAAGTAATTGTAAAGACTTCATTAGGTTGGACTCTTAAGTAACTTTTGCTATTAGTGTGTTCCATGTAATCTCATCTCTTTAATTCATTTCATTAAAACACTTTTACGCATCATCGGTGATCATATGTAGGCGTGTCGAGGTCCCAAGTCATAGAACATGCATACGAGGGGGTGAACACTGGAGTGACATGAAGTGGGCGGTCTTGGATAATATCAATTATATGGCTCAAAGCTATTAGGTCATACAAACAAACACACACATACACACACATATTATCCAAGGCGTGTATTATGTATATATACACGGTATTATGTATATCCATAAAATATTTATAAATTATGTACCCATAGATCTATCCGCATGTAATAGTTAATTTTAAATTTATGATGTGTATTTTATCATTTGAACCATCTGAATGTATTAACTTATACATGTTTATGACTCTAGGGGATTACTTAAACATATTATGCTAAGAATCAATAAACTGCTCAAGTAATATACCTACAATGTACTTTAGGGATTGCGATCAAGTACTTTAAATATAATGATTTACAATGTCTCATACATACGATCTTACAAATATTAAGGTGTAAGAGTAACGAATGACATTTGTGACTTTGCAGGGCCAAAAGCTAAAGGTAAGTCATGAAGTTCGGGTTGATTCTGTAGCTGGTATATCAACAGACAAGAACAATTGGAACTATGTTGTTGCGGTTGTTATTGACACTGGTCTTGGATCTCTTTGATGGTACCTTAAGTCAAAGAATAAGAGTAGTGGTCTTGACAAATTTGACCCAACTCCCAATTGCAATGGTGAGCAAACAATGTTTAGGTAACCAAAAGCGTAAAATAATCATGGATGATATCAACTATCTAATAACAATCCAATACCCATTTTTCCTTCCAATAGCCACCCTTGATCGCTAATTAAAACCCTTAATTTACATCAAACGAATGGAATTAATAAAAAATGGGTGTACAGCAATTGAAAGATGAGTTTTTGTATCAACAAGTGAATTCTCTTACATATCAGTACATTCATGTTTCATCTCATAGCAGTAATAATCTAATCGCCCATTCGGCTCATTACACATAAGCTTTAAAGTAGAACGGTATATTTTACTTATGTTCTTTTGCACTTTTCATTCTAAGATTTCATACAGTTGAGCTGCTAATCGTTACGCTACTATTAACTTTTTTCTTTATATTTTGGCCGATGGAACCCACAATCATAGTGAGTTAATGGCTTTTTGTTGCGAACATGTATTTTGCTCAAATGTAAAAATTAAAATTAATGACACAAAGAGCTACTGTAGCTTGAAAGAATATGCAATTTATGACGTAACATGTATTTCCTTAAGGTTTCAGTGGCCATGGCTATTCTTACATATTTTATTATTTTACATGCGAAGTAACATTAGCCATCATTGACACAACAAAAGAACAAAGATTATTTGATGCTTGGTGTATTGTTTATTTGTGTTAACACACGAAGCTCTGCAAGTGAGGCTAAAGTTCCAGTAAGATGGTTGTGAGAAACATTCAACTACTCTAACATTTCCAGCTTACTGAAACCCAAGGGAATTTCACCTGTCAGACCATTGTTGCTAATATTCAATATGCCAAGTATCTTGAGCTCTATTATTGATGAAGTTATGGTTTCACCTAATGAATTTCCACGACGAGTTCCATCGGACCAGTAACTCAGTTATAAAGCTTAAGATGCTCCCTACCAAATGATTTTCACTTAGATCCGAGTCAATAAGCGGATATGGTTCGCAAAGTGTTGGAATAGATCCGTTGAACATGTCATGGTGCATCAACAACTTAGTGCAGTTAGCAAATTTGAGATGGCAAAGGACCTTCCAATTCATTGTAAGAAAGATTGAGTTCCTAAAGTTGAAGGAGCTTCAGGGCTCGTGGTAATACTGAAAACAAATTCATTGAGAGGTCAATTTATGTAATGTTAGTAAACAGGCCGCGAGTGTCAAGACACCTACTTCAGAAATTGGCAACCAGCTAGATGTAAAAGGTGAATGATCTAAAGGAAACCAAAGAGGAACGAGACAGGCCTTTAGAAGTGGCGCGGCAACCAGAGGTGATAGCTCGAACTGTCAACAGATGAAAATATCACACAGAATATCTCAGATATATTTTTATCCATTACAGATTGAACTTAAGCAACATCCACTAACATGTAATTACGTTTCCTCTTTTCAGGTTAATTTGGTAGTCAATTATGATCTTCCGGTAATTCATAAATCTCCTTCAGAGCCAGATAACGAGGTATATTTGCATCAGTTGTAGTAGAGGCGTTTTGGCACGCAGGGTAAGGTTCATTAACTTTGTTGTCTATCTCTTTATATACAACAGTTCCTTGTCAAGTTGTAGTTTATGGATCGTATAAAGATGTATTAGTTTTAGCAACATTTGAGAATATCTCAATTCTATTAATTTGTATATTTCATTGCAATTAAATCATAAGATGGTCTCAGCTAATGTACATGCAAACACTTTATTTATGTAACCCGAGTTGTATTGAACTTAATGTGGTGTCTGAGATGATAGGATTATGGTAAACATAGAACGTCACTTCTATCATTTTGTTCTTGATGTAAATCCTTAAACTATACACTTCCTAAATCTTTTTTTGGATGGCAATCAAGCTTTAAGTTCAAATTTCATGTAAAGGCATAGTGACATAGATTGTGCTTTATTAATATTCTATCTTTAGGTAAAAGTTGTGAATGATGCGTGGCTATAATTTCAATTTAGGTTTTTAATTTTGAAAGATTTATAGTTTTAGATTAACTAACAATGCATTTTTTTGTTGAGCTAAAGTTTACGGATTTGAAGGCAAAGAGGGCCACTTTCCTTTACTCATGAGTCGTTTAATGTTTATCTAATCCATTTTCATTTAGGAAGTTCAGTAATTTTGTAATTGCAGATTGGCGTAGAATGACATTAGAAGGGACAACATAAATGTGGTTGGCTCAAATAACAACAACAATGTTACTTCCACTGTTGTGATTAAGCAGAAAACAAGTGATAGAAGTGATAGAATTATTGATGCCGAAGAAAGAGCAACGGTTTGAAACGAGGTAGAAGTAAGATAGACTTAATTACTATGGAGGCGGTTCAGAAACATGTTGGAAAACCAATATGTCAAGCTGCCAAGAGTGTTGGTGGTGAGTCCTCATTATGTTTATCTACTGTCTTTCATTAGTTCACATTTAGATGGCATAATCATAAGGGGTCAAAACAGTCTGAACCGTACCCCTTTAACCTCACCCTATGTTAGTGAACCATCTTGATTATTTTTTTATGTTTTTTCTGTAGGTTTGTTAATTTTGAGCTTGATTGGTGGAGTTTCTATGTGTTTTAAATACGTTTAAAGTTACTAATTGGGTTCTGTAATTCCAGCCAAACAATTTTTGGTTCATATTATTACGGTGATTAGTTTAATAACTGATAATTACATACATATATATATGTATGTATTTGTATTTTGGATTTGTGACAAAGTAGTGATTGTCATTGTGTTTGTTAGTATATGTAAGGAATATAGACGTGATGGAGGCTTTAGGTTTCAGATAGCAGGTTCATGTGGGAAAAAGAGTTGGTCGCAAGAAAGTCTAATGTTACCAAGCTTTACATCTCGGACTCGGACTATGAAGTTACTAACGAGGTTACTATTGTGAAACTCTATAGCTATTAAGGTTGTATTAGTGTTTAACTTTTGTTAAATAATGTTTTTTAAATTTTATACCAATAATTGAATGTTGTGACATATTACATATAGGAAATTTATTGAAGGCAGTGTGGTGATTTGAAAGTGATTGTTACAACTCGGGGAATCAAAATTAGGTAGATAATCAATAAATTACATATGAAATTAGGAGAATGAGAATGGGTGTCACTTGGTATTTTAATGTGACTAAGACATGGGTACATAGCCTTGGAATACTGTAAAACATGGTGATGAACATGTTCTCCACTTGCTAATTGTTGTAATAAGATTTCATAAAAGGTTTAAGCTTATGAAAAACTACTTCGTTGTCCCATGACTTTGTTACAATTGTGTGAGGAGGTTAATGTGATGCAAAATCAAGGGTTTTTGGTGGGTGAAGGTACGCTTCGGCGTTTGTGTCTATTTCTTAGACTGTTTGCAAGAGCTAAACATAAGGTAAAAATATTTTACTACTATGAATGATTAATTATTATACATTATCGTATTTTTGCATTTTTAGAAGTATTTAGGGGTTTTGTGGGTAAGCTTATTGCAATAGCTTATTTGATTAGTGCAATTTTTTTGTTGCAACTCAATAAGGTGTTTAGGTATAATTATAGATTACAGGTTAACACTTATTTGTTCTAAATAATATATGTTATAGAATTCGGGATGGATAAGTATCAAAACGAGTAAACGAGCTTATTTAACTCATACACAAAGAACTTCGAGGAATGAACTTTTTAAATAAGCATACAAAGGCCGTCTTGGTTTGCTAAAAAGATGAACACTTGGTATGTTTGGATCCAATTTGACCCGTTTACCTATAGCATACCTCTTATTCCTATCTTCTGATAATTGAATTATGGATTATACAAATGTATACAGATTTAGGAACCCTTTATTGAGCATGATGAAATATTGGTGAGCAGGAGGATAAAAGTTTGGTGGGCTAAAGATGAAATGTAAGTATCATGGCACATGAGTGAGATTCTTGAATCTTTATGGCTCTCTTAATGTTGCCGTCTTTGGCTGCAGTTATCAACCAGGAGTTGTGAAATCCTTTGACTCTATATACAAGATGCACAAGGTGTGAAGTTGACAAACATTTTCTCCGAGGTCTTGATTAGCATTTTTTATATATACTTTGTATGTTGAGTTATCTTTGTTCGTGAATCCTTTTAGGTATCGTTGGATGATAGCTTTGAAGTAGTCATAGACCTCAAGCTGAAACAATAGATGTTTGAAAATTTGTCTTTGTGTTTAGTTGTATGAATCATTGCGTAGCAATTTCATTGTCGGTTATGGTAGTAACTAACTCCTTGCTTCTGCAGATTGCTAAATTCATGCCACCATTGTCTATTCGTCTCATTCTGAGGGTTTCTCACTCTAGGAAATGAAACAATAAGGAAACTAAAAGAGTTATTCAGGTCCTCAAGTTGAAACTGGACTTTTCTACACGATGTTGAAACACGTCAAATCTGCAGGTATATATACTAATACATTTTTAGATCACGCTTAGGATTGTACTAAAACGATGTTATTTTTGTTTCTACGATATATGATCTGATCTTTTATTGCTAATGATAGAAGTCACAGGAGCACATGTTTTTAACACATTTGAGAGGATCAATTGGGAACTTAAGTTTTTATAAGAGACTAATAGTCTGATTAACAAAAGGGTAATGTTGGCATTAGGAAATGGTGGAATTGTTGTGAACGTAGCGCGAGGACTCCTAGGAGCAATCATCTATGAGAAAACACAACATATTACGGTTTAAGGAGTTATTGCAAGTAAGAAGAAAAAAAAAGTTCATGTTTCCCATATCATGTTTCCCATTTGATCATATCTACACGCTAAAGAGGCAGTTAAGTCGCTCAAATATATATGTATCTCTAATATACGGTAAAAAGAAACAGTTACATAATCTCACAGGTATTGTCTTGATTTTGATATATTATTATTTGTTCTAGGTTTTTGGATCGGCCATTTTGTAAAGAAAGTTTTTGTGTTCATTTTACTGTTTCTCTTCTACCAGGGAAATGAAGATTGAAGAAGAGAGAATTGAGGCCGAAAAGATATGTAAAATTATTCCTGACAACAAAGATCATGTTTAAATGGATGCAACCAATATGAATTATATTTCTTAACCGTTTAATTTAACTTTTAATAACTTTTAACTATATATTTGTTCAACTAAATCCTAAAAATAAAAACAACAAATCAAAGTACTTACCAGCTTTTAGTCGTTTAATGGATTATGGTAACAACAATTATAGATCTTAACCCTTTCATTTAACTTTTAATTACTTTTTAGTATATAATTGATCCACTAAATCAAAAAAATAAAAACCATAAGTCATACCCGTCCATGACGGGTTTTGGCACTAATTATATATATATATATATATATATATATATATATATATATATATATATATATATATATATATATATATATATATATATATATATATATATATATATATATATATATATATATATATATATATATATATATATATATATATATATATAGGTTTGGGTTATTATGAAAAGTTTAGCAGAATGAAAGAATGAGAAGGCATGTGGGTGGCATGTGTCCGCTGCCACATCATCATGCCACATCACCATACCCCACCCCACGCCCCGGAAAAAATTTTCCGCCAAAAAATTTTTTTGGGCAAAATTTTCGCCCAAATTTTTTTCTTGCATCACAGTTTATAAAGTTACTACATCACAAATCATAATTTTAGTGCATTGGTTATAAATTCTTTGCATGACGGTTATAAAGTTCTTGCATCACAATCATGATTTTAGTGCATTAATGTTATAACATTGATTTTAGTGCATCATAGTTGATGCACTTAAGTATTAACTATGATGCGATAACTTATAATAAGATGCACCAAGACTATAGTGCATTAAGGTTATAAGTTCTTGCTGCGTTACAATTATGATTTTAGTGCATTAAGGTTATAAATGACTTGCATCACGGTTATAAAGTTGTGCATCACAATCATGATGTTATTGCATTTAAGGTTATAACTTTGATTTTAGTGCATCATAGTTGATGCAGAACTATAACTTATAATAATGATGCACCAAAACTTATTAGTGCATTAAGGTTATAAGTTACTGCATCACGGTTATAAATTTCTTGCATCATAAGCATGATTTTAGTGCATTAAGGTTATAAATTATTGCATCACAATTATAATTGTGATCTTGCGTATTTTATAATTGTGATGCGGTAATAAATTTTGCGAGAATTTTTTTACCCAAAAAATTTTTTGGCGGAGGAAATTTTTTGGGGTGGGTGGGGAATGACACAATGTCTATGACATGGCATGGTGATGTGGCAAATGTGACACATGTCACTCCTTGCCTTTCTCATTCTTTTCATTATAAGAAACTTTTCATTTTAACCCTACCCCATATATATATATATATATATATATATATATATGCATCATTAGTCCTCAAGACTTACGGTGCAAATTTTTTTTGGAAATAGATTAAAAAGGGGCACAGTAGGTTCGAACTCGAGTCTATTCGCCCAAAAATCAACGCCCCAACCACTGGACTAAACATCCAATGGTGTAATTATACCAAAATAAATTTTATTTAACCTATTTTTGTTCGAATTTATAGTATATTAACCGATTTATACGTTTTCATCCGTTTTACATTTTCGTCCATTATTATACGTTTTCGTTTGTTTTTATACGTTCTCATCCGTTTTAATACGTTTTCGTCTGTTTTTATACATTTTCATCTGTTTTTATACGTTTTCATTCGTTTTTATACATTTTCATCCATTTTTCTTACGTTTTTATCTGTTTTGTACGTTCTTATATATTTTTGTACGTATTTATATTTGTTTGTACGTATTTATACGTTTTTGTACCCTTTTATACGTTTTTATGCGTTTTATAAGTTTTCTTACATTTTTATCCATTATTAATCATTTTTTCATCCGTTTTCTCTTATGTTTTCATACTTTTTATCTGTTTTTATACATTTTCGTCTATTTTGATATGTTTGCATATACTTTCGTCCATTTTTTTACGTTTATGTCCGTTTTCGTCCATTTTTATACGTTTTCATAGGTTTTATCCATACAAAAAACGTATCAGAACGTACAAAAACGAATAAAATCTAAGAAAAATAGATAAAAACGTATAAAAACGGATGAAAATGTATAAAAACGGACGCAAACTTATAGAAACGAATGACAACATAAGAAAACGAACAAAAACGTATAAAAACAAACGAAACGTATAACAATAGACGAACACGTAAAAAAACAGATGAAAACGTATAAAAATTAATGAAAACGTATAAAAACAGACGAAAACGTATGCAAACGGACAAAAACGTATAAAACCGGATGAACGCATAAATCGGTTAATATACTATAAATTCAAACACAAAAAAGTTAAATGAATTTATCTTGATATAGTTACACCATTGGATGATTAGTCTAATGGTTGGGGCGTAGATTTTTGGGCGAATAGACCCGACTTTGAGCTGTGCCTCTTTTTAATTTATTTCCTAAATTTTTTTTGCACCGTTTATCTCGAGGACTAACGATACAAATATATTCTTTTGCATTAGGAGATAATGGAGAAATAATTTGCAGCATTAGTCCTCATTAACTGACTTTACTAACGGAGGGATGTATGGTGGCTAACTATACTAACGAAGGGATGTTTGTGTGCAAAAAAAAAAACGACAGTAATGTATTGCGGGACAAAAGAAAAGAAAAAAAAAGATTTTTTCGGGACTTTACTCTATTTAAAATTGGGTGAATTGCATATATATCCACCCAAAAACTTAAAATTACATATATATCCACCTTAAACTCATAATTACACATATATCCTTCCAAAACTTAAAAAATATCATATATATCCAAATTATTATTTTTATTTTTTAAAACCTCAAAATACTTGATCATATTAGTTTAAAGGGCAAATAAAAAAAAAAGTACTATACTTGCCACCCTTTCCTCTTCAGGGTAGCGAACAAAATTTTTTGCTTCTGCGGGTAATATACTTTCAAATTCATCCTCTATAGGGTATTTTCATGAGCAGGTTGGACAATTTTGCCCCTATTACCGAAGAGGAAATGGAAAGTATGATACTTTTAAATATAATAAATATCTTAGCGACGAAAACGTGTTTTGGCTAAGAAAGCGGAATAAGAATTAACAAGGGTAACGTATTTGTGATAGGAAGCGAATGTATATTGGCGAGAATTTGATGGCGACGATCAAACTCAATAGGTTTATGGGTTAAGATCAGGAATTGGCCTTTGATACCAGTTGATACACTCTTACAGGAATCAACGAGATTCAAATAAGAATTGAGCTCAAGAATTAGGTAATGGGATTTGTTATGAACTGCTTGACTTGTAGAAGTTTATTCTGAGAGAATTACAAAATCAAACCGCTTACAAATGTGAAATGAATTGTGTTATATACAAATGAAATGATGAAATGGTACATGTAGCTTTTCCCCTAAATGGTAAGGGTTAAAACTTTATTTGAACCCCATGCTGCCTGCAGCGTATACTATTTAAACTCATGTCTTTCCAAATGGAAGTGGGCTGGTGGAACTAAATTATCTTAATAAGTAAATAGTGTAAACTTAAAACAAAACATTTTATCATAGATTTAACACAATTATAAATCATTAAATAATTTATCTTAATACATATCCAAAATTTAACATAATAAAAACTAGGGCAAATGATAAAAAAAGTATACATCTTTCCAACTTATAACTAGGGTAAGGGGCAAATTGTTGTTGTTCATGAAAATCCCAAAAGAGGATGAATTTGAAAGTATATTACCCCCAGAAGCAAAAAATTTTGTTCGCTACCCTGAAGAGGAAAGGGTGGCAAGTATAATACTTTTTTTTTATATTTGCCCTAGTTTAAATATTAAATGTCTATTACACCCTTCTTCTTAATTCTAAAACAACCCATACCCATTTATTATCACGCGACTTTTCATATCAACATACATACGCTTCTACAACAATTGATCCTATTATATTTAATGCCTTTTAAAAAAAGACAACAATTAATCCAATAATTGACTTAGGTAATTCACAATTGTTTTGATAGTATTTGTTTTCCTAAACATGTGCCGGAAAGAAAAAAAAAAACATATTTATTCATGTAGACTTGATAAATCTACTCATGGGTCATTATGAAGTTATTAAGTTAGTTTCAATAACATTGTTAGAATAATTGGCTAACTTTTTTTTTTAGAAAGTGGCACTCTGTTAGTCATGTTCAATTTTGAAGATGAAAAAGTATAATGAACATCAACTTGTCAGTTCATGTCAGAAATAATTTGGGTGTGGGTATATTAGAAGAGGTGATCTAATCTTGCACCCCCATTTTTCCTTCCTTTGCACCTCATTAGGTCAATCATTGGCCCAATGATCGGTTTGTCATTTTTTAGTTTTTAGTTTTTTAGTTTTGTTTTGTGTTTGTGTATAATTTTATTTGTGTAATGTATATATATATATAGTATTTTTATTTGTAGAGTATATAATGTGTATTTATTTGTGTAGTGTTTTTATATGTATAGTGTATTTATTTGTGTAATATTTTTATATGTATAGTGTATTTAATTGTGTACTGTTTTTATATGGTATTACGTTTTTTTTAATCTGATTTTTAAAAAACTTTTTATAAACTTTTTAAAAAAAAAATTTATAAACTTTTTCTAAACTTTTTTTATAAATTTTTTATAAACTTTTTTTATAAATTTTTTATAAATTTCTTATAAATTTTTTATAAACTTTTTTTATAAACTTTTTTTTATAAACTTTTTTTATAAATTTTTTATAAACCTTTTTTATAAATTTTTTATAGATTTTTTATAAACTTTTTTTATAAATTTTTTATAAAAAAAGTTTATAAAAAAAGTTTATAAAAAGTTACGTAAAATAAATACCATATAAAAACACTACACAAATAAATCATTTATCACATATAAAAACACTTTCTGTAATTAAATATCTGCATGAATAAACACTTCACAATTAAATAAAATAAATACATTATACATATAAAACACATACATGATTAATATGTAGCAATAAATACTCTCTTGATTAAATAAAATAATAAACAAAAACAAAAAACAAAAAAAGAGAGTAGGGTGATTAATAGAGCCGGCACAATAAA